>CM032446.1:226438439-226588439 GCA_019049505.1 Pachyrhynchus sulphureomaculatus
ATACAGACGTAGTACCTACATGAGTTGATAATTTTACATAGTTGTCTAATCTATTCTAGAGCTTTTGTTAAAGTAGTTTTTGAAACGTCAGGATATAATGCTCGGCATTTACTTACAACTTGCAGGACATATTGCTTTTGGTCTTCATCTTTTGTCAGAAGGTCGTTAAAGTCGGTTATTAATTTAACACCACGCTCAGCCATATCATTAACTACTTTTCCCCACCCACCCCCACCACCCACCAACAACCAAACACACCAACCCACCAAAATGTTTTGACAATTTTCAATCCTTCTTGGAATCATTATTTTGAGGCCAGGTGTTTGGATGTTGTCTTAGGAAATCTGTTTTTATATTAAATTGGTCAAAGAATGTAAACGTTTCTTTGGTAAGTAAATTTACCAATCCTCCGTCAACTACCTCTTTTAAGTTTTCTTTCCTAACTTTTGGATTTACAACCCTAGCGTGCTGTGATGGTTCATCTGTGCTACTGAGCAATTTATTAGCCATTAACAACTTTTCATCGTCTGTAATGGTGGGATCAAAAAAACGATAATTCCACCAACTTTGCATTCAAATACCACAAATGGTTCGAAAATTTGGTCAGGGCTATTTCTGCAATGTCGTTGTCACATTCTGTATAGTCTAACAGACTATGCAAAATACCTAAATCTTGCCTTGGTGCAAGATGAGCTTTTGGAGCATTGAACCAAGCTTTACAATAAATTTTAACTAGGAAAACAGAAATGGCACGCACAGAACTTTCTTCTTCTTTAGACATCTTAAATTGACGACGAAAAATGAACATTTTTAAGCAGTAAATAGCCTTTGCCATCCACCTAGCATGATGAATGGCTCTTGGAGTTCTAAAACCCACAACATTGCCGTCTAGTGATCCAACAAATACGAGAACCAACTGCAATAGCTCCTTGTAGTCATCTCTGGGGTGGCTCTCAGTTAATTTGGTCTCGAATTCAGCAGTAACATTTGCAATTACTTCTGGAGTTAGCTGCTTTTGTATTAGATTGTCACTGATACCTGTGTCGTATTTTCCTTTGTCTATCTTGGGCCACGCAGTGAGGAATCTCTTGAAAATGTCTGGATGAGGTCCAGTGGTTGATCCCATTTTTGTGTCGAATACGCCTCTTAACAGAATTTCCAAGATATGGTGACGGCAAGCTAGGTATAACAATTCTCTTCCTAACATTTGCTCCAATATGACGCATGCTCCTTGGAGTCTTCCCGTGTTGGATGCTGTAGTGTCGAAGCACATCGCCTTGACGGTGTTGAGAAGACCCCATTCATGTAGGCATTCATATACGGCTACGGCTTGCTTCTCTCCAGAGCTGTTTGCTGTTACAGGAACTCCCAGCAGCTGTTCCTTTTCGCCATATGCAATAGCTATAGCTATTCGCTCACATTGTTCATTTTTTAAAACACCCGGTAAAAGTTTACCGTCCCAATGGACAACCACGGTCTCTTTTTCAAGAATGTTTACTTTATCAAATGTTCTCTGAACATTTGCCTTCTATTATGTAATAAAGTTTTCGAGACTTTGTACTCAAGAGGGTCGAGGTTTAGTGCTTCTAGAGTAGCTATTAAAATTCTCGTGGCATTTCTGTCGGATACCTTACATCGATCTAATAAAATGGACAATTTCATGTTTAAAATCTCTTTAACGCCCCTTGCAAATGAAACTTTCATCCTCTTACTCTCAGATGGTCCTGGATCTTCTGCAGCTTCTTCAGGGATGTCCATTTCCTCCAAGCTCTCAAGTTCCTGGTAACTCGGTTTGACTTAAAATAACAAAAATTATGTATAGAATATAAATTTTGAAGAACAACATTAGCTTTCTTTTGAGATATTAAGCGTGTTTCTATTATTTACCGTTCTGGAGTTATGGCTCCATATGTCAGCTTTTTGGCCAAAAATTTGGATTTTTTCAAACTTTGAGCGACGAGCGGCACGGGTTTAACGTCGTTTAATCGAGCTCAAATTTCGGTTATCTCAATATCTGGAAAGGGGAATCGTTTTTTGTGGGGTCCAGACGAACAAAATTCCGACATCGATTTTTTTTTACATACCAACTTTTGTATGTAACAACGTTTGTATGTATAACCTACGGCCATTCAGGCTAACGACATCTTTGCACTTCTCATGTGAGTTTTTTTAACTTATTATGACTAATATCTTATTCTTGTTCTACACTAATTTTATTTATTATAAACAACCTAATGATAACATCATTAATTTAAAGTTGTCCCAGACCCGATCAGTGAATACGCTCTGTTCTTCTTTTCAGTTCTGCCCTGAAGAAGGTCCCAATCCAGGACCGAAATATTGGCTTAATGAAAATTGTGTGATCTCTTATCACGCCCCCTTCTTGCCGAGTTTCCCAACTAAGATTGTATTTATATATATATATATATATATATATATATATATATATATATATATATATATATATATATATATATATATATATATACATATATAAATAAAACGACGTACTAGTTTCCTTACCTAAGAATCATAGGTATCAGTCCTTTATATAATCCCCTTATTCCTTGAAAACTGTAAATGGTTCTAAAGGCATCCCTAGTGCCTGAAAACTTAATCAGATTAGTATTGTGAACCCAGGGGCTTGTTCCTTCAGTTGAAGTTTGGACGACTATTTTAACCAATTCAAAGGGACACATAATAAGTACTTCCAAAAGTCCTGCTAATGATCCTAAAAAACAGTTTTTTTGGGTGGAGACTAATTTTGTCGGCCATATAATTTAACCTTAGTGACTGAAACTTTTATATCAACGATAAACTTTTAAATTTATGGTGCTGGCAAAAATTTATAACTAGCAAGGTGTTAAAACTGCATATCTCTCTCGTAATAGTACCGAAAAATGACATACACAAGTTATGGTATTTTACCTGCATAAAACAAATTTAAAAAATATTTTCTTTGTTCACGAAGGTGATTAGGATCGTTAGGTCCAAAACCGTTAAAACTTCTCATACAAACTTTAAAACAGCTAAAAAATACAGAATTTATCGGTCCATATGCTACCAAGGGTGATGACATCCCCTTGAAAAATCCCAGAATTCCTTCATATTTTAAAGTTTCTCTTGCTGCTATGAAAAATGATGTTGAAAAATTTTGTTGACGGACTTTAACTGTGTCAAACGGGTGACCTACTATCACACAAGCGCACCCTGAAACAGAATAAAAACAGGAATAGTAAGGCAATAGTCAATATATTTTTATTTATTTTTTTTTATGGGTCTAGCACACGTGCTGCAGGGAAGTGCCTAAAGCGCGCCAGGAACGGCATGTGTGCGGAAAAAGCGATTCACGTTGTTCTTGAATCGCTGTAAATTATACTAGCTGGGAAACACAGCGCTGGCCAAATTATTCCAAAGCGATGATGTTCTTCATATAAAAGACCGCTTGAAAAGCGTTGTACGCGGAGTAATAAGCTGACCCTCATACGGATGTGAAGCACCCGCGCGACGTGTATTTCTAACATGCACCGCTTTGGGAGGAATTAGGCGGGCGACATCCTTCGAACATTTTCCATGAAAATACTTGTAGAACAGACTCGAGTCGCCAACCGTTCTTCGATGTTCCAGCGAATCGAAATAATACTCCTAACTTTTGAGAAGCTCTCCTTGCTATGCCTGCAACATGTTCATGCCAGGACATATTTGCTCCCAAACTAACACCCAACAAATTAAGCTACGATGCTAGGGGAATGGACTGGCCCGACATAATTATGTCGGATTCAGCAACGTTAACTTTTTTAGAAAAAACTGCCGCCTGGGTTTTTGTAGCGTTAAATTCCACTTGGTTACTGTCATCCCAAGATAGAATTTCTTTCAGGTCTTTGTTAAGTTGAACGACCTCCTGCTGTCTGCGGATATTCGCCTGAGCAGCCGATGTCCGAGCGTTCAAAGTGAAACTCCTCCAGCTTTTATCAGTTCTACAATTTCCACCCGGGGCCTTATTTTTTTTGGGTTCTGAGTATTTCTCTTATTTCTTCTTTGCAGGGTATATTTGTCCCCCTCCTGCTATCCAGTTAATTTTGCTTCCTATTTCTCATTCAACTCATTTTCATCTCCATTTAGTGTTTCTTTAAAGTATTCCCACCATCTATTCAGCCTTTCTGCGAAGCTTACTGCTAAACTTCCATCTTTTTTCCTACATATTAGCATTTTGTCTGTTTATTCCCTTTGTATTTTATAAGAAAAAAACACGTAAATCGGATAAGTGGTTCTTGAGTGCTAAGCGCAGTAATGGATAGACAGACAGACACAGAGACGTTACGTTTTATATATATTATAGATTTTTTTTTGACATATATTAAATTAGGAATTAAAAAGAATCACATAAATCGGATGAGTGGTCCTCGAATGATAAGCACACTAACGGACAGACAGACAGAGAGACGTTGCGTTTTATATATATTATATAGATTATTATTATTATTATATAACCTGGTCAGAGAATATATGTATGAATTTAAAAAATCACGTAAATCAGATAAGTGGCTCTCGAGGGATAAACGCACTAACGGACAGACAGGCAGACAGAGAGACGTTGTATTTTACATATATTACAGATAGAGATTATTATTATTACTATATAACCCGGCCAAAGAATATATGTATGAATTTAAAAGAAGACACGTAACTCGGATAAGTGGTTCTTGCCTGATAAACGCACTAATGGACAGACAGACAGACAGAGAGACATTGCATTTTATATATATTATAGATTATAGATATTCTCTGCTACATAATATTGTTCCAAATTTAATGGTTTAGGCTGTGTACTGCAAGGAAACGCGCTAGCGTCAAACTTTTTTCCGACTTCATTCACTATTATCGTCACTGCTCATTCCCTATGCTACCTATCGTAATAAAATATAGCCTATAACCTGGCCAGAGAACATATGTATGTTTTTTAAAAAAAAAGTACGTAAATCGGATAAGTGGTTCTCCAGTGATAAGCGTACTAACGGACAGACAGACAGACAGACAGAGAGACGTTGCATTTTATATATATTATAGATTATAGATGGATATATTGACACAAAATTGTATTGACAGATTTTCAGACATAAAATCTTTAGAATTTTTATTACTTTTAAATATTCTGTGATATGACGTCCAGTGATATATATCAGTGGACGTCATATCACTATATACCAGTATACCCATAAAATTAGTCGTTAAAACCATTAAGAAAAACCGAGATAAAATTAATTAATGCAACAGAACTAATCCTAAAATCGATGTATTTGCAATACGAAAATAAAATTTACGAACAAATACTCGTAGATGGATGTGCAATTGGAGCATCTATTTCTAGCGTAATTGCACAATTATAAATGGAAGACTTAGAAGCTGATGTCATACCAACGTTGATGATTGTTTGACTGCTATATCTAAAAACCAATTAATTATATCCTACGAAAATTCAACGGATACCACAAAAATATTCAATTCACATTCGAAACAGAAGACAACAATAAAATAAATTTCTTAGATGTAACTTTACACCACATTAATGAATACATGGTCTTCTAGATACCTTAATTATGAATCATACCACCCGAATTGCCAAAAAAAAATCTGTAATCATAGGTCTAGCAGACAGAGCAATCAAGGTTTCTGATACAGAATACAGAGAGAGTGCAATAACCATAAGTCAGAAGATCTCCTATTAATCTATGTTTACGATAGCCATATTGGTGAACGCTAATAATGTTGAGTTCTTCAAGATATTTTAGAAGATGTTGATTGATAGCCTTTTCCATGACTTTCGATATTATTGAAAGCAATGCGACTGGTCGTTAGTTATTTGGCAAGGTCTTCTTCCCTTTTTAGGTATCGGCTGAACTGTGGCACATTTCCAGCAGGAAGGAAATATTCCCTTTCTGTAGGATAGGAATAGTCTACAGAAAACTGGTGTCAGTTCCCTCGCACAGTTTTTGAGAACTATGGCAGGTATTCCGTCAGCGCCAGAAGCTTTTTTGGTGTCTAGCTTCATTAAATACCAGGGTATCGGTCTGTTGGCGTTTTAATATTCGAACGAAATGATATTATTTCAAATGGGGAGAGTACCTCTAGTTTTTTAGCGATTGAGGAAAAAAGGTGAAATGGATGGATGTTGATATTTTGTATGATTTTATTCATATCATGGAAATTTACTTTTGCTTTACTTGAGAAAGTTAAATTCGGTACTTATTTTAGAACTACATATTTACAAGGAAACTGCGTAAATCACTTTACCTATTTTTTTCCCTAAACTTATTTTTTTTATATAAAAAAAATTGAGACTTCTATTAAAAAAAACTTGAAACGGTAGGTTTGAAATAAGGGGGGGGGGCGGCCAATTAGTAAAATATCTCCCATATTTTTACTGTTTTGTCTTTAGGAACAAACCGTTTTCAAGTTATTCGATGTGGCATTGTTTAATATAGAAATTCTAAAAAAAAAATTAAAAAATTTTACTATAACGGAAAATTACTAAGTCGAAAATGAGATGAGCTATCTCTTTTTATAACTTATTTTACATCAGCATTCAAAATTTTGGCTTGTAATTTCCTTCCCAATTCGCTAAAATACATTTACTCATTAGAAAAATATAAAAAACACCAATAAATAGTTTTAAATCAAATAACTAATTTTTTATTTACAAAATAAATTGAAAACCACTTTACAATTGAGACAGAAAACAGTGTGGGGGATATATCCACCGTACCCATTAACACAGAAAATATAGCTATCGCTACATAAAGACAAACTATTTCAAGACAACATCGCCGCAAAATAAAGCCGACTGGTTACCGCGTGGTTATTAAAATATGCTGCCTTGTCGAGTTTTTTAGAGACGCCGCGCATATTTATCGCTATTATTGTTACATTTTTGCGCGAAGTCTCATAGAATGATGAACAATGAATTAAAAAAAAAACGCTTTGATGGAACTCCGATTCATTTGTGGATCTATCAATGTAATTAAGAACTTGCCCTATCAGTGGAGTAACCGGTTAATTTTGAAAAACACCCAAATATTGATCATGTATTTAAGGTTATAGAAAACGTCAAAATGTCAAGAATCAAAAAAAAAATTGGAGAATTATTCGTGAATGTAAACAATAAATTATGCAGAATTTTATCGTAAAAAGTTTGGAATTTGTGTACGATATTTAATGTTTGTGTTTTTTATAATGAAAAGAATTGATACAACTGAACTTACCGCCAACCCAACCTGCTATAAAGTCGGCTAAAAAAGGAGAATTCATTCTTATGAATCATAGATTTTGGGCAGTCCTCTCGGACATACTTTTATCTAATAGACTTCTTACAGTTACGTTTTCTTCACTTGGAGTTTAATCACAATTCTTCGGGTTGTTTTGTTGTTTAGTATTTACCTATGGATAGAACTAGTTAGTTTCGACACTAAGAATTTTGCAGAATGTTGTCAAGAAAAAATAAGGACTTAAGGGCTTTAAAGGATGGTGTTGTGGGGAAATATGTCAAAAAAGATACCCCACCTGAAATGCCAAGTAAGTTACCTTTGACAAATTATCAAATTCCACTGGTGAGATGATTTATTGTATATATATTAAAATAAAAAAATATAACAAAGTTGAAAGTGCTTTTGTCTATATATTAGTATTTATTAAATAAATATTTTATATAATCAGTAGCCACTTTGTGTGCACTTAAAGCTATATTCATTAATGATAATATGAAAATTCTTGAACACTTCATTCTTGGCCTAAAATTAAACTTTTTCTTTTAATCATAAAATTAATCAAGAAACTTTTTTGTTTTAAGTTATCAATGTTTGGACTACAGAACCAAAAAGACGTAGTTCAAATCAAGGAAGATCATCTCTTCCCTCTCAGAGTACTATGTTAAATGCATCTCAGAACAGTAGTAGTACTGTACAAAAATTTGGAAATCAAAAGACGACAATAAGTGATGTAGGCTTGGGAGCTCACGAGGGAAAATATACTCCTAGTGCGTCAGTCCCAGACTTGGCCACCAGGTAAAAAGTTAATAAATTTGGAGTATTCTATGTTCAAACTTGTACACCTTATTAAATATTTAGAACTTAGTGAAAATATATATAATTTATTTAAATACAGTGAGTTGATCTATTTGAGCACAGAAAATAAAGCTTCATTTTGTTCCATGGGTTTGTCTTTCTGTAGCAATAGCTATATTTTCTGTGATTTGACTTATACTCTATTGTCCAAGGTAAAATAAGGAATAAATTCGAGTAATGATTATTAAATTCGAGTAATGATTATTTTAAATATAATTGTAAGTTATTAGTTGCTATTTTAAGAATTTTGTTGTTATTAAAATTTTATACTGTCTGTTTTATAAATAAATGAAGAGTACAGGAATAGAAGAGGTTTATGACGATTTTATCCAGTTTCTAACAAAATACCGATCAAAATAAATTTTTCTAGATTCGCAAATCTGTCTGTAGGCCTATCTTCAGAAAATAATACAACAGTGATAACATCAAACAATTTTTTAAATTCAAATAATGTAAACAACAATCCTTCCCACCATATCTATGCTAACCAGCCACTGGGAAACACCTATATTGATAATTCTGCAGTAAGTAAATAATGTTTCTAAAAGATAAATTCTAAATCTTTTGTAAGGATTAGCAGGAAATCTTATTTTAAAAAACTCATATAAAGATATCAGCTTAATTTTATTTATGATTTATAAAATTATGCTAAAACCTACATGAAAATTGTCATTAAATAAATAGTATCCTGTCAGGTTTGGTCTTGAAACCAATTTCCTTTTTAATTGACATTGATGATGTGAGCCAGTAATGAGAGTATGGAAATTTTACTATTTCCAGACAATACTGCTTTAAAAATATGAATAAATTAAAAAGTTTATACTATTTCACCTATTTATGTGTTGTCATGATCCTAGATTGTAGCAGTGATTGATGCTGGCTGCGCCCTGTCTAGGCTAACATGTATGGTCTTAATTTTGTTCTATAGGTTTGATGTTTTGTTATTATGAATTTCCATGCAAGTGGGAGATTGAGGGTGTAATCTCTGTCGTTTGAAGTGCCAGTTTTCTCAATTTCATTGGCTCCTGGGATGATTCTTACGTAGTGAAAAGTAGCTATTCGTTTACATATGTTGAAACTGATTTTATGACATGTTACTAAGTGGTACTAAAAAAAGCTATTGTGGTTTGTTTGTTGCAGATACTAAGTGTGTATTCTTTGAGTCTTGCAGATATTCTTCTGTTTGTTTGTCCTATGTACCTTGGTTGTCTAGCTTTATTTTATCTTTTGGTTTTTCAAGTGATGACGCTCTTGTTCTATATCAGGGGTGCTCAAACTTGAACTGCTGGCGATCTACCTCAATATTGTTAGACTACGATCAATCGACTCTGAGAGGCTGCAAGTAAGTGTGATGCAGGATTGTCGTCTAGGTAGGGTGTATCGTGGCATAGATATTAGTTTTCCGCACAATATGCATTTTTTTAGTCAAGGTAAGTGTAGGTCTGCTCTAAAATGTCAATGAAAAAACTCATAATTATTCAAAATTGCGAGTTTATTGGTTCTTACAAAACAAACGAGTTCTAGTGTCTAAACTTAACTTAAGAGTGACTTTGGATGTTGAAGCGTGGCACTGCATGTCCTCAGCATACTTTTCATAAGATGGTACGTAATTACCGAGTGCTAATCGCAAGCATGATGACATATGTTCATCAGTTAGTCGATTGCGATATTTTGACTTAATTATCTTCATTTCAGAAAATGCAGACTCGCACAAGTAAGTTGACCCAAACATTGCCGTCAGTTGAAGGGCGATTTGCCTTAGATTCGGATATTTTATCTTCAGATATAAAACACCAGAATTTTGTATCAGATGCTGTGGCTTTGAGATGTATATCTGATATAATCTGCACTAACTCATTTTCAACAGAACATGAGTCCATGTTAAACTGACTTGCTATTTCAGTAGCTAATTCCTCAATGTTTTTACACGAAAAAGGATAACTCATAAATGATGCGATATTTGCCAATTTAATGAAATCATAAAATCGTATTTCGAATTGGCCCAAAATATTTGATAATTCTGCCTCATAAATATCATAATTCAACTGAGGAATCCTTGCTTTCAAAGATGGAAAATTTTTCAGATCCTTTCTTTTCAATTGATCTATCATAAGTTGCAATTTACTTTTGAATGCGTTTATTACGCTAATCATCTCAATAGTAGTTTTTCCTTTACCTTGAAGCTCCAAATTATTGGTGTTTAAATGCATTGTTATGTCTGTCAAAAATGCCAAATCAGTCAGCCATTTTCCGTTTTTCAGCATCTGAGTGTCATCACCTCTTTCGTCCAGAAAAGCTGTTATTTCAGGCAATAATTCTTGAAACCTTTCTAGGAATTTTCCGCGACTCAACCACCTGACGTCCGTGTGACGAACTAAATCAGTGTGTTCAGCTGACTCACTATCTTCCAACTGCAATTTAAAGAGCCGTCGTTGCAAGCTACGTGCACGGATAGAATTCACAATTTTTATTGCAATGCCCATAATCTCCTACATGATTAGAACTTTTGAACACAAAACTTGTTGATGTATAATGCAATGGAAGGAGAAAAATGAAGGGAAATCATCATTAGCTCGACACAATGCCACAAAACCGTTTTCGTTTCCAGTCATTGCTGGTGCTCCATCGGTTGTAATGCACACTAGTTTATATATTGGTAGCTTGTGGTTTGTTACAAAATTGAAGAAAATGTCATATATATCTTCGCCACGGGTCTTTCCTTTCAGAGGAATCATTGTCAAAAACTCTTCCTTAACCGACATGTCATTGAATACCATTCGAATAAAAATACACAGCTGGGCAGTGTCTGTCATATCGGTGGATTCGTCGAACTGTAAAGAAAAGTATGTACATTCCACGATATCATGTTTTAGTTTATCTGTCATGTCCTGACTCATGACTTCAACACGCCTTGTGACAGTCGGACGAGATAACTGAAGTTCTCTAACAGCAGACATAATCTCTGTTTTATTTTTAAAATCTCCAAATAAAGTCTCACCCACTTCAATAAATGCTTCCTTCACAACCAATCCATCATCAAATGGTTTCTTGTGTTTCGCCAATATATGAGATATTTTAAATGACGCGATCGTTGCCTCTTTTGATTGTTTGGCTGGTCTTGTGAACAATGTTTGTTCTTTTTTCAAACAAGTTATCAAATCACGTACTTTTCGTTTTCTTAATTCACTCTGTGACGAAAAATCCTGTTCATAGTTTTATGAACCGTTTTATGATGCCTCTCTAAGTTCCCACGCTTAAGTATTGCAACTGACGCACGGCAAATGAGACAAATGCACTTATCCTTTACCGTACAAAAGAAAAATTCTTCCTCCCAATCGTTATTAAAATGATAAGTTTTACTTTTCTTCGCCGCACTGATTTTGGACTATTTATTAATAAACTTTGTATCGATGTATCGCCTTCAAGTTACAATTCAGACTGACTCCTATTCCTGCAGGCGCAACATTTATATCGGCGCGAACGAAGTCTCGAATGTTCCCGTCAAACACGCCGCCCGAAATTTCTAGAAAAATCGGACGGAATCAAAAACGCGGCTTTTCTTTGACAAGTACCGCGCGTTCCTTTGATAAAGCCGCCTTTTGCCGCTAGCAGGGGGTTATTACGATAAAAGAAAGTGATGAGGGGGTTATTCTGGCCTAATTGTGGATCGAATAAGTTTTAGTAGTTTATTCATTACATTTTGTTTTGGTTACCTAAAACAAAATCTGCGAATAGTTCTACATCGGTTTTTTTTTCTCGAGATCGACTCAAAAAGCACTCGCGATCGACCGTTTGAGCACCCCTGTTCTATATGCTTTAAATGCAATGGATTTGTTATCTTTTTGTAGAAGTTCGATGTTTGTCTGTTGCCCCTCTGAGGCAGGAAAGTGTGATTTTAGGCTTGTTTTAAGATGGTTCCAGTGGTATTGTTTGTGTGCTGTTCTGTGGTTTTAAGGGTTTTTTGATTGTCTGCGTGCTCTATCTAGTTTGTTTAAGTGTTATTGTAATAATGTTTAACTTCTCATGCCTGTTAGTGTTGTGAGTTAGGTGGAAAGATGTTGAGATTAGAGTTTCGGCCACCGCCCGCAACTGCGATGAGTGGAGTACTAATGTCCACCTGTGCGTGCTCACCTCCCGCACACTGTACGCTTGAGATGTTCCTCCACCGGAGCACGTCCAAAAAAGATAGGCGGCTACTCACCTGCAGCTCCAGGAGCCATCCAAAGGTAAACCTAGAATCACGCTTTCGCTCCTCAAAGGAACAACAAACCATATAGGAAGACTTTTACGAAAAAGTGCATTGCTTACAAACCACATAGAACAATATGATTGTCACTCAGAGACACAAAAGACAAAATAAAGTTAAAAACCAGGGTACAGCATCAATGTGGTAGTTGCAATGGCGCTTACATACAATAAACTAGTAGATAGCTTGAATAACACAAACTTAGTACCAACAAATAAACCACCTCAGTTCTTTTGCAGTAGCACGTAGTGACAGATCATAAAATCATTCTCAATGGTTGCAAACAAGAAGCCATAGAAATTGAGAAAACTGACTTCATACATGTCAGCTCAAAGTGGGCAGAATTAGCGCCAACCAATCACCTCTATAATCTACCATCTCAATAACGCTTAAATAGGACGCATATTATTATTATTTAAAAGGATGATTACTAAATATTATTTTTAGAATAATGCGAACTATGTGGAAATTGACCAAATTTACCCTTTAACTTCGGAACCCAGTAACCCTTATAAGGATACATATAATCGCGCCAATTCTCCAATATATCAAAATACTCGAGACGGTATTGCAAGGTCAGTTTAGAATTTTTTTAAAACCGGTTGCATTCACCATATAATTTTTCCTTAATATGATGGTCATTTTAAGCAGTTGTCAAAATCATGACTCAACAATTAAGTTTTTTAAACGTTGTAAAAAATCGAGAAACCATGGTATTAGACTGTCTCAAGTTAAAGGTATTTTTTGAAATTTTGCTTATAATTACACAAGGCATACAATATCAAATATCTTAAGACATAATAAGCAGCACTCATGTTGGTAGATATAATAGTGTATTATTTTGTTTTACATGTTTAAAATTCCTTTTAAATGAAAATATATATAATAAAATTTTCATAAAAAAATAATGTGGTGAATGTGTCACTTCATCAGACTTGAAACGAACTTAAATAAAAATACCTATTTAGGACAAGTCAAGATCAAACAACACCAATTTACAGCAATTCACAAGTAGATAGGCTTAACAGGAACCAATACCAAAGTGGCATGTCGTATGGAGAATCATTGGCACATCATTTGAGACATAGCTTAGGGAGGAATGAAAATACTCAAGGTTAGGATATACAATAAATATAAAACTGTGAGATATCTCCCTATCCCACAAATTTGACATTTGTTTATTTATTTATTTATTTACTGCACTTTACAGATTGATCACAGAGATCTTTCCAATTACAAAGTACTAGAACTTAAATTAACTTAATTTAAATAATATTACATAATAATCTACATACACTTAAAACAACGCACGCAATTTAGTTTTGAAAAGACTGCACTTATCATTAAATATATCTACACTATTCTGGATTCCATTGTATAGCATGCATACAATGCATACAATGTAGGTTCCTGGTGATGGTTATTATGGGCTACATCTGATATATAGAAAGTGCTATGATTTCTTGTGGTGTATGTTGGCACACTAAAATATAAGTTGGACAGAAATGCCGGGTCATCAATGAGACTACTTTGTACAAGTAGAGCATGCAATATTGTTTTCTACGTTTTTCTAAGGTTACCATCCCATAGCGTTCGTGCAACAGTGTAGAAGAGATTATAGAGTTATATGAACCGGTTTGTTTATAATGCATGTAACGTATCATTTTATTCTGTATCAATTGAAGTGTTCACTTGCGACAATTATAAAAGGGTGACCATACTATACTCGCATATTCTAATATGCTTCTAACCTAGGATATGTATAGCTGTTTTATGCAATTTGTACTTCTAAAATCTTTTGTGCTTCTAAGCCATACATTTTGTTCGCTTTCCTTGCTGTATAACTTACATGATAGTTAAACGTCAATTTGGAATCAAAAATCACCCCTAAGTCCTTTATCTTATACTCATACAAAAGTGGGACATTCTCAATACTATATGTAAACTTTATCGGCTTCAGTTTTCTAGTATAAGAAACAACAGTACACTTACACTAAAGTAAATCTTATTGTCAATTGCCCATTTTGCAACATTGTCTATATCATTCTGCAAAATCCGGCAGTCAACAGCGATCTGATTTCATAATAAAGTTTTAAGTCGTCAGCAAATAACAGACAAGATGCATTTTTAACTACACCAGTGATGCCGTTGATATAGAGTAAAAAGAGAAGAGGTCCTAGGTTGGACCCCTGCGAAATCCCGGATGTAGGTGTAAAAGGTTTGGACTCATACCCCTTTATCTTTACTACATGTTCACGATTATAAAGGTAAGATTTTAACAACTCAATTAAATTCACGTTGAATCCAAAATCCTTCTCCAGCTTACTCAACAATATCGCAAATGAGACCTTATCGAATGCCTTTTCAAAGTCTGTATATACAATATCCATTTGGCCGCGCCGATTTAAGACATCTGACGTTGCCTGCGTTACCGCTAATAAATTACTAATGACAGATCTACCCTATTCTTGTTCTTTTCCACAGGTGGGGAAACATTTTTGTTTTAAGACTCAAATTAAACAAAAACAGTAGCGGATAACATAATATATCCTCAAAGCCCTTAAATATGTATGGGGGAATGCCGTCTGGGCCTGTTGCTCTATCGTCCTTCAACTCCTTCAATGCCTCCACAACATTAACTATATCAATTTTGTCAATTAGAACACTGTGATGATTGACACTTTCAACACTATCATTACTGCTACCTAAATCATTAGAGTAGACGCTTTCAAAGTAATTAGCAAATGCATTAGATATTTCATCCCCTCCATTAAACTCCTCTATATTGAAAAACATTTTATTTGGTATGTGCAATGACCCTTATTTTTTGTTATTTATAAAGGACCAAAATGAACGAGGGCTTATTCTAATATTGTCTGTACTGTTACCAAGTATGCACATTGGGCACTTCTTATGTCCTTTTTCAGTTGAGTCCGTATTTTTTTAAATTCTAACAATACCAGTAAATCATTTTTTTTCTCAATTTTGCTTTATACTTGAGTTTATTTATTATTTCTATGTTAAACCAAGTAGGATAATTTTTTGATTTATTATTAGTTTTAGGTATGCACTTATTAAATATGTCATATAGTTTCTCATAAAAATCGTTGAGAGCTAGATTAACATTATAAGATTCAAGAAATGTCCAATCCGTGACATGTACCATATGATACAAAGACAAATAGTCCGCTTTGCGGAAATTATAGCGTACATCATTAGATTGTAATTCTTTTATTCTCATATGCGGTATTGATACGGAAATACCCAGAGTGGGGTGGTATTTATCTTCTGGAACGAGACTAAAGTCGTTTTTTTAAAACAAGACAATTAACATTACCACAATGTCCAATAATCGGTTTGTGGAGTTTACAACTTGATTATACTGATTAGCACTGTAGAAGCTTAAAAAATGATTTAACAATTCAACATATTTATCAACTTTTCCCACTTCATAATACGTTTTGAGATATGTTAAATTAAAATCACCCATAATTACAAAATTAGAATCCAAGAGATAATTTTGCTCTTCAATAAACGTATATAGCTTTTCATATGAATGCAGACCGCACATTGGCGCAACATATACAGCAAGAAGATAAATGAATCTGCTATTCCCCAAATTTAACTTTACACAAAGAAGGTCAACATTATCATCCTCAAAATTTGTATTAACTCTACAAATATCAATATGTTCTTTTGACGCTATCAGAACCCCACCCCCTCTGGACTTTCCACATGTTGCATAATTTCTATCCTTCCTGAACACATTAAACATGGCCGGAAATATTTCGCTATCCGTAACATAATCACGAAGCCAAGTTTCAGTTAAAATCACATCATACTCATCAGATGTAGCCCACACATTATTATTAAACTCTATTAATTTAGAGTTCACCATTTGTGTTATTAACTGGACACTATTTTGCCTTCTCAGTATATATCACCACTACACCAAACACTTTATTTTTGCACTCGACGTCCGTTTCGCTAACCATGTTAGCTTCATTAGGAACGATGATTGACTGATAGTATTTTTGACCTCAAAACTTTTTTTTTTTAACTCAACATTTTCTGAAGACCTTTTTTGTAAAAAAGCTAGATAAATAAGCAATAGAACATATATTTTAGAACCATCTGAAGAATTACCTTTACCACCTGGCTGGTCTGTGGATTATACTTTGAGAGGTAGAAAGTATTATATAGATCACAACACTAAAACTACTCATTGGTCACATCCTCTGGAGCGGGAAGGACTTCCCACAGGTTGGCAGTGTATACAAAGTCCGATATATGGAGTTTATTATGTAAAGTAAGTGTAGGGTAAATCAAACATTTTTTTAATCCATAAAATATTCACACTACATGACAATTGACTATGAAGCATTCATTAGTTTTCTAAATAAAATTTTAATGTATTTTCCAGCCATATAACAAGACAAGCACAGTATGAACATCCATGTTTAGTACCATGCTTCAGCTATGGTAATTTTGCTCCTCAAACATACCAACGCTACTTACCTATGAGGCCTACCCATTACCAACCTCATAGTGTCCTTGTTCCAGCTAATCCATATTTGTTAGAAGAAATACCTCACTGGCTAAATGTGTATTTTAAAAGTGAGTAAAAATGCTTTGTGTCTCAAGTCACAATATCCATGTGTAAATGAATTTTTTCTTTAGCAAGTACAGAATTAGATCACAAACTAAGATGGGATATGTTTAGGCTGTCCGAGTTGGAATGTTACAATGCTATGCTTACAAGACTGTACAAGCAAGAATTGCAAAATATAGTTATGAGATATGAATCTTACAGGTAATTATATTAAATATTATTTTTCTAGATAAATTTTAATTACTGGTGAAACATTTACTAGAAATTAAATAAATAATTCTTGAAAATACTTATATATGAGCTAATAATAATGATCCCCTATCTTATTTACAAAAGGATATGTGCATGGTAAATATTTAAAGCTTATTCAGTTCTTACCTCATTTAGTAATACTTTCAATACATAGCAATACCTTGAACCTGACAGCTTTTCCACAAGCGCTTTCGAATCAAGTCATATCCAAGCAAGATATAGTTTTTTTTTTTTTTATTGGTGCTGCAGGGAAGTCCCTAAAACGCTCCAGGAGCGGCACGAGTGCGGAAAAAGCGATTCACGTTGTTCTTGAATCGCTGTAAATTGTACTCGGTGGGAAACACAGCGCTGGGCAAATTATTCCAAAGGGATGATGTTCTCCATATAAAAGATTGCTTGAAAAGCGTCGTACGCGGAGTAACAAGCTGAACCTCATACGGATGCGAAGCACCAGCGCGACGTGTATTTCTAACATGCACCGCTTTGGGAGGAATTAAGCGGGCTACATCCTTCGAACACTTTCCATGAAAATACTTGTAGAACAGACTCAAGTCGCCAACCGTTCTTCGATGTTCCAGCGAATCAAGGCCGCCGGTCAATTCCGGGTCCCCAATCAGACGGACCGCTCTTCTCTGAACAGAATCCAACAAATGCAGTGTATGTTTGGGAGCGGAGCCCCAAACGTGGGAGCAGTATTCCATAGTTGGTCGAATTTGGGCTTTGTAAAGAATTAACAGTTGCTGTGGGGTGTAAAGCTTTCTGGTTCTAAATAATATTCCCAATTTTTGAGAAGCTCTCCTTGCTATGCCTGCAACATGTTCATGCCAAGACATATTTGCTCCCAAACTAACGCCCAACAAATTGAGCGACGATGCTAGGGGAATGGAGTGCCCCGACATAACTATGTCGGGTTCAGCAACGTTAACTTTTTTAGAAAAAACTGCCGCTTGGGTTTTTGTAGCGTTAAATTCCACTTGGTTACTGTCACCCCAAGATAGAATTTCTTCCAGGTCTTTGTTAAGTTGAACGACCTCCTGCTGTCTGCGGATATTCGCCTGAGCAGCCGATGTCCGAGCGTTCAAGGTGAATGAAGAGACAAGCGTACTGTCATCTGCAAAGCTATAGATTGGATTCCCGGTCTTTTCCAGCAGATCGTTAATGTAAATGAGAAAGAGAGTAGGAGACAGTATGGAGCCCTGGGGCACACCGGCGTTGATAGTGAGGGTGTTAGAAAGAAATCCGTCGACCGCCACTCGTAAAGAACGCTCTCTGAGGAAACATGAGAGCCACAAACAGAACCTTTCAGACATACCATAAGAGCGCAACTTAGCCAACAGTCCATCGTGCCAAACACGGTCGAATGCCTTGGATATGTCAAGAGCGAGAGAGAGCGAGATTCTCCAAAGTGTTCAATTGCGTTGTTCCAAACATGTGTTACATAAGTCAGAAGATCTCCTGTTGATCTATGTTTACGAAAACCATATTGGTGATCGCTAATAATATTGAATCGTTCAAGATATTTTAGAAGATGCTCATTGATAACCTTTTCCATGACTTTCGATATTATTGAAAGCAGTGCAACTGGTCGGTAGTTATTTGGCAAGGACTTCTTACCTTTTTTAGGTATCGGCTGAACCGTGGCACATTTCCAGCAGGACGGAAATATTCCCTTTCTGTAGGATAGGTTAAAAAGTCTACAGAAAACTGGTGTTAGTTCCCTTGCACAGTTTTTGAGAACTATGGCAGGTATTCCGTCAGCGCCAGAAGCCTTCTTGGTGTCTAGCTTCATTAAAATACGCTTTATGATGCGCTGTCTGAAGACAACATCGAGCATCCTTGACTGCAATATGGGAATAGTAGGTGGTGTTTTTCCTTGGAAATCGACAGTAGAATGTGAAGCAGAGAGTTCAGCCAACAAGTTCGCTCTCTCAACAGGTGTGGTTGCAATGGAATTATCTGGCCGTGTGAGTGGTGGTATCGTGGATTTGGTAAAGTTTTGACTAACTGCCTTAGCGCCATCTCAACATTAATATAATTGATGATGTAAGTTAGACAATTGTTTGCCCTAGCTAAATAATTTGTATTTTATTAATAAGTAAAAGCCTTGCCTGTAAGCTAGCCAGTGAGTCTCCACATTTCCGTCTATTATATTGAATAATCGGCAATGGAAGCTCGTCAGTGTATACGTACAGAAACGGTTCAAGTCATGACTCTTGGAGTCACCTTTTCAAACTGGTTAAGAACCTCTCGGCTACAATTTGAATATCATATTTTCCAAGCGTCCAAGTATGTTAACACAGTCAAAAGCTAGTCAAGTCTAGATCTTCAATAGTAGTTTTGTTATCTTTTGTTAATTTTAATATTGATATTGTTAAAATTATATAAAAACAACACTATGTTTTAATTTCCAATATATTTAAAGTCGCTTGACAATTGTTTCTTATTTACTTCTGAAGAAGCCATTGTATAGTGAAACAATTGTCAAGTGACTTTAAATATATTGAAAATTAAAACATAGTGTTGTTTTTATATAATTTTATTATGAATTTCCAACAAGTATCAGCTAACACAATCAAAGATGTTATATTGATATTGTTAATGGCATGCTTATTTTTCTGCTGCTATCTGAGTGGATGTCTGGCTGCCACAATGATTCTCCTGGTGTGTCTATTAATAATGGACTATTATGTTTTAGGTGCAGAATTCGCGATTATTCGTGAATAGAATAGAATATAAATATGCTTTATTGTCCTAAAATACAACATATTTGTTGACAAAGCAAGCTTAATTTAAATTCTTATTATATTAATAAACACAAACACAAATTCAAAGAAAGAAAAAATAAAGAAACAGAACAAGATTAGTGGTCAGTGCAGTAAAATTTACACATTAGTCAACCCAAATGCCAACCACTCAACTACTGTTATATGCTCATTCCATAGTACGCCTTTTTAGTGTTCCATACGGAAAACTTATAAGATCACTTCGGTGTCTGTCCGTCTGTCACACCCGATTTTCTCCGAAACTATTTGTCATAGAAAGTTGAAATTTGGCACTAATATAGGAATTGATGGCCTCATCAGAGCCATGTAGTTTTGAAAGTTAAATTTTTACTTAAGGGGTTGGTTTTGGGGGGTGAAATCGGAAGTGAAAAAAAAAATTTTTTATTAGGTAATCGAGTGTGGTGTCAAATGAAAGCTTGTGAAAACACGAATAAAAAATATATATATAATGTAATACTTGCGCGCACTTTTCTTTGTATTATTTTAAAAAGATCGCGAAAAATCGCTGTCCACCTGCCTTATCTCGAAAAGTACTTATCAAAAAATCTTGAAAAAATTCTGGAATATTCTCCACGGGGTGTAGATTGAACGAAAATTATCACGAGTGCATTACCTTTAATGATTTATCTGGTATATAAAAAAACAAAAATTTCAAGGTCATCAGATTTCAGTAAAGATTGAAAACAAACTTTGTTGAAAACTCATTTGGGGTGTGTTTTGTTAAGTCACTGATCATTTTATACCTCTGTAACAAATTTTTTTATTTGAAAAGCAATCAACATACGGAACACTAATTGCGCAAGTTCAACTTCCACTTGACCGGTTATTTATAAGTAGGGCCCTCATCTTTCATCTAAAGACCCTCTCGCAATTCAGTCTTCTCAATTTGAGAGGCAGATGATTGTATATTTTTTTGCCATTATAAACAATTGCAGATTTGATCAGCTCCGATTTCGGGGCCGGCAATGGCAGGACGAACGCTAGCCTAATGCCGTGCCGGCTGACTGGCATTGCCTCAAGACGATGTTTTTTAAAGATCATGATAGCAGTTTCCAGGATCAATAGGGCACAAAGAGTAAGAATCCCTAACCTTGGAAACAATGGTTCACATGACTCTCACAACTCTGCTCCTGAAATATATCTAATAGCTCTCTTTTGCAATACAAAAACAGAACTAAAGTGGGCTCGAGAGCAGCAAGCCCAGAAACAGATCCCATAGCTCAAATAAGCCTCAACTAGTGAAAAATAAGAGGTTCTAGCCACATCCAGCCCTAGGCTACTTTCAATAACCCTAAGGGGCATAGCATCCTGAAGAAATTTTGCTGCAGATGTTGCTAATGTGATCCTCAAACCGCAACGATGAGTCAATTATTAGATCGAGAAATGAATTCTTATCAGCTGCAGAGATGATCTCTTTATATTGCATTGAAAGCTCAGAATTCTTGTCTTGGCTATATTGAAGGGCAGTTTGTTATCATCACACCAAGTCTTCATCTTAGGCAAATCTGCCTGAACATCGGCCCGAAGTCTCCCCACATCCTTATTGTGCCACAAAATTGTAGGTCATCAGCAAAGATGGTAAATCTGCCAACCAGTCAAACAGGGCAGGTCATTAACATAGATCAAAAGCAATAGTGGTACAAGTACAGAGCCTTGAGGGATACCCACACTGATCCCAACCCCCTCCGAGCACTGACCCTTAAAAGTTACTCCCTGGACTCGGCCTGACAAATACGACCGAAACCAATCCCAAGCTACCCCCTGAACCCATAAATGTCCAGCTTTGACAGCAAGATCCCATGATCAACACAATCGAAAGCTTTTGTCAAATCACAATTTTATTTATTTATTGATATTTAATCGGTCTTCAGCATCCTTCTTATTTTTACCTTTGGGGTTATACAAAAATTGACTATATAAAACAATGGAAGAACTATATAAAGATACAGAAAACGCTACAGGAGCAATTTAAAGACATCCTCTATATTTGGTATATACCTAGTCTTGGAATGACAATCTAGGCTTTGTGTGTATGACAGAATTCTTTTTTATTAAGGATTTTAAAATAATTTTTTAAATACTTTCATATTTGGCAGAACTACTTTATTTAGTGGATAGTAGTGTGTTCAAATATAATTCCCCAACTTAAAAAACACCCTTTATAGAGATTTCCAAATCTAGTGATCATAATCATCATTTAAATAATTATTGTCCTATTATTACTTTTTACCTTACTTTGTTTTTGTAGATCTGCATTAATGGTAGAGATGGAGAAATTTAGGGTTAACCAGACAAATCCTAGGCTGTGATCTGAAGAAAAAATATGTTCCTAAATGTTTTAAATTATTTTATTCATAAGGTTTCTAAAGTGACATATCTACAACTAAAATCATTGCTACAATATATTTTTTACATATTTACAAAAAAAGTATATGCTGTGTCGATATTTTGAAATATTGAGTGAGTTTATATGAAGAAACCATTAAATAACATATATATTTTTTAATATATTTTTTTATTAATGATGGTTCAACAAAATCAGTACAATTTAAAGTCCGAATAGTAGAGAACTTCTAAAAATGTCATAACATTTGATAATTTATAAATAAAAGTTTAATAGATGATTCAATGTTAATTATACTGATTTGTCATTATGTAAGAAAATTTAAAGCATCCAAGATGGATAAAAGTTTGTCAGAATTGTGTAGTCTTCCAAATTATACTAAGTTTTAGTTAGTTTTTTTTTTCTTCATAGAATATTGATTCTATTTTTTCATGTGACATATTATTTATTATTCATTTTGATATAAGAGCCATATGTAGATTTAGTTTTTCAATTCCAAGTCTTGTAATTGTTCGGCATTGTCAGTGTCTGCAACCTTCTCAATCTTATTAAGTTTAAACCCGCTTAATCTATATACTTCCGCTTTATTTTTGCCTAGAGTTCTTGCCCATTGTTGTCCTGCAATAGATTTTTTACCATTTAATAAAATGCTTAATTTAAGTAAAAAAACATGGTTTTATTTGGACGAATAAAAAAGGAATTAAATAACAGAGGCTTCCATACTTAGACAGATTAACTCATAAAATTGTTTCCTACCAAATCAATCACTTATTTGAAATCTTAATGATTGTGGTAAATACACTGGACACAATTGCAACTCTGTCCAATGCTCGACATATCTTAACAATATGCAAGAAGTTATTTCATTATGGTAATTAGTTGCTTCATCATACAAATAGCTTATATATTTATTAATTTTAATAACTGGTTATATAGCATATATAACTTAATAAAAAATGCAAATTCAGAAAATATATTTTTATATTATTATTTCCTTTCTTTCCTATGCACTTCATTAGGTTAGATTTTTAATAGTATTGTGAATGCCAGTAATTTTTTTTTTAATTTTGGCAGTCTGATGACATTGTAATTTTGACCAATTTGTTTCTAGCTAATGCAATCAGCCAGTTTTTTATTGAACGTCAGATTATTGAGTCGAGTCATAGTTTTCATGTAAAAATGTGGAGGCTCGTTTATATGTAACAAAACTGATTATTTTATGTTACAGAACCTGGAGTTAAAACTAGTTCTTCAGAAGATTTTAATCCATGGTATGCTCCCCAATCGGATTTTCCTTTATAAATTGTATACAATACATAGCCAAAAGCATTCCAAGCTAGAAAAACATAACCTAGAGATAGTCTGCCTTTCCAAATTTCAGCATTTTCTCCTGGAATTGGGTTGGTGTTTTTTCTTATAATTTTATAGAGCCATCGAAAGCGAAAAAAAGACATCTTCAAACAAATATTTTAACGTTTTTTTTTTTGAATACCTTAACTTCGATTTTTACTTTTGATGTACATTTTTTTTTTTTAGGAAAAGACCTCTGGTTATGGGCCTGGTTGATACAGAGCGTTCCGAAATTTATTTATTAGACCGCTGAACCTGTTCTTGTACCGTGTTTAATCGTAATTTTTGTAACTCTTCATTGAATTATTGCTTCAAACGTGTCAATTCAATTCAATCTTAAGAGCATGGGTAAATTTTGATTTACGTAAATATTAAAAGCGTAATCATAAACCAAGTAATATGGTTTAAATCATTCATACGTCATACCGTTACCATACGAATGAGTTCATAAGTTGTATTTGAGCTAGCATGTATACATTTCTGTTAACATTTAAACAGATTTTAAATTCTTCAAAATATACTGCTGTTACAATAAAAAATAAACGTTACTGCTAGTCGAGAAATGAGATGGATTCTCGAATTGAGAGACGAAAATAACAGCATAAAGTCACTGCCTTCTTTTTTTTCGGTTATATTTGAATATAACCAGAAGGGATTCAAAAACTTATAGGCTTTGTATTGGTCTTGGGGACTACTACTACATTTGAACTACTTGACTGAGTATTCGAACAATAGGCTAGTTAACAACCTATCGAGCAACTGAAGTAGGTATCAGGTTTCTTATTTTTAACGTGTTGTAGGCAAAATAGTAGAATTACTGACGTAATAGATTAAACTAAAGGTATATTAATGCTTTAGTTTATAATCACAGACAAGAAATCTCTAACGTTTAATTAATTCAGTTAAATCTGTTATTTATTGCAATGTAAAATTACTTAACTAGAGTTTATTATGAAAAATATAGATCTAAATATGCTCGTTAACCCGTAGCGCAACATCCCTTGCAAATACAGCCACAAAAAAGTTGTGACGTCAGATACTACGAAAAATGGTAAACGACAAAAAAACCGGTGATTAGAGAGGGGAATTTGGGTAACAAAAAAATATATTTTCTACTGTATATCTATCTGTATATTTACAGCGAAATAATATTTTATCACAATAAATTAACAGATTGTTTAATAAAAAAAAAGTTTCGTATTTAATTATCGAAAAAAAATATTTTAAAAGTGCCAAACAGAATTTCAAGGTCATTTGACGTCAGACTTTGTTTTGATTACTATTGGTCATTCCGCTAAATTTAGTGCAGATGGTGTAGGTCTTTATTTACCCCAGTTATTGAGTAAATTTCAGAACATGGTCTTTAAAACGATAGCTCAGCCTACTTTTCAAAAAAAAAATGACCAAAAAAATAAAAATTTTGAGCAAGAAAAAATAGATTCCCAAATTTGAAGTTTTGTCAACTAAAAAATTAACGTTTATGTTTCGAAATTAAAATCAAAGAAATTCCCGTAGTATGATCAAGTAAGTCTACAAACATAGCAACCAAAAAGTAAGTAAAAATATAAATATTCTGTAATCAACAATAAATAATTATTTTATTTAGGATCTTTTAAGGAATACATTATTAGAAATTCAATTTAAGGCAAACCACCCTTTATTATTATACAAAGGCATTTTTTAGTTTTAGTACATCTAACCAATTAACCATGGATAAAGCAAACAATAGTTTGGAGGAGATTGCTGAATTGAGTCTTGATAGTTCAACAGATTCCCTTAAATCTGACAAAAGTAGCATATCCAGAGAAGATGATAGCAATTTACAATTAGTTCAGTAAGTGTATCTATATTATGTGAGATTGTTCTATTTATTATTTTTTATGGAATACAAGATAATTAAATTATAAAATGTAAAAGTAAATTTGAGCCCAAATAACTTATTTAAAAATTATACAATTATGGCTTCATGATATGCACCATGTGTTTTTAAAACCAGTTTAAATTGTAATTCCTCTTGGAAGCAAAAATACAAGAGAATGAAGAATGTATATATATATATATATATATATATATATATATATATATATATATATATATATATATATATATATATATATATATATATATAATTTTTTAAAAAATTGGAACTCTTTAAAATTATATGAAAATTTATTTACTACCATATTATTGTTATCTTCCTTCTTTCTGTTTAAATTTCCATGAAAGTTATCTGGAAAATCGTGTATTATATAAAACATTTTAAAGCTAAATGTTAGAGAAAATATCATGTGGAAATGATTTACAGAACTGTAGGATTTTATTAATTTTTTAAAATTATTATTTTATTATTTAACTTTTATATAGACTAATTGACAGAGTGAATTATTTTAGTGAGTACTATAAGCAATCAATATATATAAATCAAAAGAAATTATGGTTCTCAGGATTCAGTCATGTAAAATTTGGATGACTTTTCGCCATTTCACCTTTGATTATTAGATTGGATCACGGTGTGGCTATATCCACTGAAAATTTTTCTTTAAAGTAATTAGAGAATAGAGTAAAGTCACATACTTTGCCTCTATGTTCAAAAAATTAAGGTGTCAGGTCTGGAATTATCTGAATAACTCTCTTGTTGATAAAATCTAACAAATACAAAGTATATATAGTTTTAAGATTGCTATCTGGGTTTTTTTAGTCTTAAATTCTACTTAGTTACTATCAGACCAAGGAAGAATTTCTTTCAGATCTTTGTTAATTTGTACAACTTCGTGTTTTCTGTGAATATTTCCATGGGTAGTTGGTTTAAGGGGACCCTAACTCTTTTTGAGTAAAAAAATATTTTTTTTACTCAAATGGTGTAAATTTGAAATCAATCTGATTGGGTAAAATAATTTTTTGAGGTTTGCTGGTTGTAGTCATTTTTCTCACTTGGTTCGATTGCTACATCACACACATCATTCCTTTTATTACAAGATTGGACTTGAAGAGTTTTGCTAAAACATGTTTTCACTCACCTATAATATTGTTTATTAGTAAATAATCCAGGATATAATTTTTATTAGAACAGGGAATATTTCCTTCCTGCTGGAAATGTGCCACAGTTCAGCCGATACCGAAAAAAGGCAAGAAGACCTTGCCAAATAATTACCGACCAGTCCCACTGCTTTCAATAATATGAAAAGTCATGGAAAAGGCTATCAATCAGCATCTTCTAAAATATCTTGAAGGATGCAACATTATTAGTGATCAGCAATATGGCTTTCATAAACATAGATCAACAGGAGATCTTCTGACTTATTTAACTCATGTTTGGAGCAATGCAACTGAACACTTTGGAGAATCTCGAGTGGTTGCTCTTGACATATCCAAGGCATTCAACGGTGTTTGGCATGATGGACTGTTGGCTAAGCTACGCTCTTATGGTATGTCTGAAAAGTTCTATTTGTGGCTCTCATGTTTCCTCAGAGAGGATTCTTTATGAATGTCAGTCCGCTCCATATTATCTCCTACTCTCTTTCTCATTTACATTAACCATTTGCTGGAAAAGACCGGAAACCCAAACAGCTTTGCAGATGACCGTGCGCTTATCTCTTCATTCACTTTGAATGCTCGGACATCAGGTACTTAGATGAATATCTTCAGACAGCGGGAAGTCATTCAACTTAACAAAGACCTGAAAGACGGCAGTTTTTTTTCTAAAAAAGTTAACGTTGCTGAATCCGACATAGTTATGCCGGGACACTCCATTCCTCTAACATCCTCACTCAATTTGTTGGGCGTTAATTTGGGAGCAAATATGTCCTGGCATGAACATGTCGCAGGCATAGCAAGGAGAGCTTCTCAAAAGATGGGAATATTATTTTGAACCAGAAAGTTTTACACTCCACAACTGTTAATTCTTTACAAAGCTCAAATTCGACCAACTATGGAATACTCCTCCCATATTTGGGGCTCCGCTCCCAAACATACATTGCATTTGTTGGATTCTATTCAGAGAAGAGCTGTTCGTCTGATTGGAGACCCGGAACTGACCGGCGGCTTTGATTCGCTGGAGCATAGAAGAACGGTTGACGATTTGAGCCTATTCTACAAATATTTACATGGAAAGTGTTTGAAAGATGTAGTCCGCTTAATTCCTCCCAGAGCGGTGCATGTTAGAAATACACATCGCGCTAATACTTCACATCCGTATGAGGTTTAGCTTTTTACTCCTCGTACAACGCTTTTTAAGCAATCTTTTATATGGAGAACATCATCCTTTTGGAATAATTTGCCCAGGACTGTTTTCCACCGTGTACAATTCAGGAACAACGTGAATCGCTTTTTCCGCACACGTGTCGCTCCTGTAGCGCTTTAGGGACTTCCCTGTAGCACGTGTGCTAGACCCATACAAAAAAAACGAAAAGTGATAACTATCATAATAGTCAAGTCTCAGGGACACTTCGACAAAAGTTGAAGTACAAGAATCGAGGCTCTCATTACTAGACACAGAGGAGCCAGGTGTTGCTGGACTCACCGTCTCTGGGTTTAGTATGGATTCTTCATTTTTACTACAAAATCCCACCCCTCTATTTTTTAAAAACTTTAGGTACACTAGAAGGTAGCATTACACAATAGAAATGAAAAGAGTCAGCAATAAACGAGGTCACGCTCAGGTAGCAACAGGTGGACAGGTGGTAATACACACAAGTCATATAAAAACTTATCCCTTGGAATCGTTGGGTATAGTCATGGTAAAAACATATTTTTCTACTGTTATGAATTTTATACAAGACTAGAGAAATAAGAAGCGAGTATGAAACCGGAAGTTTTTGAAAACTCGCTTATCTTGAAAAGTCACGTTTTTTGAGATACAATGTTCTTTTTCTCAGGTATCATAGTAGATATAGTTACGATTTGTTTTAGTAATTAAGGAACATTTTGACAGACGCAGATTTTCCCATAAGTCAAAAAATTTCAAAAAAAAAAAATTATCGGAAGGAAAAAAATTGAGACGCATTTTGGTACTTTAGTTTCTTTGGAGCTGTAACTAGACAAAGCATAATTTTAAAAACCTACCACGCCCAGATTGTTTTCTAATAATCGAGAAATAACTAGAAAAAACGAAGTTGAAAAATCAGAGCACTAGAATTGTAGAAAAGGAACATTATGTGCAAAAAACACAGATTTTCACATTCCTTTTACAGTCATGTTTCCTAGGTTAAGTTTTTCGAAGTTAATCAAAGTTTAAAATACAATTATTCAAATGTTAGAATCTGTGGAATAGTTTTTAAACAATCGAGCTGAGAAAGAAGTCGGGTATTTCCGGACGGGGCGCCAAGCGGAGAGCCTCCTTAAGGTGAATGAACAAGCGTGCTGCCATCTACAACATTTTTGGTATCTTTCAGTAGATTGGTAAAAAAAACTTAAAAAAGGTTTTACTTTATTGTAGACACTTTTACAAGTCCAATGGCAACTCCTGGTCTGAATTTGACTTAACTAACGATCCTGAAATCAATCCCGTCCCCAAGAAAGAATCCTTTAATCCCTGTAAATCCCTCAAGGCACTAATTGAAGGAGACATTAAAAACAGTAACAGGTTAAATTTTTGATTTATGTTCTATTCTTAGCGCAATTTATTGATTTATTTATTTGAGAATATAGGGGTTTACCCCTTTTTCCAATGTATTTATAATACTCTTCAATATAACCATATCAATAACAGAACGGCCGAAAATGTGGCTTACACTTCTACCGTGAAATAATCAACGCCAGAGCATCTTCTGAAGGAAGAGGGGGAAACTGAAAAAATGTTCAGCTCCCGGCACTGGTTCATGAATCTCATAGCCCTCAGCAGTGGTGAATGATAACCATAATTAGTTCTGTGGAAGCCAGTAAAGAACAATTCAGTTTTATAGTAAAGGCTACACACAGATATACGCGATGTTCCCAGTAGCTCACTAACAACTAGCTTTATCAGACTGAAATTTACGCACGTATTAGTTCAAATATTCTTCCTGTTATTTTTGCTGGAAATTACATGCACACACAATTTTTATGAAGTTTCTTTTCATATGTAGATACATCACCTGGTCAGGTTTGTAAACAAAGGAAATATTACAAAAATAATATAGCAACACTTTCTTACCATCTATGAAGCTAAGTCGAGATCGATAAACAGAAATAGATACATGTAATAAAAATATAAAGGCTCGCACATAGTTAATTAAGTATAGACATTTGTAATTAAGAGAAAACGCTATTCCGCAATATTGTAAGCAAAAGAGCGCGGGAAGATGTTTATGGCAACAAGAATTTGATGGACTTAATTATCTGTTTTGAGTGGTGTTGTTAATCCCACCAAATTTTGGTAGCTATGAACATCTCCTCTGCACTTATTTGTTTACAGTGTTGTGAAATGGCGTTTTTAGCCATTAGTTTAGGAACACTTATGAAATCACTTCGGTGTCTGTCTGTACGTCCGTCACATCTGATTTTCTTCGAAACTATTTGTTGTTGAAGTTTGGCACAAATATTAGAATTCAGAGCCGTGTAGTTTTGGAAGTTAAATTTTGACTGAATGGGTTAGTTTTGGGGGGGGGGGGGGGGTGAAATCGAAAGTGAAAATTTTTTTTACCACATCTTGTGAAAACATGAGTTCAAATTATATATGATGTAATACTTATAACGAACCCGTTTATAGCGAATTTCCGGTTAAAACGAACTATTTTATAATGCACGAAAAAACTTCCATAAGACCGATGCAAATTTTTATCGGTTATAACGAACCTAGTTATAACGAACTTCCGAATAAAGCGAACCAAATTTGAATGTTTTATGTCTATTTATAACGAACTTGCCACTTCCTCTGCTCAGTGTCGCGCGACTTGATCTAGAGAATTCACCGAAACTCACTGGGAACCTCTATTCTACTTGTTTCCACCGCGTTGGTAGTTCGAGCAGTATTATTTTCAATTCACTTATGTTATGCGGTTCTAATGCATATTTGATCAAAGTAATAAAGTGAATGTTTAAGTTTTGATTTTAAAATGAGTACACAACAACGTAAAGCGTTTACTTTAAAAGGCGAACACGATATTATAAGGAAAATAGAATATGGAGTTAAACAAAGTGATATTTGCAAACAGTTGAATTTAACTAAATCTGCGATTTCTACCATATGGAAGAAGAGGCAAGAAATCTTATCAATCTATGATAAATTAACCTTTAGTTGTCAAAAAGTAAAAAATCTACACACGACCAAGTCGATAAAGGACTCTTTAAATGGTTTAGTCAAAAACGACATGAACATGTTCCTATTACCGACTATACTTTACAAGAGAAAGCTAGTGAATTGGGAAGGAAAATAGAGAACACCGAGATTAACTGTTCTAGAAGTTTGATGGAACGATTTAAAAAGCGACATAATATTAGTGGGGTTACGATAGTAGCAGAAACTGCAGGGGTGGATATGACCGTTGTTGATCAGTGGTTGGCCAATGTATGGCCGGAAATTCGAGAAAGTTATGAATATGTGGACATTTTTAATGCGGATGAAACGGGTTTGTTTTATAAGATAACGCTTGATAAGATATTAAAGTTTGTCGGAGAGAATTGTGTTGGTGGAAAATTATCAAGAGTAAGGATTACTGTGTTGGTAACTGCAAATATGTCTGGAACAGAGAAAAGAAAATTGTTGGTGATAGGAAAGTCCGCCAATCCCAGGTGTTTTAAAAACAAACATTTACCAGTAAAGTACAAATCAAACAGTAAAGCCTGGATGACATCAGAAATTTTTAAAAACGAACTGATCGAATGGACAAAGCATTCAAATTCACAAACAGAAAAATATTACTTTTAATTGACAACTGTCTAGGGCACCCTGAAGTTGATCTACAGCAAATAAAATTGGTTTTTATGCCTCCACACAAGTGCAAAAGCCTACGGATCAAGGTGTGAAACCCTTTTTCAAAATCTCATTATAGAAAGATTTTACTTATGAAAATGTTAGAGACGAACGATAAAGATAACATTTTTTCTGTAACTCTCTTGGACGTTATAAACTTTATCCATATGGCTTGGCAGAGAGTCAGAAGAGAAACCATCGCAAACTGTTTTAAGCATGGGGATTTTTAAGGTAGGAATGTACATATGACTCAAGTGATGAGCTACTGTTGACTCAGCGGATTGAAAAACATCGAAAGGATCCTACTGATTATCTAAAATTTCTTTACGATGCTGATATTCAACAAAGTACAGTGGAAATCGAGATTAAAAAGATGTTTAATCACTTTAATTTTGAAGAATATGTATATCACGATAACGAATTAATGACGAAAGAAATATTAACTGATGATCAAATTGTGACATCAGTGACTTCTGGAACGATTTTAAGCGATAATGACGACGAAGACGAGCTTGGAGAAGGAGATAATATTTATGTTCCATCCATTTCAGAAATGACTAAGAAAATGACTAAAAACTCGCAATTTTTTTGGAATCTCATGAGGCTCCTGAACATATATGGAGTAGTTTTTGTGACCTTGAAAATTATATAAACACCATTTCTTTTTCAAGTAAAATTGTACAATTGAAAAATTACTCATTTTATTGTATAAACTATGTATTTTAATGTTTTCGTTTATACTCGTATATGTACCAACATACATAATAATAACTTCAGTGTGACTTGTTTTATTTTCTTTTGAACGTTTTCTTTTAATTTAGTAATTATTATTATTCATTTTTCTAAGCATTAGGGCCTAATCTAAATAAAAAAGTAGTAAAAAATTATATTAGATTTTGTTTACTGTTTGTAACGAACTTCGGATATACCGAACCATTTTTAGTGATTTTTTAGATTTCGTTATAATCGGACTTCACTGTATTTAGAAAAAATGGCCCAAAAGTCCTGTCCACCCACCCTGTCTCGAAAAGTACTGATCAAAAAATTTTGAAAAAACTCTGGAATAGTCTTGTATGTAGATTGAGAGAAAATTATCACGAGTGCATTAGGTTTTATAATTTATCTGGTATAAAAAAACTATTTAACCCGCCAAAATGGCGTAGGTTTTATTTAGGTAATAAATACAGTAGAACCCCGGTTATCCGAGGTAACGTGGGGGGCACCCTCCTCGGATAACTGAAAACTCGGATAATCCGGATTTATTTTTTATTCATTCAAAAAATAAATACCAATACTTTAAACGGATGTATTCACGTTTTTAACATATAAATAGGTATATACATTATAAAACAGTGAAATAGGTATCTATGCGCTTCCGTTTCACATTGCATCTTCTTTTTCTCGCTGCAATGTTTCCCCATCTATTAATAAGAAGCAAATCCGCTAGGGTTGCCTCTGATTGTTGTTCGATATACCTTAAAGGTTTTTCCAAAGAAGCAAAACCTTCTTGATGAGAGATCTTACTGGGAGACTTCGTCATCGTCATTTGATTTTTCGGTTTCCTGAAAGGCATTCGTTATTTCTTCAATACTCATTTCTTCTTCTAAATCATCTGCTGTAATCCATTCAACAACATCTTTTAATTTTTGCATTAATTCAAATAAATTTTTTTCTTTTTCTTCTATCTCGCTGTCAAAATTTGCACAGGACATTTCCCCATGGCTTCTCAATTTCAAAGCTAATTCATTTAATAGAGTATCATCTTCACTGTCATTATAGTCCTCAAAATCAATAACTTTTGACAAAGATTTTTGAATAGTGGTAGTACTCACAGAATCCCAAGCTTGACTTACCCAGTAAATAACATTTTTCAGTGTAACCTTTCTCATCCCATTGATAATATCCTCCTTTTCTGTGTATTCTAACAGATGTTCAAGATATAAACGCCTATAATTTTTTTTAATGTTTTCGAGGATGCCTTGATCCATTGGTTGCATTATGCTGGTTACATTCGGAGGAAAAAATTTTACAATTTCGCCCACATGAAGTCCTTCTCCAGGGTGAAAGGGGGCATTATCCATTAACAAAATTGCTTTAATAGGTTTCTGTTCAAAAATTTAGTCACAGATGGCACGAACTCTTCTTCAAACCAGTTAGTAAATAAAGTCGCATCTATCCATGCGCTCTTCTGACTTTTGTAATGGACTGGTAGGGCTTTGGGTGAGATGTCTTTTAGAGCTCTTGGACGTGCAGATTTGCCAATCACCATCAGTGGGATTTTGTGTTTGCCAGATGCATTGGAACATACCATTATTGCTTTCTGTTGTAAAATTGGACCTGACAGAGGCACACCTTTTGATCTCTGTTGGTTAAACCACATGAATAAAGCTTCGTTAACCTTTTCATAGTCGCCGGATTTCATTGATTTTCTTCCTGAGGACGAGAGGCTTGATTTATACACCACTCTTCTATTTTTGTGCGGTTTCTTTTCCAATCTCCACTTGTTACCTCACCTACACCATAATCTCGTGCAACAACTTTAATTGTCTCTCCTGCTTCAATTCTTCTGATGGCTTTTAATTTTTCTTTAATAGGAACTACGATTCTTTTACGTTTGTTTTGCTCCATTATAATACGACAAACAAAAATTCAAACAAAGCACTTTGTATTAATTACACTTAACTACCAGAACTCCAATCAAATAAATTATGTGAGTATACTCGTACTTCTCCGTAGTAAACGCTATAACGCACTGCATTAACTCAAATTTACATGCTGAAAGAGTCTAAAAACATAAATAGGGGAACCCCTCACACGGGCCAGGGAGATTCCCCGAAGGCCCCGACGATTTTAAATGGAAATATGTACATACATATTTTAGAAGCTCGGTTAATACGCAGCATAGACGCGTGTACCTCGGATAATCAGGTTCTTAGATTGGCTTGGTTAATCCGGAGCTCGGATAATCGCGACTCGGTTAATCGGGGTTCTACTGTATTTGTTTTACACCTTTATTACTATATTCTAGATTGAACTAAATTGATTTATTGGTTATTAGGTAGCTAAGATGCTGTAACTATTATACATTATTGACTAAGAAAACACGTGAAAATATATATTAGATCTTAAGATATATACATGTTAACCTAGTCTAGGCAAGGATTTTATTTTATTTTAAAAGCAATCTTCGTACGAAACACTAATTGCGCAAGTCCGACTTGTACTTGGCCGGTTTTTTCTTATTTACAAATAATATATAATATAGGTGACAGAACATCAAATCTCAACTAACTTAAAAAAGTTTCGACGCGTCCAAAGAAAATAACGTATTATTGCGATTACTTTAATGATGAAGAGTAATTTTTCGATAACTTTTTTATGTCCTTCAATGATGTAAATCATCTAATTTGGATGGTTGTAGCTTCTACTTGATGGAAATTCATTATAAATATATAATAAAAGACTGTTTTTTAGTCAATTTCCACTGGTTTATTTAAATTGCGATGACGCGTTTCGCTGTCGATGCAGCTTCTTCAGATCTGAAGAAGCTGCATCGACAGCGAAACGCGTCATCGCAATTTAAATAAACCAGTGGAAATTGACTAAAAAACAGTCTTTTATTTATATATGTAAATCATCTAGCTAATCAGTTATGAAATAATATATAAATATTAATTTTCCATTAATTCCAATAAAGATCAGCAAAGAAAATGACCGAATCGTGATGACAAGTTGACATACATATTACGTGCGTGATATTTTTGATTAATGTCTTCCACTACGAAACATTTTTGCGCTTTTCGTAAGTATCGACAAAACTTCCGAGAGCGCTTTTTTTCAAAATTTTGTACCCTTTCAGCTATAAAAACGATACGATCAGATAAATAACCATTTCGCCTGTCGCCGTGATCGTCTTTTGTTTCCAATGGTTTATGCCGTTGGGGAATAAAGGATAACTGATTACCGATTATTAAAATCGGTACGAATTATACAAGTTGTCTCAAAATCGATTATAGGTCAAAAATATGGGAAACTAAAAGCTTATTAACGATTGATTTTTCAAATATGAATGGATTTTATTTAAAATAATAATAAATATGTGGTATACATTAGGGTAGAAATGGGCGACACCAGGACGACTTACATTTTGTGTATGTATATATATTTGTGGTCAAAATAATAGCAGTGCTTACTAAATTTTTATCAAAACATGTTTGTTAAGTTTTTTTAATAAAACAACTAAAACATAAATATGGTAACTTCGAAGCCCACCTAAGATGCATCAAAGTCATATAAGGCTAATTAATTAAATTCTTAAAAATCAAAAAAAAACGACAAATTTCTAAAAATTATGGTGAACAAAATAATAGCAGTGTTTTACTAAAATTACTGTTAAAAAAAACTGTACAACTAATTAACAATATTTTTCTTTTATGAGCATCAGACACACCTAATACTTAATTGTAAACCCTTTATTGGCTATGACAGCTTCACAATGTAGCGGCATAGAGTTAACCAAATCTTGACATCTAAAAACAGGAATGCTTTTCCAAGAATCTCTGATTACAGCCCAGGGCTCGTCTTGATTCTTAGGTTTTTCACGTGCTACGCTATCTTTAATATCGCCCCACAGATTTTCTATTGGGTTCAGATCTGGGCTTTGAGCTGGCCAATTTAAGACATTAATTTTTTTCTTTTCTAAAAATTGTTTACATAATCGACTGCTATGTTTTGGGTCATTGTCGTGCATAAAAACCTATTTACGTGGCATGTAATATTCTGCATAGGGCAACATAACGTCCTGTAAAATTTCAACATAAACACTGGTGGTCATTATGTTTTTAATCCAAAATATAGGCTCTCCTACTCCGAAGTAGGAGAAACATGCCCATACCATTATTTTTGAACTTCCATGTTTAACTGTCTTAATAGTGTACTGAGGCTGATATGCGGTTCCTAAAGGGCGTCTAACGTATGTTCTGCGGCCTACATTTCCAAATAATACAATTTTGCTTTCGTCGGACCACAGTATATTACGCCATTTATATAGAGGCCATTCAATATGTTCCTTCGCGAACTCTAATCGCCTCTTTCTGTGTCTTTTATTTAACAAGGGTACCTTACGCGGACTTCTTGCTGGTAACTTTGCTTCTTTAAGTCGTCGTCGTATCATCCTAGAAGCTACATCTACTCCCACAATCTCCTGAAGTTGTGTTGACGAAGCAAATGGGTTTGCTTTTGAAGCTCGAACTATAAGTGTGTCCTGTCTGGTTGTACTTTTGCGTTTACGACCGCGAGTTTCAGGTGTAGGTTGCCATCTTAAAGCGTTTGCTACCATTTTAGCTGAGCATCCCAAAATATTTTGAATCTGCATGTAAGATTTTCCATCACGACGCAATTTTCTTATCATTTCACGTTTTTCTTGAGAACAGTGCTTTTTCCTTCCCATAGTTGTATTGAAAACAGAAAAAGTGTTGATGGATCTGACACAAAACTATTCTAAATTTGACAATTTAACCGAACACAAGGAGCAAAAAGCATTTAGATTTGAAACACACCAGTGTTAAGCGAACACTGCTATTATTTTGACCAAGCAAAATTCATCTGCTACAAAAAACGTAAATGCTTTGTTTATATTTATTTTTATATACATATTTTTTGTTGAAACCTCATGCATGCATTTTGCAGTTACCTTTTAACAGTTTTAGTTATTTTTATTGAACCACTGCTATTATTTTGACCACAACTGTGTGTATCAGTTAATTTATGTTGAGCAACAAAAATTGTTGGTTCGATTCAAACCAGCTCTAGATTAGAAAGGTATCTCTTCAAGAATTTAATGTAGACCTACATCTCTGTTAAAAATAACGTCAAAGTCTCAATGCTTATCACCAGTAACATCAAAATACGAGAAAAAGATTCGTATATATATATATATATATAATATATATATATATATATATATATAATATATATATATATATTATATATATATATATATATATACAATGTGGGGCAAAATTTTGTTACTTTCATGTAGCTAACGATTCTAGGAGAAATAAATATTTTCTTAGTTTAATATATTCAGATATCTGGTAACATATTAAAGCAAACGTCTTGATGTTTAGATTTTTTTTTTAATATGATGTATTAATAGAATGGGAAGAGGTTTCAGATAAGCGGCCAGACCTTTAATGGTTGGGAATGGACAATGACATTGGTCCGTTCTCCTTAAATTTCGTGTACTTCAGTAATATCGGAAATTCCAAAACTATATAGAACTATAAGATTCCTATTTACTGTACTATAAATAATATTTATAAATAAGATGTACAAGATCTATGAAAAAAAAAAATACATTAACGACTTCTAGTAAGCTTTCACAGTTTGATCAACACTGAAATTTTTTTCCTGAAATTTTATATGTATTATAGGGTATACTTGACGCACTGATTACGGAAAAAATATTGGTTTAATGCTATCAGCTCTACTTTTTTATTTATATGAAATTCCAATTTTCTTAAAAAATGGAACCAAAATACAACATTTTTTCTATGTTTGATGTAATTATACCCTATGAAACGTTCTTTTATACGATTTTCTTGAATGTACGGTTTGAGGATATTCTCTTTGCAAACTCCAACAGTAATCGGCCATCATATAGATGTCCCACCTTTCTTGATAACGCTCAGTGAAATCTTTCACTGAAATCGCCAAGATTTTCTGGGAATCGATCTAAATGAGAATGTAAGTAATGAATCTTGATACTCATATTGCAGCCCAGATCTTTCACACTGGATAACATGCACTCAACTAACTCAGAATAGTTGTCGGACTTACTTTTTCCGAGAAAATTTTTAATCACCACAACAAACGATTTCCAAGCTTTAGACTCGACTTGATTCATTAAATTTACAAAGTTTGGATCCTTCACAAGTTGTCTGATTTCTGGCCCATCAAAAATACCCGCTTTCAATTTTTCTGTACTTAATCCTGGAAACTTGCGTGAAAGAAAGCAAAACATTCGCCGTTTTTGTCAAGGGCTTCTACAAACTGTTTCATAATGCCCAGTTTGACATGAAGTGGTGGCAGTATAATGCGATCTCGATTTACTAAGGGCAAATTAATAACATTTTTGGTATCAACCATCAGTTCCTCTCATACTGGCCACTTTTTTTAAAACCAATGACATTGTTTATCGCGGCTATCCCACAGACACATAAAACGTGGGTATTTCGTGTATCCACCCTGTTGTCCGAGAAGAAAGTTAACCATCTTTAAGTCTACACAAATGAGCCAGTTGTAGTCTCGATACTTAATTTTTTCCATTACTAAAAAAATAGTTGTATACTCTTCTTTCATAGTAGTAGAGTATGCAATAGGTATAGAACGATACTTGTTGCCGTTATGAAGTAGCACACACTTTAAGCTTCTCTTGCTATTATCTATAAAAAGACGCCAATCATTTGGTTGGTATCGTTGTGAACTCATCCTCTCCAAAATACCTCTGACATCACTATAAAAAATTAAATCATTTTCTCTAGAAAAATATGGTCACAAATTCTTTTGTCAGGTCTGATATAAAGTAATTCTGGTTCCTCGTGCAAGTAAAATCTTTTCTTTTAAACGAGATGCCAAATTTCAGAAGCTTCTTTTGACAAATTTAGATCCCTTTACTAAGTCGTTCAATTCCTTTTGATTAAAAGGTTGAGAATCTGATGGCTGACTACATGTGAAATCCGAATCAGTATTGCCCATTGTGTTGTCTTTAATTTCCATAAGATCTGATTCTCCAGAGCATTTAGATGATGCTCCTTATATCTCACCAGAGTATAGAAGAGGTCGTTCCGCGGAGGGTCAGTTAAGATATCACCATTTATTTCGATTTCTAGAATTTATGCCGTTAAAATAGCAGTCGTCAATTTTGAGGTTCCTGCCAAATCATCAGTATTTAAAATTTGATAGCACTTCTTTTTCCATTTAACCATTGCCGCAGACACCCAATACAGTTCCGGCACACAATATGAGGTACCCATTGCTTGTCTTGATTGCACAATGTTATTTGAAAGTGGTTAAAATACTTAGTTTTAACGAAGATGTTTTCGCCACAAATATAGCAAAAACAATCTGGATTGTGTAAACATCGTCTACGTGTCGATCTGAAATTAAAAAAACCGGTCAAGTGCAAGTTGAATTTCCACAATTAGTGTTCCGTACATTGATTGTTTTTAAAATAAAAATTTTTGTTAGGGTGGTATAAAATGATCAGTGACTTCACAAAACACACCCCAAATGAGTTTTCAACAAAGTTTGTTTCCAATCTTTACTGAAAACTGGTGACCTTGAAATTTTGTTTTTTTTATATACCAAATAAATTATTAAAGGTAATGCACTCGTGATAATTTTCGTTCAATCTATACCCCATGGAGAATATTCCAGACTTTTTTCAAAATTTTTTGATCAGTACTTTTCGAGATAAGGTGGGGACAGCGATTTTTTAAAAGTAATACGAAAGAAAAGTGTGCGCAAGTATTACATTATATATATATATATATATATATATATATATATATATATATATATATATATATATATATATATTTTACTCGTGTTTTCACAAGCTTTCATTTGACACCACACTCGATGACCTAGTAAAAAAAATTTCTTTTCACTTCCGATTTCACCCCTCAAAACGAACCCCTTAGGTCAAAATTTATGTTACGGTGGTATAAAATGAGCAGTGACTTTACAAAACACACTCCAAATGAGTTTTCAACAAAGTTTGTTTCCAATCTTTACTGAAATCTGATGACCTTGAAATTTTTGTTTTTTTTTTTATATACCATACAAATTATTAAAGGTAATGCACTCGTGATAATTTTCGTTCAATCTACACCCCGTGGGGAATATTCCAGAATTTTTTCGAAATTTTTCGATAAGTACTTTTCGAGATAAGGCCCGGGACAGCGATTTTTAGCGAATTTTTAAAAATAATACCAAGAAAAGTGCGCGCAAGTATAATATTATATATATATTTTTTACTCGTGTTTTCACAAGCTTTCATTTGACACCACACTCGATGACCTAGTAAGAAAATTTTTTTTTTCACTTCTGACTTTACCCCCCAAAACTAACCCCTTAAGTCAAAATTTAATTCTCAAAACTACATGGCTCTGATGAGGCCATCAATTCCTATATTATTACCAAATTTCACCTTTCGATGTCAAATAGTTTCGGAGAAAATCGGGTGTGGCAGACAGACAGACAGACAGACAGACAGACAGACAGACACAGACAGACAGACAGACAGACAGACACCGAAGTGATCTTATAAGTGTTCCGTACGGAACACTAAAAATAATTATTCTGAGTCGGGTAGATCTTAAAAAACATGAGCTGTCAGAGGAAAACTAGTATTGGATTCGAAATCAAAACACTATAACATGTTTGAAACAAAACAATCAAACACTTTGGAGAATCTCGAGCGGTTTCACTTGATATATCCAAGGCATTCGATTGTAAATATATAATAAAAGACTGTTTTTAGTCAATTTCCACTGGTTTATTTAAATTGCGATGACGCGTTTCGCTGTCGATGCAGCTTCTTCAGATCTACATTTTACACCGTCAAGTTAGGTTTAATGTTCACAATTTTATATAATTTCTTAATTATAATATTACACCTAATTAAATTACATTGATAGTATTGGAAAACCCACACAGATTTGGAATTAGAAAAATAAATTCAATAATGGTGAATTGCTTAAATCTACCTGGTCGTTGAGTAAAGTACCTGTAGTCCTTAATCGATTTATTTGCATTGTCTCTAAAAGGTTTAGTTTTAAACCTTTTTGTTGGGTGTGTAAAATTTTGAAATTCTTGTTAAAGTGTGATTTTCTGTTAAAAGATGATTAGCATATGTTGAATTAGATTTTCTATGGATGAAACTTTTTTCGTGTTCTGTAATTCTTTGTATAAATGTACGTCCAGTTTGTCCTATGTATGTTTTAGGACATGACCCACATGTTAATTGATAAACCCTGATTTATTGTCTTTATTGATTTGTGGTTTGTAGTTTTTAAGATATTTCCCTCTAGTATTGTTAGTCTTGTAAGCTATGTTGATATTTTTTTTGATTTAAAAATTTCCCCAGTTTTTTCGTTGGTTTGCCGAAATAGGTTAAGCATTTAAATGTGGTATTTCTGTCCTTAAAATGTGGGTATATTTCTGAGATTGCCTTGTTTCGAAGTTTTTTCCTAACGATATTATTGATTAAAGTAACCGAATAACCATTGTTAACGCCTACTTGTTTTATGTAGTTTAATTCTTTAGTAAAAATTTTTCTCTGATAAGGGGATATTAGTTAGTCTATGTATAAAACTATGATAAGCTGCGAGTTTATGATGGTTAGGGTGGTGAGAACTATTGTGAATTGTGGTATCTGTATGACAAGGTTTGTGATATATTGCAAATTCATGTTTTTTCATGGTTTTACTGATTGTTAAGTCTAGGAAGTTGAGCAATTCACCATTATTGAATTTATTTTCCTAATTCCAAATCTGTGTGGGTTTTCCAATACTATCAATGTAATTTAATTAGGTGTAATATTATAATTAAGAAATTATATAAAATTGTGAACATTAAACCTAACTTGACAGTGTAAAATGTAGATCTGAAGAAGCTACATCGACAGCGAAACGCGTCATCGCAATTTAAATAAACTAGTGGAAATTGGCTAAAAAGTCTTTTATTATATATTTATAATGAATTTCCATCAAGTAGAAGCTACAACCATCCAGCATTCGATTGTGTTTGGCACGATAATTTGTGAGCTAAGCAACGCTCTTATGGTATGTCTGAAAAGTTTTGTTTATGGCTCTCGTGTTGCCTCAGAGAGCGTTCTTTACGAGTGGCAGTCAACAGATGTCGTTTCAACACCTTCACTATCAACGCCAGTGTGCCCCAAGGCTCCTTATTGTCTCTACTCCCTTTCTCATTATATTAACGATCTGCTGCAAAGAACTATAAAAACCCAGAAGGCAGTATTTTTTCTAAAAACGTTGCTGAACCGGACATAATTACGTCGCGGCACGCCATTCCTTTACCATTGTCACTCAGTTTGCTGGGCGTCAATTTGGGAGCAAATATATCTTGACATGAACATGGTGCAAGCATAGAAAAGAGAGCTTTTCAAAAGCTAGGAAGATTATTTCAAAATAGAAAGCATCAACTCCTAATTCTGTACAACGATGGAATACTGTTCCTATATTTGGGGCTCTGCTCACAAACATACTCTACATTTGTTGGATTCTATTCAGGACAGAGCTGATTGGAGACCCAAAACTGACTAGCAACCTTAATTCCTTGGAACATGGAAGAACGGTGGGCAACTCGAATCTATTCTACAAGTATTTTTATGGAAAGTGTTTGATGAATGTAGCCCGCTTAATTCTTCCTAAAGTGGTGCTTGCTGGACATATGCGTCGCGCTTATCCTTCACATCTGTATAAAGTTTAGCTTGTCACCCCTCGTATAATACTTTTCAAACAGTCTTTTATACGGAAAACCTCATCCCCACGGAGTACAAATTGTAAAGATTCAAGATCAACGTGAATCGCTTTTTCCACACACGCGTGGCTCCTGTAGCGTTTTAGAGATTTCCCTGTACCACGTGTGCTATGCCCATAAAAAAATTATTTGACTCTTTCCTTGTTTTTGGTTGCATAGTTATTACTAGAGACCGGATTATATGCATTTGCATATTTTCATATGCATTTGCATATTTAGACCATTCTCACCGATTATTGCATATTTTACCCAAAATCTAGTAATGATGCATATTTTCCCTATATTTACAATATTTTTCGGTATTACTAGGCAATTGAATTGCTCAGGGTATTGTTAATGTCGCCGTCTGGAAACCGATCTTGTCGCCGGAACATTACCTGCAATAGTCTAAACATCGATTAGGTTATAGTGCCAAGGGTATACCCAAAATTACGACGGTATTTTATTCATTTGTTTCTTGATCGGGATATTAAGTGATAAGTAGTTAGTTTCTAGGAATAACTGTTTGAGCGTGGATCAAATAAACAATTTTCTCGAAGACGAATTTTTATTTTAAAACAAGATATCAGTTTTAACATTATTGTTGACACGCTTGCATCAGTGTAGTCTTTTTGCAATTTTTAACGTGTTGTGTTAAAGTTTAACGTGTACCATGCCACCCGCAAAAAAAAGTATCTCTTCGTGGGTAGCGACGGAAATGTTTTATATTGTTGAGTTTGAAATTGACCAGCATGTCAAGACAAGTCTTCATATCGCAGGATTGCAAAAAAAGGCCCACGACAACAACTTATAATAGCAGCAAGTAGCAGTGATTCCGCTTCTATAGGCAAACAAAAAAAACCACTTTAGCATGGATTTATGTGACGCATTGCTTGTAAGTAATATTCCTCTTCACAAACTTACAAATCCTACATGCAAAGATTTTCTGCGAAAATATTGCTTGAATCAAAAAATACCAGACCAATCAACACTGCGTAAAAATTACATACCAACAATTTACCAACATGTTCTGGAAGAAATACGTAATGAACTTAAGGATGAAATTATTTTAATTTCAGCTGATGAAACTACCGACAGTTGTGGTCGCCATATTGCGAATTTAATTGTGGGTGCATTAAAATTAGAGCCTTCTTCTTCCTATTTGGTGGCCTGCAAAGAACTTGACAAGACGATCGCCAGATTTGTGAATGAGGGTATTAAAAAAATATTTCCTGAATCTTCTGCAGATGAAAGAGTGATTATATTTCTCTCAGATGCTGCGCCCTATATGATCAAGGCAGCCAAAGTCCTCCAAGTATTTTTATCCAAATTTAATTCATGTGACGTGCTTTGCTCACGGAGTCCATCGACTCGCTGAAGAAGTACAATCCACGTTTGGAAATGTAATTAAACTGATTTCATCAGCAAAGAAAGTGTTTCTTAAGGCACCTGCGCGCAATAACGCCTATAAAGAAAAACTGCCAAATGTGCCTTTACCTCCCGAACCAGTGGTAACTCGATGGGGAACATGAATTGAAGCTGTACTATTTTACAATGAACATTTCGAGGCCATCAAAGGTGTAGTAAATGACTTCGATAGTGCGATGGCTATGGCAGTTCGTCAATCCAAGGAAGCATTTAAACATTGATTAGCACTCACTTTTCCCACATACCTGCGGGTATTAAAAAGCTTGAAACTCGAGGTTTGGCGTTGACCGAATCATTTCAGTTAATGAATAAAATCCGTCAAATAAACTCCACATTGCCAGATGTATTCCCGCGTCGAGTTAAAGAAAAGTTTGAAAACATTTTGTGCAATAACCCAGGCTTTGAACTTTTGTGTTAGATTGATAGTTTTATTAATCGGACGGCAGAACTTTTGCCAGAAACAATAAGTGCTAACATAGCACCCAAATACAAATACTGCCGAGTTACCTCAGTGGATGTGGAACGGTCTTTTTCCACTTATAAAAATATTTTAAGTGTTCGAAGACACAATCTTACTACCCAACATTTGGAACAATACCTTATTGTTTACGTGTACAAGAATACAAATGTTAAATAATAGTTAATTAAATTTAAACATCGTCGATAACTTGTTAATTTTAAGCTGATTTTGAAATAAAAAACTAAAAATTACTACTTTTATTATTTTTAATATTGCATATTTTGACCCTTTTCATGCATATTTTAAGCATTTTTCATGCATATTTCAAGATTTTTATGTTGCATATAATCCGGTCTTTAGTTATTACCTTGAAAATATAGGGGGTTGGGAATATCTTTTTATATGTCATTTTAGAGTTCTCGAGGTCGAGGAATTTCAAATCAATGTTACCTCTAAAAAAAACCTTTTTTTTGGATTGTTGTAGCTTCTACTTGATGGAAATTCATTATAAATATATAATAAAAGACTGTTTTTAGTCAATTTCCACTGGTTTATTTAAATTGCGATGCCGCGTTTCGGTGTCGATGCAGCTTCTTCAGATCTACATTTTACACTGTCAAGTTAGGTTTAATATTCACAGTTTTATATAATTTCTTAATTATAATATTACACCTAATTAAATTACATTGATAGTATTGGAAAATCCACACAGATTTGGAGTTAAGAGAATAAATTCAATAATGGTGAATTGCTTAAATCTACCTGGTCGTTGAGTAAAGTACCTGTAGTCCTTAATCGATTTATTTGCATTGTCTCTAAAAGGTTTAATTTTAAACCTTTTTGTTGGGTGTGTAAAATTTTGAAATTCTTGTTAAATGTGTGATTTTCTGTTAAAAGATGATTAGCATATGTTGAATTAGATTTTCTATGGATGAAACTTTTTTCGTGTTCTGTAATTCTTTGTCTAAATGTACGTCCAGTTTGTCCGATGTGGGTCATGTCCTAAAACATACATCGGACAAACTGGACGTACATTTAGACAAAGAATTACAGAACACGAAAAAAGTTTCATCCATAGAAAATCTAATTCAACATATGCTAATCATCTTTTAACAGAAAATCACACATTTAACAAGAATTTCAAAATTTTACACACCCAACAAAAAGGTTTAAAATTAAACCTTTTAGAGACAATGCAAATAAATCGATTAAGGACTACAGGTACTTTACTCAACGACCAGGTAGATTTAAGCAATTTACCATTATTGAATTTATTCTCTTAACTCCAAATCTGTGTGTATTTTCCAATACTATCAATGTAATTTAATTAGGTGTAATATTATAATTAAGAAATTATATAAAACTGTGAATATTAAACCTAACTTGACAGTGTAAAATGTAGATCTGAATAAGCTGCATCGACAGCGAAACGCGTCATCGCAATTTAAATAAACCAGTGGAAATTGACTAAAAACAGTCTTTTATTATATAATTAAAAAAACCTTTTCCAAGATTTTGCATTTCTTCACGTTTTCGAGATCACGAAAGAAAGCTTTCTTTATCTCCGTTAGATTTTCAGTTTATCTGTTGCCGTGATAACTTTCGAATATAGATTTCTAATTTAGTGCACTTTTAGTATTTGAAGTTAGAAAGAAATCGAGCTAAGGACTATGACATGCGTGATAGTTGTATTTGTGGATTTTTGGTAACAATAAACATAAAGTTTTTCTTGTAGGGAATGAAAGAGGGGTGAAGGAAGAAGGAGGTAGTAGAGTAAGTTCGAATATCTTACGTTGCATGACATTTCTTAGGTTTTCAGGATCAAGAAACACGAGAATAAATGGCAATACCAAAGTGGTATATACTGTTCTCGATTATTATTTGTAATATGTATTTTCTACTTAAAAAAAACAGTAGTAGTTTTGTGGAGTACGGACTAACAAATTTTTTATAATGTAGATTATTTACTTTTCGTTCTGTAAAAATGAAAATACTTAACTTGCATAAATATCTAATAACTGGTAAAGAATAAATATATATGCGTAAAAAGGACAGCCTGTATAGAATATCACATTTGATCGCTCAACCGTGAACTGTTTAAGCCACTCCGCGAAATTTATTAGGTAATAAACAGACAAGCTGATCCATTTAATATTTTGTCAGTTGAAATTCATCACTTTTACTGAAAACTTCTCGACAGTTTATAAGACTTTTTTTTTGTATTTCGCGCGCGGTTCATTTTTCTCTCGGGACGAATTTTCTTGAAAAACATATTTTTCTACTATAATGGAATTCCTAGTGGAAAAATAATTTTGTAATTTCTTTTTATTCTAAAATTAACGTTACTGTAACAAAACCAGAAAATGTGTGTATGCTCTTTCTAATACCAATATTGCATACGTTGGTTTAAAGAATACTGATATAATTTAAGCTTTCACTTAAACAGATTGTCGCTACTTTTTTTTAGATCTTGTAACTAAGCACCAGTGCACTAAAATACATTAAATTTATTTTAATTAAATACTGTTTATTATTGAAATACACGGCGAATTTTACATGGACGCGAAGTACAGTTGTGCATCGAGTAAGTAAAGGAGACGTTGTTCCCTCTGATGAATCATAACCTTTAAATATCTGACAATTTCATGTAAAATTATATCGGGAAGCCACTACTAAAATAACTATTATTCTAAAAATATTATCAATTTGCCAACACAACAATTTGAATTCAGAAGTTTGATGTTCTAGCGTTTCATAAGATGAGGTAAGTTAAACAAGATTTTATGTATGACATCGAGCGAAAGCGCTCGCGGGTTTGGTGATATGTGAAATCCTGATTCTTGGGATTAGGCCGAGTGAATTTGGAGTAGCTTTTGTGAGGTTTCACCTACGATTGCACGAGGTAAATATCACTGAAGATGCCTCGTACAATGGTAGGCGAAACGTCGAAAAATATTGTAATTTAATACGGTCTAATTTCGAGAACCACGGTTTCTCATCCAGATTTATGTATGCATTTCCTAATCGAAATATACAGTTACAATATCTTAATGGAGATTATATTGAATTGATACGAAACCCAGCCAAGAACTATATACACTACCCTCAGAAAGTATTTGCCCACCTAGTTATTTCAGTCCCAAGACAACAAAAACCTAGATAATATATTTTTGTTTAATTTTAATGAATTATTATTTATTTTCACATTATTTACAGTCTAGAAAATCAGAAAAATATTCATGATTTTCCAGGTTTTTTCTCATCTATGTGATCTCCTTTGTTTTTAATTACCGCTTTACAGAGTTTCGACATTCTCTCCAGTAGTTTCTTCAGAATTTCTTCAGTTATTTTAATCCATTCTGGTTGTAAAAGCTCCCACAAGTGATTTTCTTATGTTGGTTTGAGTTTTCGAACACCCCTGTTCACCACAGCAATTCGTTGGGGTTCAGGTAGGGTGATTGTGGAGTCATCACTTCCAGGACGTCATCGGATTTCCATTGGTTCAAAAGTTCTCTAATTGCTTAGCAGAATGTTTAGGGTCGTTATCATGCTGAAAAAAAAATTCCCCTGAAAAATATCTCTTCAAGAAGGAAGCATTTGAATTAGCAAAATTTCCTGATACTGTTCTTTTCGCATGATATCTTCTATCCTAAAGATTTTTCCAACTTCACCGTTGCCGAAATAACCCCAAATCATTACTGAACCTCCATCATGTTTTACTGTAGGCTTCCAGGCTTCCAACATCCTCTCTCCAGCTGACCGCCTCACGTAAACTCGTCGATTTGAACCGAAAATTTCGAATTTAGATTCGTCGCTCCAAAGAACGGAATTCCATTGTTCTGATGTCCAATTTTCATATCCTCGGACCCATTCTAATCGTTTACGTTTATTCCCTTGCCTAAGAAGTAGTTTCCTCACTGCAACTCTCCCGTGTAGTTCACCTTCTGCTAACCTGTTATTCACGGTTGTCACGCTAATGGGGGATGGGCCGCTCCAGTGTACTTAAGCCGTGATTTCTGGTGCGGTTAGGCGGCGATTAGGTCTGCTGGATATTGTTATAGCTCTGTCTTCAGCGGGAGTCGTTTTTTTTCGAAACCTTCCTAAACGTTTTTGGTTGGAATTCCATGTCCCGCAGAAATTTTTTTACGATGCAGTCCTTGGCATCCGCAAATCACTTGCGATTTATCGACCCGAGTGACCATTTTGATGTCTCGCAATTATCAGAACCCCATTTTCAACGGAAACTTCTTTCGTTTTTTGGCATTTTCACAAAGCAATTGAGCCTGTATCAATGACAAAGTACTGTGTGCGTATCGTTAATTTCCAAAAGCGCAATGGTATTTATAGCATAGTTTTTATCATAAAATGTCACTAGGAATTTCCATAATCCTTAGAAACCTCAAATGAGTTCTTACTTCAACTGGAATTCTCAGAAATCGCCTCAAAACGATTACACAGCCCCACAAAAAAAAAGTGGGGTATACTTTTGATGCGATATATCAGATCCGTAGTATTTTTTTGCCCGCTGATCACGAATCTGACGTCAGAATATCGCCATCACATCCCAATTTTTTTCTAACCTCAAAAAATAGGTAAAAATTAAGAAAAATATACTCCTAAAAAATTGATTCAAGCTTTTTTATGAATCCAAAGATGTATTAATATGTATTCGGACACGCTAAGCTAATATTCATCGGTTGGATTAAGCTATACAGTTCTGTTTTCTTTCTAACCTCAATAAATCAGACAGATATAGTGCTTCTCGAATGCAAAAACGAATTCAAATTAAAATTCAACCGATTCTTACCAAATTTTTGGTACACGGGGGTTTTTTGGGTTGCTGAGCATGAATCTGAGGTCGGATTTGCAAAATTCAAAATGGCGGATCCAAGATGGCGGACAAAATTTTTGAAAACCAACCGATTCCTACCAAATTTGGTATACAGTTGGGGAATCCTCAAACCTGATACTCTTAAACCCTAAACCCTGGAACCTTAGACTCCCACACCCTGTAACCTCAAAAAATAGACCTCAATAACCCTGTAACTTTAAAAATGAGACCCAATAAACTCAAAACCAGGACTTTTAAACCATATACTCTCAAATAGTAGACCCTTAAGCCCTAGAATTGCGAAGGTTAGACCCGCGCCTAACTTTCCTTTTTTTGGCTGTATCTTGTTCTTTTTCCGCGAATGACCTATTCAAAGGCTTTCTGCCCAAATGCTTTTGAGGACTTGTTTCTCTTTTTAGCGACCAGCAATAGTCCGCTAGCATATGGTCATCCCATCGTCCTTGATACCGATTTTCTATGATTTTCAGATCTTGGTGAAAACGTTCCCCTTGCTCCTCACTGTAGTCACCAAGATTATCTGGGAAATCATCGATGTGGGAGTCCAGGAAATGTAATTTTAGATTCATTAAGCAACCTAATGTTTGAAAATTTTTTACCATTTTCTCGACTATTTCTTTGTACTTAGGACTTTTATTATTTCCAAAAAGTTTGTTGCGACTTCTTTAAAACTAAGCCAAGCAGCTTTTTCAACTTTATTCATTTTAGTAACAAATAATGAATCTTGAAACAATTTTTTTATTTGTGGCCCGTCAAATACGCCGGCCTTAATTTTAGCTTCAGAAAATTTCGGAAATTTTTTATGCAAATATTTGAAACATGGCCGTGTGTATCTAATGCTCTCGTGAATTGCTTCATAAGTCCAAGCTTAATGTAAAGCGGGGGAATAAGAACTTTTCCTGGATCTACCAATGGTGGAAACAATACATTATTTTCACCAGGAGTGAACGATTCTCTTGTTGGCCAAATTTTTTTCTTAGAATGACGTTCCCTGTCTCTGCTATTCCACAGACATTTATAACAGGGATAAAGTGTAAACCCTGACTGTTGGCCAAGCAATATTGTTACAATTTTCAGATCTCCACAAATTTTCCAGTTATGATCAGCATATTTTATTTTTATCAAAAGCTGCTTCATTTTTAAACGTTGGTATTATGCAGCAAAAACTGCCTTAATGCTCCGTTTAGAAGAATCAATGAACAGTCTCCATTCTTCAGGATCGTATGAGTTATTTTGAAATTCATCCATTAGACCTTTTACATCGGTACAATATGAAAGTGACAATTCCTCGTTCATTGTGAAATATTTTCGAAATTCTTCATCTCTGTTTTTATAATAAGAAATCGTAGCTTCTGGCTTAAGTAAATGTCTTTTCTTTAAAAAGGAAGCAAGATGCTCTGAACCATCTTTGGATAAGCCTAAATCTCTGACTAGATCACTAAGTTCTGACTGTGATACGAGTATTGGTTCTGGTTTACGGTTGTATGGTAGAAATTCTTTATCTGTGTCACTAGTATATGATAGGTTGTCACTAGAACATTCATTAGTAACAGTGTTTGAATCTTTTTCGACAGTCTCAATGTTTTCGGCATGAACTGATAAGGTGAAATCATTTGTTTCCATAACATCAGCATCAAGTGGTTTAGGAGGCGGAATTAGTTTAGTTGGTCTTGTTACTGTCGAAACATCGTTATAAGTAATAGTGCTTTTATTTTTTCGGTTATGCCTAGATACAACATTCATACAAAAGTAGCAATCATTTTCACTGCATGGTCTATTCCATATTGCTGGTCTGGAATATTTAATCGCCTTCTTATTGAAGTACAACATTATTTTGCAAGAACTGCAAATGATGTGGGGAACCCAATCTGTATCCTGGTGCTGTATTTCAATGTTAAAACAATCCTTATATAAGGTTTTAATCTTATCCGTTATCGGTGACCCCATTTTACTCAATACGTGTTGACAGCCAATATAACAAAATGAATCACTGTTTTTATCGCACTTATGAAAAGTCCTTGTACCGTGAGACCGTTTTCTTGTAGCATTATACTCTACATGAGCCAAGTCACCCACACATGAAGAGCTACGGTCGCTGGATGACGACGGCTGCGGGCCCGCTCTCCCACCCTGACCAATCGCTGATACTGGGTTTCCGAATCCCTGCATCGTAATTCTCTTTCTTCTACCTGCCATGACGGCATCTAAGCCGTTATCCAGGGACTCTGCCGGCTAGTGGAGTAACACCGTTGCCCACCGCCACCCCGTGGAGGTGCCCTGGATGCAGGTAGAAGAATAAAAATCGACCGATGAATTTTCTCGGAGTTCAAAATGGTGCGAAAACATCTGCCATCTTGAATTTTGTAAATCCAACCTCAGATTCGTGATCAGCGACCCAAAAAATCCTCGTGTACCAAATTTGGTAAGGATCGGTTGAATTTTAATTTGAATTCGTTTTTGCATTCGAGAAGCACTATATCTGTCTGATTTATTGAGGTTAGAAAGAAAACAGAACTGTATGCCTCAATCCAACCGATGAATATTAGCTTAGCGTGTCCGAATACATATTAATACATCTTTGGATTCATGAAAAAGCTTGAATGAATTTTTTAGGAGTATATTTTTCTTAATTTTTACTAATTTTTACCTATTTTTTGAGGTTAGAAAAAAATTGAGATGTGATGGCGATATTCTGACGTCAGATTCGTGATCAGCGGGCAAAAATACTACGGATCTGATATATCGCATCAAAAGTATACCCCACTTTTTTTTTTGTGGGGCTGTGTTATCATGCAAAAATGGAAATTTGTTTTACTTGGTTTTTAATTTGTGATTTCGCCAAAAGGGCTTATCTAAACAATTTTATAATGAACACTTGTTAAGAACAATTAAATTTACCTAATATAATAAAAGGGTTTAATTAGGTATTAAATTTTGACAATTAACATACATTGCAATTTCTAGGTGGCAAATACTCTCTGATAGTAGTGTATTTGCGTATATGACGAACAATATTGCGAGGGAACTTTTTTTTACAGTTTGTGTCATCCAATTTAATTCATAACATGAGTAAAGTAATTAAAAACTTCGTAATATAATTGTAGATAAAGGCATACGTATATATTTTTTATTGTCAATTAAACAGGGATAAACTGCCACTACACTTTGAGATTAAAACAAAATGTCAAGTAATGGATAATTATTTTCTTCACAAAAATATCGTTTTAAGAGAGGTAAATTTGGTATTGTTTTGTTATCGTTATCGTTTAAAAACTTTTTTTATGTAATAGTAGTACCTCAAAAACATACTCGTAAGTATATGTACGTAAGACTGTTTTTAGTCAATTTCCACTGGTTTATTTAAATTGCGATGACGCGTTTCGCTGTCGATGCAGATTCTTCAGATCCACGTTTTACACTGTCAAGTTAGGTTTAATGTTCACAATTTTTTTATATAATTCCCTAATTATAATATTACACCTAATTAAATTACATTGATAGTATTGGAAAACCCACACAGATTTGGAATTGGGAGAATAAATTCAATAATGGTGAATTGCTTAAATCTACCTGGTGGTTGGGTAAAGTACCTGTAGTCCTTAATCGATTTATTTGCATTGTCTCTAAAAGGTTTAGTTTTAAACCTTTTTGTTGGGTGTGTAAAATTTTGAAATTCTTGTTAAATGTCTGATTTTCTGTTAAAAGATGATTAGCATATGTTGAATTAGATTTTCCATGGATGAAACTTTTTTCGTGTTTTGTATTTCTTTGTATAAGTGTACGTCCAGTTTGTCCTATCTATGTTTTAGGACATGACCCACATGTTAATTGATAAACCCCTGATTTATTGTCTTTATTGATTTGTGGTTTGTAGTTTTTAAGATACTTCCCTATAGTATTGTTAGTCTTGTAAGCTATGTTAATATTTTTTTTTGTTTTAAAAATTTCCCCAGTTTTTCCGTTGGTTTGCCGAAATAGGTTAAGCATTTAAATGTAGTATTTCTGTCCTTAAAACATGGGTATATTTCTGAGATTGCCTTGTTTCTAAGTTTTTTCCTAACGATATTATTGATTAAAGTAACCGAATAACCGTTGTTAACGGCTACTTGTTTTATGTAGTTTAATTCTTTAGTAAAATTTTCCTCTGATAAGGGGATATTAGTTAGTCTATGTATAAAACTATGATAAGCTGCGAGTTTATGATGGTTAGGGTGGTGAGAACTATTGTGAATTGTATCTGTATGACAAGGTTTGTGATATGATGCAAATTCATGTTTTTTCCTGGTTTTACTGATTGTTAAGTCTAGGAAATTGATTTTCCCTTCGACTTCTTCTTCCATTGTAAAACTGATATTTCCATGTAAAGAATTAATATACTGCAAAAAGTGAGTTAATTCTCTGTCCGCACCTGTAAATCATGCAATTATATCGATACCAGTATAAACAATTATTACTATTGTTATTATGGTTGTTAAATATCATTGTTTCAATACTGTCCATGAAAATTTCGGCAAGTAATGGACTTAATGGACTCCCCATAATTAACCCTTCCTTACTATTGTAGAATGTATTGTTAAATAAAAAATAATTTTGTCTTAGGCAAGTTCTTAATAAATTAATTAGGTACATTTTTATAACTTCATTTACTTTGTTTTTGGTTAATAGGTTCTCTATTAAAATTATTGTTTCGTCTGGGAAACACTTACAAATAAGTTTTTGACATCGAAAGAGACTAATTTAGAATTATCTGGTATTGTTATATTCTTAACTTTATTCACGAGTTCGTATGAGTTTCTGATACTATATTTAGGTGCAAATTTGGTATGATATTTGATTAAATCACGGGTGACCTCTTATATGCTGGAGCAGACATATAGGAAACAACTGGTCTGATTGGGTGGTCAAGTTTTTGTAGTTTTATGAGTGAATAAAGTTGTGGGATTTGGGGATTCATATGTATCAATTTATCTTTATCGTGAATGATACTTTTAGCCTGTTCAATTTGTTGTTTTATTTCTTTTTAAAAAATATATGTTGGATCTTTATTTAAAATTTCGTACTTTCCTGTTTTGAAAATATTTAACGTTTTATTAATATAGTCGATTTGGTCTGTTGCTATTACTGTGTTACCTTTATCTGCTTTGGTAAAGATTACATCATTTTGTTTTGCTTTACTCTGAATGGTTTTTATTGTCTTTAAGTCTTGGAAGAAGAAGTCGAAGGGAAAATCAATTTCCTAGACTTAACAGTCAGTAAAACTAGGAAAAAACATGAATTTGCAATATATCACAAACCTTGTCATACAGATACCATAGTTCACAATAGTTCTCACCACCCTAACCATCATAAACTCGCAGCTTATCATAGTTTTATACATAGACTAACTAATATCCCCTTATCAGAGGAAAATTTTACTAAAGAATTAAACTACATAAAACAAGTAGCCGTTAGCAACAGTTATTCGGTTACTTTAATCAATTATATCGTTAGGAAAAAACTTAGAAACAAGGCAATCTCAGAAATATACCCACGTTTTAAGGGCAGAAATACCACATTTAAATGCTTGACCTATTTCGGCAAACCAACGGAAAAACTGGGGAAATTTTTAAATCAAAAAAATATCAACATAGCTTACAAGACTAAAAATACTATAGAGAAATATCTTAAAAATTACAAACCACAAATCAATAAAGACAATAAATCAGGGGTTTATCAATTAACATGTGGGTCATGTCCTAAAACATACATAGGAAAAACTGGACGTACATTTATACAAAGAATTACAGAACACGAAAAAATTTCATCCATAGAAAATCTAATTCAACATATGCTAATCATCTTTTAAAGAAAATCACACATTTAACAAGAATTTCAAAATTTTACACACCCAGCAAAAAGGTTTAAAACTAAACCTTTTAGAGACAATGCAAATAAATCGATTAACGACTAGAGCTACTTTACTCAACGACCAGGTAGATTTAAGCAATTCACCATTATTGAATTTATTCTCCTAATTCCAAATCTGTGTGGGTTTTTCAATACTATCAATGTAATTTAATTAGGTGTAATATTATAATTAAGAAATTATATAAAATTGTGAATATTAAACCTAACTTGACAGTGTAAAATGTAAATCTGAAGAAGCTGCATCGACAACGAAACGCGTCATCGCAATTTAAATAAGCCAGTGAAAATTGACTAAAAACAGTCTTTTCTTATATATTTTAACCACCAATCCGGAGATTTACACGGTTACCGTAAATCCGCCGTTAGGTTCTTCCGACCATAAACTGCTTTCGACATCGAGTATCCGGCCAATCAGTGACAAAGAGGCGCCTAGGCCGCGCAAGATTTGGCACTACAAATCTGCTAAATGGGAAGATCTTATGGAATACTTTCGAACTTTCCCTTGGACGGACATTTGTTTTCGATCCGATAACCCATGTGACTTCGCCAGGGAGGTCTCCGATGTTATTTTGGCTGGTATGGAAGCTTACATCCCTTTTTCGAAGAAATGCTCCTCCAACGGCAAGCCTTGGTTCGATCGAAAATGCAAAGAAGCTGTTGCTTCTAAACATATTGCCTATCGACAATGGCGTGAAAATCCTAACACCGTAAATCGTAACATCTTTGTTCATGCCCGGAACAGATGCAAGGGAATTATCGACGAAACCAAGGAGGCACACAATCAACGAATTAGCAACAAACTTCTCGCTCGTCCTAACAATTCCAGGTCCTTTTGGGCAGTCGCTAAGGCAGTTAGTCAAAATTTTACCAAATCCACCATACCACCACTCACACGGCTAGATAATTCCATTGCAACCACACCTGTTGAGAGAGCGAACTTGTTGGCTGAACTCTTTGCTTCACATTCTACTGTCAATTTCCAAGGAAAAACACCACCTACTATTCCCATATTGCAGTCAAGGATGCCCGATGTTGTCTTCAGACAGCGCATCATAAAGCGTATTTTAATGAAGCTAGACACCAAGAAGGCTTCTGGCGCTGACGGAATACCTGCCATAGTTCTCAAAAACTGTGCAAGGGAACTAACACCAGTTTTCTGTAGACTTTTTAACCTATCCTACAGAAAGGGAATATTTCCGTCCTGCTGGAAATGTGCCACGGTTCAGCCGATACCTAAAAAAGGTAAGAAGACCTTGCCAAATAACTACCGACCAGTCGCATTGCTTTCAATAATATCGAAAGTCATGGAAAAGGTTATCAATGAGCATCTTCTAAAATATCTTGAACGATTCAATATTATTAGCGATCACCAATATGGTTTTCGTAAACATAGATCAACAGGAGATCTTCTGACTTATGTAACACATGTTTGGAATAACGCAATTGAACATTTTGGAGAATCTCGAGCGGTTGCTCTTGACATATCCAAGGCATTCGACCGTGTTTGGCACGATGGACTGTTGGCTAAGTTACGCTCTTATGGTATGTCTGAAAGGTTCTGTTTGTGGCTCTCATGTTTCCTCAGAGAGCGTTCTTTACGAGTGGCGGTCGACGGATTTCTTTCTAACAGCCTCACTATCAACGCCGGTGTGCCCCAGGGCTCCATACTGTCTCCTACTCTCTTTCTCATTTACATTAACGATCTGCTGGAAAAGACCGGGAATCCAGTCTATAGCTTTGCAGATGACAGTACGCTTGTCTCTTCATTCACCTTGAACGCTCGGACATCGGCTGCTCAGGCGAGTATCCGCAGACAGCAGGAGGTCGTTCAACTTAACAAAGACCTGGAAGAAATTCTATCTTGGGGTGACAGTAACCAAGTGGAATTTAACGCTACAAAAACCCAAGCGGCAGTTTTTTTCTAAAAAAGTTAACGTTGCTGAACCCGACATAGTTATGTCGGGGCACTCCATTCCCCTAGCATCGTCGCTCAATTTGTTGGGCGTTAGTTTGGGAGCAAATATGTCTTGGCATGAACATGTTGCAGGCATAGCAAGGAGAGCTTCTCAAAAGTTGGGAATATTATTTAGAACCAGAAAGCTTTACACCCCACATCAACTGTTAATTCTTTACAAAGCCCAAATTCGACCAACTATGGAATACTGCTCCCACGTTTGGGGCTCCGCTCCCAAACATACACTGCATTTGTTGGATTCTGTTCAGAGAAGAGCGGTCCGTCTAATTGGGGACCCGGAATTGACCGGCGGCCTTGATTCGCTGGAACATCGAAGAACGGTTGGCGACTTGAGTCTGTTCTACAAGTATTTTCATGGAAAGTGTTCGAAGGATGTAGCCCGCTTAATTCCTCCCAAAGCGGTGCATGTTAGAAATACACGTCGCGCTGTTGCTTCGCATCCGTATGAGGTTCAGCTTGTTACTCCGCGTACAACGCTTTTCAAGCAATCTTTTATATGGAGAACGTCATCCCTTTGGAATAATTTGCCCAGCGCTGTGTTTCCCACCGAGTACAATTTACAGCGATTCAAGAACAACGTGAATCGCTTTTTCCGCACCCGTGCCGCTCCTGGAGCGCTTTAGGGACTTCCCTGCAGCACGTGTGCTAGACCCATAAAAAAAAAATATATATATTTATAATGAATTTCCATCAAGTAGAAGCTACAACCATCCAAAATACTCTTAAGTAATTAAAAGAACCAAATAAATAAACCCGAATAAGTTAACAAAAGAACCCGTATAGTAAGTTGGTTTCTCGTGTTAAACAAAATGGCATCTGACGTCCTCCGTATTGAAGTTTTGTCATTTGTGGAGTTCTCCTTTCGGTCTCCATTTATTCATCAAATTCATCCGGTAGGTTAGAGTCCACGAGGGAATAAACGTAGATGAATATAATGCTAAAAAACACTACCCTGCTTGCGTACGTGTTGAAAGTTTTGGAATTACTCTTAATATAGTTTTTCTGTTTTTTTCAGACAATTTGAAATTTGGATTATCTATTTAACTAGCTACTTGCAAATAACTTTGGCGTTTTTAAATGCTAAAATCTGTTGTCTCGGAGGTGCCCTACAATATCAGTGGAAAAGACTATTTTCATGGGTGGTTATTCGAAAAGAACTTTTGCGACTTTACTCATTTTAACATTTGGCATCTTAAAGTGCGCAAATACGCATACAATGAAACGTTGGGAGGTTAGTTGGGGTTATTATATGTTGGTGACTTTTGTCCTTTATTATGTTAATACTCGGAAAACTGTACTGGTTGCTTGACGAGAACTATACCGCTTCTGTAATTGGTCAGTTTTTTTTTTTATTATAAACTAGCCGGGCCCGCGGCTCCGCTCGCGTGGACTTGAGTCACTACTATCGTCACTGCTTATTCCTATGTTACCCAACGTAATAAAATATCTCCCATTATTTCCCCTTATCTCCCAATATTTCTCCTTATCTCGCATTATCTCTACATAATTTACATTACCTAGGCTTATCTCTGTTCATCTCCCATTATTTCTCCTTATCTCCCATTATTTCTCCGTGTCTCCCATTATCTCACCTCATTTCCCATTATCTAGGCTTATCTCGACTTATCTCGCAATATTTCTCCTTATCTCCCATTATTTCTCCTTATCTCCCATTATCTCACCATAACTCCCATTATCTAGACTTATCTCTGCTTATCTCCCATTATTTCTCCTTATCTCCCATTATTTATACTTATCTCCTTATCTCCCATTATCGAGGCTTATCTCGACTTATCTCCCATTATTTCTCCTTATCTCCCATTATCTCACCTTATCTCTCATTATCTAGGCTTATATCGAATTATATAGAACATATGTATAAATTTATAAAAACACGTAAATCGGATAAGTGGTTCTCGAGTGATAAGCGCACTAACGGACAAACAGACAGAGAGACGTTGCATTTTATATATATTCTATTCTTTGCTACATGATATTGTTCCATATTTAATGCTTTAGGCAGTGTATTGCAAGAGAAACGCGTTAGCGGCAAACTTTTCTCCGACTCGATTCACTATTATCGTCACTGCTTATTCCTTATGTCACCTAACGTAATAAAATATATCCTATAACCTGGCCAAAGAACATACGTATGTTTAAAAAAACAGCACGTAAATCGGATAAGTGGTTCTCCAGTGATAAGCGCACAAACGGACAAACAGACAGAGAGACGTTGCATTTTATGTATATTATAGATATCCTTTGCTACATGATATTGTTCCATATTTAGTGGTTTAGACAGTGTATTGCAAGAGAACGCGCTAGCGGCAAACTTTTTTCCGATTTGATTCACTATTATCATCACTGCTTATTCCTCATGTTACCTAACGTAATAAAATATAGTCTATAACGTGGCCAGAGAACATATGTATATTTAAAAAAAAAAACACGTAAATCGGATAAGTGGTTCTCCAGTCATAAGCGCACTAACGGACGAACAGACAGACAGCCAGACGGAGAGACGTTGCTTTTTTATATATATTATAGATATAGATTATTATTATTATATAACCTGACCAAAGAATATATGTATGAATTTAAAAAAAGACACGTAAATCGGATAAGTGGTTCTCGCATGATAAACGCACTAATGGACAGACAGAGAGACATTGCATTTTATATATATTATAGATTATAGATATTCTCTGCTACATAATATTGTTCCATATTTAATGGTTTAGATTGTGTATTGCAAGAGAACGCGCTAGTGGCAAACTTTTTTCCGACTTCATTCACTATTATCGTCACTGCTCATTCCTTATGCTACCTATCGGATAAGTGGTTCTCCAGTGATAAGCGCACTAACGGACAGACAGACAGACAGACAGAGATACGTTCCATTTTATATATATTATAGATGTAATAAAATATATATCTATAACCTGGTCAGAGAATATATGTATGAATTGAAAAAATCACGTAAATCGGATAAGTGGTTCTCGAGGGATAAGCGTACTAACGGACAGACAGACAGACAGAGAAACGTTGCATTTTATATATATTACAGATATAGATTATTATTAAATGGACAGACAGACAGATAGAGAGACATTGTATTTCATATATATTGTACATTATAGATACTCTCTGCTACATAATATTGTTCCATAATTAATGGTTTAGGCTGTGTATCGCAAAGGAACGCGCTAGCGGCAAACTTTTTTCCGACTTCACTCACTATTTTACGTCACTGCTCATTCCTTATGCTACCCATCGTAATAGAATATAGCCTATAACCCGGCCAGAGAACATATGTATGTTTAAAAAAAAAAAGTACATAAATCGGATAAGTGGTTCTCCAGTGATAAGCGCACTAGACAGACAGAGAGACGTTGCATTTTATATATATTATAGATGTTCTAGTTGTCTTAGGTTAATCGATCATCGCTCCTGATGATGCTAACATAGTTAGCGAAACGCTCACTTAGTGTCAAAAGAATTTGATATAGTGGGAATAACTGTGTAGAGATTTCAAAATCCCAACGTAGTGACTCAGTTGATGTTGCCGAAATTTCGTGATTACAGTTTTCCTAATTAAAGAAATATATATATATATATATATATATATATATATATATATATATATATTATATATATATATATATATATATATATACAGTAGAACCCCGATTAACCGAGTCGCGATTATCCGAGCTCCGGATTAACCGAGCTAATCTAAGAACCTGATTATCCGAGGTACGCGCGTCTATACTGCGTATTAACCGAGCTTCTAAAATATGTATGTACATATTTTCATTTAAAATCGTCAGGGCCTTCAGGGAATCCCCCTGGCCCGTGTGAGGGGTTCTCCTATTTATGTTTTTAGACTCTTTCAGCATGTAAATTTGCGGGAATGAAGTGCGTTATAGCGTTTACTACAGAGAAATACGAGTATACTCACATAATTTATTTGGTTGGAGTTCTGGTAGTTAAATGTAATTAATACGAACTGCTTTGTTTGAATTTTTGTTTGTGGTATTATAATGGAGCAAAACAAGCGTAAAAAAATTGTCGTTCCTATTGAAGAAAAATTAAAAGCCATCAGAAGAATTGAAGCAGGAGAGAAAATTAAACTTGTTGCACGAGATTATGGAGTAGGTGAGGTAACAGTTGGAGATTGGAAAAGAAACCGTACAAAAATAGAAGAGTGGTGTATAAATCAAGCCTCCTAGTCCTCAGGAAAAAAATCAATGAAAACCGGCGACTATGAAAAGGTTAACGAAGCTTTATTCATGTGGTTTAACCAACAGAGTTCAAAAGGTGTGCCTCTGTCAGGTCCAATTTTACAACAGAAAGCAATAATGATTAGTAGGCAATTCCCAGAGATAGATCAGTTTACCGCCAGTTTTGGATGGCTTGACCGCTGGAAAAAACGGTACGGTGTACAACTGACTGTATGTGGTGAAAAACTTTCTGCTGATGTATCATCAATTGAGAAGTTTAAGCAGAACTTTAAAAAGCAAATCGAAGGTTGTGGATACACATGTGATCAAATTTACAACTGTGACGAAACTGGTCTGAATTATAAAATACTTCCATCAAAAAAATTGGCACCTCGACAGGAAAAATCAGCTCCTGGGCACAAACGAAGTAAGGAAAGATTAACTATAATGGTATGTTCCAATGCATCTGGCAAGCACAAAATCCCACTGATGATGATTGGCAAGTCTGCACGTCCAAGAACTTTAAAAGACATCTCACCCAAAGCCCTACCAGTCTATTACAAAAGTCAGAAGAGCGCATGGATGGATGCGACCTTATTTACTAACTGGTTTGAAGAAGAGTTCGTGCCTAAATTTTTGAACAGAAACCGTCTTCCTATTAAAGCAATTTTGTTAATGGATAATGCCCCCTCTCACTCTGGAGAAGGATTTCAAGTGAGCGAAATTATTGTAAAATTTTTTCCTCCAAATGTAACCAGCATAATGCAACCAATGAATCAAGGCATCCTCGAAAACATTTAAAAAAATTATAGGCGTTTATATCTTGAACATCTGTTAGAATACACAGAAAAGGAGGATATTATCAATGGGATGAGAAAGGTTACACTGAAAAATGAGAGAGAGAAATATAGTACTTTTGTTTATAATGTAAACTGCTTTTGTTTAAAATGTAAACTGCTTCACTAAAGCAATATACCATCGAAGTTCATAAACAAAATACGCAGTTAAAAGTATTAAAATCATAACATAGAACAAAAGGTTTTAGGTTGAAAGTTGTCTGTTTCTAATTTAAATAGAACGTTATAGAAAAAATATTCTCTGTTTTGTTATCAATATATTGTCTCAAGGCTATACTTGTTTTAAACTGTTTATAATTTTTTACCTTTCCATCGATCATTATCATTTTTAACTGACGAGAATTACATTCTAGATAATTAAAAGTTTTATATTCACCTAGTGGTAAGCTGTGCGAGCAAAAAACTAGGTTATTGCGGTTTTTTGTGCCACAACTATGACTCATACATTTGACGAAATGTATTATTTTTCAGGGAACTGCTCATTTACTACCAATTTTAATAGTGAATGTCACCTATCAGGTAATTGTTAATGAATAAATCCAGCACTTCATGTTGTCTGAAATGATCTATTTATAAGTAATTTTATTATATTAACTTTCACAATTTATGTTTAAACTTCTGTTAAATTAAAAAATAGTTTACTAGTATGTATATGTACATCGAAGTCGCCTTATTAAATAATAGCAAACAGGTATAGTATTTTTCACGATCTAAGAAAGTGACTTAGCTACCTATACTCATTCAAAATTCAACAAGATTCGAAAGTAATTAATTTATGGCTGTTTAATGACAACGCATCGTGCAGGGCCGCACTATACCTGATTGTATAATTGTTGGGTTTAAAATTTTATTGTGATAAGACGGTCAGAAAGGCTGAAAAAAGGGATTTTTCAAGAATTTTTCCTGAGAAAACTTTTAAATTTATTAATGTAAAAATTTTTTACACATATTCTGGTAACTTTTAACTGTATTTCAACATTTTTTTAATTGTAAAAATAATAATTTTGAAGCCTGCTATAGCTGATCTCCAGGAGCTCCTCTCAAAAAAGGCGTCTTGCGGTGACCACGATATCTCTGGACTGGATCATCTAAAATGAAAAAAACCAAACGGATATCGTTACAGTAATGTATAATCTAGTTATTAATCGAAGGAATAAGCAAAATAAAGTTTTTTGCGAAAATAGCGTCTTCTCAAGAAAAAAAAACGATTGGCCTTAAATTGTTGTAAAAAAATGTATCAGTGAGAAAAACCTTCGATTAATTACTAAAAAATATACTTAAGAAGCTTGTGTTAAAATTTGAGACTGATCGGTTCAGCAGTTTCCAAGAAATCTTGGTCACCGACTATAAAAACATGGTTTTGAGAAAAATGCGTTTTAAAGTTTGAAAAGCACTTTACATAGAGTAAAAAAAAAATTTTTTTTCAACTTACATCGAGTCGTCTATTCCAGGCCGTATAATAAACCCTCCGCTCCTTCGACAGCTTCTAGTAATTCCAGTTGGTGTTGTCTGCGGGCCATTCTTCCCTCTCGTGTGCTCTCATGCGCTCTTTATTCGGAGATCGTCACGCGCTGTGCATCTTCTTTTTCTGCGCATTGGGCTCAAGTGAAATCCCCATTGCATTCATGTAATACAACAGGGATGTTATACCTTCACTGAACACGCCGGCAGCAATGTATGCAGCCATTTCCACAGTTTTAGAACCAGACGGAACTATTTTTGGAGATATTTTCCATATAAGTTGGTTATAGCTCTCATTGTTGTTTTGGGTGAAATCACCCACACATCTGTCTAATAATTTTTCATTGCTAAGATCTGTATAAATTGGATACACAGCCTCAGCAACATCCTGTGGTAATGGCTGATAATCATGCTTAAAAGTTAATAACTCATTCGCAGCTACTGCTCGCTGCCAATAGCACCATGACTCCGGTCCGGTCGGGCATTTCTCGTGTTGAGGTTTATCGTCTGTTGAGCAGTAATGATAAAATGTGGCCCAGATTGCATTGTACATATTTACAACAGAATCACAATGTCTTCTAATTGCTAAGCCATAGTACACTGTCAATTTATCGATTAGTTTGCCTGTAAGTTTACCTTTTCCACCAAGAGTTTTTTTTGTCTTATTTATCCATCTGCTTTTTCAACTCTTTCCACATTTTTTTTTACACAATCTCGAAGTCGCGTGTCCATTCTCTTCTGTACGTGTTCAATACATTCTTTCTTTACAACTTTTTGATCACCGTAAGGTGCAGCTTTTAAAACCCCCACGTACGTTTTGGAGTTACCGTCTCCGTTGTAATTTCTGTACATCACTCCAAATTTTTCAACTGAACGCTTGAACATTTCGATTACCGCATCGACTTCCATTTTTCCAGAAGAACCCGAATGATTTGCACTGCAATCATCTTGATGACCTTCATACCAATCATTATACTCTTCATTATCGAGTTTCTTGCTCCAAGTTTCACACTGTTTACAGTAGGAACTTTTCACAAAAATATCAATGATTTTTCCAGAATAGTATCCGATTAATGATGTCACGCCATACAAGGAAGTATGCCCTCGCTTTTCCATGTTCCATCGCCAGATACGATTAATTCTGTAGAATTTTCCTGACCTTGGTTTTCGGAAGTCAAATTTTTTTCTTGAGTACAAGCTTGTTGAAAAAGTTTTTTGGTGGCTATTTTTACACAGGAATGTATATTTTCGATTATTAAATCGTAAGTAGGCTGTGATATAAAAGCTGGCATATCCATTAATCCACAAAATTTTGCTGCACCTTTTAACCCTAATCCGAGAACTCTCATGACAAATAAAAATCGTCTATTTATCTCTATAAGAGTGCCCGACAAAAGGACTAGAATTTATGGTACGAACTGAACGCTTATCACACAGCAAAACAAGTTTTAAAACCAAGTCCTCGTTCAGAAGCGGTTTGAAACTGAACATTTCCGTCACAGATTTTACACTTTACGTATTCAGAAATTGCTGCAAACACTGTTACAAAGTTTAAAATTCGATACTCAACAGACAAATCACGCGGAACTAAGATTTCTTTCTTGCGTTTTGAATTTTTTTGCAGAGGCACTAAAACTACTTTCATCAGTTTCAGCTGTTTTTGGATTAAAAACATTTTTTCGCTTTTTTGTTCTTGATTTACGTATGCTAGAAGATTTTCTCAGTTCTCTGGAACCCTTCATTTTTACGAAAAGAACACAAGAAAATATAAACGAGCTCACAAGTTTACTGTTTGGCTTCGCTGTTTAGACTGACAACTACACTCTTATATTTGCCATTTTGGGGAGAGAAAAATGTAAATTTACCTCGCAGGTATAAAAAGAACCCTAATACACTTTCACTTTACGAGGCTGGTTTGAAAAGTCCGTGCAAAAATAAAAACTACTTATGTGTTTGGGGTAAACCTTATTTATTTTTTCGACATAGTCTCCTTTTAGGCTTATACACTTCGTCCAACGATGTTCTAGTTTGTTGATCCCTTCCGAATAATAGGATTTGTCCAAGTCTGCAAAATATACATTAGTGTCTGCAATCACCTCCTCATTTGAATAAAATCTTTGTCCGCCAGCCATTTCTTCAAATTGGGGAACAAATAGTAATCCGAGGGAGCCAAGTCTGGAGAATAGGGGGGATGTGAAACGAGTTGGAATCCTATTTCCATTAATTTTGCGACCACAACTGCTGAGGTGTGTGCTGGTGCGTTGTCGTGATGGAAAAGGACTTTCTTGTGGGCCAATCGCGGGCGTTTTTTCTTGCAGCTCGGTTTTCAAACGGTCCAATAACGATGAATAATATTCACCTGTAATAGTTTTACCCTTTTCCAGATAGTCGATGAGGATTATCCCTTGCGAATCCCAAAAGACAGTCGCCATAACCTTTCCGGCCGAAGGAATGGTCTTCGCCTTTTTTGGTGCAGATTCCCCCTTGGTAACCCATTGTTTAGATTGTTGTTTGGTCTCAGGAGTATAGTAATGTATCCATGTTTCATCCACAGTGACGAAACGACGCTTAAAGTCCTCCGGATTCTTCTGGAACAGCTGCAAACCATCCTTGCAACACTTCACACGATTCCGTTTTTTGGTCAAGCGTGAGCAATCGCGGCACCCATCTTGCGGATAGCTTTCTCATGTCCAAATGTTTATGCAAAATATTATGTACCCGTTCAGTCGAGATGCCCACAGCACTAGCAATCTCACGCACCTTAACTCTTCTGTCATCCATCACCATATCATGGATTTGATCAATGATTTCTGGAGTCGTAACCTCCACAGGCCGTCCAGAACGTTCAGCGTCACTTGTGCCCATATGGCCAGTCCGAAAATTTTGAAACCACTTATAAACTGTTCTAATCGAAGGTGCAGAGTCACCATAATGTTTATCAAGCTTCTCTTTAGTCTCCTGAGGCGTTTTGCCTTTCATAAAGTAATGTTTAATCACCACACGAAATTCTTTTTCGTCCATTTCTTGAAAATCACTCGACTTCCTTGATTCACACGAATGCCAAACACAAAGAAATAGACCAATATGGCTGAAACTTGGTGTGCGTTCATTCAAGAGATGCTACTAACTAAACATGACCTCGCCGGTGGTGCCATCTCTCGGACTTTGCACGGACTTTTCAAACCAGCCTCGTATGTACCTGAATACAATAGAAGGGACATTTACAATAGGCAGGTAAATTAAGGAGAGAGCGTTCTAGGTAAGCACTGCCGCTCCGGCCTCCTCTTTTCAAGCGCTCTGATGTCTTTACAAATATTCGTATAACTTCCAGAATAATCGTCGGATTGACTTAAAATTTTCTGTACTTAAATATATATACATTACGAAAATGAAATTAAAAAAAATCGATTTTTTTGCAAAGTCTAACTGTATATAACCCCTTAAAACGGTGTACAGTGTCCTCGCGAACATTTGTTACAGTTTTAGTTATTAATTAATATCTAGTTCAGTTTCGCTATCGCTACTATCTTGCAAATCAATACGTTTTTTTACTGGTTCTAAACTATTTATATTTATGTAGATATGGTATATCTATATGAGTTTTCAATTTTTTTGACGTGTTGAATACAGTTTCTCCAGTTTTCAAAGGTTACATTTTTGACTTCTGTCTTTATCAACTCAATCACACTACTGTTTTAAGTGGGTGTATTATTGTGAGCACGTATATTAGACTTTATTTTTATGCCATACCAACTCGATCGAATTAAAGATACAATAATATGGTGAAATCCGAATTATTTCGTGTCTTACTTCCTTTGCAATTTTATCACAAACATATTCCTTTGAAAAATTGTAACTTTTTAAAACTTCAAACAATGGTTTAACTATATAACTTTCATGGAAATATATGTCACGTTCGTACAAAAAGGCTTGTATTTCCCTTTTTCTACTGGTGATAATAACGTAGGAACTTTTTGTTCTGCGGCGGATTAAGTCTTCTTGACAGAAATCAATATATTTCGATACACCTTTGTCTTTTCGTGTTTTTTAGGCGCTATTGAATTATTTACTCTATGTCAGGGGTGCTCAAACGGTCGATCGCGAGTGCTTTTTGAGTTGATCTCGAGAAAAAAATTCCGATATAGAACTATTCACAGATTTTGTTTTAGGTAACTAAAACAAAATGTAATGAATAAACTACTAAAATTTATTCGATCCACAATTAGGCTAGAATAACCCCCTCATCACTTTCTTTTATCGTAATAACCCCTGCTAGCGGCAAAAGGCGGCTTTATCAAAGGAACGCGCGGTACTTGTCAAAGAAAAGCTGCGTTTTAGATTCCCGCCGATTTTTCTAGAAACTTCGGGCGGCGTGTTTGACGGGACTTCGTTCGCGCCGATATAAATGTTGCGCCTGCAGGAATAGGAGTCAGTCTGAGTTGTAACTTGAAGGCGATACATCGACACAAAGTTTATTAATAAATAGTCCAAATGAGTGCGGCGAAGAAAAGTAAAACTTATCATTTTAATAACGATTGGGGGGAAGAATTTTTCTTTTGTATGGTAAAGGATAAGTGCATTTGTCTCATTTGCCGTGCGTCAGTTGCAATACCTAAGCGTGGGAACTTAGAGAGGCATCATAAAACGGTTCATAAAAACTATGAAAAGGATTTTCCGTTACAGAGTGAATTAAGAAAACAAAAAGTACGTGATTTGATAACTTGTTTGAAAAAAGAACAAACCATGTTCACAAGACCAGCCAAACAATCAAAAGCTGCAACGATCGCGTCACTTAAAATATCTCATATATTGGCGAAACACAAGAAACCATTTGATGATGGATTGGTTGTGAAGGAAGCATTTATTGAAGCGGGTCAGACTTAATTTGGAGATTTTAAAAATAAAACAGAGATTATGTCTGCTATTAGAGAACTTCAGTTATCTCGTCCGACTGTCACAAGGCGTGTTAAAGTCATGAGTCAGGACATGGCAGATAAACTAAAACTTGATATCATGGAATGTACATACTTTTCTTTACAGTTCGACGAATCCACCGATATGACAGACACTGCCCAGCTGTGTATTTTTATTCGAATGGTATTCAGTGACATGTCGGCTAAGGAAGAGTTTTTGACAATGATTTCTCTGAAAGGAAAGACCCGTGGCGAAGATATATATGACGTTTTCTTCAATTTTGTAACAAACTACAAGCTACCAATTTATAAACTAGTGTGCATTATAACCGATGGAGCACCAGCAATGACTGGAAAACGAAAACGGTTTTGTGGCATTGTGTCGAGCTAATGATGATTTCCCTTCATTTTTCTCCTTCCATTGCATTATACATCAACAAGTTTTGTGTTCAAAAGTTCTAAACATGGAGGAGATTATGGGCATTGCAATAAAAATTGTGAATTCTATCCGTGCACTTAGCTTGCAACGACGGCTCTTTAAATTGCAGTTGGAAGATAGTGAGTCAGCTGAACACACTGATTTAGTGCTTCACACGGACGTCAGGTGGTTGAGTCGCGGAAAATTCCTAGAAAGGTTTCAAGAATTATTGCCCGAAATAGCAGCTTTTCTGGACGAAAGAGGTGATGACACTCAGCAGATGCTGAAATCACAATGCATTTAAACACCATTAATTTGGAGCTTCAAGGTAAAGGAAAAACTATTATTGAGATGATTAGCGCAATAAACGCATTCAAAAGTAAATTGCAACTTATGATATATCAACTGAAAAGAAAGGATCTGAAAAATTTTCCGTCTTTGAAAGCAAGGATTCCTCAGTTGAATTATGATATTTATGAGGCAGAATTATCAAATATTTTGGGCCAATTCGAAATACGTTTTTATGATTTCAGTAAATTGGCAAATATCGCATCATTTATAAGTTATCCTTTTTCGTGTGAAAACATTGAGGAATTAGCTACTGAAATAGCAAGTCAGTTTAACATGGACTCATGTTCTGTTGAAAATGAGTTAGTGCAGATTATATCAGATATACATCTCAAAGCCACAGCATCTGATACACAATTCTGGTGTTTTATATCTGAAGATAAATATCCGAATCTAAGGCAAATCGCCCTTCAACTGACGGCAATGTTTGGGTCAACTTACTTGTGCGAGTCTGCATTTTCTGAAATGAAGATAATTAAGTCAAAATATCGCAATCGACTAACTGACGAACATATGTCATCATGCACTCGGTAATTACGTACCATGTTTATGAAAAGTATGCTGAGGTCATGCAGTGCCACGCTTCAACATCCAAAGTCACTCTTTAGTTAAGTTTAGACACTAGAACTCGTTTGTTTTGTAAGAACCAATAAACTCGCAATTTTGAATAATTATGAGTTTTTTCATCGACATTTTAGAGCAGACCTACACTTACCTTGACTAAAAAAATACATATTGTGCGGAAAAACTAATATCTATGCACGATACACCCTACCTAGACGACAATCCTGCATCACACTTAGTTGCAGCCTCTCAGAGTCGATCGATCGTAGTCTAACAATATTGAGGTAGATCGCCAGCAGTTCAAGTTTGAGCACCCCTGCTCTATGTGATCTCTCCATCAATGAAAAGTACTTTTCGTGGCCTCGCTCCACTAACTTTAAATAAACAGTTTTAACTATCACTTTTGCCTTAACGGGCAAACATTTGCGGCTTCGGATGGAAAGGGCTTCGGATATTTTAAGACACTATTGAACTTTATAATACACACTATTTGAGAATAATACTGCAGATAAAATGAAGAATATTCTTTATGTTTATAAAAACGAAGTAGCCAATATAATGTTAGAATATATATATATATATATATATATATATATATATATATATATATATATATATATATATATATATATATATATATATATATATATATATATATATAATATCACTTACGACCCTGTTAGAGCGAGGTACGTGCGAAGATCCTAACGATCGTTTAATGTTTTTATTGTATCAATTTGCCAAATCACTTTCTTGGATCTTGAAAAATATTATACATAAATATAAATGGTTTAGAACCTGTAAAAAATTTTATTATTGATTTGCAAGATAGTAGCGATAGGGAAATTGATCTAGTTATTAATTAATAACTAAAATTGTAACAAATTTACGCTAGGATACTGTACATTGTTTTAATATATTTGTGTAATTACTATATTGTGTATTATTCAGTACATAAAATATTAAAATTCAACTCTCTTATCACAATAAAATTTTAAACCCAACAATTATACAATCAGGTATAGTGCGGCCCTGCACGATCCCTTGTCATTAAACAGCCATAAATTAATCACTTTCGAATGTTGTTGAATTTTGAATGGGTATAGGTAGCTAAGTCACTTTCTTAGATCGTGAAAAATACTATACGAGCCGATACTTCAACAATTCGCACAAATATGTAACTATTTTAGAAAGAAAAATAATAAGCAACAAATCGTACTGTTTTTTGAGGACAAAAATATATTAATTTCGCATTTGAAATCGGAAGATTTGCATTGTATATACTTTCAGAGCTACTCTAAACTATATCGGGGGTCTTTACTTCCGTGGAAATTAAAAGAATTTTTTTTTTTAATAGAACTTGAACAGTTTAGCTTCTTCTCAGGCCAGTAGCAAAAAATCAGTACTACCAGGTTGACCATTCCATAAAAGAGACCCTCTCCAAAGAAAATTCTCTCGTATTATAAAATTTGACCACCTTCAAAAATAAATGAAGGAAAGGATGTTTCTCTAAGAAAAAAACCCTCAGTTAAAACTTTATCACCTTCAAAAATCGGTAACGGGATAGCTTTTTTCCGAAAAAAAATGCTTTTTTATTTTTTCATCACTTGAAATATTAAATCCTCCTCATAAAAAAATAACAATGACCAGGAGGGGCGACCTTCCCCAAACAGGAATTCCTCTCTATAGAGAGACAGAAATTATGTTTGTAAAATGATAACGATAACAACCGAACAGATTATAAATTATTGTAACTTTTTTCGTGCAATACCTTATAATATAATTTTTTTTAGTTGTCAAAACACAAGCCATGAAGGCATCATACCTAGCGACCAGTGGCTTGTGGGTGGAGCTCTGGGTTCAAGAAATGCCATATTGGTTTTTAAAAGTTCTGCTCTAGCTAATCCGACTGTCAGAGCTAATCAGGATATGCCTGGATACAAGCTACATGTTACTTACAAGGTATGGACGATTGTAGTAATCTACAACTAGTAAAATATTATTTCTATTAGGTTTTTTTTTTCGAATTTAGACGTCATTCTTGCACAAGTTAATTACCCTTAAGAATTCAGAAGCACCATTATGTATGCAAATAGATCTTAAGTGCTGTATGATATAGGATTTAAGTTGAAACTTTTCTTTTAATAAGTTATAGTACTAGCAAAGAAAGCTTTTTAGATATTTAATTTTGAAATTGTATAGGTATAATCTACTAGCTACTTACTTTGACAAATTCGTGGTATTATTAAAACATCGTATGTAGATCCAGAATACTACCTGGAGGGAGGGGAACGCGTGAATATTTCTAAGGCATATTCATCATTTCGTTTTGTTTGTTTCGCTGACGTTTCGATGGAATCTCATCCATCTTTCTCAAAGCGGTGATCACTGGTCGATATCTTGGCGTTGAAACTCGAGACTGGCTCCGAGGATGCCGGTTTTATGTGCTCGGGACGTGGCTCTATTGGTTGGACGGATCTGCCATATATTCTTTTTCGTTTCATTAATTTACTATTTTTATAAGTTTCATTTGTAATTTTCTTTCTTGTTCACTGCTTTCGTATTTCAGGTTTTTTTGTGATTTCATATTCTGAACATTTATTAAAGTAGTAGTATGGTTTTTAACTACAATTTTTTAGCTCATAAAGGCTTTAGTTTTGAAGGTTCAAATCGAGATGGAGCCATTTTGTTTTTAACCAAATCAATTGATCCTTTTTTTATGTTAATTATATGGTTTACTCTTCTGTTTTTTCGAAGAAAAAATCTTAATTTTTCACAGTTTAAATTCAACAATAACTAAATAAAGCCTATATAAAAGGAAATAATAATTGGAGTTATTTTTATTAATTAATTTAAAAGCGACAACAAAGTAGTTACGGCCGTGAGGTCGTAAATGACTTTCTGTAAACAATATTTTGAAAATTTTGACCTAGGCTATATTTGGCAAAATGACGTTATTTAGTGAGTACTATTATCCCGTAAAAACAATTTTAAAACCACCCAATATATAATGATGGAATGGACGTGGAATGTGTTGTTTGAAACATTTTCTTTTCATTGAATAGGGGAATAGGCGTTCTAGTAAAGTTAGAAGTTATATAAGGTAATGTTCTTAGTCAGTCATGCAAAGTATAGTATAGTCAATAAAATTAAGTTTGTTTGTTTATAAGGTATTGCAAGCAGAAACTAAACTACTGTCGAAGCTATTGGACTGTCATGGAATAACAGAAGTCGCGCCTAATTCTAGTGATTTTAATTTACTGTGGACTGGTTCACATCCTAAGCCAGGTAAGTTTCTTCTCGCTTTTTGTCGATTTTATGTGAATTCTTTTATTTTTCTTCAAAGGTAAATCAGCTGTACACTTCATTATTTAATCTGAATAGCTTAGAGGTACCTCTGCCTACTCTCTGATATTTCCTTCACAATTAGCTGGGCTAGTCCTCTGACTGCGGTTACCTTACTCATTTGATCATCTTACCTGTTATTTATTCGTAGGAACTCTAAGGGCACTAGCTCCTCATCAGCGAGTCAATCACTTCCCGAGATCGTACGAATTGACTCGGAAAGATCGCCTTTATAAAAACATCGAAAGGAATGCAACATCAGAAAGGACTGAAACATTTCGATTTTATACCACAGACGTTCGTAATGCCGACGGAATTTAAAGAGTTATGTTCTACACATCACAGGGTCAAGGGCCCTTGGATAATCAAACCAGTGGCGTCGAGTAGAGGAAGAGGTACATTTAGTTTTTAGATAAAAGATAAGTAATTACACACATTCATATTTCAAAATATGTAAATTAAAATATTTTAGGCCAACAAGTAAAGAAGAGAAAGAGCACAAAAGAAAGCAAAAATAACTTAGAAAGCTTTTTATTTTAGGAATTTTTATTGTTGAATCTCCTAATATGGTACCTCTCGAAGAACCGGTGGTGGTTGCTAAATATATTTCGAATCCACTTTTGGTTGCGGGACACAAATGCGATTTGAGGCTTTATGTTGTTGTTACTAGTTTTGATCCATTAATAATTTATATTTATGAAGAAGGCAAGTAGAAATGATTGGCGCGTTCGGTTCTTCCTCGCAGATAAGGTAACACAGGTGACAGAATTACTCACAGCTGATCAGTAGATTACTTCGGAACAGTAGTATTTACCGAACGTGTTCGCTAATTTTTATAACCTGAAAAAATAAAGCAATGGTTCATATGTGAACAGCTGTAATACTTATATATAACACATGGGCTGAAAAGTCCCGGGCCTAACAAAGAAAACACGGTTTTTTTGGTTCAAAATTAGCTTTATTCATCAACGTAATCTCCATCAAGAGCAACGCAATCATTCCAGCGCCGCTCTAACATTTCAATACCACTTTTGTAGAACGATTTATCTTTTGCCTCAAAATAGGCCTCAGTTTCAGCGATAACCTCTTCATTCGTGCGAAATTTCTTACCGGCGAGCATTTTTTTTCAGGTCTGCGAACAGCCAGTAGTCGCTGGAGCCAAATCTGGCGAATACGGTGGATGTGGGAGCAATTCGAAGTTCAATTCATGTAGTTTTGCCATTGTTTTGATTGACTTGTGACACGGTGCGTTGTCTTGATGAAACAAATTTTTTTTCTTTGCCATATGCGGTCGTTTCTTTGCAATTTCGGCCTTCAAACGCTCCAATAACGTCTATATAATATTCACTGTTGATGGTATTTCCTTTCTCAAGATAGTCTATGAATATTACACCACGCACATCCCAAAATACCGAGGCCATAACCTTTCCAGCCGATTGTTGTGCTTTCGGGCGCTTTGGACGAGGTTCACCAGTTGCTGTCCACTCAGATGACGATCGTTTTGATTCCGGAGTGAAGTGATGGATCCATGTTTCATCCATTGTCACATATCGACGCAAAAATTCCGGTTTGTTACGTTTAAACATGGCCAAACACTGCTCAGAATCATCAACACGTTCTTGTTTTTGATCAACAGTGAGCAAACGCGGCACCCACTTTGAACAGAGCTTTCTCATAGTCAAATGCTCATGCAATATAAAGCCAACACGTTCTTTTGATATCTTTACGATGTCAGTTAACTCACGCAACTTCACTTTTCGATCATTCAAAAACGATTTTATGGATTTTTTTTGATGTTTTCTGGTGTTACCGCCTCATTTAGACGTCCACTGCGTTCTGCATCATCGGTGTCTCTACGACCACGTTTGAAGTCAGCAAACCAACGTTTTATTGTTGTTTCTGATGGAGCGGAGTCCCCATAACACTTTTCAAGCCATTGCTTCGCTTGAACGGTATTTTTTCCCATCAAGAAGCAGTGTAAAATTAAAACACGAAATTGTTTTTGATCCATTGTTTTGAAAATAACAAAAGTAGCGTCACTCTTAGCACAATAACTCACAAACTAATGAATAGAATATCATGAAATTTTAACAGCTGTCTTTTGAAGGTTAGTATTAACTGAAAAAAAGGTGACTGCAATAAAACTAGCGCCATCTATGTTTTTAGGCCCGGGACTTTTCAGCCCATGTGTTTATATATATATATATATATATATATATATATATATATATATATATATATATATATATACATATATATATATATATATATATATATATATACATATATATATATATATATATATATATATATATATATATATATATATATATACATATATATATATATATATATATATATATATATATATATATATATATATATATATATATATATATATATACATATATATACATATATATATATATATATATATATATATATATATATATATATATATATATATATATATATTATATATATATATATATATATATATATATAGTGAAGTCCGTTTATAACGAACTCAAAAAAATCACAAACAGTAAAAATAAAATATCATTTTTCACTACTTTTTTATTTAGAATTAGGCACTAATGCTTAGAAAAATGAATAATAATAATTATTAAATTAAAAAAAAAAACGTTCAAAGGAACATAAAACAAATCACACTAAAGTTATTATTATGTATGTTGGTACATATATGTTACGAGTATAAACGAAAACATTAAAATACGTAATTTATACAATAAAATCAGTAATTTCCGTTTGTACAATTTTACTTGAAAAAGAAATTGTGATTTATAAAATTGTCAAGTCACAAAAACTACTCCATATATGTTCAGGAATTTCACGAGATTCCAAAAAATTGCGAGTTTCAGTCATTTTCTTAGTCATTTCTGAAATGGATGGAACATAAATATTATCTCCTTCTCCAAGCTCGCCTTCGTCGTCATTATCGCTTAAAATCTTTCCAGAAGTCACTCGATGTCACAATTTGATCATCAGTTAATATTTCTCTCGTCATTAATTCATTATCAGCACATACATATTCTTCAAAATTAAAGTGATTAAACAACTTTTTAATCTTGATTTCCACTGTACTTTGTTTAATGTCAGCATCGTAAATAAATTCTAGACAATCAGTAAGATCCCTCGATGTTTTTTCAATCCACTCGGTCAACGGTCGGTAGCTCATCATCTGAGTCATATCTATTCTTTCTAAAAATCCGCTATGCTTGAAACAGTTTGCAATGGTTTCTCTCCTGACTCTTTGCCAAACCATATGGATAAAATTTATAGCGTCCAAGAGAGTTACAGAAAAAAGTTACCTTTATCGATCGCCTCTAATATTTTCATAAGTAAAAAATTTCTATAATGACATTTTAAAGAATGTACCACACCTTGATCCATAGGCTGGAGCTTTGCACTTGTATTTGGAGGCATAAAAACCAATTTTATTTGCTGTAGATCAACTTCAGGGTGCGCTGGACAGTTGTCAATCACAAGTAATATTTTTCTGTTTGTGAATTTTAATTCTTTGTCCCATTCGATCAGTTCGTTTTTAAAAATTTCTGATGTCATACAGGCTTTACTGTTTGATTTGTACTTTACTGGTAAATGTTTGTTTTTGAAACACCTCGGATTGGCGGACTATCCTGTCACCAACAATTTTCTTTTCTCTGTTCCAGACATATTTGCAGTTACCAACACTATAATCCTTACTTTTGATAATTTTCCACCAGCACAATTCTCTCCGACAAACTTTAATGTCTTCCTGGCGTCATCTTGTAAAACAAACTCGTTTCATCTGCATTAAAAATGTTCACGTATTCATAACTTTCTCAAATTTCCGGCCATACATTGGCCAACCACTGATCAACAACAGTCATATCCACTCCTGCAGTTTCTCCTACTATCTTATTCCCACTAATATTATGTCGCTTTTTAATCAATCCAACTTCTAGAACATTTAAACTTGGTATTCTCTATTTTCCTTCCCAATTCACTAGCTTTCTCTTGTAAAGTATAGTCGGTAATAGGAACATGTTATTGTCGTTTTTGACTACCATTTACCATAAGGAATCCTTTAGCGATTTGGTCATGTGTAGATGTCTTACATTTTTACAACTAAAGTTTTTTTTATCATAGATTGATAAGAATTCTTGCCTTTTCTTCCATATGGTAGAAACCGTAGATTTAGTTAAATTCAACTGTTTACAAACATCACTTTAACTCCATTTTCTATTTTCCTTATAATATCGTGTTTGTCTTTTAAAGTAAACGCTTTAGGTTTTCGTGTACTCATTTTAAAATAAAAACTTAACATTCACTTTGCTACTTTGATCAAATATGCATTAGAACCGCATAACACAAGTAAATAGAGAATAGTACTGCTCGAACTAACGACGCGGCGGAATCTAGTAGAATAGGGGTTCCTAGCGAGTTTCGGTGAATTTCCTAGATCAGGTTGCGCGACATCGAGCACAGGGAGTGGCAAGTTCGTTATAAACGGACACAACACATCCAAATTTGGGTCGCTTTATCCGGAAGTTCATTATAACTGGTTCGTTATAACCGATAAAAATTTGCATTGGTCTTACGAAAGTTTTTTTCATGCATTATAAAATAGTTCGTTTTAACCGGAAAAATATATATATATATATATATATATATATATATATATATATATATATATATATATATATATATATATATATATATATATATATATATTATTTTAGTGTTTTTTTTAACAATTTTTCTATACTTGAAATAGTTTACTATAATATAACTAATTTAAATAAATTAGAGCCTAGGCTAAAATACACATATGATGTAACCATCAAACTCACATAACTGAAAACTTTCACTTTACAATACATCTACAAAGAGTTGACATGAAGGGTCAATTTGGTACACAAAGTATACGTAAATTAAATACTTGTTTATTAAATTTCCCTTTAATGAACTAATCAAAAACAACACTATACATGAATTTTTCTTCGTAATAATTGGTAGTAAATAGGGAGATATAAATAGAGGCCTCGGGACATTCTAAAAATATTCATTCTTGAAGAAGCTTCAGTGATTATTAAAGTGAAATTTAATAATCAAGCGTTTATTTTACCGTATACTTACTAGTTATGGAGTTCCATCAAGTAAAGGCTAAATCAATGCTAAGAAAATAGATTACTTCGGCAATAACAAATACAAGACATGTTTATTGGTATATTGTGAAAAATTCAAACAAAATGATCCAGCCTTTTTATTTTGCTGTTTTGCATCTGTCTGAAAACTCCGATGAAACATATAAATGATTATTCTAACAATATCCGACCGTCTGAAGCCTCTACTGTCACCTTTTTAACCTACACTCGCCGAGGAATAACCATCCCCGCTTGATATAAACGATTTATTTTTTTGACCGATAAACATCTTTACTCGGTATATATTACCACTACACCAAACACTTTATTTTTGCACTCCAACCAAAATAAAGTGTTTGGCGTAGTGGTGATATACACTGAGTAGTGTCTTTGTGCCAAAGATTCCACATTCCCAACATAGATAAACATCTTTATTTATTTTCTATAATATAATAACATTTTTATATTAACTTTGAGATTCAATTATCAAAATTTTATCGCTGCTGCTCAAAGGATTTATATACATATCTATCTATATAATATATATATTATATATATATATATATATATATATATATATATATATATATATATATATATATATATATATATATTTATATATAAAATCCCGTTAATAGCGTTTTCCGCTTTTGGGTTCCTAATCGCCAGTTATTTCTATCCTCCCAGTCATCTTCTGAGAGATTCCTTGCAGACATTGCCCTTGTTATTCCCTGCGGCCATGTTGTGGGTGGTCGTCCTCTTTTCGTCTTTTCTGCTGAGATCCACTCCAAAATCTTTTTTGGTAATCTTTCCCTTGACATTCGCTTTACATGTTCATACCAAGCTAGTTGTTGTCTTTCGATATCATCAATTATTGTGCGTTCCACCTTGATTAAATTCCTTACGTCCTCATTTCTAACATGCTTACCTGCAGATCTTCTCCAGAAATCCAGTTCCACTGCAAGTAGGCTGTCTTTTTGTTTATTTATCATCTGCAATACTTCCGAGCCATAAGTCAGTGTGGGTTGTAATATAGAGTTATAGATTTTCATTTTTGTCTCCACTCTAATATTTTTTTGCCATAGTATTGAGTTCAATGCCCCAATAACCTTTTTTCTTTTTGTTATTCTATCTTGTATTGTTTCGTTGTTTCGGCCAGTCTTGGTGAGTCTCGTGCCCAGATCTACGTATTCTTCACAGCACTTGATAGTTTCATTGTTTAGAATCAGATCTCCTTGTGACGGTTTTTGTCCAATGCTTAAATATTGTATCTTCTCTGTATTTATTTGTAATCCCCATTTCCTGTATTCTTCGAATAGATTTCGGGACATGTATTCCAGGCCTTCTTTATCTTGAGCCACCACCACCTGATCATCTGCGTAATGTAATATGTATAGGGTTGTGTCCCCTATTGCTATTCCTGTGCCAATACACTTCCGTTTCCACATTCTCAGAGCATCATCGATGTATATATTGAATAGGCTGGGTGACAAAGAATATCCCTGGCGTAGGCCTTTAGTTATATTACGAGTAGAACCCTTTGAAAGTTTATTTTCTACTTTTATTATAGGTGTTGTGTTTCTATAGGATTCTTTAATGGCATCCGTAATAGTCACATTAATATTAGATTTTTTTAGAACTTCCCATAGTTTAACAAAAGGGGCCGTATCATATGCCTTTGTCAGATCTAGTAGAAGTAGGTGTACATCTTGTGACCGTATTGTTCTTTTTTCGATAATTTGTGTTAAACAAAAAATATTGTCAATTGTTAATCGACCTGCTCTAAAATCGCTTTGTCCTTCAGATTCGTAGGGATCACACTCTTCACATACGAGATGTTTTAATATTTTTCCATAGAGTCGGCTTAATGTACTTGTTACCGTTATACCTCGATAGTTACTGCAGTTCTTTTTGTTGCCCCTTTTATATATAGATGTAATCCAGCCTTCTTTCCAGCATTGTGGAATTGGTTCCTCATTTAAACATCGGTTAAAAATTTCTATTAAGATCTTAAATAGTTTTTCAGTTTCATTCTTTATTAATTCTGCAAGAATACCTTCCGGGCCTGGGGCCCGATTGTTTTTTAGTAAATATATGGCTTTCTTTGTCCTGTCTATATCAAGAGCTATGGGTTCTCCAACAATTCGAATTTTCTTGGGGTATTTGTTTATATATTCTGATCTTTGCTCCATCAGGAGTGATTTATTTTGTTCCTCCCATTGTTGAGCTGTTATTGAGTTTATATTTATTTCACTCGTTTGTGTCCTTAGATTTTTAATAATGATTCCATGGTTCTCTAGATTTACTTCCACCTTTGTATCCATCCAAGTCTTGGAATTTGTTTTATCAACTTTGATTTTTTGCTTGAACTACAGCTTGTTTGAATATTGACATAGCTTCCTTGTATTCCTGCCTGTTTTCATGCCTCTTTGTACTCATCCATTTTTCATAGAGCTTCTGCTTTTTGTTTTTAAGTTGTTGTAGTTGATCGTTCCACCAGTACTTCCTAGATTTGTGATATGTTTCTTTAATTCCTAAGGATTCTTTGGCTGCCTGGTGTATTCCATCTGTATTACATTTTTAAGTAGAGATTCTGTTGACCTATTCTCATAAACATGTAGTAATTTTTGATCTAGTTTATATTTATATAAAGTTTTTGTACTTTAATTTTCTAAACTTGATAAATTGCTTTCCAGCTTTCCATTTTCAGGTTGTCGATGGCTGGTTTCTCTGTCTTTTAGGAGATAGTGATCGCTTCTGCATTCAGCTCCTCTGTAAATTCGTACGTCGTGTATCTTAATTTTTGATTGATAATTAGATAGTCAATTATCGATTTTAGGTTTCTGGTCCTTTGGATCCAAGTATATTTGTGGATATTTTTATGCGCATGAAAGCCGTTCGTTATTGTTAGTGATTGATGTTGACATAGTTCAGTCAGTCTTATCCCATTACGTTTTAGCGTGTCTTCTCCATAAGGTCCAACTACTAGATTCTGTGATTTTTTTCTAGTTCTGACATGTATGTCTCCAAGTATTAAGATCTCTCTAGAGAATTCTATATTTCATATTTCGTCCTCTAATTGTTTATAGAAGGATTTAATGAATATAAAGTATTGTTAAGTTGGGAATACGGATTCTTTCGCACAATGACACTACTTAGTATATATCACCACTACACCAAGCACTTTATTTTTGCACTCGACGCGCGTTTCGCTAACCATGTTAGTTTCATCAGGAGCGATGATTAACTAAAGCTAAACTACAAATCTACCCTATTTTACATACTTAGCCTAATGGCCTAGGTCATCAGTTCCGGTCAAGTAACCAGTAGAGGGGACTATAAGGAATAGATCCTCTGTTTTTATTCAAACTACTTTTACATTTTATAATTTCCATACTTTCGTATCCGTTCAACAATCTCCTATTAGATACATTTTTAATTAATCTTAGATTATCTAATGTTACAATATGATCAGCTTCAAGGGCATGTTCGGCAATGCTAAATTTTTCTGCTCTGCTGTATTTTAAGTGTGCTAAATGTTCTTTTATTCGTGTTTTAATTGACCTTTTAGTTTGTCCAACGTACTTATTGTCACAATCATTACAACAAATTTCATAAATTCCACTTTTCTGGCAATTAGGAATCTTATCTTTGGGATTTCGTAAGATATTCCTCAGTTTGTCTGATGACTTATAGACTAAGGTGAGGCCTACCTTATTGAATACCTTATTGAGTCCCCTGCTATATTTCGGATTATATGGTACGGAGACGTACTTGGTCTTAAAAAAGGTGGAATTCGGAATATTTAACCTGAACTTATGGTCTTTTTATTAACTTGTTCACTAAGTCATCGTTATAAACCATTAACTCTGGTTATATTTGTAATACGATTCCTTTCATTATTAAGGTTTACTCTATTCAAAGGAAAAGTGACCAAACGATGAACTAAAAAATGTAATGAGGCTAATTTGTGTTGTTTGCAATGAAATGAATCATTAGGAATATATCTATCTATTACTGTGTCTTTCCTATAGATATCAAATTCTAATCTTATATTTGTATGGAACAAAATTATTTTCAATATAACAGTCAATTTCATGTTCACAAAGAAGGAACAGCTATGGGTAATTGTTTATCACTTTCATGTTGGGCGTTAATTTGGGAGCAAATATGTCCTGGCATGAGCATGCTGCAGGCATAGCAAGGAGAGCTTCTTAAAAGTTGGGAATATTATTTCGAACCAGGAAGCTTTACATTCCACAACAACTGTTAATTCTTTACAAAGCTCAAATTCGACTAACTATGGAATACTACTCCCATGTTTGGGGCTCCGCTCCCAAACATACACTGAAGAGCCGTTCGTCTGATTGGAGTCCCGGAACTGACCGGCATCCTTGATTCGCTGGAACATCGAAGAACGGTTGGCTACTTGACCCTATTCTACAAGTATTTTCGTGGAAAATGCTTGGAGGATGTGGCCCGTTTTTATTCCTCCCAGAGCGGTGCATGTTAGAAATACACGTCGCGCTGATACTTCACACCCGTATGAGGTTCAGCTTGTTACTCCTCGTACAACGCTTTTCAAGTAGTCCTTTATATGGATAACATCATCCCTTCGGAATAATTTGCCCAGGACTGTTTCCCCACGAATACAATTTACAGCGATTCAAGAACAACGTGAATCGTTTTTTCCGCACACGTGTCGCTCCTGCAGCGCTTTAGGGACCTCCCGACAGCACGTGTGCTAGACCCATAAAAAAAAATGATTTTTGATACAAAGAAAGCAAATATTGATGATTTTGTTTCCAAATTAAATATCCGGTATGATGCCATTAAATTCACTTACGAAGTTGGGAATAAAGGATAACTGCCTTTTCTAGATATTCTAATTATTAAAAATAATAATAGATTAGAATTTGATATCTATAGGAAAGACACAGTAACAGATAGATATATTCCTAATGATTAATTTCATTGCAAACAACATAAATTAGCCTCATTACATTTTTTAGTTCATCGTTTGGTCACTTTTCCTCTGAAAACTTTAATAATGAAAGGAATCGTAATAGAAATATAACTAGAGTTAATGGTTATGACGATGACTTAGTAAACAAGCTAATAAATAGACATAAGTTCAGGTTAAATATTCAGAATGCCACCTTTTTTACACGCGAAGAAAATAACACCAAGTATGTCTCCATATCATATAATCCGAAATATAGCATAGTAGTCTATAAGTCATCAGACAAACTGAGGAATATCTTAGGAAATCCCAAAGTTAAGATTCCTAATTGTGAGAAAAGTGGAATTTATGAAATTAGTTCTAATGATTGTGACAAAAAGTATGTTGGGCAAACTAACGGGTCAATTAAAACACGATTTAAAGAACATTTAGCACACTTAAAATGCAGCAGAGCAGGAAAGTCTAGCATTGCCGAACATGCCCTTGAAGCTGATCATATTGTAATATTAGGTAATCTAAGATTAATAAAAAATGTATCTGATAGAAGATTGTTGAACGCATACGAAAGTATGGAAATCATAAAATGCAAAAATAGTTTAAATAAAGACAAGAGGACCTATTCCTTATTGTCTCCTCTACTGGTTACTTGACCGGAACTGATGGCCTTGCCTATGCCATTAGTTCCGCCTGTGTGGGTTAGGCTAAGCATAAATAGGGTGGATTTGTAGTTTAGCTTTAGTCAGTCATCGCTCCTTATGAAGCTAACATGGTTAGCGAAACGCGCGTCGAGTTCAAAAATAAAGTATTTGGTGTAGTGGTGATATATACTGAGTAATAAATTATTGTTACTAATATTAATTTATATGTATTTTTTGTAGGTTTAGTGAGATTTGCTACAGTAAAGTACGATTCTAGTCATAAGCAGCTGTGGAACCCGTGCATGCACCTGTGTAATTATAGTATTAACAAGTATCATAGTGATTATGTTAAGTAAGTGCAGTTTTTAACAGATACACTGATCAATGCTTTGAACGTGAAAGGATGTTGGGCAGAAGATATTATATTCGCTTTATTTGCTTTAAAAATCCAACTCTCGGGCAATATAGTAATAAAGATCCTAGTTACTTAAAATGCCCAATATTCGCACAATTTTTAATTTTTGTTCGAAAATTGAGCAATTCTTGAGATTACCAAAAGACACTGGTGTTAATAAAATTCAATGTTGTAGTATGGCATGAAAGATCCGTATTAACTAGAATTAAAGGAACATCAAGGATGTATCAAAACACAGATTGTATAGTCAGCTGTAACTAAACGTCAACATTCTATAGTACATTCTATCAATATATCAAATACTAAAGTTCTGGCTTCGATATTCAATTCAATTTTAATAAACAAGATATTAGGGGATCAATTGAAATTTATAATCTTGGCACGTGCCTCTGCTGGTTCATTCGGTATTTTCGTCTCAAAGAGAAGAATTTGACTTTGTCTAATCCCAAGAATTATAATTTCTCATACCTGTTGTTGTTGCGTTTAAAATATAGAATACTAGCTGTGCTCGCGGTCCGCTCGCGTGAACTTCATTCGCTACTATCGTCACTGCTCATTCCTTATAATATTACCTAACGTAATAAAATATATCCTAAAACCTGGCCATATAAAACATGTATGAATTAAAAACAAAACGTAAATCGGATAAGTAGTTCGCAAGTAATAAGCGCACTAACGGACAAACAGAGAGACGTTGGATTTTATATATATATTATATTATAGAAGATTAAAAGACTTAAGGGAGGCTTTTGTCCAGCAGTGAACAGTATAACGCCATAACTTCTAACGGCAACCTTCTAACACCATAAATCATATCACGTTTGTTCGTGCCCGGAACAGATGCAAAGAAATTATCGACGAAACCAAGGAGACATACAATCAACGAATTAGAAACAAACTTCTTGCTTATCCCGACAATTCCAGGTCCTTTTGATCAGTCGCTAAGGCAGTTAGTCAAAATTTCACCAAATCCACCATTGTTCCCCACCGAGTACAATTTACGGCTATTCAAGAACAACGTTAATCGCTTTTTCCGCACATATGCCGCTCCTGGAGTGCTTTGGGGACTTCCCTACAGTACGTGTGCTAGACCCATAAAAAAAAATACCACCACTCACACCGCCAGATAATTCTATTGCAACAACACCTGTTGAGAAAGCGAACTTGTTGGCTGAACTCTTTGCTTCCCATTCTACTGTCAATTTCCAACAAAAACAGCACCTCGCAGCATCCCCATAGGGCAGTCAAGTATGCCCGATATTGTTTTCAGACAGCGTATCATAAAACGTATTCTAATGAAGCTAGACACCAAAAAAAGCTTTTGGCGCTGACGGAATACCTGCCATAGTTCTCAAAAACTGTTCGAGGGAACTAACACCAGTTTTCTGTAGACTTTTCACCCTATACTACAGAAAGGGAATATTTCCTTCCTGCTGGAAATGTGCCACAGTTCAACCGATATCTAAAAAAGGCAAGAAGACCTTGCCAAACAACTACTGACCACTCGCACTGCTTTCAATAATGTCGAAAGTCTTGGAAAAGGCTCAGCATCTTCTAAAATATCCTGAAGGATTCAGCATTATTAGCTACCACCAATGTGGTTTTTTCGTAAACATAGATTAACAGGAGATCTTCTGACTTATGTATCTGTTTGGAACAACGCAATTGAACACTTTGGAGAATCTCGAGCGGTTGCTCTTGATATATCTGAGGCATTCGACCGTGTTTGGCACAATGGATTGTTCGCTAAGTTACGCTCTTCTGGTATGTCTGAAAAGTTCTGTTTGTGGCTGGCTCTCATGTTTCCTCAGAGAGCGTCCTTTACAAGTGGCAGTCGATGGATTTCTTTTTAGCACCTTTACTATCAACGTCGGTGTGCCCCAGGGCTCCTTATTGTCTCCTACTCCCTTTCTTATTTACATTAGCGATCTGTTGGAAAAGACCAGGAATCCAATCTACAGCTTTGCAGATGATATTACGCTTATCACTTCATTCACTTTGACCGCTCCAACATCGGCTACTCAGACGAATATTCGCAGACATCAGGAAATCATTCAACTTAACAAAGATCTGGAAGAAATTCTATCTTGGGGTGACAGTAACCAAGTGGAATTTAACGCTACAAAAACCCAGACGGCGGTTTTTTTTTTTCTAAAAAAATTAACGTTGCTGATCCCGACATAGTTGTGTCGGGACACTCCATTCCTCTTAACATCGTTAGTCAATTTGTTGTGCGTTAATTTGGGAGTAAATATATCCTGGCATGAACATGTTGCAGGCATAGCAAGGAGAGCTTCTCAAAAGTTGGGAATATTATTTCGAACCAAAAAGGGGTTCTCGAGTGATAAGCACGCTAACGGACAGACAGACAGAGAGACTTTGCATTTTATATATATTATATTCTTTGCTACATGTTATTGTTCCATATTTAATGGTTTAGGCAGTGTATTGCAAGAGAACGCGCTAGCGGCAAACTCTTTTCCGACTTGATTCACTATTATCATCACTGCTTATTCCTTATGTAATAAAATATATCCTATAACCGGGTCAGAGTACATATGTATGTTTTTTTTAAAAAAAAGCACGTAAATCGAATAAATGGTTATATTATAGAAGACTACGGATAACCTGAATATATGAATGTTTAAAAAAAAAACATGTAAATTGGATAAGTGGTTCTCGAGTGATAAGCGCACTGATGGACAGACAAACAGACAAAGAGACGTTATATTTTATATATATTATATATTCTATAAGAATGCTGAAAGTTTGGTCAGCTGCGGTAAGAGAGTAAAATTTGTAATTTATTGAAATTTAGATACCATCATTGTATATTTTACATTTGTAGGTCAGATGACCCCAGTGCCGAGAATGTTGGTCACAAATGGACTTTGAGCGCTCTTTTACGGCATCTAAAGTCCGAAGGCAAGGACACGGCATTGTTAATGTCTCAAATTGAAGACGTTGTGATAAAGGCTGTTTTGGCCTCGGCCAATTCGATTATTTGTGCTTGTAAAATGTTTGTGCCACATCCTAATAACTGTTTCGGTAAGACATTAGTGATTTAAAATTTAAACAACTTTTATTTTATACTGTTCATGCACAGGGACGGATCATGAATTTATGGGGCCCTGGGCTAATGCTACTTAGGGGCCTACCTAATTACTCAACTAATTGCCATTTTATCAAAAAAACTGTTTTCTATAGTGATGTAGGTATACGGTATAGGAAAAAATAGGACAATAAAATACTTTATTTATTTAGTACTAGCCGGGCCCGCGGCTCCGTTCGCAGGGACTTGATTCACTACTATCGTCACTGCTTATTCCTTATGTTACCCAACGTAATAAAATATCTCCCATTATTTCCTCTTACCTCCCTTATCTCTCATTATCTCTACATAATTTCCATAATCTAGGCTTATCTCTGCTCATCTCCCATTATTTCTCCTTATCTCCCATTATTTCTCCTTATCTCCCATTATCTCACCTTATTTCCCATTATCTAGGCTTATCTCGACTTAGCTCGCAATATTTCTCCTTATCTCCCATTATTTCTACTTATCTCCCATTATCTCACCATAACTCCCATTATCTAGACTTATCTCTGCTTATCTCCCATTATTTCTCCTTATCTCCCATTATTTATACATATTTCCCATTATCTCACCTATCTCTCATTATCGAGGCTTATTTCGACTTATCTCCCATTATTTTTCCTTATCTCCCATTATCTCACCCTATCTCCCATTATCTAGGCTTATATCGAATTATATAGAACATATGTATAAATTTATAAATATACGTCAATCGGATAAGTGGTTCTCGAGTGATAAGCGCACTAACGGACAGACAGACAGAGAGACGTTACATTTTATAGATATTATATTCTTTGCTACATGATATTGTTCCATATTTAATGCTTTAGGCAGTGTATTGCAAGAGAACGCGCTAGCGGCAAACTCAGACTTGATTCACTATTATCGTCACTACTTATTCCTTATGTCACCTAACGTAATAAAATATATCCTATAACCTGGGCAGAGAACATACGTATGTTTAAAAAAAAAGCACGTAAATCGGATAAGTGGTTCTCCAGTGATAAGCGCACTAACGGATAGATAGACAGACAGAGAGATAGACAGACATTTTATATATATATATTATAGATATAGATTATTATTATTATATAACCTGGCCAAAGAATATATGTATGAATTTAAAAAAGACATGTAAATCGAATAAGTGGTTCTCGAGTGATAAACGCACTAATGGACAGACTGACAGACAGAGAGACATTGCATTTTATATATATTATAGATTATAGATATTCTCTGCTACATAATATTGTTCCATATTTAATGGTTTAGACTGTGTATTGCAAGAGAATGCGCTAGCAGCAAACTTTTTTTCGATTTCATTCACTATTATCGTCACTGCTCATTCCTCATACTACCTATCGTAATAAAATATAGCCTATAACCTGGCCGGAGAACATATGTATGTTTTAAAAAAAAAGTACGAAAATCGGATAAGTGGTTCTCCAGTGATAAGCGCACTAACGGACAGACAGACAGACAGACAGAGATACGTTGCATTTTATATGTATTATAGATGTGATAAAAATATATATCTATAACCTGGTCAGAGAACATATGTATGAATTTAAAAAATCACGTAAATCGGATAAGCGGTTCTCAAGGGATTAAGCGCACTAACTGACAGACAAAGAGAGAGACGTTGCATTTTATATATATTATAAATATAGATTATTATTATTATATAACCTGGCCAAAGAATATATGTATGAATTGAAAAAAGACAGGTAAATCGGATAAGTGGTTCTCGCGTGATAAACGCACTAATGGACAGACAGACAGACAGAGAGACATTGCATTTTATATATATTATAGATTATAGATATTCTCTGCTACATAATATTGTTCCATATTTAATGGTTTAGGCTGTGTATTGCAAAGGAACGCGCTAGCGGCAGACTTTTTTCCGACTTCATTCACTATTTTACGTCACTGCTCATTCCTTATGCTACCTATCGTAATAAAATATAGCCTATAACCTGGCAGAGAACATAAGTATGTTTTTTAAAAAAAAGTACATAAATCGGATAAGTGGTTCTCCAGTGATAAGCGCACTAACGGACTGACAGACAGACAGACAGAGAGACGTTGCATTTTATATATATTATAGATGACTTAGTGTTTGTGTATACAAATAGCAACTGGACGACATTATTGGAAAAGAAATTGAGAGGTTTTGTGTAGTTATGTTATATAATTTATAAAGCAACCTTTCTGCATTTTTGTGCTGCAAATTCCTTTATTTGCTCATCATATTGTAAGTCCTTTGTTAAATCACAATTTATGGAAAGAACTGATAAATGATTTAGTCGATAGTTCAACATTGTTGTCCTATATTTGTTTTCTATATACGACATCCTGGAGAAAGAGCGCTCCGCTTCACAGCTAGTGATTGGCAACGTTAAAAAAATCTTTAAGATGGTATAGCAATTTGGGAAAACATCAACAAGTTTCTTTTCATAAATTAGCATAAAAATTTCACTGCAAGAGGTGTAAGACTGTGGCATAGACTGAAGTAAATAAGATTTTAACTGAATGCACTCATTCGCTAAATGTTCGTCTACGTCATCTTGGTAATAATCAATAACATTACGTACACTTTCCAGATTTTTGTCTTGCAAATCCATTAAAAATTTGAATTTTTTGCTTCGATTATTTAAATCCATAATCAGGTTATCCAACGCAACGTTTAGCGTGTCTCTTTTAAATTTTTTAGTGCCGTATACTGAGACTTAATCTGTAGACTTATCTGAAAATTTTGAAGTAATGCGTCTCTTGTTTATGTCACTGTAGCCTTTTTCCACACTAGTACTTAATTTTTTAGCTTTCTCTTCGTATTCCTTTAGCTTCTGATCTGACTGGTGCCGTATGTTGTTCACGAACTCTTTTAATGACACAATTAACTTGTTGCCTTCACAAATATCTAAACCAGAGCTCTGTATTATTGAACTAACCTGAATTAGATTAAGGGAATGCGCAGCACACGGCGGATTTACTTTTTTGTTTGAGTAGTGCTTGTACACCATTGTAGCGACCCGCCATATTAGCAGCGTTGTCATAAGACTGCCCCCTACAATTATCCAGTATTAGTCCACTTGTTTCTAAAAAGTCTTGTAGAATATTAAATAAATGTAAGCCAGTATGATTACTAATGGTAATGAACGATACACATCTTTCATACACTTTTCCCCGAAAACAGTATCGTAATACAATAGCAAGTTGGTCATTGTGAGAGATCTGGGGTTGAATCCATCACAATTGAATAATACTTTGTTACGTTATTTATTTGAGTTATAATTTGTTTAATTATCTGTTTGCCCATAATCTCAATTACTTCCTCATATACTGTTTTTGATAAGTACGATATTATCGGTTTTGGTCGCAGCTCTCGTTGTTCAATATGTTCACGAATGAATGGGTCGAACTCTGCCAATAGCTCCAGAGCACCCATAAAATTACCATTATGTGGAGAACCAAATACTTCCTTGGAACCTCTGAATGCTAATCCTCTTGTACTCAAAAATTTTACCACTGCAATAACCCGTTTTAAGACTTCGTGATAATATTCTGTTTCTTTCCTTAATTTCTCCTGAAGCTGGTTGTCTAAAACAGACTTATTTTCTTTTCGTGTCAACCACACTAACATTGAATTATTATGTTCATTAGAATTTTCGTGATTTTCTAAACAAGTTCTTATGTGCTTCCAATTAGAAAATCCGGTTGTGTATTGAGAAGGGGTTTTAGAAAAAAGTTTGCAAGTCAAACAAAAACAGTATCAACCCTGGTTGAATAACATAACCAAGATCTTTCCAGTAATTGGCCATTTTTCATTTTCTTAATGAAATAACTACTTGAAAATGATCTGTTCTGTTCTTCGTATTTTTTTATTGAAGCTGAATATTTATTCTCCGGATCTTTATTTTGAAAGTCAGTCATTTCATGTGAGAGGATGTTATTAATAAAATTATTATTTAGCAATACAGGCAACAAGCCCACGTCAACATATTTCTCAAACTCAGACTTAATATTTTCTAAATTTCTTTCCGCTTCAGTATTGCCGTCTTCTTGCTGAACACCAATATCGTCTACAGAGGGTTGCTGGTAGCCAAATTCTTGCACATTTTCATCACTTGTATTTTTTTCCTGGTTTTGCGATTTTCTGCTCCCTTCGGTTAAATTCTCTTAACGGTTGTTAATGGATTTGTAGCTATTTCATTCTCGTTTTTATGTTCTAATTTAAAAAAAGTTTCAATGTTTGCACATTTATTTCTTTCTTTTTCTCGATCTAACTGTAATTTTCGTTTTTCAACTTCACTTTTATATTTTCTAGCAGACATATTGTAAAATAAGATTTTGATAGTTTTCTGAAAATAAACAGAGCGAGAATTATTTCGATGTAATATTGTCCCTCTCGTCACATTTCTATACTTTGTAATGAGTGCAGCAACTCACCAGTTATCATTAAAAAACGATTAAAGAGTTCATTTAGTATTGAAAAATAAAATAAAAACAAAAAAAAAATATTCTTACCTACTAAAAGCAGGAAATCTTTTCTTATGCTGATTACTTTCAATTATAAGTAAAATAAGAGAAAGGTCCGGTCTTTATAACTTTTAAGTTATCACTTATTAGTAAACAAAACACTCACCAAATACAGCTCTAACAATAACACAGTCAGTTTGTCACTATGACAACGAGAACAGAAGTGCGAAAAAAAAGCAAAATTGCGTCGGGCGATAAGCGGCGGGAAGTCCCCCGTAATAGTCGCACACGCGAGAAAATACACCGACGAAAACAAGTGACGGGGAAGTCCCCGTTCCGTTCGGTAGACGCGCACATGGGTTGATTAATCTCAGGATTGCCAACTTTATGATTGGATTTTTTTTAAATTTCAGATATTATTTCTTTACTTCACAATATCGATCGTCTATTATTTTAAATGGGGGGCTGGGCTGCAGTTCAAAAAGCCCTTATAGATCCGCTCCTGTTCATGCAGAAAGGCTAGCGAGTCAGTGAAGGTTTAGCAGTCAGTAAAACCAGTCGTGTTGTTGTTTTCGCTAAGCTTTCATTCCTCTTCATTATGCTAGTAGCATTGATGTTTGAACACTAAAATAAGTTATATTTTTCAGAGTTATATGGATTTGATATATTGATAGATTCTAACCTGAAACCCTGGTTACTTGAAGTAAACCTGTCGCCTTCTCTAAACTGTGATAGTCCGTTGGATGTTAGATTGAAATCGGCCATGCTTGCCGATTTACTTACCATCGTTGGAATTCCGGCCGTCGATCCAATTCTAAGACCCACTAGTACCACCAACTTATCTAAGGGTAGCTTAAATTTAAAGATGAAATTAAGCAATGTAAGTTCAATGAGTCACTGAAAATTTTTTTTGAATATTAAAAGCGAGATTCGACAGCGCAAAGTATGAAAAAAACCTTTTAGTTTATAATCTTAGTTAAAACATTCAATATTACTGAAAAACAAATTAAAAAAAAAGAATTTTAATGAAAAAAGTTATTAAAATGTCGTTCTTGTGTACTGAAATTTTATAACCAATCAAAGCTCAAATATAAATTTTCATAATAAAATATAACTAGGCCTTTTTGGGCCCTCTTGGGGGCGAAACATTGCGTGAATGTCCAGGCCGCTTATGAGTTAAATCCGCCACTCTTTCTCTCTGAAGCGTGGAAAAATGTAAGTAGATGATTTAGATATCAATATTTCCTAATATACTATTTCCAGTGTCGAAGGGTTCACTCAGCTGATGGCCTATGCAATACGTTTCCGAAAAAGCAACAATCTAACACAAATAGTCGTATATCTTCAGCTTCGCTTCAGCCGACTCCGGAAGAAACTAGAATTATTAAGAATGCGCAGGCGCAATTCGACAGAAGGGGCGGTTTTGTTAGAATATTTCCCGCTGTCGATAGCTGGATTAGATATTCACAATACTTAGGTAAAAAAACCATACATAAGTTTTTTCTAATTCTTCTTTCACCTAGAAGTAAATAGCAAAGTAGTTCTTTTGAACATTTGTCTTAGATCCTTCGACTGGTATTCCAATCTCAGGACTGGTAACAAGCACCTACAGTTCGGGCAGCACACACAATTATAATTGGCTGTTGTATACAGCCCTATTTCCGGACATGGTGAACGTGGCCAAACCACAAGACAAGCCACAAACTCGTGCCAAATTTACTTCTTTGGATAGAAGAAGGGATACGTCATTGGAACCTCCAGTTAGTAAGTATTTCGGTTTTTCTAGACTTTGGTTAGATGAAAATGGAATTTTTGAGATTAGACTCTGAAAATTGGCATTAACTGTTGATATTTCACGTTCGGTTGACTAGACACCTTCAGAGCTGTTTACCCTTCCAGATTAAAATACAAGTGAGCCTGAAGAGCTACGAATAAAATATTTATACACGATTTTCACGTGTAATGCTGATTGTAACCCGTATGTCTGTTGATTAATTCTATAATCCTTTAAGTAAGTTGGGAATGTGGAATCTTTGGCACAATGATACTACTCAGTATATATCACAACTACACCAAACAAACACTTTATTTTTGCACTCGACGCGCGTTTCGCTAACCATGTTAGCTCCATCTAGTCAATCATCGCTCCTGATGAAGCTAACATGGTTAGCGAAACGCGCGTCGAGTGCAAAAATAAAGTGTTTGGTGTAATGGTGATATATACTGAGTACTATAATCCTTTGTTTATTGAAATAGGATATTCCATCATGAACTTTTGTCGCTTTTACTTCGATAGTGGGTTCGTGTTAGTCTTCAGGTATTTCTGATTATACGATTTTTTCTTTTTGCTACATCTTCGTTGTTTTTTAATTCTAGTGAATATTGATCTCTCAGTTTCCCTCACACGTGCTTTACCACAAGCAATTTTGCAAAAACTTTTAGTTTGTAAAGGAACTGTACTATTTACTTTTCGATTATGTTTAGTATCTTGTCTCTTAAATGTATGAATTCCTTTTTAAATTATTTGCTTCTGATTAAGTAAAATGGTCTTCGTATATTGATACAGCTGTTATTAACAGTTACTTTGCGTGAAGGATAATGGTATGAGTCAGCATTTAGATATCGACTTGTATGAGTCGGTTCTTTGTAAACTGAATGTTCCATTGATTGATTGGTCCGTTACTTTGTGAGAGTACATTTTAACAATAAAACTACTTAATTACCTTGTTAACTGTCACTAAATATATTTGTAAAGATTTTACAATTGCGTTATCGCGATTTCGTTTTCCAATTTTCAATTTTCACTTATTCTTTTGCTAGCCGAAATTTTTATGTCAGAATTGGAAAACAGTTTTCTAATAAGTCAACACGCGAAAAATATTCTCTTTTGGTTTATGATATTGAACTAAATTCCACTTTAAATCACCTAAATAATTTACACCCCAACATAAAATTCACACTTGAAAAGGAAACAGAAAATAAAATAAATTTCTTAGATGTTATAATTTTGAAGAAAAGAAATAGACTAGAATTCTATATCTTCCGCAAACCAACCTTTTCAGATGTCACCATCCCAGCTGACTCAATACACCCTAACTCCCATAAACTGGCAGCCTATAGATCTATGATCCATAGAGCCTTCAATATCCCTCTTAGTAAAATAATTTAAAAAAAGAACTGGCCACAATCAAAAATATAGCACTCATATAACGGCTTCCAACCTAAAATAATTAATACCTTAATAAGCCGTAAACGAAAACAAATCACTTTCAGCTTAATCTACCCCGTAAAAGAATACCGAGAAAAGAAAACATTCATACCTCGTGACATATTTTGGTCCCATTCTCACGACCGAAAAAAAACAAGAATAACTTTAAAACCCTCTCAAAAATTATCCATTATATTTTTTAAAGCCAAGATAAAACTAATAAATACAATAAATCGGGAGTTTTATAAACTTAATTGTCAAGAGTGCAATAGCTGTTACGTAGGCCAAACGGGACGGAATTTCAAAACAAGATTCGCAGAACACAATGCCTCTTATATGCTAAAAAATGAAAAATCACACTTTGCTAAACATTTCTTAGAAACAGGTCATACTTTTCCCAATATCAATTGTTTACAAATACTCCATATGGCACCTAAAGGGTCAAAACTCAATTTCTTAGAATCTGTTATATTCTCTTTTTGTTCCAACTGCTTTAACATATAATAGACCCACATCTGTTCATCATATAAACATAAAATACCAAAAATCTATTTTAGTCTTAGTTAAGCGTTTGACAATGTAGTTGTACTACGAAATCGCGATAACGCAATTATAAAATCTTTACAAATATATTTAGTGACAGTTAAAAAAGTAATTAAGTAGTTTTATTGTTGAATGTTCCAAGGTATTGTTTCTTTTCCTTTGTATTAGTACATCTAGAAAGGAATGCGCATTATCTGATTCTATTTTCATTGAAAATATTACGTTTGAATGTTATTGATTGGCGCTATGTGGGTGGTTTTAGAGAAACTGAAATTGAGGCTTTGATGAAAATGTTCGGGCGTTACAGAAAAAGTCTTAGCTGCTCCTGAATTTTGTTCATAAAATGTTCCTTGGGGTGTGAAATACATAAAAGATAGAGAGGTTATTATATTTAAATACGAGTGTATCTAATATTATGTAAACTGAATGGTTAGTTGGAAATTTGTATACAATGATTAATGGATTATACGGATAGATGGAAAAATAAAAGGTCTATCAAAAAGAAACAAATTGTGTAATCCCCTGTAGCTGTACATTAGGACTAAGTTGGGAATGTGGAATCTTTTGCACAATGACACTACTCAGTATATATCACCACACTTTATTTTTGCGCTCGACGCGCGTTTCGCTAACCATGTCAGCTTCATCAGGAGCGATGATTGACTAAAGCTAAACTACAAATCTACCCTATTTATACTTAGCCTAACTCTTGAATTACTCAGGCCATCAGTTCCGGTCAAGTAAGCAGTAGAGGGGACTATAAGGAATAGGCTCTCTGTCTTTGTTTAAACTACTTTTACATTTTATAATTTGTATACTTTCGTATACCTTCAACAATCTCCTGCCAGATACATTTTTAATTAATCTTAGATTATCTAATGTTACAGTATGATCAGCTTCAAGGGCATGTTCGGCAATGCTAGACTTTTCTGTTCTAATGTATTTTAAATATTCGAAATGTTCTTTAAGTTGTGTTTTAATTGTCCTTCTAGTTTGCCCAACATACTTTTTGTCACAATCATTACAACTAATTTCATAAATTCCACTTTTCTCACAATTAGGAATCTTATCTTTGGGTTTTCCTAAGATATTCCTCGGATTGTTTGATGACTTACAGACTAAGGTAAGGCCTACCTTATTGAATCCTCTGCTATATTTCGTTTTATATGGTATGGAGATATACTTGGTCTTATTTTCTTCGCATGTAAAAAAGGTGGAATTCCGAATATTTAACCTGAACTTATGTTTATTTATTAACTTGTTTACTAAGTCATCGTCATAACCATTAACTCTAGTTATATTTCTAATACGATTCCTTTCATTATTAAAGTTTACTCTATTCAGAGGAAAATAGATTAAAATTCGATATCTATAGGAAAGACACAGTAACAGATAGATATATTCCTAGTGATTCATTTCATTGCAACAACAACACAAATTAGCCGCATTACATTTTTGTTTCATCGTTTGGTCACTTTTCCTCTGAGTAAAGTTGCGGCCCCTTGCTTTTTCTTTTAATTTCCTGAGAATGGATTGAGTGGGTATTAATATTAAAAGAACTAAAGAAATTAAACATACACTAGCTCAGTTTTTTTTTTCTTGGTAGAGTAATATGGGTAAGAGATAATTTTTGTACGTCTTTTGGAAATAGTCTCTATAGTTGTTTAAAATTTTTGGTTGTACAAATTTTGGGCACCATTCATTTTAAAATAAAAAGGATCTAACTTCTTCTAAAAAAATGAAAAAACCCTGAAGGGTTATGTAGTTTTTAAGGATAATTTTGATATGGTACAACCCTTTTGTCCTGAAAAGTAAAATAGGTGGTACAGTGAAACACTAGCCTTAAACAAGAAAAAAGGTTTATTAATGACTAAGTTAAAAGTTCTAACTTTGCTGTTCTGTTATTACCCTTTATTACAAAAAACCTTAGCCTAACAGGTGATATTGCTAAATAGAGTCCTTAAATCAGGATTTTTTTTAATTAAAACTTTGCTACACGATGTTGAAGGTTCGTGCGGTTTACTTCACGAGTTATCAGTTCAATACGATGTGAAACGTACTTATCAGCGGGAAAATAGGTCTACGGATGGATATACTGATGACTTACGGTTTTCCTACGAGCACTAAAACCGTTTTCACACTACTCCATCACTAATATATCGGTAAGGCAATTTGCTGCCTACTGGGCGACTTTCTAAAAAAAGAAGCCCTTACTTTGGCTGCACAAAATATCTGCCCTACTTCATCTCGGCTGAGAAAAAAGACCATGATCCATGCCATCCGGAGCCTTAAATATCTTTCTCCCTTCCGTATAAATCACGTCTTCAAGATGGCTACTTCCCGGATACAAATATCTAGCCAATTGACGCATTAGAAATGAATTAAATATATCCAGCAGCCAATCCGCACTGCACACTGTAATATAAACGGCTCAAAAATTCGAGTGAACTACACTGCTTAAAAGTTAGTAAACACTGCAATAAATATAAAAATGGAAAAAAATGTAAATTATAAGGAGAAAAACAGTAACATAACCTGATCTTAAAATCTAGGAAAAAATGAATGTTACAAAGTAAACCTTAATAATGAAAGGAATCGTATTAGAAATATAACCAGAGTTAATGGCTATAACGATGACTTAGTGAACAAGTTAATAAATAGACATAAGTTCAGGTTAAATATTCAGGATTCCACCTTTTTTACACGCGAAGAAAATAAGAACAAGTATGTCTCCATACCTTATAATCCGAAATATAGCAGGGGACTCAATAAGGTATTTAATAAGGTAGGCCTCACCTTAGTCTATAAGTCATCAGACAAACGGAGGAATATCTTAGGAAATCCCAAAGATAAGATTCCTAATTGTGAGAAAAGTGGAATTTATGAAATGTTGCGACAAAAAGTATATTGGGCAAACTAAAAGGTCAATTAAAACGATTTAAAGAACATTTCGAACATTTAAAATCCAGGAGAACAGAAAAATCTAGCTTTGCCGAACATGCCCTTCAAGCTGATAATACTGTTACGTTAGATAATTTAAGATTAATTAAAAATGTGTCTGATAGGAGATTGTTGAACGTATACGAAATTATGGAAATTATAAAATGTAAAAGTAGTTTAAACAAAGACAGAGCCTTCCTTATAGTCCTCTCTACTGATTACTTGACCGGAACTGATGGCCTCGCCTATGCCATTAGTTCCGCCTGAGTAATTCAAGAGTTAGGCTAAGTATAAATAGGGTATATTTATAGTTTAGTTTTAGTCAATCATTGCTCCTGACGAAGCTAACATGTTTAGCGAAACGCGCGTCGAGTGCAAAAATTAAGTGTTTGGTGTAGTGGTGATATATACTGAGTAGTGAACATTAGGATTCTACACGATGTAAGAAAATTCAAAGTTCCTGTTTCGATATTTCATTTTTATGAACGAGAGGTTAAAGAATCAATCAAAATTTATAATCTTCCTAACAACATTCGCAAAGATACGGATTACGGTCTGTATCATGTTCGGAAATCGATTATTATACTGGGCCAAGGTCCAGTCAGTGTTCCAGTGTTGAAAAGTTGTCACTGAAGATGTGTCTTTCAATCAAAGGCTCAACGTCGAAAAGCAACTTCAATTTTATGCGGTCTAATCTGAAGAACCATGTCATGTAATGTATTATTAGCATCGAACGATAAATTTTGTCGCTTTAAATAGGCTTTACCGATATTAGCGCATTTTCTTAGTCCAGTATTTAAAATTGTTTGAACACAAAAAATACAGGATTTTAGGAAATCGCTTAATGTATTAAAACCGGTAAATCCTTGCGTAAAGGACAGTTGCAGAAAAACAGTGATAAATAGCACTCGTCTACAATTAATGAGAAAATTGATCCTTCAGTTTTATGGTTGTTTTTTCAGCATGTACGATTGTGCTAATTATATACGCAAAGTACAAACTCGAATTTCGATCATAACTTGAACTCTCTCAATTATGCTTAAAATAAAAAGTTTCTTACTGTATATTATAACAAATTAAAAGAATTTTACCTTTTTCAGTTTAAAAAAGCTCCTAAAGTCTCATAAACAAACAATATTTGAAGTGCAGTGCCTTAAATGTAATTATTTACTGAAAAAAATGACATCCAAACACTAACTATCCTGAATTGAAATTTTTCGCTAATAATCATTAGACACTAATAACTACTATATTTTTGAACGTTGCATACTTAGTTGCAATGCATAATGTCTGTTTCAATAACTTAAACATTCCCGTGTTGCCTTTACATGTTTCCTATGCGACGCGCGAGCACGAACTGATTGACAGTTCACAATAGAGTGCGCGCTGCCTTGCGTGATATCCTACACATGCTAGAAATTTGCTACATGTATTTTGTTGATGTATTGGTGAAAATACTTTTAATTAAGAAAACTAAGCCTACTGGTACCCGAAAAAAAATGAATAGTTGGCAGCATTGTTGGAACAAGCGTCTAAGGAGAGCCGGTAAATGAGACTTTTACCAAATTTTAAAAATTCAATACAATAAACGATTTTTATCACATCTTTATTATAAAATAAATTAGTGGAAAAAAATATCCAATGTCCTGACTAGACACCGGATTATATGCAACATAAAAAATCTCGAAATATGCATGAAAAATGCTTTAAGTATGTATGAGAAGGGTCACAATATGCATTATTAAATAATAATAAAAGGAGTAATTTTTAGTTTTTTATTTCAAAATCAGCATAAACTTAACAAGTTATCGACGATGTTTAAATTTAATTAACAATTATTTAACATTTTTTAAAATTACTTAACATTTGTATTCTTGTACACGTAAACAATAAGTTATTTTTCCAAATGTTGGGTAGTAAGATTGTGTCTTCGATCACTTAAAATATTTTTATAAGTGGAAAAAGACCGTTCCACATCCACTGAGGTAACGGGGCAGTATTTGAATTTGGGTGCTATGTTAGCACTTATATTTCTGGCAACAGTTCACCCGTCCCATTAATAAAACTATCAATTTGACACAAAGATTCAAAGCCTGGGTTATTGCACAAAATGTTTTCAAACTTTTCTTTAACTCTACGCGGAAACACATCTGGCAATGTGGAGTTTATTGGACGGATTTTATTCATTAACTGAACTGATTCGGTCAACGCCAAACCTCGAGTTTCAAGCTTTTTAATACTCGCAGGTATGTGGGAAAAGTGAGTGCTAATCAAAGTTATGTTTTTTTTTTTAATATCATAATCGTTAAATGCTTCCTTGGATTGAGGAACTGCCATAGCCATAGCATAACACCTTAAATCGAAACATCTTTGTTCATGCCCGGAACAGATGCAAGGGAATTATCGACGAAACCAAGGAGGCACACAATCAACGAATTAGAAAACAAACTTCTCGCTTGTCCCAACAATTCCAGGTCCTTTTGGGCAGTCGCTAAGGCAGTTAGTCAAAATTTTACCAAATCCACCATAGCACCACTCACACGGCCAGATAATTCCATTGCAACCACACCTGTTGAGAGAGCGAACTTGATGGCTGAAAACTCTTTGCTTCACATTCTACTGTCGATTTCCAAGGAAAAAACACCACCTACTACTATTCCCATATTGCAGTCAAGGATGCCCGATGTTGTCTTCAGACAGCGCATCATAAAGCGTATTTTAATGAAGCTAGACACCAAGAAGGCTTCTGGCGCTGACGGAATATCTGCCATAGTTCTCAAAAACTGTGCAAGGGAACTAACACCAGTTTTCTGTAGACTTTTTAACCTATCCTACGGAAAGGGAATATTTCCGTCCTGCTGGAAATGTGCCACGGTTCAGCCGATACCTAAAAAAGGTAAGAAGACCTTGCCAAATAAACTACCGACCAGTTGCACTGCTTTCAATAATATCGAAAGTCATGGAAAAGGTTATCAATGAGCATCTTCTAAAATATCTTGAACGATTCAATATTATTAGCGATCACCAATATGGTTTTCGTAAACATAGATCAACAGGAGATCTTCTGACTTATGTAACACATGTTTGGAACAACGCAATTGAACACTTTGGAGAATCTCGAGCGGTTACTCTTGACATATCCAAGGCATTCGACCGTGTTTGGCACGATGGACTGTTGGCTAAGTTGCGCTCTTATGGTATGTCTGAAAGGTTCTGTTTGTGGCTCTCATGTTTCCTCAGAGAGCGTTCTTTACGAGTGGCGGTCGACGGTTTCTTTCTAACACCCTCACTATCAACGCCGGTGTGCCCCAGGGCTCCATACTGTCTCCTACTCTCTTTCTCATTTACGATCTGCTGGAAAAGACCGGGAATCCAATCTATAGCTTTGCAGATGACAGTACGCTTGTCTTTTCATTCACCTTGAACGCTCGGACATCGGCTGCTCAGGCGAATATCCGCAGACAGCAGGAGGTCGTTCAACTCAACAAAGACCTGGAAGAAATTCTATCTTGGGGTGACAGTAACCAAGTGGAATTTAACGCTACAAAAACCCAAGCGGCAGTTTTTTCTAAAAAAGTTAACGTTGCTGAACCCGACATAGTTATGTCGGGGCACTCCATTCCCCTAGCATCGTCGCTCAATTTGTTGGGCGTTAGTTTGGGAGCAAATATGTCTTGGCATGAACATGTTGCAGGCATGGCAAGGAGAGCTTCTCAAAAGTTGGAAATATTATTTAGAACCAGAAAGCTTTACACCCCCACAGCAACTGTTAACTCTTTACAAAGCCCAAATTCGACCAACTATGGAATACTGCTCCCACGTTTGGGGCTCCGCTCCCAAACATACACTGCATTTGTTGGATTCTGTTCAGAGAAGAGCGGTCCGTCTGATTGGGGGCCCGGAATTGACCGGCGGCCTTGATTCGCTGGAACATCGAAGAACGGTTGGCGACTTGAGTCTGTTCTACAAGTATTTTCATGGAAAGTGTTCGAAGGATGTAGCCCGCTTAATTCCTCCCAAAGCGGTGCATGTTAGAAATACACGTCGCGCTGGTGCTTCGCATCCGTATGAGGTTCAGCTTGTTACTCCGCGTACGACGCTTTTCAAGCAATCTTTTATATGGAGAACGTCATCCCTTTGGAATAATTTGCCCAGCGCTGTGTTTCCCACCGAGTAGAATTTACAGCGATTCAAGAACAACGTGAATCGCTTTTTCCGCACTCGTGCCGCTCCTGGAGCGCTTTAGGGACTTCCCTGCAGCACGTGTGCCAGACCAATAAAAAAAAAAAAAAAAAAAATAGCCTCTGCACTATCGAAGTCATTTACTACACCTTTGATGGCCTCGAAATGTTCATTGTAAAATAGTACAGCTTCAATCCATGTTCCCCATCGAGTTACCACTGGTTGGGGAGGTAAAGGCACATTTGGCAGTTTTTCTTTATAGGCGTTATTGTGAGCAGGTGCCTTAAGAAACACTTTCTTTGCTGATGAAATCAGTTTATTTACATTTTCAAACGTGGATCGTACTTCTTCAGAATGTAGGATTTGTAAATTTGTGGAGAGGAATATTACTTGCAAGCAATGGTTCACATAAATCCATGCTAAGGTGTTTTTTTTTTGTTTGCCTATAGAAGTGGAATCACTGCTACTTGCTGCTGTTATAAGTTGTCGTGGGCCTTTTTTTTGCAGTCCTACGATGTGAAGACTTGTCTTGACATGCTGGTCAGTTTGAAACTTTTTTGTGCACAAAACATTTTTCTCGCAAACTCGAAAATATAAAACATTTCCGTCGTATGTAAATGTTCCAGGATAATCAGCTACCCACGAAGAGACACTTTTTTTTGCTGGTGGCATGGTACACGTTAAACTTTAACACAACACGTTAAAAATTGCAAAAAGACTACACTGATGCAAGCGCGTCAACAATAATGTTAAAACTGATAACTTGTTTTAAAATAAAAATTCGTCTTCGAGAAAATTGTTTATTTGATCCACGCTCAAACAAATATTCTTAGAAACTAACTACTTATCACTTAATATCTCGACCAAGAAACAAAGGAATAAAATGCCGTCGTAATTTTGGGTATTCCCTTGGCACTATAACCTAATCGATGTTTAGACTATTGCAGGTAATGTTCCGGCGATAAGATCGGTTCCAGACGGCGACATTAACAATACCCTGAGCTATTCAATTGCCTAGTAATACCGAGAAATATTGTAAATATAGGAAAAATATGCATCATTACTCGATTTTGGGTAAAATATGCAATAATCTGTGAAAATGGTCTAAATATGCAAATGCATATGAGAATATGCAAATGCATATAATCCGGTCTCTAGTCCTGACATAGTTAACAGTTACGATTGTATTATGGATTTCAATCGCGTATACCTATATGAATCAAAATTTCAAAATCTTTTCAGCACCTACAAAAATGAATGGTAGACAAGATAGATACGAGAGGGCGCTGAATCGGGGGCATAAACTAGCTCTGACGCCATGCAAAATTACAAAAGAATCGCAAAGCATCGAATTACGTAGGAAAGTAATTGAAATGTTAAAAAGCGGAAGGAAAATTACGTAAGTACAAATATGGCCTATTGTAACAGTATTTATTTAATATAATAATATATTTATTAGAGATATGTTTTAGTCAGTGCGAGGCCAGAAAAACATTCAGCCAATATTTAGTCTGCATCTTAAAGAAAATTGTTAGTTCACCCGATCAAGAGGAACATGTCGAGATCGTATTAAAATTTTTACAGAAAGCTTCGAATTATTTAAGAACTCCATACAGTGTAAAGGTAATTATTATTAAAAAACAAAAATTACCAGAGTAATTAATAAGAATAAAACAACGTATCAGTTCCCCAGGTTGCTTTTGTATTGGTTATAATATGTTTAGTTAGAATGAAGGGGCATTGTAGGTTGTTTGATTCTTTTCAGTTGAACGGGCAACACATTTAAACTTATTTTAAGTCAATTGTGTACCAGGTGTTTTCCATTATTTAAATGAAATCGTTATAAAATGCACTTTCATGTGATAAAGAAAAAATTATGTCATATGTTTCCTAACTCGATGTTTACGCGTCACAGTTTATAAATCAGATGGTACACTGCAAAGTTCACTTATACGCCGACGATACTCAGCTTTATCATACATCAGGCGTGTTCAAAAAATAAACGCTGATTTTATATGACCGGTTTTAGTTGTCAATTGTTGTCCATTCATTCGGCACAAAATTCTTATTTTTTTTATAAACTTTAGAACTAAAGGGTGATTCATTTAGAGGTATTTTTTTTTAAATAAAAAAAAAATGAATAAAAACAATTTTATTTTATAATCTTTATTATCATATAAAAGAACCATTCTTTACAATTATTTCTTAAAGATAATTTCTTTCAAATGTTGTCCGCGACTACGGTTAACAACGTCCATTCTGAAGTTCCAATTTTCAATGAGTGTGTGAGTGTGTGTGAGTATTTCGAGTGGTATTTGGCCAATGACTCGAGTAATATTGGCCTCCAGTGCCTCAATTGTAGCTGGCTTATCCATGTAGACTTTGGACTTTACATAGCCCCAAAGGAAAAAGTCAAGAGGTGTGATGTCACATGATCTAGCCGGCCAATTCACTGGTCCAAAGCGTGAAATGATCTGTTCGCCGAATTGCTCTCGCAGTAAAGCCATGGTTTCACGGGCTGTATGGCAAGTGGCGCCATCTTGTTGGAACCAAATTTCGTCGAGACCACGGGCTTCAATTTCTGGCATCAAATAGTCTGTTTATCATGGCGCGATAACGGTCACCATTCACAGTAACATTCCGGCCGGCCTCTGTTTTGAAGAAATATGGACCGATTATTCCACCGGCTCATAAACCACACCAAACAGTTGTTTTTTCTGGATTTAATGGCAGCTCTTGAACCTCTTCAGGTTGTTCATCACCCCAAATACGGGCATTTTGTTTATGCACGAACCCATTAAGCCAAAAATGGGCCTCATCGGTGAACAAAATTTTTCTCGAAAACAGTGGATTTTCTGCAAGCTTGTCAAGAGCCCAACGACTAAAACGGAAACGATTCGGAAGGTCGGTCGGCTTCAGTTGTTGCACTAGTTGAATTTTGTATGCTTTTAAAGAAAGATCCTTACGTAAAATACGCCAAGTTGTTGAATATGACAGGCCAAGCTGTTGAGAACGGCGACGAATCGACACTTCACGGTCTTCGTTTACACTCTCCGCTACCGTCCCTATATTTTCTTCACTACGTGCTGGATGTGGTCTATTCGGTCGAGCATTATCCAATAATGAAAATTGGGTCTCAAACTTATTGATGGTAGAGCGAATTGTGCGTTCGGTAAGCCTATTATGTGGACCATAAGTTGCTCTAAGCGCCCGATACACATTCCTCCTAGAACGCCCATTTTCGTAATAAAGTTGAACAATTTGTAGACGCTGTGCCGGGCTAAGTCTTTCCATTATGAATTGTCAAACACTACTGAACAGGAATGCCACTTCAGTTGACACGACGCATGCGCAATCTGCAATTAAATCCTCATCACAAAAAGTACCTCTAAATGAATCACCCTTTATTTGTTTTCTCATGTTAGACAACATGACGTCAGTATTTATCAAAATCCATCCAGTAGTTTTTTAGGATTTTCGAAGGAAAACAGAAACATACATTAAGAGGAAAATATTATCATCATCTTTGTCAAAATAATAACTGAGATAAAGAAATTATTTTCTTTTTATAGTACTGAATAATCAAACATTTTTAGACGCCAAGTTCAAAGCTGGATACCAAAGATCGAGCTGCAATTGTCGCAAAACAGCTAAACGATTTTTTGTACCTGTACAATAGAGAAACAGAACTGTTCGTTGATAAAACGGACAAACCTAGCCAAGTACCAAAAAGATCTTTACCATGAATTCTTAGATCATGCCAGGTACGACCCTTTTTTTTATTATTAATTATTTATTTTTCCTCTAAAATTTCTAAAAGAGATCTATCTGTCGACTCAGTGAAGAAGTTATAACTGTTCTCTGGTAAGATCTCACCTTGAATATGCATCAACGGTATGGTCACCTTGCTACAATGTTCATATCGCAGGGATCGAACGTGTCCAGAATAAATTTATTAGATATTGCTCTTATAGACTGACGTTGGTTGGTGACAGAGGAGCCCTTGCTAGTATGCTTGGTGTGCGGACATTAGAGGACAAGAGAAATGTGTCAGATCTTTCCACGATATTTAAATTGCTGAATGGGCTCTTAGGTTGAAGGTTCCAGAACGTTGCTTAAGAAGAAATGAGATATTTGTCATCGGTCATCACGGTACTAACTAAGGAATTCACTCTCCATTAGCAAGATCTTTGCTCTTCCTAAATAATAATCCTTCCATCAATCCGTTTGGAGGCTCGCTGTCTGGCTTTAAAGGGCAAGTCATTAAAGTGGTGTGTGACCACTGATATGTTTCCTGTTTATTAGATTAAGGGTTTTGAATTGTGATGTTATATCATTTTTTTCCCTATTTAACATACTCATTGCTGTACTGTTGTTATTACTTTATATTTTGAATAGTATAACTTTTATAATGGGGTTTCCCGTTTATTGATAATAAATAAATAAACAAAAAGTCGACAAGCAGAAGAATTTTAGAGATATTATTAAAACTGAACCTTGAAAGCAACTAAACTCCCAGAAATGTTCTCATTATATTATATATACAAAACTATATTTATCAATCTTCATCTTTTCGATCGTCTTTCTCTGAACCACTATCTCTCAAGAACTATAGGCAGTTCTCCTACTTCAAGAATTATATATATATATATATATATATATATATATATATATATATATATATATATATATATATATATATATATATATATATACGAGGCTGGTTTGAAAAGTCCGTGCAAAGTCCGAGAGATGGCACCACCGGCGCGTAACGAGGTCATGTTTAGTTAGTAGCATCTCTTGAATGAACGCACACCCAAGTTTCAGCCATATTGGTCTATTTCTTTGTGTTTGGCATTCGTGTGAATCAAGGAAGTCGAGTGATTTTCAAGAAATGGACGAAAAAGGATTTCGTGTGGTGATTAAACATTACTTTATGAAAGGCAAAACGCCTCAGGAGACTAAAGAGAAGCTTGATAAATATTATGGTGGCTCTGCACCTTCGATTAGAACAGTTTATAAGTGGTTTCAAAATTTTCGGAGTGGTCATATTGGCACAAGTGACGCTGAACGTTCTGGACGGCCTGTGGAGGTTACGACTCCAGAAATCATTGATCAAATCCATGATATGGTGATGGATGACAGAAGAGTTAAGGTGCGTGAGATTGCTAGTGCTGTGGGCATCTCGACTGAACGGGTACATAATATTTTGCATAAACATTTGGACATGAGAAAGCTATCCGCAAGATGGGTGCCGCGATTGCTCACGCTCGACCAAAAACGGAATCGTGTGAAGTGTTGCAAGGATGGTTTGCAGCTGTTCCAGAAGAATCCGGAGGACTTTAAGGGTCGTTTCGTCACTGTGGATGAAACATGGATACATTACTATACTCCTGAGACCAAACAACAATCTAAATAATGGGTTACCAAGGGGGAATCTGCACCAAAAAAGGCGAAGACCGTTCCTTCGGCCGGAAAGGTTATGGCGACTGTCTTTTGGGATTCGCAAGGGATAATCCTCATCGACTATCTGGAAAAGGGTAAAACTATTACAGGTGAATATTATTCATCGTTATTGGACCGTTTGAAAACCGAGCTGCAAGAAAAACGCCCGCGATTGACCCACAAGAAAGTCCTTTTCCATCACGACAACGCACCAGCACACACCTCAGCAGTTGTGGTCGCAAAATTAATGGAAATAGGATTCCAACTCGTTTCACATCCCGCCTATTCTCCAGACTTGGCTCCCTCGGACTACTCTTTGTTCCCCAATTTGAAGAAATGGCTGGCGGGAGAAAGATTTTATTCAAACGAGGAGGTGATTGCAGATACTAATGGATATTTTGCAGACTTGGACAAATCCTATTATTCGGAAGGGATCAACAAACTAGAACATCGTTGGACGAAGTGTATAAGCCTAAAAGGAGACTATGTCGAAAAATAAAAAAGGTTTACCCCAAACAAAAAAGTAGTTTTTATTTTTGCACCGACTTTTCAAACCAGCCTCGTATATAAGACAAGTTTATTTAGATACTTGACAATCAAGGTGACAGTAGAGCTATTTTATTGTTTGTTTGTTTCTGTTGGGCAGGGCGCATCGACAGCTAAGATCATTTAGCGCCCACTAGAGTTAGTTTGGTATAAATAGATTAGACTATGAAGTTGAATTCTTTTAAGTAATTGGTTATCTTTTCTTTAAGTGGGACAAAAGATTTTATGAGGATGGTGATGTTGGATGGGATGCCGTGGGTGTCTCTCAAGTTTTGATGTTGAATGGATTCGATTAGATGTAACACTGATAAGGGGGAGTCACATTTAGGACAGAGTGGAGGGGGATCTCTCTTTAATAGGTGTACATGTGTGGAGTAGGTGTGTCCCAATGCCAGTCTTCTCATTATTACATTATGTCTTCGGTTCAATTCTGTGGAGTTAAGGGGAGGAAATACATTGGTTTTGATGGACCATAATTTGTTGTTGGGTTCTTCCAAGTCCCATTTGAGTTGGAAGAGAGAGCTGTGTAGGTGTTTTATGAAGATGTTAAAATCAGAGTAGTGATTCTCTCCCATGTTCATACTGCCCCTTTCTATGGCAAGTTTAGCAAGATAATCCGCTCTGTCGTTATGAGGGTTGCCTATGTGACTGGGCAACCAAAGCAAGGATATGGTACGTTTCTTCAAGGTGGCCGTGTACATCAAATCCAGAATTTGCCTGATATAGTTGAAATTGAGATTTCTAGAATTGATGGCTTTGAGAGCGCTTAGGGAATCAGAAATTATGAGAGTTGGTTGTTGGATGTTTGCTTGGAGGGAATATCTGATAGCCTCCTTTATTGCCAACAATTCTGCGGAGAAAATAGAAATATGTTTAGGTAATTTAAACATTTGAACGATATTATCAAAAAAGAAGGCAGCCCCAACTCCCTTTTCTGTCTTTGATCCATCTGTGAAGAAAAGTAAATGATTGGGATAGATATTGGATAGTCTGTCAAGAAAGAGCTTGTTAAAGAATATGTTTGAATGTTCTGATTTTTTATAGGAATGCAAAGTTAGGTCAATGTTGGGGAGAGGGGAGAGCCAGGGAGGAAAGGTGGTTTGGAGGGGGTAGTTGTAATAAGGGGGGGAGATATTGTGCTGGATGAGTAATTTGTTGATTCTGTGGGGAATAGAATCAGTGGGGAATGTAATGTTTGGTCTGGGAAGGTTGAGTGAGGATCTGGTATGAGGTCGATGTAGGGAAGTTGAGTAAAATTTTAACAGTGAGAGTCGGCGAGATAGTTGGAGTGACTGAGTGGATGCGATGCACTGTAAGCTAGTGATTGGGGTGGTTCGGAATGCGCCTGTGGCCAGTCGGAGACAGCAATTTTGTATAGTTTCAAGAGGCTTCTTGACATGAGGGCTTGCGGAGTCATAGATGAAGTTGCCGTAGTTGATTCTGGAAAGGATAAGAGACTTGTATAGATGAGAGAGAGAATGAAAGTCTGCGCCCCAAGTCGCGCCAGAGAGCATTCGAATGAGATTGATGACAGAGAAAGATTTGGTTTTAAGGGATTCTATGTGAGGTTTCCAGGTGAGTCTATAATCGAATATTAGGCCTAGGATTTTTAGTTGGTCTGTTGAGGGGATGGAGATGTTTGCAATGGTTAGCGGATTCATTCTAGGACAGCATTTCTTCTTGCAGAAATGAACGGATGAAGATTTATGAGGGGAGAAAATATAGCCGTGTTTGGTTGCCCAGGCGGATAGTGAGTTAACGGAGCGTTGCATCAATCTGGTGCAATCTGAAGAGGAAGGAGAGGAGGTGTACATGAGGATATCATCAGCGAATATTTTGTATTTTATGTTGGGGGCAATGTGTTCTGAGAGTGTACTAAGGGCGATGTTAAAAAGGGTGGGGCTGAGTACAGAGCCTTGTGGGACTCCCAGAGAGGTAGTGAATGGAATGGAAATAATACCGTTGGCTTTGACTCTGAATGTTCTGGATTGAAGAAAGTTGATTAAAAATTTAGGTAGGGCCCCTCTGAGACCCGCTGAAAACAACTGAGCAATGATAATGTTTTTATTGGTTATGTCGAATGCTGAAGAGAGATCCAAGGAGATTAAAAGGGTGTGATTATTGTTAGAAAAGGAACGTCTGATGTCAGTTTCTAATGATGCGAGGTGGTCCATTGCGGAACGGTGTTTCCGAAAGCCATATTGAAGTGGGGACAAAAGTTCTTTGGTTTCGATTATCCAGGTCAGGCGAGCTAATACCATGCGTTCGAACAGTTTACAAAGATGGTTCGTTAGTGATATAGGGCGGTAGCTACTCAAAGATGTTCTGGGTTTGCCTGGTTTATGGATGGGGATTATTGTTGAGAGTAACCAGGAAGAAGGAATTCAGCCTGTAACCATATGTGATTGTAAAATGTGAGTAGAGAGAGAAGCATACCATAAGGGAGATGTTTGATCATGTCCGGATGAATGTTGTCTGGTCCTGGGGCAGAACGTTTCATGTTGTTTAAGGCTTCCTGGAGTTCTTGAAAAGAGAAAGGGGAATTGTATGGAAGAGATTGGTTGGTGTTAAAATCATTGATGTTGATGAGGGTAGAATGAGAAAGTTGAGTAGATTTGGTGTGGAAGTAGGAGGCTAGTCCATTGGAAATCTCAGAATGGTCAGTGGTAAAAGAATTATTGATGGAAATAGTGGGAATGCGATTACACGGAGAACCCTTCATTCTTTTGACCGCAGTCCATAGATCGGCAGATGTAATTGGGGATTTAATATTGGAGACAAATTTGTTCCAGGATTCAGTTTTGGCTAATTTGACAATTCTCCTTGCTCTGGCCCTCATTTTTTTATAGGTTACAAAATTTGCAGAAGAGGGGTGATGTTTGAATGCGTTTAAAGGGCTTTTTTCCTGTCTTTGAGGGCATTTGCACATTCTTCAGACCACCAGGGTACAGGGGGTCTGTTGTGATTCAGGACTAGTTTTGGGATAGATTTGTGGGCAGAGGAAAGGATTGAATCGATGTAAAGGGTGTTTTTTATAGAGGTATAAAACTTTAAGTTGGCAAAAACTTTTTTAACTGGCGGCCATTTTGTCAGCTGTCAAGTGATTTATGTTTAGTTTGGTTTGGCATTTTCAACATGAATAGACTGACGCCTGAACAACGCTTCGAAATTGTGCAAATTTATTTTGAAAATCATGGTTCTGTTCGAAATACGTATCGCGCACTACGTCCATTTTACGGTCAACATAATCGTCCATCAGAGCAATTAATTCGATTAACTATGGAACGTTTTCGCACCACGTTTACTCTAAATGATAATACGCTTCCACAGAGACGTCGTACAGTGCGTACAGAAGAAAGTCATTGCTGCTGTAGAGCGTAGCGTAGAGGAAGAGACCCGAATCAGTCTATCCGCCATCGTGCACAGGAATTGGATATGTGTCCATCCACTTTTATGGAAGATTTTGCGTGAAAGATCTTGGTTTGCGTGCTTACAAAATCCAACTCGTGCAACAATTGAAGCCACACGATCACCAGCAAGGCGTAGATTCGGTGAATGGGCCCAAAACAAGATTGCCGTTGAACCCGATTTTCATAAGCGAATTTTGTTTAGCGATGAAGCTCACTTTTGTTTGAATGGATACGTCAATAAACAAAACTGCCGTATTTGGAGTGATGATAATCCTCAAGTGTATGTTGAGACACGTTACATCCAGAAAAACTGACTGTTTGGTGTGCTTTATGGGCTGGTGGAATCATTGGTCCGTACTTCTTTAAAAACGATGCTGGTCAGAACGTTACAGTCAATGGTGACCGCTATAGAGCCATGATTACTGAATTTTTCGTTCATCAATTGAACAACCATGATGTGCAGGAGCTGTGGTTTCAACAAGACGGCGCAACATGTCACACAGCTCGTGCCACAATTGATTTATTGAAGGAACGTTTGGTAACCGCGTAGATTTTTCACGTTTCGGACCCGTTCCTTGAATTGGCCTCCAAGATCGTGCGATTTAAACGCCGCTAGACTATTTTCTGTGGGGATATGTGAAGTCGCTAGTCTCGCCGATAAGCCCCCCCGAAACGATTGACCACTTGGAGGACAACATATCGCCGCGTTATTGCCGATATACGGCCACAAATGTTGGAAAAAAGTCATTGAAAATTGGACCTCCAGATTAGACTACGTCCGAGCCAGCCGTGGCGGTCATATGCCAGAAGTCATATTTAAATTATAATGCCAGAAGATTATCTTTCGAATAAAAGTAAATTTCATGTCAATTTAAAAAATTCATCTTTGTTTTATTCCATTTCAAAGTTCTGTACCTCTATAAAAAACACCCTATAACTTCGCAAAAAAATCGTTGATATCTGTTATGGGAAGAGGGGGGGAATGACGAGGGAAGAAAAGGAGTCCCAATTTGCTTTAGACAGGTTCCATTTGATGAAGTTATCATTGTTTTCTAGAGATTTAGGAGGGTTGGGGTTAGGGTGTCGGATTATTACAGGGAAATGATCGCTGCCATATGTGTCTGAGGCTATGTCCCATTCCAAGAGAGACGACAGACATGGACTACACAGGGCTAGATCCAAGGTGGAGAAGGAGCCTGAGGAAGAACTTATGAAGGAGGGGGTATCATGGTTTAGTAAAATGAGGTTGTGAGTTATGATTAGATCCTCGACTATTCCGCCTCTGGGGGAGATCGTATTGGAGCCCCATATGGGGTTGTGTGCATTGAAGTCTCCAGCAGCAAGATCGGCGGAGGGAGCTTATGAACTAGGTCAGAGAGAGTGTTGAGGGTTATAGGAATGGATGGGGGCAAATAAAGATTGCATATAGTAAGATGGGAAGGAAGAGTTACCCTGATCGCAATCGTTTCCAAAGGAGATTCCAGGGGGATCTGTGTGAAGTCAAGAGAGGAGTGGACATATAGTGCCACCCCTCCAGATGCTTTGTTGTTGCCGTCTCTGCATTTGTGAACAGCGTTGTAGTATTTGAGTTTTGTTTGGGAACTGGGTTTAAAGTTTGTTTCTTGAAATGCCATTATTAATGGCTTGAATTGTTTGGTTAGGATTGAGAGGTCCTCTTTCCTTTGTGAAAACCCATTCATATTCCATTGTAAAATGGAGAAGAGTGTAGTTGAGGAAGAATTCATTTTTTTTTTTTTTTTTTTTTTTTTTTTTTTTATTTAGTTTTGGAAGATTGACAGGAATCTGAATCCATGATGCAGTCTGTTAGGTTTATATCCAAGATGGACTCATTGGAGCTGTTCGGCGAGGGTTTAGCCGAACGAGATTGATGTGTTTTCTTGTTGTAAGGTTTTAGGGAGGAGTTGGTGGGGCGGTTGTGAAAGAGTTTGGAGTGGGGGGGATTGGAGGATGTCTGGGAATGGGTAGAAGGCTGGGAAAGGGTGGTGGAAGGAGGTTTAGAGTTGTGAAGTTTTTTGATTTCAGGAGGGGAGGAGGGGGGGAGGGGAGGGAGGAATAGGATGGGGGAGGGTTTTTTTTGGGATGGTCAGGGGAAGGGGAAGGTGGTAGTGTGGCAAGGTCACACTGTGTGGAGGCATTCGCCATTTTGGGTCTAGAGCCCTTGGTTATGGTGCTAAAAAGTGAAGTCTGAAGGGGGTGAAGGGCCAAATACTTTCGCTTGGCTTCAAAGTAGTTGATCTTTTCCGTAGTTTTGATTTTCATGATTTCAAATTCTGTTTTGTATTTAGAGCATCCCCTGTATCTTGGTGAATGTGATTCTTCGCAGTTTATACACTTGGGAGTTTTAGAACATTGAGCTTCAAGATGTAGATTATGTCCACAAGAAGAGCATAAGGGGTCAAATGTGCATTTGGCTGCCGTGTGTCCGAATCTTTGGCAGGCAAAGCATCTCATCGGCTGCGGAAAATAGGGTCTGACCCGAATGGAGTACCAACCCGCATGTATCCTGGTTGGCAGTTGGTGTAATTTGAAAGTTAAGACGAAGTTGTAGGAGGGCTTGTTGATTTCTTTTCTTTGTGGGATACGATAGATATCTGCTACTCCCTGTTCCTTCAAATTCTCCAAGATTTCCTCATCGGAGCAATGTTGAAGGTCACGGCAAGTGATGACTCCCTTTATGACGTTGAGTGTCTTGTGTGCAGCAGAGATTACGTCAAAATCATGGAGTTTTGTTAGGTTTTTGGCGATAATGGATTGTTTTTCATTTTCTACTTCGATTAAGATGGATCCATCTGCGATTTTTTCTTGTGTCCTTCAAGGTACCAAAAGTTGCCTGTAGAGCTTTATGTAGTAAAAAGGGTGATGTATTTGCAAATGAGCCATTCTCTCTAGTAATTTTGTAGAATCTGTCATAGATATTGGGTAGAGGTAAGTTTGGATTAGTATCTATTCTCGGTCTTTTTTGACCGGTAATTGGGGGGTAATTAATTGGGTTGAGGTTAAAATTCATTGTGTTCCCACGAGAATCCTGAGAAATATTCTGGTCCGCCCCAGCAGAGCTCGGTTACTGGGGTAAGGCTAATTTCAACGGAGGTTGCCCGGTATCCGAGGGAACCGTTTGCGACCCTTCTAAGCGCAGGGTCATGCATCTCCTCGCCACGGTCTCTAACAGCATGAGATTGCGCTATAAACTTAAGTGACAGGACAGACAAAGGGGATTGAACCATACGACACAAAGAAACTTGGGTACCTCGGGGTCGTCACTCCCCATAATAGAGCAGTAAAAAAAAACTACCCTAGCCCCTGAGGGGAATTCTCATATGTAAAAAGGCTACGTTGGAATGATTCGAATATTCCTTTATTAAATCTAATGCTTCTTCAAGTAGTGCTTTACTTTCTGATAAATAAATGCTCAGCAAGTAATATTTTTGCTTTCTCGTATATAATCGATGCTTTCATCGATATTATTTTTAAATATTCCTTTTAGTCTTTATTATGGTTGGCCAGAATGTCTTCAATTTTGGTGAGAATAATTGTTAACTGCTTGTGCAAAGGATTTTGCATTTCGTCACTAGCATTTTCATGCATTTGTCCTAATTTGTAAGACACCGAATGCCTTTTTAGATCATTAAAACATTCTTGTAAGTCATTGGATAAAACTGATTCTGTAAATTCGACTATTTTTTGTGATTTTAAATTTACTGAAAATTATGTTGAGTAACCTGTCACTGTCACTCATGCTTCCAGAGCTATTTTAGTGCCCTAACGGGTTATATCCTTGTATTTAATTTACGACACGACTAAAAGAAAAATAATAAATATTCTGCTGACGTAATTGTGAGAAAAAAATGTTAGAAAAAGCATAAGTACACCGCTTTTAGGCAATAATTTATGACGACGTATCTAACATTATCAAGTCTTTACAAATTTGATGATGAATTGAATATCAGATTACTCAATTTTAATCGATTTTCTACCTCTTACCGTCCGTCAAGTATATTTAAAATAGTTATTTTTTGTTTTGTTCTTATAATTTCAGAAAATATTGTGTATCTAATAGACTTTTTACTAAATGTCAATTAATATAAATATAAATACAAGTTAATTTCTTATTACATTACTATTAGTTACTAATTTAAAAATGATTTTGTAGAGAATGTGATTTGGAAGAAGTTTTGGTCCATCAAACCACTCAAGCCGTACCAAATTACGGCGGCAGCAGTCCTAAGACTGGATTTCAGGGCATTTTGAAATGCATCCCGAATGTGCCCAAACATTACGGTTTGAAGCCACCTTATAAACAAAATAAGCTCTGCAAGACGGTCAAAGTTGCGTCTAGTTCGTGATTAGTCAGAAATCGATGTTGTTTTGTGGCGTCGTGTTGTTTGCTTGTAAAGTAGGCGAGCCTTTATTTTAAAATCTTTTTTATTTGGTTAATTACAGTTATTTGAAGAACCAATTACGAATAAGTCTTAGATATTTTGCGATTTTTGAATGTCACATTCGTTAAGCAATACGACCACTTAAAGGAAATACACACATATTAATTGTATAATTTTATTTTCTAAGTATTTATTTTTTTACTGTAAAGTCGATTATTAAGAAATATATTTAAAACAAGTTTTATAAGCACTTATTTTACAATATAAAACAATTTGATTTTCAGGTATTTTTATGACTTAGAATGATCTTACAGATATTAAGTAATTTAATATACGTTGAATAAGTTATCTACATCTATCCGAGTATAAATATGCAATCCGATGATAAAACTCATTCTCTTTACTAGTACTCCACTGGAAATCAATACTTTGCCTTCAGTGATGAGAAATTTCTTCAGGTTTTAAAATAAAAAGTAGTCGGTATAGAGTGGTTGTTTAAGCTATGTTAAGCTTTTTTTTTACAGCAGCCTCTGGTTTGTGTGACTTGCAGACAAACATATTGTCATGGAGAAGCAACATACCAAACGACAATTTTCCATGGCGTCTCTGTTTCACGTAAAGCCTACATGGCTGATGCATAGATATCTCATTAGTGACTGATTTATGTAGCCTAAATTAATTCTGTGATCAGAACATTTTGTATGTCCCTAATAACTGTTGCTATGACTGGCTATTGTGCGTGAAATTTCTTAGGAATTTGAAATCCTCTGTACTTCCATTGTATGTACTCTTGCTCGTTCTTAGGATCATAAAGGTGGATCTATGTTGTTCTTTTCGTAATAATTCTTCACTAGAAGTATCTGGTAAAATGATTTTTTAATAGAAGTCTATATAGCATCCACTAGTAATTTATCTTTGATCAGCAAGACTGTATTGATAATTCTGTGAATAGTCTCATAAGATATACACTGACCTGATCATGCACCTTCATTCAATTTCCTGTGCCACTTACATTTTGTGAACAAAAACTTAGTATTATGATGATACAGCATCACATGTAGTATTCCCCTCATAGATTTCTGTTGACTTACGTACCTCTGAAAATGTCATCATCTTAATTCAAGTGTTTTCTGCAGACTGATGTGTAACACCGATTTTTTGCCATCCATGATATGTTCCAACCTGCCTATGAAGGCTCAGTGTTCCAACAATGGGATATATATATATATATATATATATATATATATATATATATATATATATATATATATATATATCGGAGTAGACAACTTATTCGACATCCTTTTTATTTATTTTACATAGAGTTTTGAGAGTAAGGTTTTTTTCACTAATAAACTTGTAAAATGCACAAAATCTATACGGCGAAAATATCATATTTATCTCATAAAATAACAGGAATGTGATAAGAATGACATTTTTGACGTACATTATAGTCCTCTTGTAATAACCGTATTAAGGGTATTACCTACGAATAATTATACCACGGGACCATAACAGAAAATATAAAATCACGTGAAGGGTGTACTTTCAAAGAGTATGTACTCCATGAGATCAATACCATTGGAACTTTTACCTCTATTAGCGCTGATTAAAAAAATACTTATTTTCATGAATCTATTGGGTATATATACCTTCTTTAAAACACAATATATAAAGTTCGTGTTTTAAACAATTCACACAATCTATGTTTTTCGACATGTACGCCAATGGTTGTAGTCACACATCAAAAACAATTGACACCATTTCTGATTATAACTCGTACGCTTAAAATTAATAGTTTGTTATATATTCTGTACATTTTTTTTTAATTTGAAAGAGTAGAGTTTAGATTTTGTTTGAAATTTAACTTTTTATATGATAAATATTCCTATAAAAAAAAATATAAAAAAATATTTTTTATTTGAAAATTCAATTATTTTAAGAAAATATTTTTTACCTAAATATAATGTTACTAAAAAAAGATGAATATTGGGGAACCTCGTTAGTAGGCGTCTCATAAGGACTGGTACGTAGAACTTTTACAAAATTTTAGAAATGTCCGAAATAACATGTATGTATATATATATATATATATAATATATTATATATATATATATATATATATATATATACACACATACATACATACATATATATATATATATATATATATATATATATATATATATATATATTACATACATACATACATACATACATACATACATACATACATACACATACACATACATGTTATCTCTCATTACTGTCGTTTTCAATTGAATTGATTACTGGCAGACCATACACTAATTTTTTTTCCTTATAAATTTATTGTTCTTAACCATGGTTAGTCACAAATTTTACTGTGATATACCAGTAGTCTCAAAAAATATTGGTTTGTGATTAAGTATGCTTAATTAAATATATATGTGATATTTTTGCTGTCAGAAAGAGAACCAGATTATTATGTGTTATGATTTTGTTTTAAAATATGGAGAAATGGTCCATAAGATTGAACAAAGTCTGGTATTTTGGTGAAATAATAAAAAAAAATGCAAAGTCTGACTCTCGATTAACATGTTATAAAACGTTTTCGTATGAGTCGCTTTTGCAAGAATCATTAGACATAAAGGAAATAAAAAGAATCAATTTGCTCATATATGCCATGTTTAATTTAAGCTAAAAATAGACAATAAATACTTGTCCGTATTATAACAGACAAAACCCTAAAGCTCTACAGATATAAATATAGCATGCAAATCAGCTGCACTGCAGAAAAAAAAAATTATTCCATAGTAGTCATAGAGACCGGATTATATGCAACATAAAAATCTTGAAATATGCATGCAAATATGCCTGAAAAATACTTAAAATATGCACGAAAAGGGTCAAAATATGCAATATTAAATAATTAGAAAAGTAGTAATTTCTAGTTTTTACAAAATCAGCATAAAATTAACAAGTTATCGACGATGTTTAAATTTAATTAACAATTATTTAACATTTTTTAAAATTATTTAACATTTGTATTCTTGTACACCTAAACAATAAGTTATTGTTCCAAATGTTGGCTAGTAAGATTGTATCTTCGATCACTTAAAATATTTTTATAAGTGGAAAAAGACCGTTCCACATCCACTGAGGTAACTGGGCAGTATTTGAATTTGGGTGTTATGTTAGCACTTATTGTTTCTGGCAAAAGTTCACCCGTCCCATTAATAGAACTATTAATTGACACAAAGGTTCAAAGCCTGGGTTGTTGCACAAAATGTTTTCAAACTTTTCTTTAACTCTACGCGAGAATACATCTGGCAATGTGGAGTTTATTTGACGGATTTTATTCATTAACTGAATTGATTCGGTCAACGCCAAACCTCGAGTTTCAAGCTTTTTAATACCCGCAGGTATGTGGGAAAAGTGAGTGCTAATCAAAGCTATGTTTTTTTTTTTTTAATATCAGAATCGTTAAATGCTTCCTTGGATTGACGAACTGCCATAGCCTCTGCACTATCGAAGTCATTTACTACACCTCGAAATGTTCGTTGTAAAATAGTACAGCTTCAATCCGTGTTCCCCATCGAGTTACCACTGGTTCGGGAGGTAAAGGCACATTTGGCAGTTTTTCTTTATAGGCGTTATTGCGAGCAGGTGCCTTAAGAAACACTCTCTTTGCTGATGAAATCAGTTTATTTACATTTCCAAACGTGGATCGTACTTCTTCAGCGAGTTTATGGACTCCGTGAGCAACGCACGTCACATGAATTAAATTTGAATAAAATACTTGGAGGACTTTGGCTGCCTTGATCATATAGGGAGCAGCATCTGAGAGAAATATAAACACTCTTTCATCTGCAGAAGATTCAGGAAATATTTTTTTTAATACCCTCATTCACAAATCTGGCGATCGTAGAATAATTTGTCTTGTCAAGTTCTTTGCAGGCCACCAAATAGGAAGAAGGTTCCAATCTTAATCCACCCACAATTAAATTCGCAATATAGCGACCACAACTCTCGGTAGTTTCATCAGCTGAAATCCATAATGTCATCCTTAAGTTCACGTATTTCTTCCAGAACATCTTGGTAAATTGTTGGTATGTAAATTTTACGCAGTGTTGATTCGTCTGGTATTTTTTGATTTAAGCAATATTTTCGCAGAAAATCTTTGAATGTAGGATTTGTAAGTTTGTGGAGAGGAATATTACTTGCAAGCAATGCTTTACATAAATCCATGCTAAAGTGTTTTTTTTGTTTGCCTATAGAAGTGGAATCACTGCTACTTGCTGCTGTTATAAGTTGTTGTCGTGGGCCTTTTTTTTGCAATCCTGCGATATGAAGACTTGTCTTGACGTGCTGGTCAATTTGAAACTTTTTTGTGCACGAAACATTTTTCCTCGTAAACTCGACAATATAAAACATTTCCATCGTATGTAAATGTTCCAGGATAATCAGCTACCCACGAAGAGATACTTTTTTTGCGGGTGGCATGGTACACGTTAAACTTTAACACAACACGTTAAAAATTGCAAAAAGACTACACTGATGCAAGCGCGTCAACAATAATGTTAACTTGTCTTGTTTTAAAATAAAAATTCGTCTTTGAGAAAATTGTTTATTTGATCCACGCTCAAAGAAATATTCTTAGAAACTAACTACTTATCACTTAATATCCCGACCAAGAAACAAAGGAATAAAATACCGTCGTAATTTTGGGTATTCCCTTGGCACTATAACCTAATCGATGTTTAGATTATTGCGATAAGATCGGTTCCAGACGGCCACGTTAACAATCCCCTGAACAATTCAATTGCCTAGTAAATACCGAGAAATATTATAAATATAGGGAAAATATGCATCATTACTAGATTTTGGGTAAAATATGCCATAATCAGTGAGAATGGTCTAAATATGCAAATGCATATGAAAATATGCAAATGCATATATTCCGGTCTCTAGTGAACAGGTTCTTCATGTAAAAGAGTGCTTGTAGAAGGAGGACGAGGAGTGACTATTTTAAAAATCCAAATATAAATTATTTCTTGAACCCAATAAGACCTAAAGCACATAAATATAGTAATATCTTTATACAATTCCTCTAATTTGAGTCTTACATTCCTTTTGAATGGGATATCTAGTTTGTGTTCGACGTGGACGATTGCCGTCAGTGACACGACTAAAGTGACAAAGTCTAAACAATACACGCTACTAGAAATGTCTCTTGAGCAGGCTGAAATGACAATGAGGACACTGACATTCCACACAGTGTCAACTTAATTTTACTAAACGTAAAAAATTTGTTTTTCTAGTAGACTTCCCATTAGTAGTAAGAGGTTATCTGGAGAAAAGACATCTTCCAAGATTTGTAAGCTTGATTTCTCTTCTAACTGCAGTATTCGACCAAATGTCCTCTAAAACTTCAAAAGCAAATTTTGCCTTTCCTAAGTGTATAATAATATCAATTATTTTCATTACATAATAAAAGAGAGATATCATCTTATCTATGTTGGATGTTTATTCGCTTTTTTTTCAACACGGCATATTTTTCAAAACATTTTGGTTTACAGTTTTTAATTTACGATGATGCGTGCAGGAGCGAAACATATACAGAGTGTACATATTTTAAGATGGAGTATTTTTTACCTGGTTATAATACTCGTTAAAATAAGTCATTGAGTAAAAAAATTTTGAACAAAATCGACCTAAAAGTGTATAAAATTATAACTAGCTCTGAGCTCACCTCTTATTGTATCTATTTTTCTCGAAGAACCAACCAAAACGAACAATTTCCTTAACTAATCGATAAAAGTATTTGCGCTTAGTAGGAATAATAAAATTGAATACAATAGAACTTTTTTTACTGTTATCTGTTAAAATTAATGCTCCAACTTAGAGAATATCCTGTATAATCGCTGTTTAATATATTGGCTGAGACTGAAACTTCGTCTTTTATCACGTTATATTTTTGTTTAATTTTGCTAATATCTTTTTTTAATTAGTTTTTAGGTTCTAGTTAATTTCCTGAATATTTCAATTCATATATAACGTAAGGGTTTTTCTTCTCTTACCATATAAACTATAGTTTGAATAGTTAACATGATTAGCCATTTTCATGCAAACTCGTTATGTCACAGGTTTAGAAAGGTTTGATAAACCATACAACCATTTACAGTAGGCTGGCTGACAACGTGATTATTATTTCTGTTTTTTCGAACCCAATACATCATGTGTTGATGTTCCTTAACCTTTGGTAAGTTTTAATTTCTTTGCCACATAAGACTGTTACCTTTACCATTTTTTGGCTAACCTTTTCTTATTCAGTGTTATAACATGTCTGACAAAAAGAGATTTGTAAATGTGACACATTCCAACTAAATTTGTGTTAGCGGACTGTCATCCCAGTTGTTAAATTATGGCGACGTAAAATGCCGAACTACTCCTTTACAGCTGCCTCTAAAGTGTATCCAGTTAACCATAGGAATCCATCTGCTATAAGTATTTACGTCATTATATAAGGTACGTATCTTGAGTTTGAATAGTTTGAAGGAGAAAAAACCCTTTAGTTAAATGGAGTGGATGAGAGACAACATAAAAAAATAATACCAAAAAATGTTTCAAGACACTCTTGTGAATATGTATGCTAATGAAATATATAAACATATTTTGGTACAATGTTCTGCTTAATTTTTTGAATTTTTGTTGCAACATAATCTTTTTGCTCAGGATAAACTGTTTTTTTTTTATGTTTAATGCGCTACAGGCCATGAAGGCCTAGGACTTGGATAAAACTGTTTTGTTGTTAATTTTTATTTATTTATAAAGTTATTTTGTTAATTTTTATTTATTTATAAAGATTCACAAATAAGTTTCTAACTGTTGGCCATGATGTTATATGTGTTCTACACATATGCCGGGATTCGCGTGTTAAAAATTTCAATCTAAATTCCTTGATTACAGCGGTTCGCTATGTATTATTATTGACCCATTATTAAACGACTTCTTTTTTTTATTTTATTAACTTATCCAGAGAAAGATGCGAGAACTAAGTTAAATATTGGATTAAAAAATGCACAGCACAAATATAAGTTGTAAAATAAACACTGAATTTAACTTCACCTATTTTTATGTATTTGACTAAAATATTAACATTAAGGAAAAAATGAAATGATATATTTTTTTAAAAAAAGAATAACAGGAAAAGAAGTTTCCAGTTCACCCTGTTAATCACATCTTAGTCAGCCCCCACTATATACCTTTTCAATTGCAAAGAATAAAAAGAAAACGTGATTTACATTTTCGTCCACTCGAGAATCTTGAAAAAGACGTATAGTATTTTCGAAGCGACCCTATATTATCAGAAACAAACAAAGCAAATTTTCTGTAGTCCGATGGGAAATCCATTAAATTTATCAACCCCTCTGGTCCCCCGAAGTAATATGTCTCAAAAACACCAAATTTCAAGTCACTATCTCATTTTTGGGAAGTTATTGAGCTTACAGACAGGCAGACCGATACACCCTTCTCTGAGAGGGATTATATTTTTTTTACTTTTATATATTAAATATTTCTTTTTTACGATCCTTGCTAATGAAAGTATTATTTTCGTGCAAACAATCATAATCCGAGATTTTTTGTATTTCTTATCGTTTCAGGGTCCTTAGAGCATGTAAACACAATTTCGTTTTGTAGATCTGTTTTAGCGACAAGTGCGGAAACTATCGAATTGGCGTATAAATTTCAAATTTGAAACATAAATAGTAGCGTGATGTCGCTTCAAGGCAAAGTGGTGATATATAAGTAAAAAATATGGAGGATATGGAATGTAGTGAGGGGGAGGGTAGTTGCCAATATTGTGTGGTTAATTTCTCCCATAAGGTATTATTTCGTTTTGTAAAATATCGGGTAGTATTGCTTGAATTATTTTTTACCGTCAGAGGTTAAATAAAACGTTTTGTACCTGTAAATTATTAACTTTGTACGTTTAGTCAGAAACTATGATATATTTTAACAAATTTAACCACCTTTTCATACGTTTTCTGTGGATTTCTTCCTAAATATTCTAAGAACGTCTGTTATCTTGGTCTAATACAGCTTAGTTGAATTTGAATTAGTATAGATTAGGAATCCCCAATAAAACATTGACACCGTCGTTCAAAAATTCTTTCAACGAATAATTATAGTGATTTTTATATAACTTGAAAATAGATATGTAAAAAGAATCGTTGTAGGGCGACTGTTTTTTAAAATTTCTACCAAAAACCTTTTAAAGTAATATTTTAATACATTGTTACTTAGAATTTTCTATGACTAACATTCGAAATTGTTTAAAGTAAAATTTAGTAGAAAACGAAATATAGCTGCCAAATGCATACAATTTCAAAAATTCCAGTTCAAATTTGAAGATTAGAATAGTTCTTTCCATCACTTATAAGCTTAGAAGAAACGAAGAAATTCAGGGTGTTCATATTTGAATATTGAAGAATTAAGATTAAGAATAAAAAATAAATTGTTTGCCTAGGTTTAGTTTTTACAAGGAGAGTTACTAAATATTTTTTTTCATATACTTAAGAGATATGTTACAATCTTATATTCAAACATGAAAATTTCTAAAAAAATCATGACGAGTGGTTAATTAGAAAGTAACCCTGAATTTCTATACTATTTTTCACAACTGTAGTACAATTTACACTTGCATTGTGATATGTAAAAAAAGCTTAGAAATGCTATTTTATATAGGACTGTAGTCAGTCAATTTAGCTATTTTTAAATGCTTTTAAAGAATATGTTATACACCGACTATATTTACTGTCCAATCGCCAATTTTTTCTACAAATTTAAGAGTACCTTTTTTGTGTGATATATGCCTTTCTTAACATAAGTCCAATCAGTATATATATATATATATATATATATATATATATATATATATATATATATATAATATATATATATATATATATATATATATATATATATATATATATATATATGTATATGTATATATATATATATATATATATATATATATATTATATATATATATATATATTATATATATATATATATATATATACATACACACAGTGAAGTCCGTTTATAACGAACTCCAAAAAAATCACTAAAAATGGTTCGCTATATCCGAAGTTCGTTACAAACAGTAAACAAAATCTAATATCATTTTCCACTACTTTTTTATTTAGATTAGGCGCTAATGCTTAGAAAAAATTATTAATAATGTATTAAATTAAAAGAAAACGTTCAAAGAAAAATAAAACAAGTCACACTAAAGTTATTATTATGCATGTTCGTGCATATACGAGTATAAACGAAAATATTAAAATACGTAGTTTATACAATAAAATTAGTAATTTTGGTTTGTACAATTTTACTTGAAAAAGAAAAGGTGTTTATTTAATTGTCAAGGTTACAAAAACTACTTCATATATGTTCAGCAAGTTCACGAGATTCCAAAAAATTGCGAGTTTCTGTCATTTTCTTATTCCTTTCTGAAATGGATGGAACATAAATAATATCTCCTTCTCCAGGCTCGTCTTCGTCGTCATTATCGCTTAAAATCTTTCCAGAAGTCACTGATGTCACAATTTGATCATCAGTTAATATTTCTCGTCGTCATTAATTCATTATCAGCACATACATATTCTTCAAAATTAAAGTGATTAAACATCTTTTTAATCTCGATTTCCACTGTACTTTGTTAAATGTCAGCATCCTAAACAAATTTTCTAGACAATCAGTAGAATTTTCTCGATGTTTTTCAATCCACTCAGTCCAACGGCAGCTCGTTATTTGAGTCATATCTACATTCCTGATGCGTTGCCAAGCCATATGGATAAGGTTTATAGCGTACTGGTAAATTTTTGTGTTTTAAAACACTTGGGATTGGCGGACTTCCCTATCACCAACAATTTTCTTTCCTCTGTTCCAGACATATTTGCAGTTACCAACACAGTAATCTTTACTTTTGATAATTTTCCACCAGAACAATTCTCTCCAAGAAATTTTAATGTCTTATCAGGCGTCATCCTGTAAAACATTAAAAATGTCCACATATGTTATTCATAAACTTTCTCGAATTTCCGGCCATACATTGGCCAACCCCACTGATCAACAACAGTCATATCCACTCCTGCAGTTTCTCTCCTACTATCTTACCCCCATTAGTATTATGTCGCTTTTTAAATCGTTCAATCCAACTTCTAGAATAGTTAAACTGGGTGTTTTCTATTTTCCTTCCCAATTCACTAGCTTTTTCTTGTAAAGTATAGCCGGTAATAGGAACATATTCATGTCGTTTTTGACTAAACCATTTAAGGAGTCCTTTATATTATGTGTAGATTTTCTTACTTTTTTACAACTTAAGTTTCTTCTATCATAGATTGATAAGAGTTCTTGCCTCTTCTTCCATATGGTAGAAACCGTAGATTTAGTTAAATTCAACTGTTTGCAAACATCACTTTGTTTAACTCCATTTTCTATTTTCCTTATAATATCGTGTTTGTCTTTTAAAGTAAACGTTTTACGTTTTTGTGTGCTCATTTTAAAATCAAAACGTAAACATTCACTTTTATTACTTTGATCAAATATGCATTAGAACCGCATAACAAGTGAATTGAAAATAATATTGCTCGAACTAGCAACGAGGCGGGAACAAGTAGAATAGTGGTTCCCAGCGAGTTTCGGTGAATTCTCTAGATCAAGTCGCGCGACATAGAGCACAGAGGTGGCAAATTCGTTATAAACGGACACAAAACATCCAGATTTGATTTGCTTTATCCGGAAGTTCGTTATAACCGGGTTTGTTATAACCGATAAAAATTTGCATTGGTCTTATGGAAGTTTTTTCGTGCGTTATAAAACAGTTCGTTTTAAGCGAAAATTCGTTATAAACGGGTTTGTTATAAGTAGACTTCACTGTATATATATATATATATATATATATATATATATATATATATATATATATATATATATATATATATATATATATATATATATATATATATATATATATATATATATATATATATATATATATATATATATATATATATATATATATATATGACATATTAATGCTGGTAATAATTGAATGACTCGATAGTTTATAGCAATTTTATATCTGTACTTTTGCATTGTAATAGAAATAAAAAATAGGCACACTCTTGTAATTTTTATAATTTGATGACCAGAATTTCTTTAAAAGGCTACGTAAGTACTCGGTGATACATGAGAATTAAAATGCCGTCTGTAGAATTTTAATCACCATTCTTAATTTGTACACTTTCTGTAAAATTGTTTTATTAAAGTTCAGTAATCCGGCATATAAAAAACCATATTCGACCTATCTATAGCTAAATTTTTTCGTTATGACTATATTAAAAATTGCAAATATACACATTACACATAGTTATAAGTTTATATTTTTTTATTTATTGTTATTATTATGAAAATATTTTTATATTTTAAAAAATATTTTGCGCTGTTATCCTTTTTATGACTGATATTTTTTGTTACAAAAAATAATAAAAATGATGTACTTAATTTTCTCCACAATTTTTGTACTTTGTTTCTTAGTTTTCAATATACCTTGTGTGCACAATACATTGTTTTAGTTAGCAAACCTAACATTTGTTATTGTAGACCTCCATTATGTATCAACAGAACAAAATAAATTTCTGTGTAGCTCTATAATATAATTTATAAATATACATGTATATACATTCTCATACTACCAGCAGATAAAGGTAATGTAATAGTCGTGATGGACGCGGAGAACCAAACCTCCAAAATAACAATAATATATCTGATAATGATTACCAAAGAGATCCTGAAATCAAACCAAAGTTGACCTTCCGAGAAAAATTTCGCAGCATATCTCAGAAAACTGGAAAGCCAGCATATTACAGCCAAAAGTATAGGAAACCGGATTATACGTAAAAAATCTGGAGACACTCTACATTTTAAATCTCGAAGCAAACGACTTAATAGCAAGTTTCGGCGGCAAGTCTCTGTATCCTAGTGTCTCACATCTTGCCTGACATTGCCTTAAAAATGCTTACTTCTTGTTTGAAAACCAAATTTATAGGTAAATAGAAGGCACTACCATAGGTTCACCTCTGTTATCAGCCATATGCAACATTTTTTTGGCCTAGTTTGAGGTAAAAATATTAAACAAACCTGCCTTAAAGCCAAAACTTTGGGTTCGGTAGAGGACGACCTACGGACTCTTATCATCTTAAACCCAGAGAAGCCAATTCAGATTGGAACTAGAAGAAGTGAATCAGATTAACAGTACCCCAAAAAAAACTTGATTAAACGGATACAGTACGCAGGTAAACAACAAAGCAGTATTTCAGAAAATAGCCCACAATCAAATCTTTAGGAACCACCTGAAAACAAACTTTAGGCGTAACTTTGGCATCTGTCTTTTTGTCAGATGCAACCTCTCTTGCCAACGAAAAGAGACTCTGAAGCCCCCAAAGATTGATGTTATGTGATTAACAATAACGACTCAACAAACCACAAGGTTCATCTGTATCCTCTATCGACCACCAAGTGATACAAACTTTAGAACACTTTTCGCTTCTCTTGCAGACATCATCGATCATTTACAAATTAACTATCCAAATGCCGAAATTGCCACCCTGGGCGACTTTAATGTCCACAACATCAACTGGCTTAAATATTCAAATACTACCGACGAACAAGGTCGTGATGCTGAATCATTCTCAATCAGTTGTGGCTTAACTCAGCTTATTGACGAACCAACCTCCTTGATCGAGACGGGGAGTTCGCCAATCTTCTTGATCTGTTTTTAACCATCAATCCGGAGATTTACACGGTCACCGTAAATCCGCTGTTAGGTTCTTCCGACTATAACCTGCTTTCGACATCGACTATTCTACCAATCACTGACAGAGAGGCGCCTAAACCGCGCAAGATTTGGCACTACAAATCTGCTAAATGGGAAGATCTCATGGAATATTTTCGAACTTTCTCTTGGTTAGACGTGTTTGTTTTCGATCCGACGACCCATCTGACTGCGCCAAGGAGATTTCCGATATTATTTTGGCTGGTATGGAAGCTTACATCCCTTTTTCGAAGAAATGCCCTTCCAACGACAAGCCTTGTTTTGACCGAAAATGCAAAGAAGGTGTTGCTTCTAAACAGGCAAGGCCTTGCCTTTTTTAGATATCGGCTGAACTGTGGCACATTTCCAGCAGGAAGGAAATATTCTCTTTCTGTAGGATAGGTTGAAAAGTCTACAGAAAACTGGCGTTAGTTCCCTCGCACAGTTTTTGAGAACTATGGCAGGTATTCCGTCAGCGCCAGAAGCTTTTTTGGATACGCTGTCTGAAGACAATATCGGGCATCCTTGACTGCAGTATGGAAATAGTAGGTGCTGTTTTTCCTTGGAAATTGACAGTAGAATGTGAAGCAAAGAGTTCAGCCAACAAGTTCGCTTTCTAAACAGGTGTCGTTGCAAGAGAATTATCTGGCCATGTGAGTGGTGGTATCGTGGATTTGGTAAAATTTTGACTAACTGCCTTAGCAACTGACTAAAAAGATCTGGAATTGTTGGAACAAGCGAGAAGTTTGTTTCTAATTCGTTGATTGTGTGCCCCTTTGGTTTCGTCGATAATTTCTTTGCATCTGTTCCGGACACGAACAAAGGTGTTAGGATTTTCACGCCATTGTCGGTAGGCAACATTATACAGTATTTTTGTAGTATTGGGCATTAAGGTTTTACAATTTTTTTTTAAAGCTTTAGCGTTAAATTCAGAAGTAGACAATTCACTATTTAAATATGGTAATCTCTATTTTATTAATGATAACAATAAACACGATATGCTTTCATTACTTGAGTTTGTTTGAGAGAGAGAACATTTATATTTTCAGGTACTTTATAGAAATGTTCAGAAAAGACGTTTTTGTCCACGGGCCAGTTCTTTGGTAAGTTTCTGCAAATAAACTTGCAACTTGATATTGCGTTACTTGACCTGGATTTGTCCTCAACCAACCTCATAGATTTAGACGTCCAGTGGCTGAAGGAGGTCAGTAGTAAGGCCTAGCCGTTGTAACATTATTATATCACATTAGCCTTTGCTATGTTCAACGCTTCCAGGTTCTTCGGATGAGTTCATTAAGTTGAAGTAACACTTTATTTTCATTGGTTCGCTTTACGATGCTTATAAAATGTTTCATCAATTTTACAAATAAGTTTGAGTTAATATAGCCAGTGTCTGGAATGGTGACAATACTCTCAGAAGATGTGCCATTCCCCAGTCAGGATTTTGTCTCATTCTCCGCTTATGATTGCGCCGATTTGTTTCTTCGTTTTTAATCCTAAAACTTTTTTAGTTTTTTCTGCACAGTGGAAAATTCACATTCAACGTTAATTATTTTTGTAGAGGTTCTATTTGCCCTACCCTCTTCTCTCGGTTCTCGCCCCTTACCAAGAATTATTTTTTTTTTTTCTGCCAGTAAAATTTTATTCACTTTTTTATTTGTTTCATTGTAAATAGATGCGTTTCTTGGTCGGATTAATTTTGTAATTTTTAATCTTTCAAAAAATTTTCGAACTGGAAAAAAAATATATTAGATGTGCTTGTACATGATTCCACAAGGCACCCATTTCAATATATGCAGTGAATTTCATAACACTCTATATATATATATATATATATATATATATATATATATATAAAACACATGGGCTGAAAAGTCCCGGGCCTGGTTCAAAATTAGCTTTATTCATCAACGTAATCTCCATCAAGAGCAACGCAATCATTCCAGCGCCGCTCTAACATTTTAATACCACTTTTGTAGAACGATTTATCTTTTGCCTCAAAATAGGCCTCAGTTTCAGCGATAACCTCTTCATTCGTGCGAAATTTCTTACCGGCGAGCATTTTTTCAGGTCTGCGAACAGCCAGTAGTCGCTGGGAGCCAAATCTGGCGAATACGGTGTATGTGGGAGCAATTCGAAGTTCAATTCATGTAGTTTTGCCATTGTTTTGATTGACTTGTGACACGGTGCGTTGTCTTGATGAAACAAAATTTTTTTCTTTGCCATATGCGGTCGTTTCTTTGCAATTTCGGCCTTCAAACGCTCCAATAACGCTATATAATATTCACTGTTGATGGTATTTCCTTTCTCAAGATAGTCGATGAATATTACACCACGCACATCCCAAAATACCGAGGCCATAACCTTTCCAGCCGATTGTTGTGCTTTCGGGCGCTTTGGACGAGGTTCACCAGTTGCTGTCCACTCAGATGACGATCGTTTTGATTCCGGAGTAAAGTGATGGATCCATGTTTCATCCATTGTCACATATCGACGCAAAAATTCCGGTTTGTTACGTTTAAACATGGCCAAACACTGCTCAGAATCATCAACACATTCTTGTTTTTGATCAACAGTGAGCAAACGCGGCACCCACTTTGAACAGAGCTTTCCCATAGTCAAATGCTCATGCAATATAAAGCCAACACGTTCTTTTGATATCCTTACGATGTCAGCTAACTCACGCAACTTCACTTTTCGATCATTCAAAACGATTTTATGGATTTTTTTGACGTTTTCTGGTGTTACCGCCTCATTTGGACGTTCACTGCGTTCTGCATCATCGGTGTCTCTACGACCACGTTTGAAGTCAGCAAACCAACGTTTTATTGTTGTTTCTGATGGAGCGGAGTCCCCATAACACTTTTCAAGCCATTGCTTCGCTTGAACGGTATTTTTTTTTCCCATCAAGAAGCAGTGTAAAATTAAAACACGAAATTGTTTTTGATCCACTGTTTTGAAAATAACAAAAGTAGCGTCACTCTTAGCACGATAACTCAGAAACTAATGAATAGAATATCATGAAATTTTAACAGCTGTCTTTTCAAGGTTAGTATTAACTGAAAAAAAGGTGACTGCAATAAAACTAGCGCCATCTATGTGTTAGGCCCGGGACTTTTCAGCCCATGTGTTATATATATATATATATATATATATATATATATATATATATATATATATATATATATATATATATGTATATAGATACATATATATATATATATATATATATATATATATATATATATATATATATATATTATATATTTATATATATATATATATATTTATATATATATATATATATATATATATATATATATATATATATATATATATATATATATATATAATTTATATTTATATATATATATATATATATATATATATATATATATATATATATATATATATATATATACATATATGTATATATATATATATATATATATATATATATATATATATATATATATATATATATATATTTATATATATATATATATATATATATATATATATATATATATATATATATTTATATATATATATATATATACATATATACAGTGTGGCCCAAAAAGTTTTATACAAATGGAGAAAAAGTTTATCTTACATATTACAAATAAAATCATTCTTCATAAAAAGTTCTGCATCACTTGAAAATCCCATAAACAAGCATTAAAAGTTTAAAATATTTGATGGTATACAGGGAAAATAAAAAAATAATTTATAATGAAGAGTAAAGTGTGTTTAGTTCTAAATACAGAGTAAATTATTAATTGAAAATGTTAATAGGAACTAAAAAATTATGCTCACGTTTAAATTTGTGGCCTTCCTGATTACAAATTCAAAAAAACTCCAGTAAACAAGTAATTGTCGGATTATTTACTGAATTTTTTTTTATGGGTCTAGCACACGTGCTGCAGAGAAGTCCCTAAAGTGCTCCTGGAGAGGCATGTATGCGGAAAAAAAGCGATCCACGTTGCTCTTGAATCGCTGTAAATTGCACTCGGTGGGAAACACAGCGCTGGGCAAATTATTCCAAAGGGATGACGTTCTCCATATAAAAGACTGCTTGAAAAGCGTTGTACGTGGAGTAACAAGCTGAACCTCATACGGATGTGAAGCACGACGACGCGCGACGTGTATTTCTAACATGCACCGCTTTGGGAGGAATTAAGCGAGCTACGTCTTTCGAACACTTCAATCAGACGAACAGCTCTTCTCTGAACAGAATCCAACAAATGCAGTGTATGTTTGAGAGCGGAGCCCCAAACATGGGAGCAGTATTCCATAGTTGGTCGAATTTCAGCTTTGTAAAGCTTTCTGGTTCGAAATAATATTCCTAAGTTTTGAAACGCTCTCCTTGCTATGCCTGCAACATTTTCATGCCAGGACATATTTGCTCCCAAACTAACGCCCAACAAATTGAGCGACAATGCTAGGGGAATGGAGTGCCCCGACATAACTATTCGGGTTCAGCAACGTTAACTTTTTTTAGAAAAAACTGCCGCCTGGGTTTTTGTAGCGTTAAATTCCACTTGGTTACTGTCACCCCGAGATAGAATTTCTTCCAGGTCTTTGTTAAGTTGAACAACCTCCTGTTGTCTGCAGATATTCACTTGAGCAGCCGATGTCCGAGCGTTCAAAGTGAATGAAGAGATAAGCGTACTGTCGTCTGCAAAGCTGTAGATTGGATTCCCGGTTTTTTCCAGCAGATCGTTAATGTAAATGAGAAAGAGAGTAGGAGACAGTATGGAGCCTTGGGGCACACTGGCGTTGATTGTGAAGGTGTTAGAAAGAAATCCGTCGACCGCCACTCCTAAAGAACGCTCTCTGAGGAAACATGAGAGCCACAAACAGAACTTTTCAGACATACCACAAGAGCGTAGCTTAGCCAACAGTCCATTGTGCCAAACACGGTCGAATGCCTTGGATATGTCAAGAGCAACCCCTCAAGATTCTCCAGAGTGTTCAATTGCGGTGTTCCAAACATGTGTTACATAAGTCAGAAGATCTCCTGTTAATCTATGTTTACGAAAGCCATATTGGTGATCGCTAATAATATTGAATCATTCAAGATATTTTGGAAGATGCTGATTAATAACATTTTCCATGACTTTCGATATTATTGAAAGCAGTGCGACTGGTCGGTAGTTATTTGGCAAAGTCTTCTTTTTTAGGTATCGGCTGAACCGTGGCACATTTCCAGCAGGACGGAAATATTCTCTTTCTGTAGGATAGGTTGAAAAGTCTACAGAAAATTGGTGTTAGTTCCCTTGCACAGTTTTTGAGAACTATGCAGGTATTCCGTCAGCGCCAGAAGCCTTTTTGGTGTCTAGCTTCATTAAAATACGCTTTATGATACGCTGTCTGAAGACAATATCGGGCATCTTTGACTGCAATATGGGAATAGTAGGTGGTGTTTTTCTTTGGTAATTGACAGTAGAATGTGAAGCAAAGAGTTTAGCCAACAAGTTCGCTCTCTCAACAGGTATGGTTGCAATGGAATTATCTGGCCGTGTGAGTGATGGTACGGTGGATTTGGTGAAGTTTTGACTAACTGCCTTAGCGACTGCCCAAAAGGACCTGAAATTGTTGGGACAAGTGAGAAGTTTGTTTCTAATTCGTTGATCGTGTGCTTCCTTGGTTTCGTCGATAATTCCTTTGCATCTGTTCCGGGCACGAACAAAGGTGTTACGATTTATGGTGTTAGGATTTTCACACCATTGTCGGTAGGCAATATGTTCAGAAGCAACAGCTTCTTTGTATTTTCGGTCAAACCAAGGCTTGCCGTTGGAGGGGCACTTCTTCGAAAAAGGGATGTAAGCCTCCATACCAGCTAAAATAACATCGGAGACCTCCCTGGCGCAGTCAGATGGGTTGTCGGATCGAAAACAAACGTCCACCCAAGGGAAAGTTCGAAAATATTCCATGAGATCTTCCCATTTAGCAGATTTGTAGTGCCAAATCTTGCGCGGCCTAGGCGCCTCTCTGTCACTAATTGGCAGGATACTCAATGTCGAAAGCAGTTTATGGGAGGAAGAACCTAACGGCGAATTTACGGTGACCGTGTAAATCTCCGGATTGGTGATTAAAAACAGATCAAGAAGACTAGCGAACTCTCCGTCTCGATCAGGGATCCGTGTTGATTCGTCAATAAGTTGAGTTAAGCCACAACTGATTAAGAATGATTCAGCTTCACGTCCTTGTTTGTCGGTAGTATTTGAATATTTAAGCCAGTTGATATTGTGGACATTAAAGTCGCCCAGGATGGCAATTTCGGCACTTGGATAGTTAATTTGTAAATGATCGATGGTGTCTGCAAGAGAAGCGAAAAGTGTTCGAAAATTGGTATCACTTGGTGGTCGATACAGGATACAGATGAACCTTGTGGTTTGTTGAGTCGTTATTTTTAATCACATAACATCAAAGTTTGGGGGCTCCAGAACCTCTTCTCGTTGGCAAGAGAGGTCGCTTCTGACAAAAAGACAGATTCCTAAGTTACGCCTAAATCGGGAATGGAAGTCGTACCCAGATAGTTGACTGTGCTAGTCAATGGACTGACCTTGGTTTCACATAGAGCGCGTACATGAGGTTTATTTGATTGCAGGTGTTGATGCACTGAATTTATTTTCGAGTTTAAACCTCGTATGTTGCCAAAATTTATTTTAAAGTTATGATGTCTGCATGTCGACGCCCTCGAACCAGCCCCCACCCGGAGATCCGAACGGGGGGCTATTTTACCTCCGGAATTTTTTGTATCCAGGTGCCTCATCATGCTCCTTGGTCCCACAGTAGTTAATGTGGAATTTTTCTGTTCTGTCACATGTTTATGTTTGTCTTTTTTGGCTTTGCTCCAGGGGGTGTTATTATTGGGTAGTTTGGGTTCTGGCCAGATACTTTTCCAATGATCTGTGAGTTTTTGTTTGTTTGGTGGTTCGGTCACTGCTGTCTGTTTGTTGTACATAGTTTTCCGGTAGAACTGTTTTTCGCTTCTTCGGAATAGGTTGTTAGGGTTTTTCCTCTCGTTTGGTTCTTTGTATCTACGGAGTCTTGCGGCATATACAGATAATTTTTGTTGCGTGTGTGAATAAAGGAAAACGAAATTAATTAAAAACTAGTGCACTGATTTTGATTGTATCATATTTTTGTTAAAAATTTGGTAACCTTTTTATCTGCTTTGCAACAATTACATCCATAATAAATTTGTGCCATATCATTTTATTTTGAAATTGCAACATTACTTAATTACTATGTACATATCATAACAACTAAACGTAACTGACATTTCTAATTATTGCAAATTGAAGTTTATTGACAGTGGTTAGGTATTTCCACAGATATGTTTCATTTATTTTCATCCTAAAATTTGTAGTGATTTCGTTTTCTTTTGTTCAATAAATAATCCAACAATTACTGACATGTTTACTGGAGTTTTTTGAATTTTTAACTAGTGCATAATTTTTTAGTTCCTATTAACATTTTCAATTAATATTTTGCTCTATATTTAAATTTAAACACACTTTACTCTTCATTATAAACCATTATTTTTTATTTTCCCTGTATACCATCAAATATTTTCAACTTAAAAAAACAAATTTTTTTTATATGTAAGATAAACTTTTTTTCCATTTGTATAAAATTTTTTGGGACACTATATATATATATATATATATATATATATATATATATATATATATATATATATATATATATATATATATATATATATATAATATATAATAATGCTTTAAATTTTTTTTCATTATAGAAATTCAATTTTGAAAACAATAAGTATGTACATCATTTCATTAATTAGACATTCTGAATCATCACTCGTAATAATATAAAATTTCTGGACTTTTTCCAAACATTCCAGTTGCTTGCAATATTCACGACAGACAATATATTTCTGCGTCTGTATATTTATCAAATTTGGAACAATTATAAAAGCGTCCTCAATTTTAAAAATATTTAATTCATTAATAAAATTATGCAAAAGTTTATCTCGAAAACGAATAGTATCGTATCCTTGCATGAAAAGTTACATTTCTATATGGGTTTTACCCAGTCGCCAATATCTTTTATACATAGTGGCGTAGCTAGCATGGGTGGCACCTGGTGCGGATATTTAGGTGTCACCCCAAGAATGAAAACTGTTAAAATTAATAAAAATTCCATAAACGTAAAGTATGCTTTTATCTAATTAATAAAAATGAGAGTATTTTATAATTAAGTTAAAATATTATGATAATAATAATGCTGCATCAATTATACATTCTTTCACATTGATGCATGAAAGTGAAAGTTGGGTATGGCAAAAGAAGAATGAGAGTATAATTAACAAACACAAAAAACAAACGCTTAAAATCTCTTCTTTCTAGCTTTAACAGCTGCAAACTCGGAAATCACATCGTCAAAATTTATATTTTGTGTTGTTCTGATACCTCATCATAAAAACCAGTAAATTTTGATACAGCTAATTTCAACTCTTCAGTGTTTGCCAAAAGTAAAGTATTTGTCTGCACAACCCCGAAGAATGAAGCTACATCTTGAATGGACTTTGATCTAGTTCGGACTTCAATACTGAATCGGTCATTCGGACATTCCAACATATCCTTTTGAAGTTCAGCTCTCAGTGTGAGTCCTGCATCAGTGGCCAACTCACCGGCCATTTGTTTTTTACGATGAATTCGTCTTTCTATTGGAATGTCGTAGTCCTTCGATTTTTTCACAGCAAGATCTATTGCCTCTTCTACAATATGACTTAGTTATTCTTCAATATAAAGACGAAGTGCCTCTATTTTTATAGCTACTTGATCAATACTCAAGCCTTTACTTTGCAATGCAATCTGAGCGCAACTTATTTCCCTTAGTACATCGTTCCAAAAGAAAAGATAGCAAAGAAATGTGAAATTACACACAGCAGACATAAGGTTATGTGCAGCACCTCTGGTGTCTAAATTTTCTTGTTGATCACGTAATTCCTAAATTGCAGCCACAATCCAAAATGTTCAGCCAATACTTTTACTGCAGCATAATGAGCAGTCCAACGCGTTGTTGAGAGTCTTTTAACAGATGTTTTGCTGTGTTTAAGAAGCACTTCCCAGCGGCTAGTGGAAGCAGAAAAAAAATGTAAAAATGGTCTCTACTGTTCCGAAAAATGTTACACAAGATACATTTTGTGCAAATGAGTGTTGGCCACATAAATTGATTGAATGATCTATACATCCAACAAAAATTGCTTTGTTGTTTTTTGCTTTTATAATAGCTTGCACTCCTCCATCTATGCCGCTCATAACAGCTGCATTATCATAACCTTGGGAACGACACAACATAACATCTAAACCGTCATTTTCAAGCTTCTTAAGAATTTCATCACTTAACTTGGCTTTTTTTCCATGTAAAGGAAAAAATCCAAGGAATACTTCTTTGACTTCCACTTTTCTATTATCAATTTTCACATAACGAATCACTTCAGACATTTGATCAATATGTGAAATGTCAGGTGTACTATCAAACATAATTCCAAAATATTAATTTCGTTGACAAGTTCAAATTTTACGTGGTTCCCTAAAACATTTATGAACTCGTTTTGTATTTCAGGCGACAAATATGATATTTTTGGTGATTTACCATGCTCCACATTCAAGCTACGTTCTTTCAACACCACATCATACTTTGATAGTAGTTTGACTAATTCTAAAAAATTACCTTTATTTGAAGAGCCTTATCCTTCATCATGTCCACGAAATGCTAAGTTTTGTTTAGCCAGAAACAAAGTTATATCCAATAATCGAGATAAAAGATGCTTCCACTTTTGTTTTTCAGTATCCATTAACTGCAAGGCTGCGTCATTTATAGTTTTATGCAGTTTCAACCTCATTTCCAAACTTTTCATAATTTTCCACATGTTCACTTGAAGTCTCGTGGTCGGATATTTTGGGATTTAGTTTCCACCATTTCTGAAATCCAGTCACAAATTTTGCTTTTGTATTAGTACTGTTGGTGACAGCAAATAAACGACAGCAGAAGCAGTATAGGTTATTAGTTATTGGAGAATAAACCATCCTTGACCGCAGAATTTTTTCGCCATTACGCATCACTTTATAAAACCTCTTTTGAAAGATGGCGAACATCACCTTTTATTTTTAACCCTTGTCTGGATACAGTGGCAATCGATCCTTCTCTGTTTTGAAAATGTTGATTTCCTTTTTTTATGACCTCAATGCGAACATTATCAGGAACGGGTATACTCCAATGTGAGACATCCCTCAAGTCCTGAAGTGTTTTATCCATACAAATACTGTATTCGATAGTAGAAGCATTATTAGTATTATCACTGTCATTTTCAGTATTTTTTTCTAATTCGTCTTCATCATGTGTTATCATCATCATTCTGTATTGCCGCTGTTGCTTCCTGAAGATGAGCTAATATTATCTGAGTCATTCCTTACATCATCGCGGAAATCCATTTCTTGTAATGAACTTTGGCTGTCATCAGTTTTTGTAACATATTTAAAAATGGATCCAGACATGCTCTGAACTACATCCATTTTAGCCTGTTTGGCTTTTCTCTGCTGAAACCCACTTTCTCTTTTAGAGTATGAACTCTCCGAGGCATATTTCTCTTTTTGGGTACACGTACTCTAAAAATTTTTTTCAATTAGTAAACAGGTCGATGTCTTAAATTATTTGTAGGATACATAATATTCCATACTAAATACACTGTGTTAACGAATAGATACAATACCGTTACGCTAGATACGTGAGGGTGGCCTCTTGACGGCCGCCAAATGTTATAAATATTTTTCTTTCAGTATATTATAGAATACTTTTACAACCTAAATCAATATCGTGTTTATTTTTAATTATCGTTATTAAATTTATTTCCGCCAAAAACGGCCTCTCTTAACAAAATCACATTTAGTAACTACACGATACTTTTTCAGGTTATACAGGTATTACTGAAAAATACCATCAACGATACCATCTTTATTTTTAGTAACACTTAAACCAGATTTTGGATCTATGTCCTAATATTGAACAAAATAATTTAAAAGTTTTTCGAATTTATTTTGTTACTTAATTGATCTTTTTCAGTCAGTTATCGATCGATTCTGCAATAACTGTCTTCAGGTTTTGCATTTATTCGTTAGCGTTTACGAGGCTGGTTTAAAAAGTCCGTGCAAAAATAAAAACTACTTATGTGTTTGGGGTAAACCTTTTTTATTTTTCGACATTGTCTCCCTTTAGTCTTATACACTTCGTCCAACAATGTTCTAGTTTGTTGATCCCTTCCGAATAATAGGATTTGTCCAAGTCTGCAAAATATCCATTAGTGTCTGCAATCACCTCCTCGTTTGAATAAAATCTTTGTCCCGCCAGCCATTTCTTCAAATTGGGGAACAAATAGTAGCCCGAGGGAGCCAAGTCTGGAGAATAGGGGGGATGTGAAACGAGTTGGAATCCTATTTCCATTAATTTTGCGACCACAACTGCTGAGGTGTGTGCTGGTGCGTTGTCGTGATGGAAGAGGACTTTCTTGTGGGCCAATCGCGGGCGTTTTTCTTGCAGCTCGGTTTTCAAACGGTCCAATAACGATGAATAATATTCACCTGTAATAGTTTTACCTTTTTCCAGATAGTCGATGAGGATTATCCCTTGCGAATCCCAAAAGACAGTCGCCATAACCTTTCCGGCCGAAGGAACGGTCGTCGCCTTTTTTGGTGCAGATTCCCCCTTGGTAACGCATTGCTTAGATTGTTGTTTGGTCTCAGGAGTATAGTAATGTATCCATGTTTCATCCACAGTGACGAAACGACGCTTAAAGTCCTCCGGATTCTTCTGGAACAGCTGCAAACCATCCTTACAACACTTCACACGATTCCATTTTTGGTCAAGCGTGAGCAATCGCGGCACCCATCTTGCGGATAGCTTTCTCATGTCCAAATGTTTATGCAAAATATTATGTACCCGTTCAGTCGAGATGCCCACAGCACTAGCAATCTCACGCACCTTAACTCTTCTGTCATCCATCACCATATCATGGATTTGATCAATGATTTCTGGAGTCGTAACCTCCACAGGCCGTCCAGAACGTTCAGCGTCACTTGTGCCCATATGGCCAGTCCGAAAATTTTGAAACCACTTATAAACTGTTCTAATCGAAGGTGCAGAGTCACCATAATGTTTATCAAGCTTCTCTTTAGTCTCCTGAGGCGTTTTGCCTTTCATAAAGTAATGTTTAATCACCACACGAAATTCTTTTTCGTCCATTTCTTGAAAATCACTCGACTTCCTTGGTTCACACGAATGCCAAACACAAAAAAATAGACCAATATGGCTGAAACTTGGTGTGCGTTCATTCAAGAGATGCTACTAACTAAACATGACCTCGATACGCGCCGGTGGTGCCATCTCTCGGACTTTGCACGGACTTTTCAAACCAGCCTCGTATTACAAAAAAATATTGAACTTACCTTGTGATTTTGTAAGATATCTTTTTAAGTCTTTTGTAAAACGCTTTTCAAATAACAATTCACTTCACGTCAATCACAAATCATGAAAGAAATGAGAAATTAAATGACACAGGCGATAAGCAACGAATATTTCAGGAGAATCCCCGACCGAACGAGCCATAGAACTACGGAGCTATCAATATAAAAACAACAGACAGTGTGTACATTGTAAAAAACACATGGTCTCGTGTATGGTGTAAACAATTTCGTGTTAATTTTTTTTTCACTATCGGGTGTCACCCGGTGCGGACCGCCCCCGACGCCCCCCCCCCCTAGCTACGCCACTGTCTATACATAGACTTGTATATTTGGTATACAGTATAGCTTCTAAACATTGGGTTGGCTATTTTTGTGACTCATCGTAAATAAGTTTAGAAAAATGATCAGCAGAATGTGAATTTGTTTCTATCACGCGTACTATACTGGGGCTCTACTGGGGAGAAAGTATATGTTAACACGAAACGGAAACTTTTACAGCGTTGGTTAGATGAAAAAATCACATGATGATGAAAATTCTCTCTCTCATCAGAAACGGACAAACTGACCAGTGCGTTAAAAAGTAATGGATATTACACTGACGATACACGATAGTTTAACTACTTTAAAAAATCGACTACCAGACAAGATAGTAATAAGGATCCACCAGTAGATAGTATAGTTTTACCTTAAACTACCCAATATGCGCACACTTTTCAACAATTCATTTACAAACAGAACGTGCCTATAAAATTTCCTCTTCATATGGTACGGTGTATGTATGCATATGTGGAAAACGATCATTGGGTCACGATTCGGTGAACCCCGGTCAAATATAAATCCTTTTCATGTGTTCTAATCTCGAAAAGTAAAGATACCTGACGATGCCTTGTGTAGCCGTAGGTGAAACATCAGAAATTACTCCTATTTGACATGGTTTAAGAACCACGATTTCTCAGAAAGTATTTTAATTGTGAAAACATTCAACTGAGACAGAATCAACGAATTCCCGCGGTAAAATGGTCCCCTATTCAAATCTTTGGGTGGAGGCGGTTATACGGGAGTCACTGTGCGGAGATCGTAATTTTAAAGTAGATATTTGCAACGTAAGATGCAAGCGGATTACTAGGTCAGTGCATCACCGGAAATCAAATAAACTAAATTTATTTCCTCTCTGCGAAACTAAAGTCATTTCGTCAACTAACACAGATACATTTCTGTCCTGGATATGCCTAACTTTGTTAGAAGCGATCTCGATTGCTAAAAAAATCAAGCTCTAAAGCAGAGGTCGGCAACCTTTTAACTAAGGGGTGCCAGTTTTCATCCATACATTTTGCGTGTCGCCATAGGTACTTACTACAACTAAAATTAACAAAAATTAACTTAAATTAACTTAAAATATTGCTTTTAGAAGGTTTAATTACAAAAAAATTTTAACATTTAACAAATAATTTTATTATACTAGTCCTAGGACCTAGTGTGAACCCTGTGCTTGAAGTTCTTTAGAGAGTTTTCTTATATCCGGTTCATGTCTGGTTATTTTCACATGCTTCCGAGTTGTCTGTTGTCAGCATGCTTCGGTACGGGTTTAAAATCACTCTCATATGGGAAAAAAGTTGTTCACAGATATACGAGGCTGGTTTGAAAAGACCGTGCAAAGTCCGAGAGATGGCACCACCGGCGCGTATCGAGGTCATGTTTAGTTAGTAGCATCTCTTGAATGAACGCACACCAAATTTCAGCCATATTGGTCTATTTCTTTGTGTTTGGCATTCGTGTGAATCAAGGAAGTCGAGTGATTTTCAAGAAATGGACGAAAAAGAATTTCGTGTGGTGATTAAACATTACTTTATGAAAGGCAAAACGCCTCAGGAGACTAAAGAGAAGCTTGATAAACATTATGGTGACTCTGCACCTTCGATTAGAACAGTTTATAAGTGGTTTCAAAATTTTCGGACTGGCCATATGGGCACAAGTGACGCTGAACGTTCTGGACGTCTTGTGGAGGTTACGACTCCAGAAATCATTGATCAAATCCATGATATGGTGATGGATGACAGAAGAGTTAAGGTGTGTGAGATTGCTAGTGCTGTGGGCATCTCGACTGAACGGGTACCTAATATTTTGCATAAACATTTGGACATGAGAAAGCTATCCGCAAGATGGGTGCCGCGATTGCTCACGCTTGACCAAAAACGGAATCGTGTGAAGTGTTGCAAGGATGGTTTGCAGCTGTTCCAGAAGAATCCGGAGGACTTTAAGCGTCGTTTCGTCACTGTGGATGAAACATCGATACATTACTATACTCCTGAGACCAAACAACAATCTAAACAATGGGTTACCAAAGGGAAATCTGCACCAAAAAAGGCGAAGACCGTTCCTTCGGCCGGAAAGGTTATGGCGACTGTCTTTTGGGATTCGCAAGGGATAATCCTCATCGACTATCTGGAAAAGGGTAAAACTATTACAGGTGAATATTATTCATCGTTATTGGACCGTTTGAAAACCGAGCTGCAAGAAAAACGCCCGCGATTGGCCCACAAGAAAGTCCTTTTCCATCACGACAACGTACCAGCACACACCTCAGCAGTTGTGGTCGCAAAATTAATGGAAATAGGATTCCAACTCGTTTCACATCCCCCCTATTCTCCAGACTTGGAGTACTATTTGTTCCCCAATTTGAAGAAATGGCTGGCGGGACAAAGATTTTATTCAAACGGGGAGGTGATTGCAGACACTAATGGATATTTCGCAGACTTGGACAAATCCTATTATTCGGAAGGGATCAACAAACTAGAACATCGTTGGACGAAGTGTATAAGCCTAAAAGGAGACTATGTCGAAAAATAAAAAAGGTTTACCCCAAACACATAAGTAGTTTTTTATTTTTGCACGGACTTTTCAAATCAGCCTCGTAGGATGATCCGAAAGCTGTAAGCATGGCAAACGCTACTTTCTTAAGACAAATAAATTTCTCTGGTAAACTCATCCAACAACTGAGTATCTTGTTTGAATGGTTCTGGCAGTCATCTTCTAATACCATTCTTAATTCTACAAATTTCGTGTTCCATAACTCCATCCATGAGAAAAGAGATATGTCAAAGCAACTGCTGGAAAAATCCATTAAAACTGGTTTGATTAAAAAAGCGAACATAGGACCATGTTTATCAAAATCCTGACCCCTCTCGATGAACTCCTCTTTTAAATTAGTCATATATTTAAGAATTTCGTCTATTAGTGCACCATCGTCGACACTGGATATATAAGTTTTTAAATTTGGAAAATATTTATATGTGTTTGTTTGTAACATCGCTGATAAATAAATCTATTTTTAATTTGAATGATTTCCAGGATTCGTATAAATCCAGAACTGTTTTGCTTGAACCTTGTAACTTTAAGTTGAGTTCACTGAGATGGTTTGTAATATCAGTAAGAAACGCGCTAGCGGTAAACTTTTTTCTGACTTCATTCACTATTTTACGTCACTACTCATTCCTTATGCTACCTATCGTAATAAAATATAGCCTATAACCTGGCCAGAGAACATATGTATGTTTCAAAAAAAAAGTACGTAAATCGGATAAGTGGTTCTCCAGTGATAAGCGCACTAACGGACAGACAGTCAGACAGAGAGACGTTGCATTTTATATATATATATAGATATAGATTATTATTATTATTATTATATAACCTGGCCAAAGAATATATGTATGAATTTAAAAAAAGACAGGTAAATCGGATAAGTGGTTCTCGCGTGATAATCGCACTAATGGATCGACAGACAGAGAGACATTGCATTTTATATATATTATAGATTATAGATTATAGATATTCTCTGCTACATAATATTGTTCCATATTCAATGGATTAGGCTGTGTATTGCAAGGGAATGCGCTAGCGGCAAATTTTTTTCCGACTTCACTCACTATTTTACGTCACTGCTCATTCCTTATGCTACCTATCGTAATAAAATATAGCCTATAACCTGGCCAGAGAACATATGTATGTAGTACGTAAATCGGATAAGTGGTTCTCCAGTGATAAGCGCACTGACGGACAGACAGACAGACAGACAGACAGACAGAGAGATGTTGTATTTTATATATATTATAGAAGAGCCGAAATTGACATTTTAAGCTACTTTATTGTCCCCTTTAACTCAGTTTATTATTTAGAAATTACCGATAATTACCGATCTCGTGAAATTAAATGGCGTATGGCGCCTTACTTAAGTTATCGTTGATCCAACACAGTTCAATAGTTTTTTTTGGTCACTTGCTAAAGTAGTTAGTCACAGTTTTACTAAATCAATTATATCACGATTTACACGGACAGAAAATAATATATATTTTATATATCTGTTGAAAAAGGACCAACTTAGTAACTTAACTGTTTTCTTCACATTCGACCGTCGATTTCCATTCCATTATTCTCGATGTACAGGGTGAGTCAACGATAGAGTAAAGTTCATTATTTCATTTGTTTCGGGAATGATGAAAAAATGTTAAATACAATAGTTTTAGGGAATGTTAAGATGCACAGTTTAAAATTATTTTTGAGTATACAGGGTACTTCAAAAAAGTGTGGCCGATATAACATATGTTTTTTTTAAATGGAACATCTTATTTTCTAATTTATTTTTAAATTCTGCGTAAAATTTTATAACTTTTTTATTAATAATATTATATACCTAAACCTAGTAGTTTTTCTAATATTTCCATTTTTTTTTTTTAAATACTAGTTTTCAGTTTTGTAAAAAGTTGCCAGTAGCGCCATTGCTTCTGAACGTGGAATACTTATAATTGGTACGAACGTTCTAAAGAGATGAAAAAAAAGATATATCTAAAGAAATTTGAGTTAGATGCTACAGGGTGTTCAAAATAAATTTATACATTTCGACTATTGTAAATTGAAAAACCTCAAATTTTTTAAATGGCACACCCTGTATATTATTATTTTTTCTGATAGATTTTACAAAACCCTCCAACTTTTATTAGGTATGTCATATACCTATTTCTAATAGTTTTCGATTTATTTTTTAATTTACCAAGACCTATTTGCTTCCAAGTTAACGGCCAGCAAATTGAATGACGATGTTTGAGAAGTGAAGTGTCCCGAAATAACTATGATTCCGCAATGAAAATTTTTTTGGGAAAAACTGCCGTTTTGTATGTATTACACATTCTCATTTATTCACGTCCTCATGATGGGTACTAGATCAGTTTAATGTTTAAGAGAAATGCACAATTAAATAGGGAATAAGTCACTATGCGTAAACCTTATCATTAACTGCTTTTTCCAGGTTCTATCTATCATGTATATGTAAGCAGTGATGTAGCCAGGCTCAAGGCATTTAGGTACAAAGGGCATATCTTAAAAAAAAAGGGAACACTAAAAGCAGAGCTCTTTATAGACGGGGAGGGGGTCGCGTCAAACGATAGCCGGTTGGCGAAGTCCACGCTCTGGAAGTTTAGACCCTTCCCAACAGAGTAAATTAAAAATTAACGACCGGAGGGTGAAGATTTCCTACAATTATTGGATCAGGAGAGGAACATAGGCCTACCGGTCCTCTCCCTTGGCTGCTACATAGTAACGTGATGAGGCTTGTTTCATTTTGCTGTCCTAAATCCTTCCTAGGATTTCTGAGATCACAAGGTTGAAATGTTACATTAGTTTTTCACTATTTCCAATTTAAACTAACAAAAATTTTCAAGAATAAGCCATGTTTTATACTGTATATTCTGAGTAGTTTATGTGATATAGGAACACAGGGACAATATAGTCTATTAATTTTTGTCTTTTATAACATTTTCCCAGCAGATAAAAAAAATCAATATATAGACATAACTTTTGAAATTACTTCATTGTATACTTAAACTAATTGTCTGAAACCTATACATTACAGAAATATTTATGCGATCAACCTGTATAGTTGCACTTGGACGGTATTTTATCCCGTCAGGTTTTCCCGACGCATGAATGAGCTCAGAGTCCCGACGAAAATTGCCAGTTGAAAATTACGCCTTCTTCAGTTAACACAATAAAAATAAAAACGTGTTTGTTTAAAAATATATATAAACGTTCTAATTTTATTTACTTTAAAACTAGTGATGTTCATATTTCAACGGAGAAGCTTTAGACACTTTATTTAGTTTCAAGAAAAAAATGGTGATAGTGAATATATAATTAATAGTTCAAATAGTCAAAAAAATCTACGTATATTTTTATAAAATAAAAAGTATTTCATTATGAATAGAATCTTGAGTGTTGAAGCTAGCAGAAACGTTAATCAAAATAATTCTGAATTTGTGACCAAAAGGTTATGTTGTAGTTTTTTACTGACGGTGGCTTTTTTTGCTGTATTAGGAGGTAAGATTTGCATTTTTCTTACTAGGTTTTACTTTTAATAAATTTAAGTAATAATTCTTAAAATGGTCTAGAAAGAAAAAAAATTCAAAATACGTAATTAACACGTATACATACCTACATACATACGTATACATACATACATACATGCATACATACGTATACATACATACATACATACGTATACATACATACACAATCATATATTAAAAAATTTTTGAAGCAGACCTTATGTCTTTAGACAACAGGTATCACCAATCACTCTATTCTGCTACTCGACGCGCAATATTAGCATCAACAAAAGCGATGATTGAATATATACTATATATATATATATATATATATATATATATATATATATATATATATATATATATATATATATATATATATATATATATATATATATATATATATATATATATATATATATATATATATATATTATATATATATATATATATATATATATATATATATATATATATATATATATATATATATATATATATATATATATATATATATATATATATATATATATATATATATATATATATATATATATATATATATATATATATATATATATATATATATATATATATATATATATATATATATATATATATATATATATATATATATATATATATATATATATATATATATATATATATATATATTATATATATATATATATATATATATATATATATATATATATACATATATATATATATATATATATATATATATATATATATATATATATATATATATATATATATATACGCGTCAACCGGATCAGAGCTACGACCAAAATTAGAAGCAACCAAAAAACTTGACAAAGGGCTCATTTTAAAGCTTAGAGCGTCTACTTTGAAATGCCGAGTGCGCCTTTGAAAAATCCATTATGACGGCTCCAATATGGCGGCCGGTAGCCGGAGAAAAATCAAC
>CM032446.1:226593439-226600939 GCA_019049505.1 Pachyrhynchus sulphureomaculatus
AAGATTCAAAAAGGCATTTTATCCCTACATTTAGAACTGCATTAGTACCGTCCTTTATTCTTCTTTCAGGATTTCTTTTGGGAAAATTTGTCGCTGACCGATCACTTGAACAAATGAAGATAGAACTGAACGATTTATCAAGAAAAATAGTAACTCTTAACGAAAATCTCAAGAAAACTTTTCATACTGGCTCAAACTATACTTTAAACAAAGATGTAGCCTTTTTAAAATGTAATTTTTGGCATATTGGCAATAACGATACTGGGATGTTGACATCTGGAAACTTTTTAAACGATTTAAATAGCTGTTTTAATAATGGTTGATTTTTAATACTTTTTTGTGTCTTACTCAACATTTACCTATTTTTTTGGTTAATCGAAGAAAATTAATAATTAACAAAATGTTTTTCAGGAGAATAATTTGAAACTGACCATGTATTGTTGATTGTTGTATAATATGGACTTGTCGAATATGGGTTTTTACCATTGTAATTAAGAGTTTTTTAGGTTTAGCTATATGAAAATGTACAAAATATTGTAATAAAACGGACCAATTTTCAATTTTTAAAACAAAAACGGTGTATTTGATTTTCTTTAAAATAAAAATGTCAAACAATTTTTATATCTTTTTGTACGCTAATTATTTCAGAAAATAGACTAGAAAATATTAGATATTTTTTATTCCTCCTAGGTAGATTCCATAACTTGCATTATTGCAGTAATAAAGAACCTAAAAAAAGTGCTCTCTGCAACAGTTCGATTAATATACCAACCGATAAAGTATAAAATCACCTCATCTTATTTTATCGATATTCTCGATGTTATTGAACTTTAAAGGATAAACATTCTGTAATGACTGTAAGATTATGGGGCACATAAGGACTGATATATCAACTATGCAGAACATCAGCACGCCGCAAGGCCTTACAGTAAATGAATGTACTAAAAGGCACACTGTGTCCAACAAGATTAAAAACTGTAAATAACCTTCTAAATTTTATTGAGTATTAAAAAAGCTTTTTTGAATTTGACATTCTGGTTAACGGTCCGCGATATTGTGCAGTTGTATCGTACATCAGGGTCGGCGTGAAAAAAAAATCATTTTTCCTTTTTTATTGAGATCCGCTATTTAAGGTGAATTTTTCTGCAATCAATCTTGTTAGTATATACATTAATAATATATATATTTATATATATATATATATATATATATATATATATATATATATATATATATATATATATATATACGGGTGTTACGGAATTCACTGTACATATTGAATCTGGTGCCTACTTGCAGCAAAACCGTTTGCAGAAAATTCACCTTAAATAGCGAATCACAATAATAACGAACCCTAAAAAATGATATCATGAATACTTTTTTTGTACGCCACCACTGGTATATCATGTAACTGCACAATATCGCATGTTAATCAGAATATCAAATTCAAATTCAAAAAAGCTTTATTAATACTAAATAAAATTTACAAGGTTGGTTTACAGTTTGTGAGTTAAGTGGATAAAGTGTGCTTTTCAGTATATTCATCCATTGTAAGACCTTGCGGCTTGCTGGTGTTTTGCATGGTTGGTATGCCAGTCCTTACGTACCCGATAATCTTTCAGTCATTTCCGGATTTTTATTCTTTAATGACTATCATTATTTGTGTTTTTTTTGTGAACGTACTTTGGCTCTTGTTATTAAAATTACGGTAATTTTTTAATTTAGTCTGCTGGAAAAAATTTTTAAACACACAGTTACTACAGTTTTGTTCATATATGAATAGATTTTTCCTAAACAAATTTAATAAAAAAAATATTATATTATTTTTATCTTTTAAAATAATTATTTCCTGACACCAAATAATAATTACACAAGTTTTATATTTCATTCTAATAAGTAAAAATTTTAAAACAAGAAATTTGACAAAATTTTATTCGGTTCATTTAAAAAGGATAGCCTAATAAAAACACTATTGGAGTAGGTCTTAAGATCGTTGACTTTGTTCAGCTGTATAGAGTCTAAAGACTACAAGGACTTTTTTGTCAGACGTCGACAAAAAATCCTTCCTTTATTGTGGGTGGCAGCCGCGAGCATCAAAGGATTTATTTGCAGCATCTGCTCTGGGTCGTTAGCTTTTTGGTTCAGTTTAGTAGATGGTATCGTATTATTTTTGTTACTGGAATCTCTTTTTTTGATTCCTTCTTTTGTTTATTGATGTTTATTGATTTTTCCAGCATATTTTTGTAAGGATGTAATTTCCACAGTTTTTTATACATTATTTTTTATAGTATTGGGTAAAAAGATTTTACATTTTTTTTTAAAGCTTTAGTGTCAAATCCTGAAGTATACGGTTCACTATTTAAATGTGACTAGTCAGAAACATCCGACTGCTGAGCAATTTGCTTGTTTTTATTATTGGTAATAATAGAATCGTCTTGTGTGATCGATGTGCTTTCATTACTTGAGTTTGTTTGAGAGAAAGAGCATTTTGTATTTTCAGCTGCTTTAAACAAATGTTCGGGAATGACATTTTTGTCCACAGGTAGCTCTTTAGTAAGCTTCTGTAAATAAACTTGCAACTTGATATTGCGTTATTTGACGATCTGAATTTGTTCTCAACCATTTTTCTGTTACTTGAATATAACTGATTTAAACATGGCTGAACCGGTGAGTAGTAAGGCCTGGCAGTTGTAACATTATTCTCCCATTAGCCTTTGTTATGTTCAACGCTTCCAGGTTCTTCGAATTTCCACCAAGCAGAATTAACACTTTATTTTTAGGGAATCCATATAGCCAGTGTTTGAAATGGTGACACTACTCTCAGAAGGTGTGCCATTTCCCGATTTAGGATTTCGTCTCATTCTTTTGAATAAAATCATTGGCGACACAAACTGTCCAGCCACACGGGCACAATACAAGGCTTCTTTCTCCGCTTATGATTGTGCCGATTTGTTTCTTCCTTTTTATTCCTAAAACTTTTTGCGTTTTTTTTATGAATAGTGGAAAATCCACTTTCATCAAAGTTCTGGTTATTCTCGCCGGTTACCAAGAAATTATTTCTTTTCGTTGCCACTCGAATTTTATTTTCTTCATTGTAAATGGCGGTCTTTCCTGGGCGGGTTGATTTTGGAAATGATTTGGTAAAATGCAGTTTTGTTTTTTTGTTGTTGTTTTATAAGATCACTTCGGTGTCTGTCTGTCTATCTGTCACACCCGATTTTCTCCGAAACTATTTGTCATAGAAAATTGAAATTTGGAAATAATATAGGAATTGATGGCCTCATCAGAGCCATGTAGTTTTGAAAGTTAAATTCAGACTTAAGGGGTTAGTTTTGGGGTGTGAAATCGGAAGGGAAAAAAATTTTTTTATTAGTCATTGAGTGTGGTGTCAAATAAAAGGTTATGAAAAACACGAGTAACATATATATATATATATATATATATATATATATATATATATATATATATATATACATATATATAATGTAATACTTGCGCGCACTTTTCTTTGTATTATTCTTAAAAAATCGCGATAAATCGCTGTCCACCCGCCTTATCTCGAAAAGTACTTATCAAAAAATTTTGAAAACATTCTGGGTTATTCTCCACGGGGTGTAGATTAAATGAAAGTTATCACGAGTGCATTATCTTTAATAATTTATCTGGTATATAAAAAAACCAAAAATTTCAAGGTCATCAATTTTTAGTAAAGATTGGCAACAAACGTTGTTGAAAACTCATTTAGGATGTGTTTTGTGAAATCACTGATCATTTTATACCTCCGTAACAAAATTTTTTATTTTAAAAACACTAATTGCACAAGTGCAACTTGCACTTGACCGGTTTTTTTTTTTAAATTTTTCTAAGATTTTGGAATTTGAAAAAGTGGTATTGAACGTGCTTCTACTTGACCCCACGAGTCATACATGCCTACCTAGTTATTTCAGTCCCAAAACAACAAAACCCAGATAACACTGGTCAACACAAGTCTTGTTTCCTTTATTTTTTTTTCTGTTATTGGGTATTTCTATGGCCCTGACTATGAAAAAAATACTGGGAGATTGCTAACAGCTTTACCTTTTGAAATATACAGTTTTATTATTTTGTCAAAAAAATAATACATTATGTTAACAAAATTTCTATTGAACACTAGCAAGTGATCTTTTATAAGATTTCCTTGAATGAACGACTTTAGGTAGATCTCGTTGCAAACTCCAGCAGTAGTCTGCCATCATATGTGAGTCCCACCGCCCCTGATAACGCTCTTCCATTGTCCGAAGATCCTGATGAAATCTTTCACCCTGCTCCTCACTAAAATCACCCAGATTTTGTGGAAATCGGTCGAAATGCGAGTGCAGGAAGTGGATTTTTATGCTCATGTTGCACCCTAGCTCTTGCAAGTTCGATAGCATGCACTCAACAAGCTCGACATGGTCGTCAGATTTCTTTTTGCCTAGGAAGCTACTCATAACCAAAACAAATGAATTCCAAGCTTTGGATTCGACTTCAGTCATTAATTTGACAAAATTAGGATCTTTCACGAGTTGCCTAATCTGTGGCCCATCAAAAATACCAGCTTTCAATTTTTCTGAACTTAATCTTGGAAACTTGCGTGAAAGAAAATTAAAACATTCGCCACTTTTGTCAAGCGCCTTCACAAACTGTTTCATTATGCCGAGTTTAATATGAAGTGGTGGAAGTATGATGCGGTCTCGGCTAACTAAAGGCACGTTTATAACATTTTTTGTACCAACTTTTAGCTCTTCCCGCACTGGCCAAACTTTTTGTGACCAATGGTGTTGTTTGTCACGACTATCCCAGAGACACATGAAACAAGGGAACTTTGTGTACTCCCCTTGTTGACCTAAAAGAAAGTTAACCATTTTCAGATCAACACAAATGACCCATTTGTTATCTTGATACTTAATTTTTTCCATAACCTTAGAAATATTTACGTGTTCTTCTTTTAAAGTCGTCGAATGTGCCATAGGTATAGATCCGTACTTGTTACCGTTATGAAGCAAAACACACTTTTAACTTCTTTTGCTGCTGTCTATGAAAAGACGCCAATCACTAGGTTGGTACTGTTTTAATCCCATCTGCTGCAAAATACCACTAACATCGTTACAAAAAACTAAATCCTTCTCTTGAGAAAAATACGGTAACAGATTTTTTTCTCGGGTACGATAAAATGTAATGTTGGTTTCCGGAGTAAGCAAATTTTTTTCTTTTAAACGAGATGCTAAAATTTCAGAAGCTTCTTTTGGTTTTAATTGAGGTCGTTGAGCAGAAGATAAGTTAGGATATGACCACTTACTTCGATTTCCAGGGTTAATTCCGTTTATTTTCACAACGCAGAAGTAGCAATCGTCATGATGGTTTCGGGGTTCTCGCCAAATCATGGGTGTTACGAACATTATTGCATCTCTTTTTCCACTGGACCATAAGCGTAGACATACCAAACATTTCTGGCATACAATATGAGGAACCCATGGCTTATCCTGATTACACAATTTTATTTTAAAAGATTGATGATACGCAGTTTTCACAAAGTCCGATATAGGTTTTCGATATATTGCAAATATATATTCACCACAAATATAGCAAAAACAATCGGGATTAAGCACACAACATCTTCTTGACGAAGCCATATCTAAAACAACAACAAAATATATTTTAGTGTCCAATAAAAAAAACGAAAATCTAAGTAAAAATAGTAAATGAGGGTAGTTAGCTATAACTCAAAAACAAAAGCTGTTAGAGAAAAATTGTTGCCATATTTAAAAAATACGCGTCAATTTGAGATAGAAATAAAAAAAAAATCACAGGAAACAAGCAATTTTCTTTTTTTTTGTTGACCAGTGTAATCTATACATATATATATATATATATATATATATATATATATATATATATAATATATATATATATATATATATATATTTAATTTTAATGAATTATTATTTATTTTCACATTATTTACAGTCTAAAAAATCAGAAAAATATTCATGATTTTCCAGGATTTTTCTTATCTAAAAGTTTCCTACAATTGATTTTCTGATGTTAGATTGAGTTTTCGAACAAACCTGTCCAAATGGTCCCACAGCAATTCGATGGGGTTCAAGTCGGGTGATTGTGGAGGCCAGGTCATCACTTCCAGGATGTCATCGGATTTCCATTAGTCCAAAAGTTCTCTAATTTGTTTAGCAGAATGTTTAGGGTCGTTGTCATGCTGAAAAATATATATTTCCCCTCAAAAATATCTCTTCCAGAAGGAAGCATTTGGGTTAGCGAAATTTCTTGATACTGTTCTTTTCGCATGATTCTTCTATCCTAAAGATTTTTCCAAAACAACCCCAAAAAATTACTGAACCTCCACCATGTTTTACTGTAGGCAACTGACAGGCTTTCAACATCCTCTTTCCAGCTGACCGCCGCACGTAAACTCGTCGATTTGAATCAAAAATTTCGAATTTAGATTCGTCGCTCCAAAGGACGGAATTCCATTGTTCTGATGTCCAATTTTTCATGTTCTCGGGCCCATTCTAATCGTTTACGTTTATTCGCTTGCCTAAGAAGTGGTTTCCTTACTACAATTCTCTCGTATACGAGGCTGGTTTGAAAAGTCCGTGCAAAGTCCGAGAGATGGCACCACCGGCGCGTATCGAGGTCATGTTTAGTTAGTAGCATCTCTTGAATAAATGCACACCAAGTTTCAGCCATATTGGTCTATTTCTTTGTGTTTGGCATTCGTGTGAATCAAGGAAGTCGAGTGATTTTCAAAAAATGGACGAAAAAGAATTTCGTGTGGTGATTAAACATTACTTTATGAAAGGCAAAACGCCTCAGGAGACTAAAGAGAAGCTTGATAAACATTATGGTGACTCTGCACCTTCGATTAGAACAGTTTATAAGTGGTTTCAAAATTTTCGGACTGGCCATATGGACACAAGTGACGCTGAACGTTCTGGACGGCCTGTGGAGGTTACGATTTCAGAAATCATTGATCAAATCCATGATATGGTGATGGATGACAGAAGAGTTAAGGTGCGTGAGATTGCTAGTGCTGTGGGCATCTCGACTGAACGGGTACATAATATTTTGCATAAACATTTAGACATGAGAAAGCTATCCGCAAGATGGGTGCCGCGATGACCAAAAACGGAATCGCGTGAAGTGTTGCAAGGATGGTTTGCAGCTGTTCCAGAAGAATCCGGAGGACTTTAAGCGTCGTTTCGTCACTATGGATGAAACATGGATACATTACTATACTCCTGAGACCAAACAACAATCTAAACAATGGGTTACCAAGGGGAATCTGCACCAAAAAAGGCGAAGACCGTTTCCTTCGGCCGGAAAGGTTATGGCGACTGTCTTTTGGGATTCGCAAGGGATAATCCTCATCGACTATCTGGAAAAGGGTAAAACTATTACAGGTGAATATTATTCATCGTTATTGGACCGTTTGAAAACCGAGCTGCAAGAAAAACGCCCGCGATT
>CM032446.1:226603439-226610939 GCA_019049505.1 Pachyrhynchus sulphureomaculatus
TAATTCTTGTAAAAAATTCAGCTGCAGTGTATAATGCAAACCTTAACATTTGGTGCCTCGGCGGTAAAATACAAAATTGTTAAAAATTAATTATATATCATTTAATATTTTAAACTAAAACTCATTACATAAAAAGTTTTTTTTCTGCCACTGAACCGCCAATTACCAGTTTGAACAGAAACAATGAAAATTGATATGCACATACCTGAAGTTTTTTTCCTAGTAAGTTTTAATTAGTGGTTTTTGTCACGAATTAATTAGTAAAGTAATAAACATTGAAAAGTTAATGGAAGAGCGATGAAAGTATAGGTTAATAGCTTTTTATGTCGATGGGCAAAACCATATATACAAAATTAGTGTGTGCTTTTACAGGTCCTATTAAATAAATTGCTAATTTAACTGGAGCTAATATGTATACTTGTTTTTTAGGTGTAACAAAATACAAATAAATTATACATAAAATAATATAATATTTTAAATTGAAACAATTATTTTAACAAGTCAAAGTACTAGGTAAAATAAGTCGCCTTGCCTACTATAGCGTAGATAAAAGTTAATAGAAAGAAACTTAATTGTTTAAATATTTTTTAATCAATTTAAATAAGCTCTAAAAATATATGGAAGATGATACTTAGTTTAATAGCTCAGTGAAACTTAAACGTCGACCCGTTTAACATGCCCTTGAATATCGTATTTTTAAGTCGAACCTCCCTTTTTTTTTTAGGATGTTCTAATACACTCCTGGACAAAATTAACGCAACAATATATTAAATCATACAAATCTCTATAATGAATTAATTTTAATAATTTTTTATGAACACTGGTTACACTAAAAGTTAGAAAAAACTTATTCGGATACTTTAAAAGTGAATTAGCTACCAAATTTCTCTATAAGATTCGAATTAAAATTATTCTTAAGACCTAATAACAAAATCGTTGAAATTATGTAATAATGAAAAAAATACCAAAAAGGAAATTATATCGCCCATCACTCTAACAAATTGGGATAAATACTTCAGCTCCTTACTTACGGAAAACCGAGAACTATTCAGAGATCCACCTGAGGAAATTGACGCCATAAAAGTGACCGCATCACCGATCCGTATTACAGTCAGAGAAGTAAAAGAGGTGTGCACAAAACTCAAAAACAGAAAAGCTCCTGGACCTGGAAATATACCAGCAGAATTGATAAAATATGGCACACCAAAGTTGTTTGAACATCTAACCAATTTGTTCCAAAAATGCCTCAGCACTGAGCAAATACCACAGGAATGGAAACTATCTTTTCTGACACCCCTACATAAAAAGGGCAACAAAGAGAGCTGCTATAACTATCGAGGTATGGCAGTCCTGGGGACAATAAGTAGAATCTACGGAAAAGTGATAAAAGCAAGAATAGAGCGAGAATATGTGGACAGCGAGGCAGAAGAACAAGCCGGGTTCAGAGCAGGAAGATCAACCGTAGGCCACCTTTTTTGTCTAACTCAGCTTATAGAAAAGAAAAGGCGATGCACAAGGAGTTACATATTCTCTATGTGGACTTGAAACAAGCTTACGATAGCGTCCCACTTACAAAACTATGGGAATCATTAAAAATAACAAACATAAACACTAATTTGATCAGAGCAGTGCAAGATCTATACCAAAATTGCCATATCCGAATAAAAATCGGCAATAAAATATCAAAGGGTTTTTCCCCAAATAAAGGTCTAAAACAGGGCTGCTGCCTATCACCAACGCTTTTCAAAATTTTTCTTGAGAAGGTGCTTCTTAGATGGAAACTCAAATGTAAAAATATGGGAATCCCGCTCAACGATACTGTTCTCTACACTCTTAGTTTTGCAGATGACCAAATAGTAGTGGCCCAGGAACAAGAAGACTTGGAATATATGACCAGAAAACTTATTGAAGAATACAAAAAATGGGGTCTACAAGTAAATCTATCAAAGACAGAATATATGTGCATAGGGGGTACGCAACAGGATTTGGTGACAGAAGACGGACACAATCTTAAATCATGCAGTAGCTATAAATACTTGGGTCTAAATATAACCAACAACGGAACTCTCGATGACGCCATCAAAGAAAGGAATATTCAGGGCAGGAAAGCTATCAGGTCTCTGAACAGTATTTTATGGGACCAGAAAATAAACAAAGAGAACAAACACCGAATATACAACACAATAGTTAAAAGCATTGTAACATATGGTAGTGAGGTATGGCAGTTAAAAGAAAAATCCGTTAAATCCCTAGAGGCCACAGAAATGGACTACGGGAGACGGGCAGCCGGAAGATCTAAGCTGGAAAGAATAAGGAACGAGAGAATTCGTGAAATTATGGGTGTAAAAAAGACCATAGTCGAAGAAATAAGGGTGAAACAACTTAAATGGTATGGACACGTCCAAAGAATGACACCAGAGAGGCTCACAAAACAAATATTAGATTGGACACCTACAGGAAGAAGAAGAAGAGGTAGACCAAGAATGAGCTGGAGAGAGGGCATTGACAAAGAAATGCAAGAAAGAGGACTGGAGGAAGGCCAGTGGAATCATCGCACCGAATGGAGACTGGGTATCGGAACACGTCGGAGAACGTTGTGAAACCGATATAATAATAATGAAAAAAATAAACTGGGACACTAGTAGCAAAATTAATGGTGTAACTGGGACACTAGTAGCGTGTGTTGCCTCCTCTATTTCGGATGACAGCGTTTATGCGCCTAGGCATGCTTCTTATTAAATTTTGGATAAAATCTTGAGGAATTTGCTCCCATTCTGTGATAACTGCATTTTCAAGTTCCCTCAGGTTTCTAGGTGCAGGTATATTACGTTTCACATTTTTGTTAGGGTGATCCCATACATGTTCTATTGGATTCAGATCCGGGCTTTTTGGTGGCCATTGCATAATTGGTATATCAACTTGATTAAGATAATCGAGTACCTCCCTAGCCATGTGAGGTCGAGCGTTGTCTTGTATAAACAAGAAATTGGGGCCCACAAAATGACTGAAAGGCATCATATGTTCTATTACAATATTCTCAAGATAGTAGTCAGCATTCATGGATCTCGTACGGACAGGAACTAACTCTGTGCGAGCATCAAAGCAGATACCACCCCAGAACATAACAGAGCCACCGCCGAATGGAATCCTTGCAGAAATATTGCAATGAGCAAACCTCTCTCCTGGTCTTCGCCATACTCGCTCACGACCATCTGGATGTTTTAGACTAACCCTAGTTTCATCTGTGAAGAAAACTTGTTTCCAATCATCCACAGACCAGTTTTCGTGATTTCGAGCAAAACGTAACCTGGCAACGCTGTTCTCTCTAGTAAGCAAGGGCGCAGTGGCTGGTCTCCTACTGTTTAATCTAGCGTCATTTAACCGTCTTCTAACTGTTTTAGAAGAAATTGTGACTTGCGAACAGCTTCGAGTTCGTTTCTTATTATAGAACTAGTGACGGTCCTGTTTCTTAAAGCATATTGTCTTATAAAACGTTCATCTAGGTCGCTAGTGCATCGTTTTCGCCCTTGCCCTTGCCTTCTAGAATAAGTTCCTACTTCATTCAAGCGTCTTACCATACGACCCTAACAAATTGGCAACATAACTCTGACAATATCTCTCGTCCAATAAAACTACCTCGTGTTCAGTTAAATTCCTTGTTCGATTCATTTTTTCTAATTCTTCGAGGTCAAAAATAAAAACAGTCTACCACAAAAACGTATTACTTTGAAAAAAGGGAACAATTTTATAAGCTTACTTTTAAAGAAACTCTATCGCATTATTACAGAAAATTGTTTATCTTCTAAAAAATTCTTTAAAACTGTAAATCTAAACGAATTGTTTTGATTTCTGTCGTGAACGACGAAACAAAATATGCATAGCCTACTATTCAAGTACTCAATAAACTTTAAAACTGACATAAGAAAAAGATAAATTAATTTTTAGATTGTTGCGTTAATTTTGCCCGGAGTTTATTAACTGCAGTAAAATGAAATATATCTTTTTATTATACCCCATTAGCATCTAGGCGTTACGATATCACTGCCGTATTCGATTAATAAAAATAGGATCGGCCCAAATCAGTTCACCATTTTCGGTATCATGTTATCTTATTCTATTATTGCACAGACAGAGGTGTTAATTAAAAATAAAAATTTGTCGAAGTGAATGTCCCATTACGGTGGCTATCACAAATTTTATAATTTCTAGATTAAAAAATTAAAAAAAAACCTGCAAAAAGCCGTACTTTTTTATTTAACTATCGTATAGTAGATGTTTACCCAATTGGTGTTAAATTTGAATGCGTAACAAACCCGTGACAATAAACATAACTTAAGCAATTCTTTATATATTGCGCGAGAATTTTTAATTAAAATAACCGGTCAAGTGCAAGTTGAACTTGCGCAATTAGTGTTCCGTACGTTGATTGCTTTTTAAAATAAAAAATGTAACGGAAGTATAAAATGATCAGTGACTTCACAAAACACACCCCAAATGAGTTTTCAACAAAGTTTATTTCCAACCTTTACTGAAAATTGATGACCTTGAAATTTTTGTTTTTTTTTATATACCAGATAAATTATTACAGGTAAGGCCTCGTGATAATTTTGGTTCAATTTACACCCCGTGGAGAATATTCCAGAATTTTTTCAAAATTTTTTGATAAGTACTTTTCGAGATAAGGCGGGTAGATAGCGATTTTTCGCGATTTTTTAAAAATAATACAAAGAAAAGTGCGCGCAAGTATTACATTATATATATATTTTTTACTCGTGTTTTCACAAGCTTTCATTTGACACCACACTCGATTACCTAGTAAAAAAATTTTTTTTTCACTTCCGATTTCACCCCCCCAAAACTAACCCCTTAAGTCAAAATTTAACTTTCAAAACTACATGGCTCTGATGAGGCCATCAATTCCTATATTATTACCAAATTTCAACTTTCTATGACAAATAGTTTCGGAGAAAATCGGGTGTGACAGACGGACAGACAGACACCGAAGTGATCTTATAAGTGTTCCGTACGGAACACTAAAAATTTAAAAAAAGCTGCAAAAAGCCGTACTTTTTTATTTAACTATCGTATAGTAGATATTGGAGTTAAATTTGAGTGCGTAACAAATCCGTGACAATAAACATAACTTAAGCAATTCTTTATATATTGCGCGAGAATTTTTAATTAAAATAACCGGTCAAGTGCAAGTTGAACTTGCGCAATTAGTGTTCTGTACGGTGATTGCTTTTTAAAATAAAAAATGTTGTAACGGAAGTATAAAATGATCAGTGACTTCACAAAACACACCCCAAATGAGTTTTCAACAAGGTTTATTTTCAGTCTTTATTGAAAATTGATGACCTTGAAATTTCGTTTTTTTTATATTCCAAATAAATTATTATAGGTAATGCACTCGTGATAATTTTCGTTCAATCTACACCCCGTGGAGAATATTTCAGAATTTTTTCAAAATTTTTTGATAAGTATTTTTCGAGATAAGGCGGGTGGACAGCGATTTTTCGCGATTTTTTAAAAATAATACAAAGAAAAGTACGCGCAAGTATTACATTATATATATTTTTTTTACTCGTGTTTTCACAAGCTTTCATTTGACACCACACTCTATTACCTAGTAAAAAAATTGTTTTTTTCACTTCCGATTTCACCCCTCAAAACTAACCCCTTAAGTCAAAATTTAACTTTCAAAACTACATGGCTCTGATGAGGCCATCAATTCCTATATTATTACCAAATTTCAACTTTCTATGATAAATAATTTCGGAGAAAATCGGACAGACAGACAGACATACACCGAAGTGATCTTATAAGTGTTCCGTACGGAACACTAAAAATCAAGAGAAGACGAATTTTAAAATAAATCTTAGGCCAATTAATGTTTTACAAATTATTCTCCCGCCGCTCTGATCTAATGTTTGGCATAGTCAACTAAATAAGTTTGTTATATAAGTGTCTGGAACTCTATTAATGATCGTGGTCACTGCGACTTGAATGTTTTCATTGGCGTCGTATCATTTTCCTTTCACCGAAGAAGGAAAGAGGGAAAGGTACGAAAATAAATAAATCACGTGGCACGTTTACCATGTGAATACGGAGAGTGATCTAATAAAGAAACTTGGTTTTTGCCCAAAAACTTTATCATATTTCTTTAATGAAATCACGTCCTTTTTAAACATTAATTTTGCTCTGCCCAGATTTGGGACGGTCCGATTTTTCATTCTCCTCAAGCATCTCTCGACCACCATTCGTACATATGCTGCGTTTGCTGTTCGAACAATTTGAAGTTGAACAGAAAAGTTAATCGTATTTGTTTGAAACTCATTTAGCAACCGTTCATCAAAATATACTGTCACCCTCACCAATAGAACTAGGCATGTAATAAAACAAATGTCATAAAACACTAATGAAGGTTGCCGCTTTCGACGCCCGACATATCTATAAACTAGCTGGCACTATTTTCTTCTATTTTTAAACAGTTTTTTTACGGAAAGCGTGTGTTATATCATATGCTGAACGACGTCAAATCACTCTTTACAAAGTTTTTCTAATATGAATAGGTGTATACATAAGTTAAATATTTGTACTAAATTTTAAAACAACAGCAGGAAAAATTATGTTTTGTTTATCTATTGCATCGTTTAAAATACCGTAAACAATTTTATTAAGTATAGTTCAATTTAGACATTATTTTCTTTTAAAATAAGCTTGGCATGGTTTAAAATTCGGTCAAGTGCAAGTTGAACTTGCGCAATTAGTGTTGCGTACGTTGATTGCTTTTAAAATAAAGAATTTTGTTACGAAGGCACTTTACAAAACACACCCCAAAAGAGTTTTCAACAGAGTTTGTTTCTAATCTTTACTAAAATCTGATGACCTTGAATTTTTTTTTTTTTTTTATATACCAGATAAATTATTAAAGGTAATGCACTCGTGATAACTTTCGTTTAATCTACATCCCGGGGGGAAGATTCCAGAATGTTTTAAAATTTTTTGATCAGTACCATTTTCGTGATTTTTAAAAAATAATACAAAGAAATATATACATTATATATATATATATATATATATATATATATATATATATATATACATATATATATATATATATATATATATATATATATATATATATATATATATATATATTATCCGAGGTAACGTGGGGGCACCCTTCTCGGATAACTGAAAACTCGGATAATCCGGATTTGTTTTTTATTCATTCAAAAAATAAACACCAATACTTTAAGCCGATGTATTAACGTTTTTAACAAATAAATAGGTTACGTTACATACGTTATAAAACAGTGAAATAGGTATCTATGCAGTTCTGTTTCATAATGCATCTTCTTTTTCTCGCTGCAATGTTTCTCCATCTATTAAGAAGAAGCAAATCCGCTGGGGTTGCCTCTGGTTGTTATTCGATATACCTCAAGCAAAACCTTCTTGATGAGAGATCTTAGTGGGAGACTGTTCATCCACCGCCGC
>CM032446.1:226615939-226631412 GCA_019049505.1 Pachyrhynchus sulphureomaculatus
ACGTGTCAAAATTTCATGATATTTCGACGATTAGTTTACAAGTTACAGTGGTTTTAGTGACGTTACTTTTGATAATTTCAAACAATGAAAAATATAGAATTTTGTGTGTTGATTAAACACTGTTTTTTTGATGGAGAAAAATACCGTTTAAGCAAAGCAATGGCTTGATAGGTGTTACGGGCTGCTTTGCTATGCTGAATTTAAACGTGGTAGTATAGGTACAACTGATGCTCAACGCTCTGAACGCGCAAATGAGGTGGTTACATCGACAAACATAAAAAAAATCCACAAATTGTTTTGGATGACCGTAAAGGGAAATTGCGTGAGATAGCTGACATCCTAAAGATATCTTAATATACTTCTTTCTTTTTCATTCTTCCCAATTTTAACAGAAATAGTATGTAGTTGGTATTGAGACATGTTACATGTTAAGTTGATTGTAGAAAAAGTTTTAGAAATATAAACAGTTAAATTGGCCGAAACCTACTTATCTCTGGCTCAATAGGTAAATTATTGTTTTTATATCCCTGGCTAAAGGGAAAGAATAACCCTGCAATTTTTGCTTTTCTTTACGTTTTAGTGTTCTTATATTGCGAATATCCATCAGTCTCTCTATTAGACTTAAGGTTGTCGATCTTTCGGCATGTTAGCCATCATAATACTCGAACGAAATGATATTGTAATATTTGAAATAGGTGTGAATCTATAGTTTTTTGAGCGGTATTGTTTCAAAGAATGCGAATCAAAGGGGTGGTTGTCGATATGTTTTCATTCGAATTACGGAAATTTACTTTCTCTTTATTTCAGAAAGTCAAATTCAATACTTATTTTAGAACTACATGGTTGCAAGGGTAAATCACTTTAGTATCGTCAAACGGGGGTGACTTCGGACAGTGGAGGTGACTTTGGACAATCGGTAGTTCGCTACGTCTTATTCGTATTTTACCGAATGTATGCATTTTATCGTCACTGTTTTAATGCAAGCTCATACTTGCCAGTATTCTTTCAACCACGGTGGCGGTGGGGTCGCGCTGCAAGCTAAACTTCGCCACGTGCTACGCTTTTACTGGAAAAACTGAATTTAGTGAATACAAAAATAGTGAAAAAGTAAGTATTTTGCACAGAACTACAAATACTTAAAATCTGCACGATTTCCGAATATTTGCTTATTATTATAACTATTTAAAAATCATTTGAGAACTAAATTAAATTTTTTTCTAGAATAGTTTTTTTTTTTTATACAGGTCCGTAACAAAAAAATTGTCTTTTAGGGGGTGACTTTGGACAATGCCACGAAAGTTTAGAAAAGTGTTAGGGCGGCCGTTAGTTATCAGAACTACAATCAAGATAACCTAAAAAAAAGCTATGGAAGAAGTCAAAAACCGAACAAAGTCTTTAAGAAAAGCGTCAGAATTCTATGGTGTTCCAAAATCGACCATAAGCAACGGTGTCAATGAAAAACATACAAAAAAAGCAGGAGTGTGTTCTTAATGTTGTCGAAGAAAATCGTCTAGTTTTGTTAATACAAAGTGCCTGTGAATGGGGATTTCCAGTAACTGAGTATGATATCAGAGAAATAGTAAAACAATAATTGAATAGAAAAGGTGTTAATATTGAAAAATTTCATGACAATATGCCCGGAAGCGATTGGACAAAATCCTTTCTGTATTTTACGGAACTAGAAAAAGCATTAGAGAATATTGTTAACTATGGCGAGACCAACTTTAGTGATGATACTGGTAAAGCCAAGGTCGTTTGTAAACGCGGTGTAAAACACTGCGACAGAATTATGGATTCAACAAAGACAAGCATAAGTGTGATGATGTCTGCTTCAGCAAATGGATAACTTTTACTACCTTTTGTTGTATACGAAGCTAAGCATCGATATCGATGAGAAGAAAGAAATGATCCTCCTAGATGTGAATATAGCATTAATGAGTCGGGCTGGTTCGAGGCAGCAACGTTTTACAAGTGGTTTAGTAAAATACTATTGCCATATTCGAAACAACGAAGGAACCAAGCTACTGATTGGAGATAACCTTTCCAGCCATTTAATCATAAACGTTATAGAGGAATGTCATAAAAATTATATAAAATTCATTTTGTTGCCACCAAACTCGACATATCTGTGTCAACCCCTTGATGTGTCAATTCTGGGCCTTTAAAGAAGGGTTGGCGAAAAATATTGACGGAATGGAAATACCAGAGGAAAAGTGCTTTTCAGAAATCAGACTTTCCACAGCTATTGCAAAGAACACTACAGTTCATTCAAGCTAAGTCCGAAGCAAATATTTTTTATGGATTTCGAGGATGTGGAATAGTTCCGTTCAATCCGCAAGAAAGTCATCAAACGTTTACCAAATCATATGAGGAGTGATGAAGAAACAGGTACTACTATGCTTGATCAGTCTTGATTGGATTTCTTAAAAGAAAAAATAACAAAAAAGGAAAACGAAAAGCGGATAAATGTACCACTTGGTCGAGAAAATTAGTAAAGAGGATATAAATGCAGCTTTAGCAAGACCTTCAACTTCAGGTTGTCGAAAAAAAACTACAAAATCTTCCCAATCTGTTGCTGGCGAGAGTGATCCTTCACGTGATTTGGATTCGGAGTTAATGCCATTGAAAAACACTCATACAAAGTCAAAAGAAGGCAAAGACAACAGAAACTGCAGAACTACAAGTTAACGAATTTGGGATCATTGCTATTCCTGTAAATAAGTCCATGAAGAAAAAATATTATGTAGGAAAAATTATTAGTAAACAAGGAAATCATATACACGTGAAGTTTCTAAGAAAGAAGAATACCGGAGAAGGTCGTGTTTTTGTATTTCTAATCATAGATGAAGAAAGCAAGATTGTAGCAGAAGACATTTTTCAAAAATTAATCATACTCGAGCAACGCAGAGTACCGTTATACCTATGAATATTAATATTGAATAACTACAGTTCTTATTAAACACATTTGTTATGTATATAAAAATATGTGTTATGTGTATAAAAATATGTGTTCGAGGTCATCCCAGCGGTGCGGAAACATCGAAACCTGTACGATTTACATATGTGTCCAAAGTCAGCCCCCCCCCCCACCTTACCCGAGGTGACTTGGGACACTTTTAAAATAAAAAAATAAAAATTTCCAATGGCGTAAAATAAAATCTGTGCTAGTATTTGGATTCTAAGATTGGTAAAAAATAGAGTCTGGGTATTATGTTATTTTAGTTTGGAAGAAATATGAAGAAAATTCTAAAAACTGTCCGAAGTCACCCCGTTTGACGGTAATATATATGGGATGTGGGAGCATTTTGTGGAGGAATATTTCTTATGTCTTTAGAACAGGGATGCTCAAACGGTCGATCGCGATCGACAAGTCGATCGCGAGTGCTTTTTGAGTCGATCTCGAGAAAAAAAATTCGATGTAGAACTATTCACAGATTTTGTTTTAGGTAACTAAAACAAATGTAATGAATAAAACTACTAAAATTTATTCGATCCACAATTAGGCCAGAATAACCCCCTCATCACTTTCTTTTATCGTAATAACCCCCTGCTAGCGGCAAAAGGCGGCTTTATCAAAGGAACTCGGGGTACTTGTCAAAGAAAAGCAACGTTTTTGATTCTCGCCAATTTCGGGCGGCGTGTTTGACGGGAACATTCGAGACTTCGTTCGCGCGGATATAACTGTTGCGCCTGCAGGAATAGGAGTCAGTCTGAGTTGTAACTTGAAGGCGATACATCGATACAAAGTTTATTAATAAATAGTCCAAAATGAGTGAGTAAAACTTATCATTTTAATACCGATTGGGAGGAAGAATTTTTTTTTTGTATGGTAAACGATAAGTGCATTTGTCTCATTTGCCGTGCGTCAGTTGTAATACCTAAGCGTGGGAACTTAGAGAGGCATCATTAAAACGGTTCATAAAAACTATGAAAATGATTTTCTGTCACAGAGTGAATTAAGAAAACGAAAAGTACGTGATTTGATAACTTGTTTGAAAAAAGAACAAACCATGTTCACAAGACCAGCCAAACAATCAAAAGCTGCAACGATCGCGTCATTTAAAATATCTCATGTATTGGCGAAACACAAGAAACCATTTAATGATGGATTGGTTGTGAAGGAAGCATTTATTGAAGCGGGTGAGACTTTATTTGGAGATTTTAAAATAAAACAGAGATTATGTCTGCTATTAGAGAACTTCAGTTATCTCGTCCGACTGTCACAAGGCGTGTTGAAGTCATGAGTCAGGACATGGCAGAATAAACTAAAACATGATATCATGGAAATGTACATACTTTTCTTTACAGTTCGATGAGTCCACCGATATGACAGATACTGCCCAGCTGTGTATTTTTATTCGAATGGTATTCAGTGACATGTCGGCTAAGGAAGAGTTTTTGACAATGATTCCTCTGAAAGGAAAGACCCGTGGCGAAGATATATATGACGTTGTCTTCAATTTTGTAACAAACTACAAGCTACCAATATATAAACTAGTGTGCATTACAACCGATGGAGCACCAGCCATGACTGGAAACAAAAACGGTTTTGTGGCATTGTGTCGAGCTAATGATGATTTCCCTTTATTTTTCTCCTTCCATTGCATTATACATCAACAAGTTTTGTGTTCAAAAGTTCTAAATATGGAGGAGATTAATTGTGAATTCTATCTGTGCACGTAGTTTGCAACGACGGCTCTTTAAATTGCAGTTGGAAGATAGTGAGTCAGCTGAACACACTGATTTAGTTCTTCACACGGACGTCAGGTGGTTGAGTCGCGGAAAATTCCTAGAAAGGTGTCAAGAAATAACAGCTTTTCTGGACGAAAGAGGTGATGACACTCAGATGCTAAAAAACGGAAAATGACTGACTGATTTGGCATTTTTGACAGACATCACAATGCCTTTAAACACCATTAATTTGGAGCTTCAAGGTAAAGGAAAAACTATTATTGAGATGATTAGTGCAATAAACGCATTCAAAAGTAAATTGCAACTGATGATAGATCAACTGAAAAGAAAGGATCTGAAAAATTTTCCGTCTTTGAAAGCAAGTTGAATTATGATATTTATGAGGCAGAATTATCAAATATTTTGGGCCAATTCGAAATACGTTTTTATGATTTCAGTAAATTGGCAAATATCGCATCATTTATGAGTTATCCTTTTTCGTGTAAAAAAACATTGAGGAATTAGCTACTGAAATAGCAAGTCAGTTTAACATGGCCTCATGTTCTGTTGAAAATGGGTTAGTGCAGATTATATCAGATATACATCTCAAAGCCACAGCATCTGATACAAAATTCTGATGTTTTATATCTGAAGATAAATATCCGAATCTAAGGCAAATCGCCCTTCAACTGACGGCAATGTTTGGGTCAACTTACTTGTGCGAGTCTGCATTTTTCTGAAATGAAGATAATTAAGTCAAAATATCGCAATCGACTAACTGAGGAACATATGTCATCATGCATGCGATTAGCACTCGGTAATTACGTACCATCTTATGAAAAGTATGCTGAGGACATGCAGTGCCACGCTTCAACATCCAAAGTCACTCTTTAGTTAAGTTTAGACACTAGAACTCGTTTGTTTTGTAAGAACCAATAAACTCGCAATTTTGAATAATTATGAGTTTTTTCATTGACATTTTAGAGCAGACCTACACTTACCTTGACTAAAAAAATGCATATTGTGTTGAAAACTTAATATCTATGCCACGATACACCCTACCTAGACGACAATCCTGCATCACTCTTACTTGCAGCCTCTCAGAGTCGATCGATCGTAGTCTAACAATTATTGAGGAAGATCGCCAGCAGTTCAAGTTTGAGCACCCCTGCTTTAGAATGTAAAATCACTCCTATACCTTTATTTATTTTTAATTAAAATCCATGTTGATGTCACTAAGTTAAACATACAACAATAAACTTACAACTATAAGTTTTTAAGTAACTTATTACCCATATTTTATAGACTCGTTATGTCCAGAAATAACTATGATGGTAATTATATGTAATAAGCCCAGTAAGAAATAAAAATAATATAGCAAAAATTGATTTTGGAAAGTAAGCATGTAGGGTTCCAAATTTTTTCTACTTTTTTATTTTCCGCTATTTAGTGTTAAGCAAATTTATATAAATTTATCTTGTTATATATTGTCGATTTTAAGACATTCTCTGATTGAAACGTAAATAAATGCAACTCGCAAGGTGATTTCTTTAAGGAATATAATATGCAAGCAAGGAACGCAAAAAGTGTCGAGGTAAATTGCGCATATTAAAAAATATCGGGCGAAAATGTTTCTTTAATGAAGTACAAAAACTGCTCAAGTGCAACTTGATCTTACGCAATTCCGTGCGTGTTCCGTGCGTTGATTGCTTCTGAAATAAAATTTTTTGTTACGGAGGTATAAAATGATCAGTGACTTCACAAAACACACCCCAAATGACTTTCAACAAAGTTTGTTTCCGATCTTGACTGAAAACTGATGACCTTGAAATTTTTGTTTTTTATATAACAGATAAATTATTGAAGGTAATGCATTCGTGATAATTTTCATTCAATCTACACCCCGTGGAGAATATTTGAGAATTTTTTCGAAATTTTTGGATCAGTACTTTTCGAGATAGAGGGGGGGACAGCGATTTTTTCAAAATAATACAAAGAAAAGTGTGCGCATGTAACACATAATATATATTTTTGAACTCGTGTTTTTACAAGCTTTGTTTCCGATCTTTACTGAAAATTGATGACCTTGAAATTTTTGTTTTATTAAAGGTAAAGTACTCGTGATAATTTTCATTCAATCTACACCCCGTGTAGAATATTCCAGAATTTTTTCCAAATTTTTGGAACTGTACTTTTCGAGGTAGAGGGGGGAGACAGCGATTTTTCGCTATTTTTTCAAAATATTACAAAGAAAAGTATGCGCATGAGACATTATATATTTTTTTGTACTGAACTTTGTGTTTTTGCAAGATTTCATTTGACACTCCACTCGATGACCTAGTAAATTTTTTTTTTTTTCACTTCCGATTTCACCCCTTAAAACTAACCCCGAGGGTCAAAATTTAACTTTCAGAACTACACGGCTCTGATGAGGCCATCAATTTCTATATTAGTACCAAATTTCAACTTTCTACGTCAGATAGTTTCGGAGAGATTCGTGTGTGACAGACTGCGAAGTGATCTTATAAGTGTTCCGTACGGAACACTAAAAATGGCCCCGGACATGTTTTAATATTTACTTAGGTAGCGATAACTAATGTAGTCAAGATAAAGTATTTTTATGAATAATTTGAATGGAAATGAGTTAATTTTCGAGAAAATACGAAGGTAAAAACTTCAATAAATTATAGTTAATTTTATTTGTTGAGATTAGACAGGAAAATTGCAGACTGTGAACGTTTCATACGACCGTATTTTTAGCATTGTCAATTCTGATTTGAGAAAATTATCAGTTAAATAGATCCCTAATAACCTGAACATCGCTTAAAGAGGACTAATAGTCAGCACATTCAAGTTGTTTTGAAGAGGATTCATCTTTTTGGGTCAAATGGAAACTGTTGATGAAACGTTGGTCCATTACTATTATCCAGAGACAAAGGAACAGCCGAAGGAGTGAAAGCATGCTGGCTTATTTCGCCCCAAGAAGTTTCGCTAGCAGAAGTCAGCAGGGAAAGTTAAAAACCGTTTTTTTTTGATAAAGATGGGATACATCTTATAGATTACTTGGAACACGGCCAAACAGTGAGAATTTAATTAACTCAACTTTGTCAAAAATGCCGAAGAAAAGAGCTTAACGAGTTAAGGTATTTGCAAGCCCATAGCTGTTAGTTTTGTAAAAAGTAAACGAATTAGACTTTGAATTAATTGATTATTCCCTATATGCTCCTACGTTAGCTCTATCGGACTATTACCTATTCCCAAAACTGAAATAAGTAGTAGAAGTATTAAATTTTGTTGAAGACTGGTTTGCAAAAAGGTCAAAAGTTACTTTGTAACAGTTGTTCTAAGTATATACAATTGAGAGACGATTACGTTGAATAAACAATTTTTATTTTTGACTCTTGCTTGTTCTTTTTATGCTAGGCCAGAATTTATCAATATGTCATCGTCGTGCAAACTAAGTCATAATTATAATAATAATATATTTCTGGTTTAATAGCAACATCTTTAGACTTATGGAAGAGAACTGATTAATCTCGGTGGTCCTGTACAAAATTTATATGAAATATAATATAATTTGACAAACTATCATCGAAACTATAGTATAAAAGTTGCAAAAGTCTAAACTTATGGGTTATAAAAATATTATAACATCGTTGACCTCTTGTACATTAACGATTCTGTAATTCACATTTTCGATAAGGAATTAAAAAATATACTTCTTATTATACATGTGATCTTTATTCAGATCTATTTTACACACCCTACAGAAATTTAGAAATTATGTAGGTAATTTGAAATGAAAAAGAGTGTCTCCAAAAACAGGCTAAAAATCGCCCGTTTTGGCACCTTTGAATTTTGATACAAATTGTATGTTAAACGATTGTTAATGATGAGGACTTACTCATGACAAAGTTCTGAGTTGAGTATACTTTTGGTTTTTGAGGTATGAAAGATTGAAATTATAATACGCCGGTGATACAAGCAAAACTGCGCAATCAAATAAAATTCGATAGCTAGAGTTTTACCCCACTAGATATGAGCACGTCCAAAAAAAACCCCCTAAGACGAACTTGCAAAACAAACACGTATTTTTGCCATTCCGAATTTGCACCCCTTTCACCCCCAGTTTTGCTAGATTTTCATCCCTAGAAAATACGGCTCGCTTTTGGCATCGCTATGTGTGTACGAGGCTGGTTTGAAAAGTCCGTGCAAAGTCCGAGAGATGGCACCACCGGCGCGGATCGAGGTCATGTTTAGTTAGTAGCATCTCTTGAATGAACGCACACCAAGTTTCAGCCATATTGGTCTATTTCTTTGTGTTCGGCATTCGTGTGAATCAAGGAAGTCGAGTGATTTTCAAGAAATGGACGAAAAAGAATTTCGTGTTCGTTTGAGCGTGTGGTGATTAAACATTACTTTATGAAAGGCAAAACGCCTCAGGAGACTAAATAGAAGCTTGATAAACATTATGGTGACTCTGCACCTTCGATTAGAACAGTTTATAAGTGGTTTCAAAATTTTTCGGACTGGCCATATGGGCACAAGTGACGCTGAACGTTCTGGACGGCCTGTGGAGGTTACGACTCCAGAAATCATTGATCAAATCCATGATATGGTGATGGATGACAGAAGAGTTAAGGTGCGTGAGATTGCTAGTGCTGTGGGCATCTCGACTGAACGGGTACATAATATTTTGCATAAACATTTGGACATGAGAAAGCTTTCCGCAAGATGGGTGCCGCGATTGCTCACGCTTGACTAAAAACGGAATCGTGTGAAGTGTTGCAAGGATGGTTTGCAGCTGTTCCAGAAGAATCCGGAGGACTTTAAGCGTCGTTTCGTCACTGTGGATGAAACATGGATACATTACTATACTCCTGACACCAAACAACAATCTAAACAATGGGTTACCAAGGGGGAATCTGCACCAAAAAAGGCGAAGACCGTTCCTTCGGCCGGAAAGGTTATGGCGACTGTCTTTTGGAATTCGCAAGGGATAATCCTCATCGACTATCTGGAAAAGGGTTAAAACTATACAGGTGAATATTATTCATCGTTATTGGACCGTTTGAAAACGAGAGCTGCAAGAAAAACGCCCGCGATTGGCCCACAAGAAAGTCCTTTTCCATCACGACAACGCACCAGCACACACCTCAGCAGTTGTAGTCGCGAAAAAAATTAATGGAAATAGGATTCCAACTCGTTTCACATCCCCCCTATTCTCCAGACTTGGCTCCCTCAGACTACTATTTGTTCCCAATTTGAAGAAATGGCTGGCAGGACAAAGGTTTTATTCAAACGAGGAGGTGATTGCAGACACTAATGGATATTTTGCAGACTTGGACAAATCCTATTATTCGGAAGGGATCAACAAACTAGAACATCGTTGGACGAAGTGTATAAGCCTAAAAGGGAGACTATGTCGAAAAAATAAAAAAGGTTTACCCCAAACACATAAGTAGTTTTTATTTTTGCACGGACTTTTCAAACCAGCCTCGTATAGTAGTGCAAATATTTATCATTATTTAGTGAAATGGGAATTTTAGTTTCAATCAATATTGATATTTATCGAAATAAGTTATTTGTTATTGTAAATAAGATATTGGAAGTTATTTTGTTACTTCACGGTTTTTCTTGAACAGTAAATCAAATTATTTTATTTCAGAAAATAGCTAGTGTGGCTCTAATACAAAATAACACCTATCCTACAGAAAGGAAATATTTCCGTCCTGCTGGGAAATGTGGTCACGGTTCAGCCGATACCTAAAAAAGGCAAGAAGACCTTGGCAAATAACTACCGACCAATCGCACTGCTTTCAATAATATCGAAAGTCATGGAAAAGGTTATCAATCAGCATCTTCTAAAATATCTTGAACGATTCAATATTATTAGCGATCACCAATATGGCTTTCGTAGACATAGATCAACATGAGATCTTCTGACTTATGTAACATATGTTTGGAACAACGCAATTGAACACTTTGGAGAATCTCGAGCGGTTGCTCTTGACATATCCAAGGCATTCAACCGTGTTTGGCACAATGGACTGTTGGCTAAGCTACGCTCTTGTGGCATGTCTGAAAAGTTCTGTTTGTGGCTCTCATGTTTCCTCAGAAAGCGTTCTTTACGAGTGGCGGTCGACGGATTTCTTTCTAATACCTTCACAATCAACGCCGGTGGGCCCCAAGGCTCCATACTCTCTCCTACTCTCTTTCTCATTTACATTAACGATCTGCTGGAAAAGACAGGGAATCCAATCTATAGCTTTGCAGACGACAGTACGCTTGTCTCTTCATTCACTTTGAACGCTCGGACATCGGCCCTGCTCAGGCGAATATCCGCAGGACAGCAGGAGGTCGTTCAACTTAACAAAAACCTGGAAGAAATTCTATCTTGGGGTGACAGTAACCAAGTGGAATTTAACGCTACAAAAACCCAGGCGGCAGTTTTTTCTAAAAAAGTTAACGTTGCTGAACCCGACATGATTATGTCGGGGCACTGCATTCCCTAGCATCGTCGCTCAATTTGTTGGGCATTAGTTTGGGAGCAAATATGTCCTGGCATGAACATGTTGCAGGCATAGCAAGGCAACTGTTAATTCTTTAAAAAGCTCAAATTCAACCAACTATGGAATACTGCTCCCATATTTGGGGCTCCGCTCCCAAACATACACTGCTTTTGTTGGATTCTGCTCAGAGAAGAGCTGTTCGTCTGATTGGAGACCCGGAACTGACCGGGCGACCTTGATTCGCTGGAACATCGAAGAACCGTTGGCGACTTGAGTCTGTTCTACAAGTATTTTCATGGAAAGTGTTCGAAGGATGTAGCCCGCTTAATTCCTCCCAAAGCAGTGCATGTTAGAAATACACGTCGCTCTGGTGCTTCACATCCGTATGAGGTTCAACTTGTTATTCCGCGTACGACGCTTTTCAAGCAGTCTTTTATATGGAGAACATCATCCCTTTGGAATAATTTGCCCAGCGCTGTGTTTCCCACCGAGTACAATTTACAGCGATTCAAGAACAACGTGAATCACTCTTTTTTCCGCAGACATGCCGCTCCTGGAGCGCTTTAGGGACTTCCTTGCAGCACGTGTGCTAGATCCATAAAAATAAATAAATAAATAAAAAAATTCTGTCAAGATTATAGAATGTATTAATCATTTTGATACTTTTTCACGCTTTGGTTACTTTTATAATATAAAAATTAGACATTTTGCGCACCATTAAAGTTACTTCCTCACATTCACCAATAATAATAATAATTTAGCGTCCGCTCAGTACTGATAAGTGCTTAAGAAACTCTTTAATTTGATTGGCCGAAATAGGAAATATTATAAATTGGTGTTCTCAATAAATATTCATTAAAAAAATATGTAAATAATGAACAGAAGTAAGCTAGTTCTTGTTTAACACATTATTTTTGTGACGAACTTTACGAAACATATTAATAACAAAAGATCGTGAATTCAGATATGTAAGAACACTTAAAATCACGTGAAATATTATTTCTGCGTAACTTGCATATAGATTATTTTAAAATAAACTACAATTAGTAAAAAGTTTGGCACTGAATTTTTTCTGAAATTTTTGTGTTTTAAACTGGTTCTGTACATCCTATTAGTTATATAAGGTCCTTGTTATTGTTTAATAAGAAAAGTATGATTAATTATAAGACAGTGTTAGTGTTATATGTTGGTGGTACAATTGGTATGCAAAAAGATGAAAATGGAGGTAAGCATTATGAATTATATATAACTAAGGACACCCATATTGTATATTTTGCATATTATATGCATTTTTCTAAATATTTGCATAAATGCTTTAAAAATAGAATATATGTGCATATTTGAAGGAATTTATAATAATGTAGGTCTTTGGCAGGCGTTTTCATTCATTTCTCGGAATAAGGGCCAATGTTTAGGCCGCCGCACTATGGGACAGAATCGTGCGTACCGTCTCAAAAATCTGTAACTTTGTCGTTGATTGAAGTAAATAGCTGAAATTTGGTACGTAGTATCTCTAATGTATATACTATCAAATAATGGTACATTCGTTGTTAATTTTTAACCGACTTCACGTGTGTATTTTTTTTTTTTCCTTTTTTTTTTGTTTTTTTTTAATGTTTCTTCCAATATTACTCCGCCATTTGTGAACCGATTTTAAAAATTCTTTTTTGTTTGAAAGGTATTGCTTCCTGTTGGGTCCCATAAATTTTTTTGGAAATCGGACGGACAAAATGTCCGTCCGAAAAATTCATTTTTGAATATCTCGGCCATTTTATAAACCGATTTTCAAAATTCTTTCTTCTTTTTGAAAAAATTTGTCAACAGGCTGAATACATAAACAAATTTCAGAAATTGGACGGATATTTTGTCCGTCCAAAATATTGATTTTTAGATAACTCTATTGAAAAATTTATGAAAATCGGAGGAAGGAAGTCGGTTTTCTTTTTGCGAGAATTATTTTATTTATAATATATAAAAAAATAATACAAAAATAAAAATGACACTTTTTCGTACAAAAATATAGTTTACTTAACTTATTGAATGATAATTATACAGTTTAATGATATACACCATTATTTCGTATTTTTGTTAATATTACATATGAAAATAGCATGACAAACATCTATTAATCCACTACATAAAATAGAAAAAAAAATTGATATACAAACTACAATTTAAATATTGTGTAACAGTGACTGATGGTTTTCTCATACTTGATATGTATGGGTCTGATGTAAATAAAAGATCATGAAATACGTCTTCATTCGTGGCGGACCTAGAGCACTTTTTAGCGTGACATAATCTGATATTTTTGTAATCTTTATTACAAGATTCTTGGGCATCCTCAGATAAATTACCAATAGGCAGAACAGCAAAATGTCTAATTATACTTTTCCCCATGTATTAAGATCTTATGTATTGAAGAAGGCATGTTATACCACATATATTGTGTAACGTACAATTGTGCAGTAGCCCGAGTGTATTCACCAAATTTTTCTGGATTTACAGCAATACCGCATGCCAACGTAAATCTGAAGAATAACATAAAACCTTTTAATAAGATCCTCATTACCTCTTGTTATTTCTGAAGAGCAGTAGTAGTTCTCAAAAAAACGTCGAGCTGTATTGCCGTCATTGCTAATTCACTTCCTTGCCGGGGTTTTTATCAACATGCAATCCATTCGGCTTCGAAACAGACTTTGTACAAGTTTTTTCTTGTCTTCTCTACTTTTTTTTTATCTTCCGGACTTGCTGGGATGTAAACAATAGTCACCTGTTCTAGTGATATTACCTGGTAAAGCTGCCTTGTACCTACTTACCTACCTACATATCTACCTACATATCTACCTGCCTACCTATGTCCGCTATAGACGCTAGTAGACAATATTATTTAACACTAAAATGTCAGAAATAATCTATTTTCGAAAAATCTCCTGAATCAAATCTTAAAATTTTTTTTAAATATTTTGCATTTCCCTCCCCATCAGGTATTTTTCATCCCATTTAAAAGGAGGCAGATTCGGGAAAATTTTTTTTATGCCTTGACTTTTATATGAGCTGCTCTATGTGATGGTATCAAAATTACGACATCGGCAGACATCGCTAACTGTCAAAAGTCTATTTAAAGTTTCTAATAAGGTTAGGATATTAGACACTGCAAAAACAATCATGTACCTCTCCAGTTTTTTACATAAATGTCTACTTAAATGCTTTTTAAATAAGGTACTTAATAACCATTCTAACCATATATCACACTTACATATTTGCATTGAAAATAATGAAAATATGACCATGTAAACTGGTGCAATTCTGTTCTACATAATCGATATTATTTTGAGCGTCAACTTGCAAGTCAAGTTTTATTAAGAAAAAATATAACCGGTCAAGTGCCACTTGAACTTGCGCAATTAGTGTTCCGTACGTTGATTGCTTTTAAAATAAAAATAAAAAATTTGTTACAGAGGTATAAATCATCAGTGACTTCACAAAACACACCCCAAATGAGTTTTCAACAAAGTTTTTTTGTTTTTTTTAAATACCAGAAAAATTATTAAAGGTAATGCACTCGTGATAATTTTCGTTCAATCTACACCCGTGGAGAATATTCCGGAATTTTTTCAAAATTTTTTGATAAGTACTTTTCGAGATAAGGCGAGGGACAGCGATTTTTCGCGATTTTTTAAAATAATAGAAAGAAAAGTGCGCGCAAGTCTTACATTATATATACATTTTTTACTCGTGTTTTCACAAACTTTCATTTGAACACCACACTCGATGACCTAGTAAATTTTTTTTTTTTTACTTCCGATTTCAGCCCCAAAACTAACCCCTTAAGTCAAAATTAACTCTCAAAAACTACATGGCTCTGATGAGGCCATCAATTCCTATATTATTACCAAATTTCAACTTTCTATGTCAAATAGTTTCGGAGAGAAAATCGGGTATGACTGACTTGACAGACAGACAGTCAGAGAGACAGACAGACACCGAAGTGATCTTATAAGTGTTCCGTATGGAACACTAAAAATGAGAAATAATCTATTTTAAATTCTATATAATATGTATTAGACATTCAGTTAGATATGTGCATTAACAAAGTATTCAATATCGTACGGTACGCACGATTCTGTCCCATAGTGCGCCGCACCGGTGATTTTCCCCAAATAAATTTTATTATTTTATGGTCAGTAAAAACCAGTCAGTAAACCCCAGACGGCCATCAGAGCATACTTGTATTATTAATTTATTAGATTTCATTTTTGGTTGTGCTTTTAAAGTGGTTACGTCGAT
>CM032446.1:226631512-226856632 GCA_019049505.1 Pachyrhynchus sulphureomaculatus
AAAATTTTTATTTTTAAACACCATGCCATGTTTCGCTGTACGACAGCTTTTTTCGATGGTTTGTTACAAAATGAGGATAAAATTATGGTAAATTCCAAGGTATAAGATCCTGACTTTTTGCTCTTTCAATGGGGCAATAAACGACCCGATTAGGGTTTTGTGCATAGTTGCCAGATATTACGATAAACGTATTTTTATTTTGCCTGCTTTGTATACCGCCCTCACTTGCGCATGCAATCATATTGGATCTATTTTTACCTATATATTTACTGCCTGGCAACCCGGTTTGGAGCCCTTTATGTATTTAATAATATAGGCCTAATGACCACAGGTCCCCATTAAGATTCGAAAGATACTTTTTATTATTTTTATTTTTAGTTATGCTTACAACTTACAACGTAACGGTTCTATTTTAATTATGTAGCGTCCGTGGGAAAATTGCAATAGTGGCTATCGCAAGAGAAAATATTTATCACTTGACGCTAAGCAAATAATGAAAAGTGAACTAACAAAAACCCCAATTTCTACGATTAAGGAGGATGTAGGAAAACCATCACTCAGGAACAGGAAAAAACGGAAAGATTTTCAAATGCATCATGTAGACGATTGTGAAAAAGACGTCATCAGGAGAAAAATATATTCTATGTGTGAAGAGCAGTTGGAACCGACACTAGATAAAATAAAATTAAGACTGGTGCAGGACAGGACCAATATACATTGTGGCTGATCAACCCTTCACAGAATTCTCTTAAGAATGGGATTCACGTTCCGAAAAATCAACAAAAGGCAAGTAGTGATGTAGTCACAAAGATTACAAATCTTGCGACATACTTACTTATTTACAAGAAATTAAAAAATATCGATCAGAGAATTGGCCAATAATTTACCTAGACGAAACATGGTTCGATACCCATGACACTGTGCAAAAAGGGTGAGTTGACAACAGTACAAAATGTCAGACTAACGCATCTTCAAATAAAGGTAAACGAATAATCATTTTGCATGCTGGATCTGAAAAGGGCTGGGTTTCAAATTGTCTACTATTATCTGCCAAAAACATAAAAGATTATAGTTTGGACTATCACGAAGTCACGACCGCAAAACTATTTGAAAACTGGTTTCAAAATTCTCTTTTGCCAAATGTTCCCGAACAGAGTGTTATAGTTATGGATAATGCAAGTTACCATAGTCGCCTACTAAATAAGGTTCCTAATGCAGCCAACACCAAATCGGAAATACAGGAATATTTGTTAGAAAATGAAATATATTTTGACTTTAGTTATAAAAAAGTGATCTTTTGGAAGTTTTGAAAGACTATAAATTGAAAAAGAAATATGTTTGTGATAGTGTGGCTGAGAAAAAGGGACACACTGGTTTGCGTCTTCCTCCGTATTATTGTGTGTTTAATCCAATTAAACATAGTTGGTATGAAGTTAAATCAAAAATAAGGGCACAAGATGTTTCTCCTACTTTAAGCGTGTCAGTGGTTGAATTAGTAAAAAAAGTTATAAGTGAAATACCTTGTGAAAGCTGGAAGAATTCCATTCAGCACGTTGTTAAAGTTTTATATTTATGTAAATAATATAAAACCACTGATAATTACCTCAGCTGATGACAGTGACAGTGAAACCGAATTAGGCTTAAGTTAAAATATATTTTTATTTATACAACATGTCCCCTCTTGTAAACCTCATTCATTCAAACTGTATATTTGTGCTTCTTATCCATTTATATTGACATGCATCTATGAATAAACATCTCCAAAAACACTTATAATTTTATTTTTTGCATTAATGAATAAAATTCTTAAGTCCATCTTTGCAACCTATCATAAACAAAAGGTCAGAATTTTTATATTGCCCACTTAAAACGGCAAAAATCGGGATCTTATATTTTAGGACAGGCAATACTATAATAAATGGTTGGTTCACAATTTATGGCAGGTAATAAAATAATTTATTAATTAAAATAGATTTAGTAATGGTGAATTTTTTAAGTCTAATTGTTCATTTATTAAGGAATCTGAATTTTCCAATTTGTTTATTTCTAATGATTCTAGGTAATTAAGTTTCAGGCCCTTTGTGCAGGTATGTAATATTTCAAAGTTTGGGTTGAATTGGTGGTTATTTTGAATTAAATGGTTTACGTAATTTGAGTTATTTTTTCTGTTGATGTATGATGAAGCATGTTCTTTTCTTCTTTTTGAAAAACTTCTTCCTGTTTGACTTATATACGAGGCTGGTTTGAAAAGTCCGTGCAAAAATAAAAACTACTTATGTGTTTGGGGTAAACCTTTTTTATTTTTCGACATAGTCTCCTTTTAGGCTTATACACTTCGTCCAACGATGTTCTACTTTGTTGATCCCTTCCGAATAATAGGATTTGTCCAAGTCTGCAAAATATCCATTAGTGTCTGCAATCACCTCCTCGTTTGAATAAAATCTTTGTCCCGCCAGCCATTTCTTCAAATTGGGGAACAAATAGTAGTCCGAGGGAGCCAAGTCTGGAGAATAGGGGGGATGTGAAACGAGTTGGAATCCTATTTCCATTAATTTTGCGACCACAACTGCTGAGGTGTGTGCTGGTGCGTTGTCGTGATGGAAAAGGACTTTCTTGTGGGCCAATCGCGGGCGTTTTTCTTGCAGCTCGGTTTTCAAACGGTCCAATAACGATGAATAATATTCACCTGTAATAGTTTTACCCTTTTTCAGATAGTCGATGAGGATTATCCCTTGCGAATCCCAAAGACAGTCGCCATAACCTTTCCGGCCGAAGGAACGATCTTCGCCTTTTTTGGTGCAGATTCCCCCTTGGTAACCCATTGTTTAGATTGTTGTTTGGTCTCAGGAGTATAGTAATGGATCCATGTTTCATCCACAGTGACGAAACGACGCTTAAAGTCCTCCGGATTCTTCTGGAACAGCTGCAAACCATCCTTGCAACACTTCACACGATTCCGTTTTTGGTCAAGCGTGAGCAATCGCGGCACCCATCTTACGAATAGCTTTCTCATGTCCAAATGTTTATGCAAAATATTATGTACCCGTTCAGTCGAGATGCCCACAGCACTAGCAATCTCACGTACCTTAACTCTTCTGTCATCCATCACCATATCATGGCTTTGATCAATGATTTCTGGAGTCGTAACCTCCACAGGGCCGTCCAGAACGTTCAGCGTCACTTGTGCCCATATGGCCAGTCCGAAAATTTTGAAACCACTTATTAACTGTCCTAATCGAAGGTGCAGAGTCACCATAATGTTTATCAAGCTTCTCTTTAGTCTCCTGAGGCGTTTTGCCTTTCATAAAGTAATGTTCAATCACCACACGAAATTCTTTTTCGTCCATTTCTTGAAAATCACTCGACTTCCTTGATTCACACGAATGCCAAACACAAAGAAATAGACCAATATGGCTGAAACTTGGTGGGCGTTCATTCAAGAGATGCTACTAACTAAACATGACCTCGATACGCGCCGGTGGTGCCATCTCTCGGACTTTGCACGGACTTTTCAAACCAGCCTCGTATTACATACTTACACAAAGGGCCTGAAACCTAATTATCTTTATCTTTAGAAATAAACAAATTGACACGTTTAGATTCCTTAACACCAGGTTCACAAGTATGAAATGCGAATTTCAGACAACAGATGGTGCACCAATGCAGTTTGTGCTATAAAGATTTGACACTGCGCTATTTTGTTGTGTCGTCAACAAGTGTCAGACGCGTACGAGTGATAACTTGAAAAAGTGTGTGCATAGTGTTGTGTTGTTGTGTTCAGTATGTCGAAATTTATACCGAACAAAGAGTATTCGCGGACAGCATTCATTTTTTGTTTTCATTTGAAGAAAATTGCTGTTGAATCATACCGATTACTTAGAAAAGCTTTTGGTTAACATACTCCATCGCAAGATACGTGTGAACGATGGTTTCGGCGTTTCAAAAGTGGTGACTTCGATGTTGCAGACAAGAAACGTGGAAAACCGTCAAAAAAATACGAAGATGTGGAATTGCAAGCGTTGTTGGACGAAGATGATTCGCAAACACAAAAACAACTTGCCGAGCAATTTGGCGATAGTCATCAAGCTGTTTCCAATAGGCTACGAGAGATGGGAAAGATTCAGAAGATCGGTAGATTGGAACCACATGAGTTGAACGACAGGCAAATGGAAAAGCACAAAAACTCGTGTGACATTTTGCTCGCTTGGTACAAAAGGAAGTCGTTTTTGCATCATATAGTTACAGGGGATGAAAAGTGGTTTTATTTTGAGAATCCCAAGCACAAAAAATCATGGGTAGACCCAGGCGCACCATCCACATCGACCGCAAGACCGAATCGCTTTGACGATGCTCTGTGTTTGGTGGGACCAGAGGGGCGTGGTCTATTACGAGCTGTTAAAACCTGAGGAAACGGTTAATACTAAACGTTACTAACAATAATTGACCGATTTAAACCGTTCGCTGCTTGAAAAAAGGCCGGAATACCGAAAGAGGCAACACACAGTCATTTTTCTTCATAACAATGCTCCATCACATACGGCAAAACTAGTTCGCGACATATTGGAGGCAGTCAGCTGGGAAGTTCTACTCCATGCGGCTTACTCACCAGACTTGGCTCCTTCCGATTACCACTTGTTTGCATCGATGGGTCACGCACTTGATGAGCAGCGTTTTGGTTCATATGAAGAGGTGAAAAAATGGCTCGATGAATGTTTCGCAGCAAAAGGGGAAGATTTTTACTGGCGTGGTATTCACAAATTGCCCGAAAGATGGGAAAAATGTATAACAAGCGATGGAGCATACTTTGAATAAAGCACTTTTTATCATTCTTCCGAATTTAACATGTTTTTTAGAAAAAAAATTCCGCATTTCATACTTGTACACCTGGTAAATGAACAATTAGACATAAATAATACATCATTACTAAATCTATTTTAATTAAATTATTTTATTACCTGCCATAAATTGTGAACCAACCATTTATTATAGTAGTTTTATCCTAATTTTGTAACAAATCATCTGAAGAAGCTGTCGTACAGCGAAACAAATTACTGGAAATTTAAGTAGTGTTTTACTTCTTGCAAAACTTCTTTTCATGACTTTTATTATTCTATTATTATTTTTTTTTATTATTATTTAGAGCTCTCGTTTTATAAAAATATTAGCGTATTAAGTTAATGTAGTAGTTATAACGATAAAACCTAAATTTTACAAATTGAAGCCCAGTTTTAACAAAATCCCGGGATTCTTAATAAAAAAGCTGATTTTAATCTATATTCCCACTATCTTAGAACCTGCCATTATTTAGGCAAATTTTGAAATAAATATTTTTATAAGATAAAACGTTTGTTTTGAAACCAAATAGATATTCTTTGTTGAGTCCATTAGGAAATATAAAATTTGCGAAATTGCATCATATTATTTCAAATTGTGATGTTTTTTTAAATTAAATAAAACTAACAGATAGTGATCTTGCTTATTTATTGTAAACTTGTTTAATTCTGTAATGGACAATGAATCCACTGGTATTGTGTATAAATCGTTTTCTATTCTATTTTTAATTCCTTAAACAATATACTTTGTAAAACTATGTTTTCACAGAAATTTGGAATATCGGCAATCGTGGTTCTTAACCTTTACAAAACTCCTTGTTTATTCTCTCCCTGTGCCGTTGTTCCTTATAAAAGAAATCTTACCGAAATTCTCGTAACAAACCCTTTCACTGAATACCCAACACGATATTGTTTAAAGTTTTTTTATTTTGTATGTCAGAAAACATTGCACTTGGCATACACCATACTCGATTTATGGTAATTCAAAAGAAAGTGTCACATGCGGCATTTTACCGAATTGTTTAAACAGTTATTCAACACAATTCATCATCCATCAAAAATTAAATAAGTTCTTGATAGTTTTTATTTAACATTTTACATCGGTATATGAAGAAAAAAGAAAATCGTACCTACAATACAGATTCAATGCTATAACATACAATGATTATAAAAATGTAAGAAACAGGGTCAACGAGAGTATCCAGAGAATCAAAAAGAGCATTGGGAGAAATTTTCGAATGATATGGAACATGATCTGTACGGAGGACAAAAAAAAATATGGAATCTACTGAGAGATAGAAAAAAAAAACCAATAAATGAGTATATACAAAATACAAAAATTACGGTGGAAGAATGAGAAATATATTTCGAAAAACTCTATGGTCCATCAGAAACCAATTCATTAACACAGGAAATACAGCATGAAGATGAAAATGCTTCTTCTTCTTCTTCATGTGCCATATCCAGTCGCCCGGACGTTGGCGATCACTATGGAGAGTGCCTGTCTGTCTTCGGCCAATCTAAAAAGATCCCCAGCGCTTTGGATTCCTGTCCACTCTCTGATGTTCTTTAGCCAGGACATTTGTTTTCTACCAACTCCGCGCCATCCCTCAATTTTTCCTTTCATGATGAGCTGGAGAAGACCGTACTTTTCTCCACGTAGTACATGTCCGAGATAAGCAATTTTGCGACACTTTATAGTATTGATCAACAGTCTTTCAAAGTTTGCTCTACGCAAGACTTCCTCATTTGTCAGCAAGTCAGTCCACGGTATTCGAAACATTCTACGGTGGATCCACATTTCAAAAGCTTCCAGTCGGTTTCAATGTGCTTATTTTTATGGTCCAGCACTCCATTCCATACAACAACCCTGACCAGATATAGCATTTGGCCATCCGTTGCCTCAGTTTGAGGTTCAAATTGTCATTGCATAGAAGAGTGCTCATTTTTCTGAAAGTTGTACGAGCTGTTTCAATTCTGCATCTTATCTCTACGTCGGGATCCAAGTCATCTGTTATTATACTTCCAAGATATTTAAATTTATGAACCCGCTCTATCGGTGAGTTGTTGAGTGTCAGCTTCGCATCATCATATTGGCTTCGACTAAACACCCATAAACTTGGTTTTGCCAACGATGACATTCAGGCCCAGACCCCGTCCAGCCTCATCAATTCTGTTTACCATAGTTTGCAGACCGTCCAGTCTATCGCACATAATGAGGGTGTCATCAGCATATCTCATTGTGCTCAGCACACCCCATTAACCTTAACACCCAGCTCACACACACATCCTCTAATGCTTCCTTGAAAATCCTGTCCGAGTATAGGTTGAACAAGAGTGGAGACAGGACACAGCCTTGTCGGACCCCGCGCTTAATTTTTATGTTATTTGTTTTCAACTCTTCTATGCGGACTTCGGCTGTTTGTCCCCAGTATAGGTTTTCAATCATTCGAATGTCCCTGTCATCCAGCTGTAGCTGTTGTAGTATTGATATTAGTTTGTTGTGTCTAACCTTATCGAAAGCCTTCTCATAGTCGACAAAGCAAACGAACACATCCTTACGCTGATCCCGACATTTCTGCAAGAGCACATTGACATCGAACAAGGCTTCGCGCGTCCCGAATGCATTTCTGAACCCCATCTGACTATTATCCAGATCGAACTCACACTTTCTACGAATTCTGGAATGGATGATCCGTAGAAAAACCTTTAAGAGATGACTCATTAAGCTGATTAAGCGGTAATCACTACACTTTTTGGGATGTGATTTTTTGGGGATTCTTCTGGTATAGTGCCTGTGCTGTATATTAGATTAAACAGTTTTGTAATTTGTCCTATATTTTCCTCTGCTATAAGTTTGATTACTTCAATAGGAATTTCGTCAGGTCCTGTGGCTTTCTTATTCTGTGTAATAGAGATCGCGTGAAGGATTTCTTCCTTTAAGATTTCGGGCCCATTTAAACAGTTGTCATTGTTTCCTTTGGAAGCTCTGTTGTCATCAAAAAGTTCGTTGATATATGTTTCCCAAGCTTCTTTGATTTCTTCATCCCGTATAATAGGTTGATTGGATGAATCGAATAATACATGGGCTGGTTGTTTTCGATACATACCAGTTATATCTCTCACCTTTCGGTGCATTTGGAAAATATCATGTTTCTTTTCCATTTCTTCCATCTCTTCACACATCTCTCTCATCCATGAAAATGCTGCCCAACCAAATAGAACCATTTCCTTGAATCAAATACAGCACATGGCAGCGAAACTAAAAAACAGAAAAGCCCGGGTATGGACGAAATTAAGAACGAAATGATCAAATATGGAGGTGATAAATTATTAGAAGAATTACAAATTTTCTTTAACAAAATACTCACAGGCAAGATTATACCATCCGAATGGAAAAAAAAGCATCTTGATACTAATTTTCAAAAAAGGAGAAAGGACAGATCCAAAAAAACTATCGAGGTATCAGCTTAATGAGTGCGGTACTAAAATTGTTCACTAAAATTTAAGCAGAAGAAATAATGTTAAATGGAATCTGTGAAGAACAGCAAGGGTTCAGAAAGAACAAGTCTACTATAGACGCCATATTTATAATCCGTCAAATTACCGAAAAAGCCATAGAGTTTAATAATACAGCCTTTATGTGTTTCATTGATCTTACCCAGGCATTCGATAGGGTATGGTTAACTGATGTCATAACCCTACTACAAAAAAGGGGAATTCACCCGAACATAATAAAAACTATCGAAGAGTTGAACATCAACAACCACACATATGTAAGAGTGGCAAATAAATTAAGCAATAAAATATCTATGACAACTGGAATCAGACAAGGAGATAGCCTAAGCCCAATCTTATTTAACATCATAATGGATGAAATTATAAACAAAGTAAAGAAAACTAGGAGAGGATATCGATTGGGATACAAAGAAATAAAAATAATATTCTACGCCGATGATGCAGTAATTATATCAGAAGACGAAGATAACTTACAGAGACTCCTACATAAGTTCCAACAAACAGCAAAAGTGTTTAATGTGCAAATATCTGTAAAGAAAACAAAATCCCTTACAATATCTAAAGAACCGAAAAGATGCAAACTCGCGATTTATGATCAGAGTGTAGAACAAATATCTAGGGGCAAACATAACAAGTACCAGGAACCTTAAGGAGGAAGTAAAAACTCAAATAACAAAGGCATCATTAATATCAGGATACTTAAGAGATATAATTTGGAGAAACAAATATATGACCACCAGGAGCAAAGTAAGAATATACAAAACATGCGTAAGACCGATCATGACGTACGCGATAGAAACCAGAGCGGAAAACACAATAACAAAACGACTCCTAAGAACAACAGAAATGCGAACACATCGATAACAGGACATACCTTATTTGACCGGAAGAGATGTGAAGAAATAAGGGAAATGTGCGAAATACAGGATGTGGTGAGATGGGCAAGGAATAGGAGAAGAGAATGGAAAAACCATGTGGACAGAATGCCAAATGACCGGTTGGCTAAGGTTGCAAGAGAGAAGCGACCAAACACACCTCGACCGCTTGGAAGACCACCAATAAGATGGTATGAGAGCTGGTCTTCATCATCGCAATTGTTTCTGGGAAACCTTCGAAGTGAACACAGGACATGGTCCTAACGTAGGAAGAAGAAGAAGAAGAAGAAGACATCGGTATAAGACTATATATTCGAAATTCTCCTAAAAAGTCCTTCTAATTAATACCAAACTTGATAACTTAAAAACAATTATTAGATAATTGAATTTTTAGTATAATTAAACTAGTGAAATTATAAGGAATCGTTTAAGTACTTATTTAATAAAATCTGGTAGGTGATTTAGATTAATTAAGCTGATAAATTTTATTTTTATGCGAGATTTTGCCGAAATGGGAGTTATCTTTTAACTGTTTGCCCCCTCATAAATTTATATCCTGAAAATATGGGCGAAGATATCATGATATCCGTCAACGTAATCTAGGTGTCTAAACATACATAAGGTACCGGTGGCAATTAAGGCCCACCTAAAAAAAATATTGCTTTAAATCTGAGTATAATGCGTATAGGATGTCAAAAACATATTGTTTACATAGCTTGTACATGTTGCTGTAATAAATGGTGTAAAACAATTAAAAAAAGCATATTTTTTAATAAGAAAATACACTTTTTAAAAATCCTTCTCAGGGGCCTTATTATACTACGGTAGTATATTAAAGCCCATATAAAAATTTGCTTTATTTTTACAGTAAATCGTCCTAAATTTACCTAGAAATAAGTTAAAATAAAAGTAAATTGTTGTTTTTTACTTATTTAATCATTTTCCTTTATTTATTAAACGTGGGCCTCATTGCCCTCTTAATATTAATCGTAGACAATTTAGTTTCAAGGAACTAGTGGTCTTAATTAAGGTACTTAGTACAATCACAACATGTTCTGTAACTTTGAAAACTTAAATAATCAGTTCTTTTCTTATTAAACAAAACAATGTAATTACTTTTATATTAATTTTTAAGACTTAAAATCAGACTTTGATTAAAGGTACCTAACTCAGTTCTTTTAGTATCACAATCATATTCCTATAATCAAAAAATAGACTCTCAAAACAAAAAAAAAAAAATATCTTCTGCAAGCAAAATAAAAATAAAAACGATTAACAAACAAATTATTTATACTGAGACGGTAAAATATAGTTAAGTATTTTGTTTAATCACAGTCACAGCAATAAAACATATCTTTATCTTCGGTTGAGAGTCCGACACACTCTTCGTGGTACCATTTAAAACATTGGACACATTGCCGCATGTCCGAAACACGTCCTTCTTTGCAAGCATGGCAGAACCATTCAGATTCAATTATTTTTGACTTCTTAACCTTACTGCTATCTTTTCCAGACTTATTCTTACGATCTTTAGTTTTCTGATTGGCTTTTTTGATTTTTTCACCTTTATCATCTCATTTTCTTTTAGCTCTTCTCGTTTCTTAAAAAGGTCCCTAATAATCCGTTGACCTCTATAATTGATGGCCTTTCTTCTTGGTTTGTCTTTGATTACAGCATAGTTTGGAGTTGGCATAAGTTCTTGAAACGGGGATTTAGTTTCCTTTGTTTTAAGACTGGCTAGCGGAGTATCATCGTCTGAGTCTTCTTCGGAGGTATATAAATTGATTCTGGTGTGATCATTTCTATTCAAATCTTCTGTACAGCGTCAGGCTCAATATCAGTCTCTGAGTCTGAACTTAGAATAAGAGGACGTTTTGTCACAATACCAGATGTTGATGGTTTTGGCGATGGAGTTTGAAGCATTGCAATTTGTATTTTTGCTTTGTGGTACTTTCACAGGAAAGGTTAATGTAGCAATATCAGTTAAAGCCCTTACACCAATTTGCTTTTCTGGGGTAACAATGTCAGCAATAGTACATTCTTCGTTGTTAAGTATTGATGGTGAAACAGTGTCATAACGTGACGTTACTTCAGGGTACTCTATGTTTGCCTCAATAATAGTTGAAGTTTGTGGAGGAGGATGTTCGGTGAAGATCGCTGGTGCAAATGCTTCATCTGGTAATACATCAGGGTAGAATGGAAACAATCCAGTAGCCTTGAATCCATTTATTATATTTTCATGAGTCAATGCCCTCGACCAAGCTTTTGAGAATATTTTTGTTGAAGTTCGATTTCGTCAAGCGTCTGTCAGGATTTTGATACATGTATGTCATAGCTTCTTGATCCCAGTGATGCTCAAAAGACTTATTGACGGATTTATCGAGGGGTTGAAGTTCATGGGTTGTGTTTACTAGGCAAACAATAAAGCACAATATCATGCTTGTCTGCTTCTTCAACAATTGTATAATCCAGGTGCGAGGACGCTCCATCAAAGATTAACAAGACTTTTCCCTGCGTTTTATACTTTCCCAGATGCTTGATGAATTCTATAAATAATTCCGTGGTCATACTTCCTTTTGGAGCCATCTTTACGAGAGATCCAGCTGGTAAGTTATCACTATATTCTGGTTTTTGTCTTTGGCCTTTAAAGATGATCATTGGTGGGATAGCGGTACCAACAGCATTAACACACATTGCTATGGTAACATTTTCGGCGTGCTCAGGTGCAATCAAAATGGACTCGACGAGCTCCTTTTTGCGCCAAAACAGTTTGTTGATGATGAATAGTGAGTCTACAAACACCCCTTTTCATCCATATTATAGAGTCGTTGCGGGTTCTGTAGAATGTCTAATTCCTCATATAGGTCTTTCACTTCTTGGAAATGCTGAGCAACAATAGGACGGTTTAATTTTTGTGCTCTGCCTGGATTCATAAACTGGGCTTTTCTTTTGGAAATTTCTGGGTTCCTTTTCAAAAACATTTTAAGCCAGTCTTTGCCCGCAATGCCAGAGTCTTTATTGAAATTGTGCTTAATATCATAATTCTCGCAAAATAAAAAATGCTTGTCTCCGTATGACTTTTGGAGTAACAGGTACACCAATGTTAGCAAATCGTATAATGCGTTGTACAAGATCTTTTTCTTGGTCGATTGTCAATATGGAACTACGACCTAAGCGCTTAATAGTACTTTTTGAATTTATGTGATTTCGGAGAGTTCGTCTTGGAATGTTGTAACGTTCAGCTGCAGCTCGTTGCGTCAGCTGCCCTCGTTCTATTGCCGCCAAAGCGGCCCGTAAATTGTCTTCTGTCCACTGAGCTCTCTTTGGAGGCATTTTAATCAAAATCTGTAACAATGTTACACATATATTGACAGTAAAATTCACATAGTACATTGACCTAGAACACAAAAAAATTCAATCTGATACTCAAATATTAAGAGGCCAATAAGGCCCAAGTACCGTTATAATGGGCCTTATTAACCTCATGCCACCTTTTTACAAAATAACCTAATAAACCTAAAAAATCTTTCTCTGGCTAGGAAAAACCATATCCATTGTATTGTACAAGACATACTTAAGATAATAAATACAGCGTTATTAGTCAATTATTGAATTAAACGTAAAAATACTTACAGTTTCTTGGTATGAAAATTATAAAATTGCACAGTAGCCGGTCACTTCATCAACGCATCGCACGTCACTGGCAAGATGGCGGCGCTAGCGACTGCGGACCAATACGGAAACATTCACACCGATATTGTGCACGTGTGCGTAAACAGTGAAGTGTCATAGAAATGTTTTTCCGCGAAATTTGAAATGTGGGCCTTATTACCCCCTGGGCCTTATTTACCTCAGGTACCTTACATCTGCATTTCACAGTTTTTTTTTAAATAAATGGTAGTGCTGTTAAAGATGTAATTTCACTTGTACAATAATTACCTGTTTTAGCTACCACTTCCTTCCTTTTACTTTAATTTTGGTATGAGCATAACATATTGGTGAACGTTTTTACTCGACTTGCTCAAATTGTTGTATGATAAAAAGGTTATAGTAACCATTAAACTATGACGAAACAAACAGTAGATTAATTAACATACATATCTTATACAACATATTTAAGTATATTCTCGATCTGCGACTTAATTCTCTGACTACGTAATTATTTTTAGTACATCAACATTATATTAGAAAAATAAATCCCACTGCTGAACTTCTAGTGCACACTAATTTAAATCCTAATGTTGGTACATTATCCTTCTTTCCCACAATCACAAGTTCTCAGGTAAATTATTTTAATCTACAATTCTTTTTTTCGTATTTTGAAAATGCGTGTACTATTATTTTTAGTTAGAATCTTTCTTGAAACCACCTATCGAAGGCGTAGTACTGCAAAGTTATGGAGCGGGAAATATACCTTCAAACAGGTCTGACATAATAAGAGTTTTAAAAAACGCCATGGATAGAGGAATACTTATTGTTAACGTTACGCAATGTGCAAAAGGACCAGTTAGTATTAGTTACGAGACTGGAAAGGTAAGTAAATTAATAATATTTTAGAAGATTAAATAACACACAAGAGTCCAAATAATTTACAATACACCACAAATCTTTTCGTATAACTTTTTCTCCTTTAATCCTATGATTCCTGATATTATCGTTTTAGAATCCTAATACTATCAGATTAACAATAGTGCTTCATATTTATAAATAACCGGTCAAGTGCAAGTTGAACTTGCGTAATAAGTGTTCCGTACGTTGATTTTTTTTTTATATACCAGACTAGCCATGCCCGCGGCTCCGCTCGCGTGGACTTGATTCACTATTATCGTCACGGTATGTTCTGCCTGTCGTAGGAGGCGACTTAAAGAGCAACCTAGATGGTAGATGCCCAGATCCCACCAGCATCGCCCGGTGTGATACCATCGCATCGGCTTAGGCTGCGTGAAGTTGCTTAACGTTTCGTGGCTGTGCCGATGTCCCGGACTGTGGGACCAAATAGCATGATGAGGCACCTGGATACAAAAAATTCCGGAGGTAAAATAGCCCCCCGTTCGGATCTCCGGGTGGGGGCTGGTTCAGGGGCGTCGACATGCAGAGAACAGAAGTTCAAAATGGATTTTTGCAACATACGAGGTTTAAATTCGAACATAAATTCAGTGCACCAACACCTGCAATCAAATAAACCTCATGTACTCGCTCTCTGTGAAACTGAGGTCAGTTCATCGACCAGCACAGTAAACTATCTTTATCCTGGGTACGATTTCTATTCCCGATTTAGGCGTAACTTTGGAATCTGTCTTTATGTCAGAAGCGACCTCTCTTGCCAACGAGAAGAGGCTCTGGAGCCCCCCAACTTTGATGTTATGTGGTTAAAAATAACGACTCAACCAACCACAAGGTTCATCTGTATCCTCTATCGACCACCAAGTGATACTAACTTTAGAACACTTTTCGCTTCTCTTGCAGACACCATCGATCATTTACAAATTAACTATCCAAATGCCGAAATTGCCATCCTGGGCGACTTTAATGTCCACAACATCAACTGGCTTAAATATTCAAATACTACCGATGAACAAGGTCGTGAAGCCGAATCATTTTCAATCATTTGGGGCTTGACTCAGCTTATTGATGAACCAACACGGATCCCTGATCGAGACGGAGAGTTCGCCAGTCTTCTTGATCTGTTTTTGACCACCAATCCGGAGATTTACACGGTCAGCGTAAATCCGCCGTTGGGTTCTTCCGACCATAGACTACTTTCGACATCGAGTATTCTACCAATTAGTGATAGAGAGGCGCCCAAACCGCGGAAGATTTGGCACTACAAATCTGCTAAATGGGAAGATCTCATGGAATATTTTCGAACTTTCCCTTGGTTGGACGTTTGTTTTCGATCCGACGACCCATCTGACTGCGCCAAGGAGGTTTCCGATGTTATTTTGGCCGGTATGGAGGCTTGCATCCCTTTTTCGAAGAAATGCCCTTCCAACGGCAAGCCTTGGTTTGACCTAAAATGTAAAGAAGCTGTTGCTTCTAAACATCTTGCATACCGACAGTGGCGTGAAGATCCTAACACCATAAATCGTAACATCTTTGTTTGTGCCAGGAACAGATGCAAAGAAATTATCGACGAAACCAAGGAGGTACACAATCAACGGATTAGAAACAATCTTCTCGCTTGTCCCGGCAATTCCAGGTCCTTTTGGTCAGTCGCTAAGGCAGTTAGTCAAAATTTCACCAAATCCACCATACCACCACTCACACGGCCAGATAATTCTATTGTAACGACACCTGTTGAGAAAGCGAACTTGTTGGCTGAACTCTTTGCTTCACATTCTACTGTCGATTTCCAAGGAAAAAACACCACCTACTATTCCCATAGTGCAGTCAAGGATGCCCGATATTGTCTTCAGACAGCGTATCATAAAACGTATTTTGATGAAGCTAGACACCAAAAAGGCTTCTGGCGCTGACGGAATACCTGCCATAGTTCTCAAGAACTGTGCAAGGGAACTAACACCAGTTTTCTGTAGACTTTTCAACCTATCCTACAGAAAGGGAATATTTCCTTCCTGCTGGAAATGTGCCACAGTTCAGCCGATACCTAAAAAAGGCAAGAAGACCTTGCCAAATAACTACCGACCACTACTCTCAATAATATCGAAAGTCATGGAAAAGGCTATCAATCAGCATCTTCTAAAATATCTTGAAGGATTCAACATTATTAGTGATCACCAATATGGCTTTCGTAAAAATAGATCAACAGGAGATCTTCTGACTTATGTAACACATGTTTGGAACAACGCAATTGAACACTTTGGAGAATCTCGAGCGGTTGCTCTTGACATATCCAAGGCATTTGACCGTGTTTGGCACGATGGGCTGTTGGCTAAGTTACGTTCTTATGGTATGTCTGAAAAGTTCTGTTTGTGGCTCTCATGTTTCCTCAGAGAGCGTTCTTTACGAGTGGCAGTCGACGGATTTCTTTCTAACACCTTCACTATCAACGCCGGTGTGCCCCAAGGTTCCATACTATCTCCTACTCTCTTCCTTATTTATATTAACGATCTGCTGGAAAAGACCGAGAATCCAATCTACAGCTTTGCAGATGACAGTACACTTATCTCTTCATTCACTTTGAATGCTCGGACATCGACTACTCAGACGAATATTCGCAGACAGCAGGAAGTCATTCAACTTAACAAAGACCTGGAAGAAATTCTATCTTGGGGTGACAGTAACCAAGTGGAATTTAACGCTACAAAAAACCCAGGCGGCAGTTTTTTCTAAAAAAGTTAACGTTGCAGAACCCGACATAGTTATGTCGGGGCTCTCCATCCCTCTAACATCGTCACTCAATCTGTTAGGCGTTAATTTGGGAGCAAATATGTCCTGGCAAGGAGAGCTTCTCAAAAGTTGGGAATATTGTTTCGAACCAGAAAGCTTTACACTCCACAACAACTGTTAATTCTTTACAAAGCTCAAATTCGACCAACTATGGAATACTGCTCCCATGTTTGGAGCTCTGCTCCCAAACATACACTGCATTTGTTGGATTCTATCCAGAGAAGAGCTGTTCGTCTGATTGGACACCCGGAACTGACCGACGGCCTTGATTCGCTGGAACATCGAAGAACGGTTGGCGACTTGAGCCTATTCTACAAGTACTTTCATGGAAAGTGTTCGAAGGATGTGGCCCGCTTAATTCCTCCCAGAGCGGTGCATGTTAGGAGTACACGTCGCACTAATACTTCACATTCGTATGAGGTTCAGCTTGTTACTCCTCGTACAACGCTTTTCAAGCAGTCTTTTATATGGAGAACATCATACCTTTGGAATAGTTTGCCCAGGACTGTGTTTCCCATCGAGTACAATCTACAGCGATTCAAGAACAACGTGAATCGCTTTCTCCGCACACGTGTCGCTCCTGTAGCGCTTTAGGGATTTCCCTGTAGAACGTGTGCTAGACCCATAAAAAAAAAAAAACTGCTTATTCCTTATGTTACCTAACGTAATAAAATATATCCTATAACCTGGCCAGAGAACATATGTATTTTATGAAAAAAACACGTAAATCGAATAAGTGGTTCTCCAGTAATAAGCGCACTAACGGACAGACAGACAGGCAGATCGACAGACAGAGAGACGTTGCATTTTACATATATTATAGATAGAAGATTATAGATAACCCGTCCAGAGAATAAATGTATGAATTAAAAAAAAACACGTCTGATAAGTGGTTCTTGAATGCTAACGCACTAACGGACAGACAGACCGACAGAGAGAAGTTACATTTTATACATATTGTCTTCTTTGTTACATGTTCCATATTTAACGGTTTAGGTAGCATGTTGCAAGAACCTTTTTCCCACTTGATTCACTATTATCGTCACTGCTTATTTCTTATAGTACCTAACGTAATAAAATACATATATCCTAAAACCTGGCCAGAGAACATTATGTATAAATCTAAAAAAATGCGTAAATCGGATAAGTAGTCCTCAAGTGATAAGCGCACTAACGGACAAACAGACAGACGAAGAGATGTTGCATTTTATATATATTATAGATTATAGATAATCTGGCCAGAGAACAAATGTATGAATTAAAAAAAAAAAGTAAATCGGATAAGTGGTTCCCAAGTTATAAACGCACTAACGGACAGAGAGACGTTACCTTATATATATATATATATATATATATATATATATATATATATATATATATATATATATATATATATAATATATTCTTTGCTACATTATATTGTGCCATAGGTAATGGTTTAGGCAGTGTATTGCAGGAAAACGCGCCAGTGGCAAACTTTTTCAGACTTGATTCACTATTGTCGTCACTGCTATTACCTAACGTAATAAGATATATTCTAAAACCTGGCCAGAGAACATATGTATGTTTAAAAGAAAGCACGTAAATCGGATAAGTGATTCTCGAGTGATAAGCCCACTAAGGCACACAGACAGACAGACAGACAGACAGAGAGACGTTATTAAAGGTAATCCACTCGTGATAATTTTTGTTCAATCTACACTCCGTGGAGAATATTCCAGAATTTTTTTAAAAATTTTTGATCAGTACTTTTCGAGATAAGGGGGGGACAGCGATTTTTCGCGATTTTTTAAAAATAATATAAAAAAAAGTGTGCGCAACTATTATATTACATTATATTATATATATATATATATATATATATATATATATATATATATATATATATATATATATATATATATATATATTTACTCGTGTTTTTACAAGCTTTTATTTGATACCACACTCGGTGATCTAGTAAACATTTTTTTCACTTTCGATTTCACCCCCCAAAACTAACCCCTTAAGTCAAAATTTAACTTTCAAAACTACACGACTCTGATGAGGCTATAAATTCCTATATTGGTACCAAATAGTACCAACCAGTTTCTATAACAAATAGTTTCGGAGAAAATCGAGTGTGATAGACGGACAGACAGCGAAGTGATCTTATAAATGTTCCGTATGGAACACTAAAAAATAGAATCCTCAGTTTTTTTTTACTGAAATTATGACCTGAGAAGCCATCTTTATCAATCAGTAATATGCAATAAGGATAAATATTGAATATGAATCGTTAACACATTTGCACCCAAGTCTTCTTTATGGCTTCAAATTATTTTTAAGGTTTTGGCGGCAATTGGAATAATTTCGGGAAGTGATATGACTGCAGAAGCCGCTCTAACAAAACTACTCTATGTTTTGGGACAACCAGGAGATTACGATTCTAGAGTTCAGGTGGGTGTTTTAAAAACAGATATTATGTTATCTAGGCTGTAATACTTGTATATATTACTATAACTATATTGTTGATATATATATATATATACATATATATATATATATATATATATATATATATATATATATATATATATATGTATATATATATATATATATATATATATATATATATATATATATATATGTATATATATATATATATATATATATATATATATATATATATATATGTATATATATATATATATATAATGTATGTATATATATATATATATATATATATATATATATATATATATATATATATATATATATATAATGTATACATATATATATATATATATATATATATATATATATATATATATATATATATATGTATATATATATATATATATATATATATATATATATATATATATATATATAATGTATATATATATATATATATATATATATATATATATATATGTATATATATATATATATATATATATATATATATATATATATAATGTATATATATATATATATATATATATATATATATATATATATATATATATATAATATATATATATATATATATATATATATATATATATATATATATATATATATATAATGTATATATATATATATATATATATATATATATATATATATATATCTATATATATATATATATATATATATATATATATATATATATATAAATATATATATATATATATATATATATAAATATATATATAAATATATATATATATATATATATATATATATATATATATATATATATATATATATACGAGGCTGGTTTGAAAAGTCCTCCGAGAGATGGCACCACCGGCGCGTATCGAGGTCATGTTTAGTTAGTAGCATCTCTAGAATGAACGCACACCAAGTTTCAGCCATATTGGTCTATTTTTTTGTGTTTGGCATTCGTGTGAATCAAGGAAGTCGAGTGATTTTCAAGAAATGGACGTAAAAGAATTTCGTGTGGTGATTAAACATTACTTTATGGGCAAAACGCCTCAGGAGACTAAAGAGAAGCTTGATAAACATTATGGTGACTCTGCACCTTCGATTAGAACAGTTTATAAGTGGTTTCAAAATTTTCGGACTGGCCATATGGGCACAAGTGACGCTGAACGTTCTGGACGGCCTGTGGAGGTTAGGACTCCAGAAATAATTGATCAAATCCATGATATGGTGATGGATGACAGAAGAGTTAATGAGAAAGCTATCCACAAGATGGGTGCCGCGATTGCTCACGCTTGACCAAAAACGGAATCGTGTGAAGTGTTGCAAGGATGGTTTGCAGCTGTTCCACAAGAATCCGGAGGACTTTAAGCGTCGTTTCGTCACTGTGGATGAAACATGGATACATTACTATACTCCTGAGACCAAACAACAATCTAAACAATGGGTTACCAAGGGGGAATCTGCACCAAAAAAGGCGAAGACCGTTCCTTCGGCCGGAAAGGTTATGGCGACTGTCTTTTGGGATTCGCAAGGGATAATCCTCATCGACTATCTGGAAAAGGGTAAAACTATTACAGATGAATATTATTCATCGTTATTGGACCGTTTGAAAAACCGAACTGCAAGAAAAAAAACGCCCGCGATTGACCCACAAGAAAGTCCTTTTCCATCACGACAACGCACTAGCACACACCTCAGCAGTTGTGGTCGCAAAATTAATGGAAATAGGATTCCAACTCGTTTCAGATCCCCCCTATTCTCCAGACTTGGCTCCCTCAGACTACTATTTGTTCCCCAATTTGAAGAAATGGCTGGCGGGACAAAGATTTTATTCAAACGAGGAGGTGATTGCAGACACTAATGGATATTTTGCAGACTTGGACAAATCCTATTATTCGGAAGGGATCAACAAACTAGAACATCGTTGGACGAAGTGTATAAGCCTAAAAGGAGACTATGTCGAAAAATAAAAAAGGTTTACTCCAAACACATAAGTAGTTTTTATTTTTGCACGGACTTTTCAAACCAGCCTCGTATATATATATATATATATATATATATATATATATATATATATATATATATATATATATATATATATATATATGTTGATGATTGCATAACTGCCATTCCAAAAGACCAAGTAAATTATTTCCTAAATAAATTTAATAATTATCACCAAAGAATACAATTCACAGTAGATATAGAACAGAACAATAAAATAAATTACCTCGATTTAACGTTATTTCACATAAATAAAAACATAAAAACATCGTGGTATACAAAAAAAAAACGTGGTCATCAAGATACTTAAATTACAATTCTAACCATCCGTTAAAACATAGGAAATCTGTCGTAATAGGATTGGCAGACCGTGCAATCGCCTTATCAGATCCAGAATATCGAGAAGACGCAATAAACAAAGCCAAAAACGCTTTAATGTTAAACAAATACCCGTTATCTCTGATCAGGAAGATTTTTAAAAAGCGCATTCACAAATTTTACAATTCTACCGAAGCAGTAAACCACAAACAAAAAGACACTAAAAAATATATTGTTTTACCATATCTAAATGAATTCTCACATCAAATTGAAAAACTATTCAAAAGATACAATTTCAACATCGCTCATAAAGCCTATAACCTCCTTAGTAACAACTTTTCAAAATTAAAAGCACCAACACCAAAAAACAAAAAAAGTAACATTGTTTACGAAATTCCATGTAATGATTGTAGTGGAATATACATTACTGGACAAACCAGTCAATATTTGGAAAACCGTATAAAAGGCCACAAGTACGATAAAAATAACGTAACTTCATTAAACAAACATGAAAAGGAAAAACAACACATATTTAATTACGAAAGCACAAAAATCTTAAGTTCCGAAAATCATACTAAAAAAAGAGAAATCTTAGAATCCATCCTTATCCACAAAAACCAAAATGCCATAAACGACAAAAAAGAAATTAACAATCTGAATCGAATATATTTGTCAGTTCTTTAAAGTACGAGGATGGTTCGAAAACTCCGTGCAAAAATAAAAACTACTTATGTGTTTGGGGGTAAACCTTTTTATTTTTTCGACATAGTCTCCTTTTAGGCTTATACACTTCGTCCAACGATGTTCTAGTTTGTTGATCCCTTCCGAATAATAGGATTTGTCTAAGTCTGCAAAATATCCTTTAGTGTCTGCAATCACCTCCTCGTTTGGATAAAATCTTTGTCCCGCCAGCCATTTCTTCAAATTGGGGAACAAATAGTAGTCCGAGGGAGCCAAGTCTGGAGAATAGGGGGGATGTGAAACGAGTTGGAATCCTATTTCCATTAATTTTGCGACCACAACTGCTGAGGTGTGTGCTGGTGCGTTGTCGTGATGGAAAAGGACTTTCTTGTGGGCCAATCGCGGGCGTTTTTCTTGCAGCTCGGTTTTTAAACGGTCCAATAACGATGAATAATATTCACCTGTAATAGTTTTACCCTTTTCCAGATAGTCGATGAGGATTATCCCTTGCGAATCCCAAAAGACAGTCGCCATAACCTTTCCGGCCGAAGGAACGGTCTTCGCCTTTTTTGGTGCAGATTCCCCCTTGGTAACCCATTGTTTAGATTGTTGTTTGGTCTCAGGAGTATAGTAATGTATCCATGTTTCATCCACAGTGACGAAACGACGCTTAAAGTCCTCCGGATTCTTCTGGAACAGCTGCAAACCATCCTTGCAACACTTCACACGATTCCGTTTTTGGTCAAGCGTGAGCAATCGCGGCACCCATCTTGCGGATAGCTTTCTCATGTCCAAATGTTTATGCAAAATATTATGTACCCGTTCAGTCGAGATGCCCACAGCACTAGCAATCTCACGCACCTTAACTCTTCTGTCATCCATCACCATATCATGGACTTGATCAATGATTTCTGGAGTCGTAACCTCCACAGGCCGTCCAGAACGTTCAGCTTCACTTGTGCCCATATGGCCAGTCCGAAAATTTTGAAACCACTGATAAACTGTTCTAATCGAAGGTGCAGAGTCACCATAATGTTTATCAAGCTTCTCTTTAGTCTCCTGAGGCGTTTTGCCTTTCATAAAGTAATGTTTAATCACCACACGAAATTCTTTTTCGTCCATTTCTTGAAAAATCACTCGACTTCCTTGATTCACACGAATGCCAAACACAAAGAAATAGACCAATATGGCTGAAACTTGGTGTGCGTTCATTCAAGAGATGTTACTAACTAAACATGACCTCAATACGCGCCGGTGGTGCCATCTCTCGGACTTTGCACGGACTTTTCAAACTAGCCTCGTATAATGATAAAGTAACACCATTTTAATACTTTTTAAATGTGTGTAGAGTTTAGAAATGTAAAAAATGTGTGTTGTGTATATGACTTTTAAAATGTTTTGATTATTGACAAGAAAATAAAAATCTTTCAAAGTCTACTTCCTAAGGTAAGCCAAATTATAACATTGTTATTGCATAGGTAATCATGGTTTTGGTTTTTTAGGATACTCGATACATATGGACACTGTTACCGGTTGTATTAATAAAATTAAATGTTTTAAAAATATCACTAGGTTGATCGAAACGTAAACATACATGTAAATTGAAGTTTTTATTTACGTAACCTTAAAGCCAAGAAAAAATCATTACCATATACATATATGTATATATATATATATATATATATATATATATATATATATATATATATATATATATATATATATATATATAGTATAATTGCCCGGTTTAATATCGTTTATTTAATATCTTCTGCCGTTTGTCTAAAAACTTCATCATTCATTACCATAAAATATTTTAAAAATACATTTTTTTAAAATAACATATTGGTATGAATTCTACAGGTATATTTCGACTAATTTTTATTCATTTTAGCTTCTGAAATCTGATATAAGAGGAGAGCTGACTAACAGCATAATATGAAAAATATTCTGCCAGCAATGTAAATATTTTAATAAATCATTCATTGAATTTAATATTTACACTCTTGTATAAACCAATAAGTAATTATATAAGTATGTACGTACATACATAGTTCATACGTAGTTTATTTTATAACTAATTGAGAATATGTCTTGTTTATTTATTAAACAGAAATTTATTTATTTTTAAAAAGTATTTATAATAAATAAAAATATTTTATAATCAAATAATGTCTGTTTTATTTTTAAAATTACTAAATACCACATATAAATTAGTTTATTACTTGATACCTACGTACACTTGTAGGTAGAAGTCACATTAGTACTGTATTATATTAGGTCACGAATAAAGTTTGTCGGATATTCACTCACGAGTGAACGCCCTTTCGGGATGAAGCTATGTGAGTAAGGATCCCTAAAGATCCTTCATGCAATGGTAAGCGAAAGGTCATATAGTCACTCCAGTTTGACATTGTCTCATCCAAGGAACCAAAGACAACTTCAAGTTTAGTAATAATAATAATAATAATAGCTTTATAATAGCTTTATTCCCAACAGTAAGAACCATTTACAGGAAAAACAAGAAATAATATGAATGAAATTTTCTCTTAAAACTAAGGTACTAAAGTAACAACAAGAAAAAGAAGAAAGAAAGAAATAAAAATGAATAAAGAAATTAAATGAATCAGCGCAGTACAAATTAGAATAAAAGTGAAATAAAACAAAGATTAGTTACATACACCCAACAAGCAAAACAAGCTTCTAAAAGAATTTTTATAAATGTCCTATCAAGTGAAATGATCTAAACATATTGACCGAATCTTATTTTCGGTGTCTGCAAAAATGTCACATTCATTACTAATTAAGTTAAATTTAGTGCACATGACATTGATTGGTTCAATTAACCTGAGATTAGTCCTAGCACGTGAACAAACAAAAGTAGCAATATTTCGTGAATTAATTCTAGGCACCAATATAGCCACCTTCGATAGCAGCTGAGGACAGTCTATGATTCCGTGCAACAATCTATACAAGATAATTATAGACGAACACTCTCTGCGAGCCTCAAGTGATTGAAAATTAAATCTCTCCAATAACAAAGAGTACTCTATTCCTCTCATTGGATAGACACCATCTACCTTATATGATAAATATTTTAGAAATCTTTTTTGAACTCGTTCTAGCATTAGTTCGTAGTATAAATAATATGGGCTCCAAATAAGAGAGGCATACTCTAGTTTGGATCTCACATAAGACTCATATAGCAGTAATAAAGATCGTTCACTATTAAAGCTTCTACAGTTGCGCACTATAAAACCATATAGACGATTGGCTTTCAGCGTTACGTTATTAATGTGATTAGAAAAATTCATTTTGTTATCGAATACTACTCCTAAGTCCCGTACACTATTGGTGCGCTCGAGAGTTGACGTTCCTAGTGAATATTCATATGTTATTATATGGTTTTTCCTCGTCACCGACATAATTTTACATTTAGAAATATTCAAGTCTAATTTATTGTGCTTACACCAATTCTCAAGCACGCAAAGCTCAGTTTGAAGCAATTTACAGTCCTGAATACATAAGACGGACGCATACAGCTTGAGATTATCAGCGAAAAGCAGCCTGCCACAATTCAGAGTATCACAGAGGTCATTAATATATAGCAAAAATAGTAGGGGACCAAGATTGGATCCCTGTGGCACGCTCGAGTTTGCGGTATAGGAATCGGAAATATATCCATTATAGTGTACTGACTGAGAGCGGCCCCCCAAATATGAAGAAAACAAACTGCACGCATCCACACCAAAACCCATACGCCAAAGCTTTTTCAGCAAAACGAAATGAGATATTCTATCAAAGGCTTTAGAAAAGTCCGTGTATATTACGTCAACCTGCCCTCCTGCGTCTAATATGTTCTCTGTAAAGTTTGTATACACTCCCAAGTTTGTAACCGTGGATCTACCATCAATAAATCCATGTTGATGGGTTGACAGAATACCTCTAACCTGAGTATAAATGCGATTATACAGAATTACGTCAAATAGCTTCGAAAAATTGTTCAGAATAGAAATAGGTCGATAATTGTTTACCTCGCTACGTTCGCCGGACTTGAAAATGGGGCACACCCTCGTTTCCTTCCAGCTCTCCGGAAACGTTAACGTCCTTAACGCCAGATTATATATGTATTTTAGAGGCACCATAAGTGCACCCATACAGTCTTTAACCATAAAAGATGGAATATCAACAGGTCCTGCGGTCAGCCTATTCTTTAATTTTTTAGCAGCGTGTTGAATCTCACTGTCTGTTACACAAGCTAACGAAATCTCAACACTACCGAAAAGCTGATAAGCACTCTCCGGAACAAAATCGATTTCATTCTCGTTAGGCAAGAATACACTTTCAAAATAAGAAGCGAACACATTTACTATGGCTTGCGGCTTTTCATATCAAGCACCGCGCAAATGAATTGCTCCGGGAATCCTATATTCTCGATTCTTCTGATTAATAAAGGACCAAAACTTTCCTGAATCACTGTTAATTGCTTCCTGGACACCAAGTATGTACCTATCAAAAGCTGATTTGCACTTAACCTTAATCAATCTTCTAATATTTGTAAATTCGATATTATACCATTGATCACCGGTTTTTTTATATTTTGATCTCATTAGGGATTTATATTTAATATCCGTAATTATTTCTGATGTATACCAAACAGGAAATTTTCGCTTGAAATTTTTGCGAAGTGGAACATAAATATCTAGAGTCGGTTATAAAACTCAGTAACTGCGATGTTAACGTCAGTAGACTTACCCAGATTGGTCCAATCGGTAGACAGCAGAGAGTCATATAAAGACAAGAACATGTTTAGGTCAATTCTTGTTAAGAGATACTAAACTACTCGTCAAATTTAAACCGTAATTGTACAGTAAAAAAAAATAGCCACAAAGGTTACAAAATTAATTTTAATTTAAATGGTAAATCATTTGGTAGGTTTATAATATGCATAGTTCAGTACACACACAGACACAGATAAGTACATAATATATTAGTCTGTATATAGTTCGTATATTAAGTAAAAAATAATATTTTACAAAATAATTTTTGAGCATTTCTCCTTTATCATTTATGGTAAAAATTTATTCATACATAAATCCTAATGAACATTATTTGGTGTCCAGCCGTTACTGAAATTTTGAGAAAGCCTTTTGACCAAATGAAACACGTTATCTTGATTAATTTTACAACTCTTATAAATTAAAGAACAGTCCTTTCCCTCCAGTCCATATTTAACAGCTTCTTTCAAAATTATACCCATCTTTCCTTGAATCCATTTACTGCTGGCTATACCATCGACAATTTTATCTGTGCTCGAACCTCGCCCTAAAAGCAAATAAATCTCTTATGGTCATATCAGTTCTTAGTTTAGTTTCAGTTGAACTGTCCGTTTTTCCTATGTGTAAAAAAGAAAAAATGAAAACAGAACTGAAATGGAGACTGACACCTGACGGTATGGGGTTCTTTTCTTTCACCGTTTTTTCAACGCCACAGCTAAGGCTACTGCAGTGAGACAGTCTTCATAAATGAGGTATTTTACACATATACACTTTGGGACAGAAAGACAACACGTGTTCGAACGCGAAACACACATAACACACAACTCGGACTGAGAACTGAACGGACGGTGTAAAAACAAACCTCCTTCCGAACTGAAATGAAACGAAAACTGATACGGAACTGATAACTGATATAACCGTGTAAAAGGACCATTAAAAGGATTTGTCGGCAGCCTTTAAACTGAAGACAAGAAAAGTAATCTTATTTTTGAAAATGATTTAAACACAAACACATAAAAATTAAAACAAAGGAATGGATAACTTTCGTTGTGTGATCACCAAACAAGAACATGTTGTCTCTATTTGTAATTTTATATTTGGAGTTAAATACCCAAATTTCTTCTTTTTTATCGCTGTTCTGTATCTGTTTTTTTTATTAATTTTTTTTCAGATTAGGGACCGGAGTTTTAGCCGCCGATGGTAATAATGTTATAAAAAGATTTTATTTCATTGATATTTAATCGTTAGAAAAAGTGACTTACCTCTAGACACATTTTCAGAACAATTTTTAATGGTCCAGCATAATATTCTTTGCGAACATGAAGTTATATCTATGTTATTTTCCAGCAGCGCATTATCTAATAACGTTAAATGTCTCAGAATGTTCGAGTTGTCACCTAAAACATAAAAAAGTTTAAAATATTGATAATAAAAACTGTTTTGAATCCTGGAAATAATGAGGTAATTAACTATGTGGCGGCGATGACACTGCAGGGATACATTTCCTATGTGAACTCTATTACTAGATTTGACAGTAAAACATGCTTAGATCATTTGTTTGTAAGATGTAGGCTGCATTTTTGGTCTTTTGTACTTGATAGTCATGTGACTGACCACTGACCATGGTCCAATAATGCTTAATATTAGTTGTACCCATTCGACCCCTAACAATAACAATGCAAACGTAATCAGTGTAAACCAGTGATTCCCAAAGTGATTCAGGTGGACCCCCAGGGGTCCACGGGAGACTCGACGGGGGGTCTACGTTGGCTTGAAAAAAAAATGGGGGTTCACAAGTTGTCAGTGGGGGTCCACGAAAATTTATCTGGTTTCGATAGTAAATAACAAAAATGTTGGCTTGGCTTTACCTATCAATGTAGGCAGATAATACACTACTCAAAAAAATTAAGGGAGCAAAAAAAATTCCAAATTTTTCGGTGATTTATGACAGGCTGTATTTCGGTGAAAAATGGTCGTATTGAGACTTAAAAAAAAGCATTTTGAAGCTTTGAGATTCTAATTTTCAGATTTTTTGGCTAAAATTTTTAAGGAGCTACGATTCTTATGCAATCCTAACAGATAGCGCGAAAAAATAATATTGCAAATATTTTGCTTTTTTTTGGTCCACGGGCTTGAAAAAATTTTTTTCAGTTAGGCAGGCATATGGATCAGATAGCCTGTTTGTTTAGCATTAATTTCCTTGTTTTAAAACCTCCCTAAATTTTTTTGAGTAGTGTATTTTAAGAAGGTCAGCGACTGTTACTTGCAAAGTGCCGCCCGTCCGCCCGCAACGTAACCCGTTCAGACGTGCAAAGGGACGAAATACGACTTGTGCTGTGCTTGCAATCTTGCATAAACTTGTTTGAATATAAATACGAATGCAAAGGACAAACGTTACTCATTTGTTTCCGGAATTTTGAAAAGAAAAGTGCGAGTGAATCGACGTCAGTGTTTGCCAGTGCCGGAAAAAGTAAGTACCTGCCTATTTGTTATTCATACTTTTTATTTTATATTGTAATAATATTATATTTGTTATGTTTGCGTGTAGTAGGTACGTAATATAAATTAAATACTGAACAGGGCCATTATTCGATACTTCTATAAAAGAACAGAAAGCCGAGAAAGATTGAACTTTTAGTACTTTTTATTATAAAATTATTTATTTACCCGACTGTGGTGATTCACTAAAGGAGAGATATATGATTGACCTGCATGCTTGTATATATTTCAGTGCCCTCGTAGTTGCTAACGCAATTTTCATAAATTGTAACGTACATCAAAGTAATAAATAAATCATTAAAATCACGGAGTTTTGATGTCAAAATATTCTTTAAAAGTATTTTCTCTCGAATTTACAGAAATGTATCAAAATATAATTAATCAAAAAATATTTTATATTACATTAAAATAGGTTCAGCCGTTTTGTGAAAACCTCTATATGGGACTTAGCAGTTTATTACTTTTAATAATTAAAATCAATTTTGCCGCCGGCATTTTGGTTTTTTTCATTGCAATAATTAATTAATCCTATTTTATTCTGTTAAAATAGCCATATCCTGTTAAAGTCACCTTATGATTATTAAAACAAATATTTTTTTCTTTACAGGTAGGTAACTGATACGAAACATGGCTGAATCTAAGAAGAAATGTCGACAGTATAGTGTTGACTATTTGAAATTTGGTTTTCTTCCCATCAAAGGCAGACAAACGATTGCCCATATGCCTTTTATGCAACAAAGTTTTGAGCAATGACTCTATGAAACCATCGAAGCTCGAAGATCATCTAAGAAGGTGTCATCCTGATGAAATAGGTAAAGATTAAAAATATTTTTGAAGGAAAAATATGAAAAGAGACCCACCGTGCACAGTATGTTCGCTTCAACGTCTCAAAGTAACGATGATGGCTTGCGGGCATCTTACAATATCTCATTGCTTATAGCAAAATCTGGAAAACGGCACACAGATTGTGGTATTACAAGAGGAGCTTCTCGAGCTTAGCACCAATGAGGAGCTGAAGGTGAAATTTAAAAAAGTCTATCAAACATTTTGGCTACAGGCAGAAATACCCGAAAAATATCCTGGGCTGTGGGAAATTGCGAGAAAACTTTTGATAGCGGTTCCCTCGTCATTCCTTGTCGAAAAAAGTTTTAGTGTCGTTACAAACCTATTAACAAAAAAAAGGAGCAGATTGAACATCACAGAACGGGGAGATTTGCGGTTATTCCTTACAAAACTGAAGCCAAATATTGATAATTTGCTGTCAATCCATCAAGTACATCGGTCCCATTAAAATTATGACTATTTTTTTTAATTGTTGATTTGCATTGTTGAAGTTACGGTACGTTATTAATGTTTAATTTTAATTCTATTAAGTCTGTAATCATATTATTTTAATAAATAGAACACAAGAAAATATATTATTTTTCTTTTTATTTTTACCACTCCGAATTTAGGGTTGGAATTCAGCCACGACGCAAATTTCCATCGTTAGATCTAATCTTCACATTTTTTGACGAGTGGTCTACGAGAAAAAAAAGTTTGGGAACCTCTGGTGTAAACAAAGATAGGTACGATGTAGATAAGCTTAGCTCATTTGTTAATATATATAAATCTTTACTAGACTTAAGTAAAATTAAAAACAAGCAAACACAAGCAATACCGAAAATTTAAAAATTGGATCACGAACGAAATAATAAGATCTATTAGACATAGAGACAAATTAAAGCGCAGACTTCTAGAACCATATAACTTGGATTTAGAAATAGAATATAAAAAATACCGAAATGTTTTAAATAAAATAATAACCAAACAAAATAATAATTACTACAAAAACGAAATAAGTAGAAACAACAAAGATTAAAAAAAATTATATGACCTAATTAAGGATGCTACTAATCAAAAAAAAACTAATAAAGTAAATATAACTATAAATAGAGACAACTGTGATGGGTTTTTGACTGATAAAGATATGTCAAATTATTGTAATGATTATTTTATTAATGTCGGTGTAGACATGGAGAAGAGGATTCCTGTCGTGAATGATCCGTGTTGGCAGGATACATTTAAAAGGAGACAAATTCCAATCAAATGGAGTCGAAAACAAAGAATGTTTTTTGAAAGGTGTTAAAATTTACTTTAAAACCGTTGTTCTAAGTGTAAAAAGTTGAAGGGAGATTACGTTTTTTTTTTCTTTCTACAAATAGTATTTTGGTATTTTTAGTGTTCCGTAAGGATCTGTCCGTCTGTCTGCCACACCAGATTTTTTCCGAAACCATTTGTCATAGAAAGTTAAAATTTGGTAATAATGTAGGAATTGGTGGCTTCATCAGAGCCGTGTAGTTTTGAAAGTTAAATTTTGACTTAAGGGGTTAGTTTTGGAGGGTGAAATCGGAATTGGAAAAAATTTTTTTACTAGGTCATCGAGTGTGGTGACAAATGAAAGCTTGTGAAAACACGAATAAAATATATATATATATATATATATATATATATATATATATATATATATATATATATATATACATATATATATATATATATATATATATATATATATATATATATATATATAAATGTAATACTTGCGCACACTTTTCTTTGTATTATTTTTAAAAAATAGCGAAAAATCGCTGTCCCCCCACCTTATCTCGAAAAGTACTGATCAAAAAATTTTGGAATATTCTCCACGGGGTGTAGATTGAACAAAAATTATCACGAATGCATTACCTTTAATAATTTATCTGGTATATAAAAAAAAATAAAAATTTCAAAGTCATCAGTTTTCAGTAAAGATTGGATATTTTATAGCACCGTAACAATTTTTTTTTATTTTAAAAGGAATCAACGTACGGGACACCAATTGTGCAAGTTCAACTTGCACTAGACCGATTTTATTTGTTACTGGTTTTTATTGTTAGTAGAGTATAGTAGAATACTAAATGCATGCGATGATTACCCTTTTGTATTTTAACAATTAAAAATGTTTTAATAAACTCTTGAGACAACCTGATTTACTGTATGAATAATAAAGAAAATACCAAAACTCATACTTGTCATTTTTTTGACTAGATAAAAAATTAATTGTCACATCTCTTCATTTTCCATAAATTTTCAGTTTACTTTTTTGTAATATTCTGAAAAGTTCATAGTCGATATTTTTTCATGATTTAACTTGTATACCTCATGGTGATTTATATGAAAAATTAGTAAGTATTTGAAATAATTAGTTTTATGTACTTTAGTGGGTAGATTATTCAAAAAAATGTATATTCGTAAAATTTTATGTTTTATTCAGTAATTGAACCACGGCTATTTTAGAGAGATGATATAACAAGCAGGAGCGCATTTCAAACAGATTTTCCTTTACACAGGTTATCGTCGTAACATTTTTAACTGATATAACAATATCATTTGGACAAAGGTGTAGGTGACCTTATTTCATACTTTTTGAAGAGAGTTAAAGAGCTGATCCGTATACACAAATAAATAATTGTTTACAAGATGCTCTTTATAAATTATATTAAATAGTAGCTTCTTTACAGTTCTAGGTCAAGAAGAGTTACAGTAAATATTGCTTAATAATCTTGTAAATACAGCCTTGGCCAAAAGTATTAGGCACTCTACAATTTACTTCATTTCTTGTGTTTCAGGGTAAAAAATTAAATTCGTATGTTTTGTAAAATCGTATATTAAGGTAAAATTATGAAATAGATTAATATTTGGTGTGTCCGCCCTTAGCTTTAATTACAGCAGCAATTCTTTGGGGCATGCTGCGTACAGACCTAGTACGTTCAGTTGTACTTATGGCATCCCACTCATCCATCAAAGCACTTTTTAGCGCTGCTTTTGATGTTATGCTATGCTCCCGTATCTTGCGCTTCAGAATACCTCAAAGATGCTCGATAGGGTTTAGATCTGGAGAATGCGCCGGCCAATCCAACAAGACAATGTTATTGTCTCTAAACTAGCGCATCGTAGCCGCTGATTTATGACAAGGTGCATTATCTTGCTGGAATTTCATGTCGTCTAAATTAGTGTCGCCAAAAATGCGCGTTAGCGAAGGCATCAGTACAGTTTCTAGTATATTTATGTACTTTTGGCTGTTCATGCAACCTTTACATTTCGCCGATACCTTTAGCAGCCATGCAGCCCCAGATCATAATGCTGCCTCCTCCGTGTTTTACAGTAGTTACCACGCAATCTGGATGGTATTCCTCGCCGACACGCCGCCTCACGAATGTCACACCTGACGTTCCGAATAGCTGTTAGAATAGAAAAAATACTCAATTAAAAAACTAGTTATTATTTCGACTAAAACGGATTAAATCAAGAGTAATTGTATGTAATTATTTGTTAAAATAAATCATATAAAAACTTACCTCAAAGTTGGATTCGTCCGACCATACATTAGACCAATCCTCTTCGCGAAAATGTTGGTGCTTCAGAGCCCACTGTAAGCATTTCTACTATTGGTCTCTGAAAGCCAAGCTTCTTTCTAGCTTTGCACCCTCTTAATCCAGCTTCTGTCAGTCTTCTCCTCGCCGTTCGAGAACTAATCGGCATCCCAATCTCTTCCGACAGAGTTGCAGCGAACTCAGATGATGTTTTTTTTTCGATTTTTAATAGACTCGCGGATGGGTTTTCTGTCCTGTCGCTCATTAGTCTTACGTTTTCTGCTCGTTCTCATTTTGTCGGCATGGGAGCCAGTCTCCACAAACCTTTTAATAGCACATTGCACTGCGCACCGAAAACATTTCACTAACTTGGCTATTTCTACTTTGGACTTGCCTTGTTCATGTAGGATTTAAATTGGAATTCGTTTCTCGATACCAAGCTCACTTTTCTTAGGCATTTCTCAAATATAAGAATGTCCAGTTCACAAATAAAACACGCACGCTTTTTAGCACTAAAGTAGTAAAAAGAGACTGATAAAACATGAAAAATATTTTTCAAAAAACCTCATTATCGCAATTTTGTTGGCGAGGTGTTTTATGGACCTGTAAAAGAGATTGTTTATTGTTTAAGTTAGCTTTTGAGAGCGCCGTCTATAGTATTGTTAAATACTAAAGTCTTTTTTTTAATATTTTATGAGTTTCACATGTTTATCAGGGGTGCCTAATACTTTTGGCCAAGGCTGTATCTAGAATATTAAACTACGAGGAAATCAACTTATTTTTATAAATTTATAGAACATTCTGTCTGTAAATCAGTCGAAATACAGAATTATTACAAAGTTCTGGGATATTATCCTCGTACAGAACACGAAATCAACAACCTCTTTTACCAAGTTGTACAAAATTAATATATTTTTACAAATTTCTGTAACTCTCTATGTAGAGTCAAATAGCAATTATCGTAATTAGTGTTGATATGGAAACTATTTCTATGCAACAAAAAAACGCACTTTTTTTTTGTAACACAAATAACGCCAATGCCTTAAACACACAGTCAAAACAATTTAAAAATGTACAGAAATTTATGACTCCACCGCTGGTTTCACAACAATCTGTACTAGGACCTTCTTTGTTTACCTGTTACATTAATGGTCTAGTTACGAGTACAGCCGTGGATCGATCCTAAATGGACGGTGGCTCTGCTCACGGATGACTTATTATTTATTCCATCACCCCAAAAGAAGAATTTTTTGGAGACTATTTGTAACAACAGAATGATTGTAATCGTTTAATAACAATTATTTCTGTCTAAGTGGGCAAGAAATCTTTTGTCGCTCAATTTTTTTGACATTTCTGCCTACAACAATAGACCAGAATCTTAGTTGACCGGAATACTGTGGTACGAGTAAGTTATACTCTCAGTCATGGCCGTCAAGGTCATGCACAGTTAGAGCCAATTTCGAAGGTAATGCCTCCCGCTGCCCCCACCACTGTTAGACGTTAAGCGGCCGAGCCGCCGATCGCGGCTCGGCCGTTTACCAAACACAATGCGCTCCTCCTATGTCTCTCATAGCCGCTCCTGAGACTGCGCGAACGGCGGCAGCAGCAGTGGTAGAGGCAGCGGGAGGCGTTACCTCCGAAATTGGCTCAAACTGTGCATGACCTTGACAGCCCTGCTCTAAGTTAAGCAACGTGTGTTTTGTCTTGAAAAATTGTAAAATCGTCTTGCCTATGTGGAAGCTCCTTTGAGTTTATAATGAATATGTAGGATCAAGATAAAAGATGCATTATTGTTGTTTCTCAGGACACATAGTGCAGCTCACTATTGGTACGTTTAAAATGACTTGCGCTTGCGGGAATTTTTGTATTTAAGCTAAGTAAATTTTATTTAAATTTACTTAGCTTTAAACTGTGATGTTGGCGATCACTGATTTGATAGCTGTACTAACCTTTGGATACCAACAAGTAGGTTAGCATTATTGGTAACAAGTCTCCCCCAAACTTGGGGCTCGCTGTCTTCAACAGACTTTGGTAGTCTATTGTATTTTACGACTGCACAGAAATATGTCAATTAAAAAATTTGTTTATTTTTGTTGGTAAATATATAGGTTGGTGGTTTGTCTGCTCGAGTTTAAAAAAATATTTGTTTATTTTTACTCTCTTGACGTTTTTACGTTCTAGTTATTTATTATGTAAACTTGTATACGTAATCTTATTGAGAGTTTTGTTGTAATATTTGTAGAATGTCTTGGAAAGAAAATATTATGAGTATTATCATCTAGAAATCAATCGAATTATAAATTTGTACAGATCTGGAACATTATGTTTATAAGTAGAGACCGGATTATATGCATTTGCATATTTTCATATGCATTTGCATATTTAGGCCATTCTCACCGATTATTGCATATTTTACCCAAAATCTACTAATGATGCATATTTTCCCTATATTTACAATATTTCTCGGTATTATTAGGCAATTGAATTGCTCAGGGTATTGTTAATGTCGCCGTCTGGACCGATCTTATCGCCGGAACACTACCTGCAATAGTCTAAACATCGATTAGGTTATAGTGCCAAGGGAATACCCAAAATTACGACGGTATTTTATTCTTTTGTTTCTTGGTCGGGATATTAAGTGATAAGTAGTTAGTTTCTAAGAATATTTGTTTGAGCGTGGATCGAATAAACAATTTTCTCGAAGACGAATTTTTATTTTAAAACAAGATATCAGTTTTAACATTATTGTTGACGCGCTTGCATCAGTGTAGTCTTTTTGCTATTTTTAACGTGTTGTGTTAAAGTTTAACGTGTACCATGCCACCCGCAAAAAAAAGTGTCTCTTCGTGGTTAGCTGATTATCCTGGAACATTTACATACGACGGAAATGTTTTATATTGTCGAGTTTGCGAGAAAAATGTTTCGTGCACAAAAAAGTTTCAAATTGACCAGCATGTCAAGACAAGTCGCAGGATTGCAAAAAAAAGGCCCACGACAACAACTTATAACAGCAGCAAGTAGCAGTGATTCCACCTCTATAGGCAAACAAAAAAACCACTTTAGCATGGATTTATGTGAAGCATTACTTGCAAGTAATATTTCTCTCCACAAACTTACAAATCCTACATTCAAAGATTTTCTGCGAAAATATTGCTTGAATCAAAAAATACCAGACGACTCAACACTGCGTAAAAATTATATACTAACAATTTACCAACATGTTCTGGAAGAAATACGTAATGAACTTAAGGATGACATTATTTGGATTTCAGCTGATGAAACTACCGACAGTTGTGGTCGCTATATATCGAATTTAATTGTGGGTATTAAAAAAATATTTCTTGAATCTTCTGCAGATGAAAGAGAGTTTATATTTCTCTCAGATGCTGCTCCCGATACGATCAAGGCAGCCAAAGTCCTCAAAGTATTTTATCCAAAGTTTATTCATGTAACGTGCTTTGCTCACGGAGTCCATCGACTCGCTGAAGAAGTACGATCCACGTTTGGAAATGTAAATAAACTGATTTTATCAGCAAAGAAAGTGTTTCTTAAGGCACCTGCTCGCATTAACGCCTATAAAGAAAAACTGTCAAATGTACCTTTACCTCCCGAACCAGTGGTAACTCGATGGGGAACATGGATTGAAGCTGTACTATTTTACAATGAACATTTCGAGGCCATCAAAGGTGTAGTAAATGACTTCAATAGTGCAGAGGCTATGGCAGTTCGTCAATCCAAGGAAGCATTTAACGATTCTGATATTAAAAAAAAAACATAGCTTTGATTAGCACTCACTTTTCCCCACATACCTGCGGGTATTAAAAAGCTTGAAACTCGAGGTTTGGCGTTGACCGAATCAATTCAGTTAATGAATAAAATCCGTCAAATAAACTCCACATTGCCAGATGTATTCCCGCGTAGAGTTAAAGAAAAGTTTGAAAACATTTTGTGCAATAACCCAGGCTTTGAACCTTTGTGTCAAATTGATAGTTTTATTAATGGGACGGGTGAACTTTTGCCAGAAACAATAAGTGCTAACATAGCACCCAAATTTAAATACTGCCCAGTTACCTCAGTGGATGTGGAACGGTCTTTTTCCACGTATAAAAATATTTTAAGTGATCGAAGACACAATCTTACTACCCAACATTTGGAACAATACTTTATTGTTTACGTGTACAAGAATACAAATGTTAAATAATTTTAAAAAAATGTTAAATAATTCTTAATTAAATTTAAACACCGTCGATAACTTGTTAATTTTATGCTGATTTTGAAATAAAAAACTAAAAATTACTACTTTTATTATTATTTAATATTGCATATTTTGACCCTTTTCATGCATGTTTTAAGCATTTTTCATGCATATTTGCGTGCATATTTCAAGATTTTTATGTTGCATATAATCCGGTCTCTATTTATAAGCATATATCAGATGAAATATCTACGGTATGCGCTGTTTGACACCTCCTAAACCATTACCGTGCGCAGAAATGTGGCAATTTATATTGGTCTTGAATCGCTGCAGGTTGAACCCTGTGGCGAACAGTCCTGGACAGTTCATTTCAAATAAACGAGACACGTTATATATAAGAAATCTCAAAAAGGGTGATGGAAGGAGTTACAAACGGAACCTTAAACGAATCTGCTGTATTCGTGTAAAGTGAAAGCATCAAGCGAGTTCTGAAAAAGAGTTAGAGCATTTACAGAAGATACTCTCGTTGAGATACATTCTAGCAAATGCGGCATACATTTGGAAACAGATCAAAGTCGAATTTGAGCGTTGCCAAGCTGTAACAAATGCTGCTGAATATACAGCTTTCTACAACGCATTAAGATTGCCTGCTGTTGAGTAGCTTCCTGTTAACGCATTTAAAAAATTTTTATCTGAGTTTTAGTAACCTTGAATACCAGGTAGTTATTTTTTTTTATGGGTCTAGCACACGTGCTGCAGGGAAGTCCCTAAAGCGCTCCAGGAGCGGCACGCGTGCGGAAAAAGCGATTCACGTTGTTCTTGAATCGCTGTAAATTGTACTCGGTGGGAAACACAGCGCTGGGCAAATTATTCCAAAGGGATGATTATAAAAGACTGCTTGAAAAGCGTTGTACGCGGAGTAACAAGCTGAATCTCATACGGATGTGAAGCACCAGCGCCACGTGTATTTCAAACATGCACCACTTTGGGAGGAATTAAGCGGGCTACAACCTTTGAACACTTTCCATGAAAATACTTGTAGGACAGACTCAAGTCGCCAACCGTTCTTCCATGTTCCAGCGAATCAAGGCCGCCGGTCAGTTCCAGGTCTCCAATCAGACGAACAGCTCTTCTCTGAACAGAATCCAACAAATGCGGTGTATGTTTGGGAGCGGAGCCCCAAACATGGGAGCAGTACTCCATAGTTTTTTGAATTTGAGCTTTGTAAAGAATTAACAGTTGTTGTGGAGTGTAAAGCTTTCTGGTTCGAAATAATATTCCTAACTTTTGAGAAGCTCTCCTTGCTATACCTGCAACATGTTCATGCCAGGACATATTTGCTCCCAAACTAACGCCCAACAAATTGAGCGAGGATGCTAGGGGAATGGAGTGCCCCGACATAACTATACCGGGTTCAGCAACGTTAACTTTTTTAGAAAAAACTGCTGTTTGGGTTTTTGTAACGTTAAATTCCACTTGGTTACCGTCACCCCAAGATAGAATTTCTTCCGGGTCTTTGTTAAGTTGAACGACCTCCTGCTATCTGCAGATATTCGCCTGAGCAGCCGATGTCCGAGCGTTCAAAGTGAATGAAGAGATAAGCGTACTGTAGTCTGCAAAGCTGTAGATTGGATTCCCGTTCTTTTCCAGCAGATCGTTAATGTAAATAAGAAAGAGAGTAGGAGACGGTATGGAGCCTTGGGCACACCGGCGTTGATTGTGAAGGTGTTAGAAAGAAATCCGTCGACCGCCACTCGTAAAGAACGCTCTCTAAGGAAACATGAGAGCCGCAAACAGAATTTTTTAGACATACCACAAGAGCGTAGCTTAGCCAACAGTCCATCGTGCCAAACACGGTCGAATGCCTTGGATATGTCCAGAGCAACTGCTCGAGATTCTCCAAAGTGTTCAATTGCGTTGTTCCAAACATGTGTTACATAAGTCAGTAGATCTCCTGTTGATCTATGTGTACGAAAGCCATATTGGTGATCGCTAATAATATTGAATCGTTCAAGATATTTTAGAAGATGCTGATTGATAACCTTTTCCATGACTTTCGATATTATTGAAAGCAGTGCGACTGGTCGGTAGTTATTTGGCAAGGTCTTCTTGCCTTTTTTAGGCATCAGCTGAACCATGGCACATTTCCAGCAGGACGAAAATATTCCCTTTCTGTAGGATAGGTTGAAAAGTCTACAGAAAAACTAGTTCCCTTGCACAGTTTTTAAGAACTATGGCAGGTATTCCGTCAACGCTAGAAGCTTTTTTGGTGTCTAGCTTCATTAAAATACGCTTTATGATACGCTGTCTGAAGACAACATCGGGCATCTTTGACTGCAATATGAGAATAGTAGGTGGTGTTTTTCCTTGGAAATCGACAGTAGAATGTGAAGCAAAGAGTTCAGCCAACAAGTTCGCTCTCTCAACAGGTGTGGTTGCAATGGAATTATCTGGCCGTGTGAGTGGTGGTATGGTGGATTTGATGAAATTTTGACTAACTGCCTTAGCGACTGCCCAAAAGGACCTGGAATTGTTGGAACAAGCGCGAAGTTTGTTTCTAATTCGTTGATTGTGTGCCTCCTTGATTTCGTCGATAATTCCTTTGCATCTGTTTCGGGCACGAACAAAGGTGTCACGATTCATGGTGTTAGGATTTTCACGCCATTGTCGGTAGGCAACACGTTTAGAAGCAACAGCTTATTTGCATTTTCGGTCAAACCAAGGCTTGCCGTTGGAGGGGCATTTCTTCGAAAAAGAGATGTAAGCTTCCATACCAGTCAAAATAACATCGGAGACATCCCTGGCTCAGTCAGATGGGTTGTCGAATCTAAAACAAACGTCTATCCAAGGGAAAGGTCGAAAATATTCCATGAGATCCTTTTATTTAGCAGATTTGTAGTGCCAAATCTTGCGCAGCCTAGGCGCCTCTCTGTCACTGATTGGCAGGATACTCGATGTCGAAAGCACTTTATGGTCGGAAGAACCTAACGACCGATTTACGGTGACCGGATAAATTTCTGGATTAGTGGTTAAAAACAGATCAAGAAGACTGGCGAACTCCCCGTCTCGATCAGGGATCCGTGTTGGTTCGTCAATAAGCTGACCTAAGCCACAACTGACTGAAAATGATTCAGCTTCAAGACCTTGTTCGTCGGTAGGATTTGAAATATTTAAGCCAGTTGATATTGTGGACATTAAAGTCGCCTAGGATGGCAATTTCGGCACTTGGATAGTTAATTTGTAAATGATCGATGGTGTCTGCAAGAGAAACGAAAAGTGTTCGAAAATTGGTATCACTTGGTGGTCGATACAGGATACAGATGAACCTTGTGGTTTGTTGAGTCGTTATTTTTAACCACATAACATCAAAGTTTGGGGGCTCCAGAGCCTCTTCTCGTTGGCAAGAGAGGTCGCTTCTGACAAAAAGACAGATTCCAAAGTTACGCCTAAATCAGGAATGGAAGTCGTACCCAGGATAAAGATAGTTGACTGTGCTGGTCGATGGACTGACCTTGGTTTCACATAGAGCGGGTACATGAGGTTTATTTGATTGCAGGTGTTGATGCACTGAATTTATGTTTGAGTTTAAACCTCGTATGTTGCAAAAATATATTTGAAAGTTATGATGTCTGCATGTCGACGCCCCCGAACCAGTCTCTACCCGGAGATCCGAACGGGAGGCTGTTTTACCTCCGGAATTTTTTGTATCCAGGTGCCTCGTCATGCTCTTTGGTCCTACAGTAGTTAATGTGGAATTTTCCTGTTCTGTCACATGTTTATGTTTGTCTTCTTCGGCTTTGTTCCAGGTGGTGTTATTATTGGGTAGTTTAGGTTCTGACCAGATACTTTTCCAATGATATGTGAGTTCTTGTTTGTTTGGTGGTTCGGTCACTGCTGCCTGTTTGTTGTATATAGTTTTCCGGTAGAACTGCTTTTCGCTTCTTCGGAAGAGGTTGTTGGCGTCTTTCCTCTCGTTTGGTTCTTTGTATCTACGGAGTCTTGCGGCATATACAGATAATTTTTATTTCAAAGTATCAAGGGTTTCTGGCAGTGTTCTGATCTTGTCTATACCCTGTGTGACTCGTTTGGACGCGTTCCCGTTCATAAACTGGGTAAGGTGTCCGAGATCTCTCTCTCTCTCTCTCTGATGTTGTTGATTTCGTTTTCTATTCTTCTTTGTCATTTGAATTTTGGTTTTGTGCTGTTGGGATTTCTTTGTCGTTGTGGGAGTTTTGATTGATTACTTCGTCGGTTGCGCTTGGGATTGATGGTGGTGGGTTCGGGTGGAGAGTGATTCTCTTCTCACTGATTTCTCGCCATTTCCCGCGTCGTCCTCGACCGTTACGTCGCTCGCCCGATGCTTCTTTTATTGACCTACTGTTGTTTGAGATGTTTTTGTGGTTTTGTGGTGTCAGAAGCTTAAAGTGTCCCGACATTGGGTTGCCTGTTAGTAAAACGTAAATAGATTCGGTGTGTTTTCCTCTGCTTAATATTGTTGGTCTGTCTCTAAAAGTTATTTTTGTATCTCTTGTTCTTCGTTGTTTTGAGAACATATGAAAGTTGCTATTCTGGGTTTCCGAGATGGCAAGTATCTCTAGGCTCGTTTCATAGGTGCCATTTTTCTTCATATAGCTATAGTAGTTATTGAAGTCTTTCATATCGTCGTCCCCAATTAATGAAAATGTGTGAAGTTCCGACCAGTTTTGTTGTATATATCTTAGAGCAACCTCTCGGAGTCTTTCATGATGGTTTTGGTGGCCATATAAGTGTAGGCTAACTGCACGGAAAAAGGCAATTTCCATCACCTACAATGTTGGATCTGGTAAAACTATCGGGTGTAGTTTCGGCTGAGGCGGTTGTTTGGATGGTCTGTGGTTGTTGTTGTTGTGTGTGGTGCTGTAGCTATTTGTATGACAGGGGTCCGCCTCCCTCAACACCCTGCCATTATCACTATTATAATTATTATTATTCGACATAGTGTTCCCACGAGTATCCTAGGAAAGAAGGGTCGACTGCGGCAGAGCCTGGAGGCCACAGCAAGGCTACTTACTCCCAGAGGACGCCCGGTATCCGGGGGAACCGTTTGCGATTCATAAACGCTGAGCCATTCATCTTCTCGGCACGGTAAACACCTTAAGAGTGCGTTTTTGTTACACATAGTTTGGACAACACAAGACAGTAGAACATGACTCCTGGGATTCCCCTAGCACCTGAGGGGCTTTTTATCTGAGTTTTACTAATCTTGAATGCCAGGTAGTTAGTCATTTCAAGACAGACTTGTTCCCGGATCTTTGTGAATTTGTAACTGTTTGCGTATATTTACATAAATAGTTGGTGTTAAGGCGTTTAAGATAAATGAAGTCACACACCATATAAATCACAGCATACTGTCAACAGCAAAGCTATAGGCTGGATTTTCAGCCGCATGTCATTAATGCAAACAAGAGGAGCAGGCAGAATGGAGTCCTGCCGCTTGCAAAGAACAATCTTTTAGGAAACTTAAGAATAAATAAAACCTTTCAGACATATCACCACTTTACGAGATTTCTTAATCTTTGCTTATGGAAGCTTTATTAATGGTCATTATTAATATTAACTTCTTCCAGATATACTGAGGTGGTATTTTTTAAACAACAGTTATTTTATTTAATTATACAGATTATAGCAATATGCCAAGTCCACAAATTTATGTACTGGAAATGATCATCTATAGAATTGAGCTGGAGCCGAGTTATACCTACTCTATCAAAGATAAGGGCGCAATATGCCTTAATTTCAAATTTGCTCACAGACTCAATTTTGACATTAATACTGAATTTTCAGCACAGGAACTTGAGGGTAAGAAACATTTTCAAATAGTTTTTTTCGTAGAGCGGTTCACTTGGCACAAGCATATATTTAGCAAAATATGTATTATATTTTAAATTTTGGATGGTTAGATGGACACAGAATTATTATTTAAACTAAATTTTATAGAATTTATGGTCTTAGATTCAAACACATGTGAAAAAGTAAAAACAATAATACATAAAAAATATTTGAAACTACAGTATCTCATTCAACAAAAACGTATAACAACACAAAATAAGAAGGAAAAATAATTTTTTACTGATCATCAATTCTTTAATCGATTTATTAACATTTCCAACACACCTTTTTCGGACAGGGAAAAAAAATCTTCTAACAAAAGGTTTCAAACACAATATTCAAACTTAACTTCAATATCAAAGAATCGGAGCACTAGGTATTGATACTGAGATTGCCTTAAAAGATAGTCCTAACAACATATTATCAAAATTTCAAACAGCTGAAATTATTAAAAAAGAATTCATATCTAACAATAACAACATCAACCAAGATTTAAGGACAATAAAAACCATTCAGAGTAAAACAAAACAAAATGATGTAATCTTTACCAAAGCAGATAAAGGTAACACAGTAATAGCAATATGCAAAATCGACTATATTAATAAAACGTAGATTTTTTCAATACAGAAAAGTATGAAATTTTAAATAAAGATCCAACAAATATTTTTCAAAAAGAAATAAAACAACAAATTGAACAGGCTAAAAGTATTATTCACGATAAATATAAATTTAAATTGGTAAATATGAATCCCCAAATCCCACAACTTTATTCAGACATAAAACTAGTCAAACTTGACCACCCAATCAGACCAGTTGTTTCCTATATGTCTGCTCCAGCATATAAGACGTCATCCTTTTTAATTGATTTAATCAAATATAATACCAAATTTGAATCTAAATATAGTATCAAGAACTCATACGAACTCGTGAATAAAGTTAAGAATATAACAATACCAGATAATTCTAAATTAGTCTCTTTCGATGTCAAAAATTTATTTCCAAGTGTTCCCCCAGACGAAACAATAATTTTAATAGAGAACCTATTAACCAAAAACAAAGTAAATTAAGTTATAAAAATGGACATAATTAATTTATTGAGAACTTGCCTAAGACAAAATTATTTTTCATTTAACAACACATTCTACAATAGTAAGGAAGGTTTAATTATGGGGAGTCCATAAAGTCCATTACTTGCCGAAATTTTCATGGACAGTATTGAAACAATGATATTTAACAACCATATTAACAATAGTAATAATTGTCTATACTGGTATCGATACGTAGACGATATAATTGTATGCTTTACAGGTACGGACAGACAATTAACTCACTTTTTACAGTATATTAATTCTTTACATAGAAATATCAGTTTTACAATGGAGGAAAATTTTACTAAAGAATTAAACTACATAAAACAAGTAGCCGTTAACAACCGTTATTGGGTTACTTTAATCAATAATATCGTTAGGAAAAAACTTAGAAACAAGGCAATCTCAGAAATATACCCACGTTTTAAAGGACAGAAATACCACATTTAAATGCTTACCCTATTCCGGCAAACCAACGGAAAAACTGGGGAAATTTTTAAATCAAAAAAATATCAACATAGCTTACAAGACTAACAATATTATAGGGAAATATCTTCAAAAACTACAAACCACAAATCAATAAAGACAATAAATCAGGGTTTATCAATTAAGATGTGGGTCATGTCCTAAAACATACATAGGACAAACTGCACGTACATTTTTACAAAGAATTACAGAACACAAAAAAAGTTTCATCCATAGGAAATCTAATTCAACATATGCTAATCATCTTTTAACAGAAAATCACACATTTAACAAGAATTTCAAAATTTTACACACCCAACAAATAGGTTTAAAACTAAACCTTTTAGAGACAATGCAAATAAATCGATTAAGGACTACAGGTACTTGACTCAACGACCAGGTAGCTTTAAGCAATTCACCATTATTGAATTTATTTTCCTAATTCCAAATCTGTGTGGGTTTTCCAATACTATCAATGTAATTTAATTAGGTGTAATATTATAATTAAGAAATTATATCAAATTGTGAACATTAAACCTAACTTGACAGTGTAAAATGTAGATCTGAAGAAGCTCCATCGACAGCGAAAAACGCGTCATCGCAATTTAAATAAACCAGTGGAAATTGACTAAAACAGTCTTTTATTATATATTTATATATTTTAGTTTAACTTTAAATATAAAAGAAGAGGCAGTACATAATCTAAGATATGTGCAATATTTTTAGATAATTTTGATGGTAAAAAGGTAGATATGAATAATGGAAAAACATATCTTTTCGTTATGAAACCGTCCGAGTTGAGGCAATTTCTGGTGACCGAACCGTATCAACTCACCCTTTTAGAAGGTAATTACAATATCGGAACAGCATCCATTCCATGGAAAAAAGAATTTTCAGAAATGGTTAAGTTTTTTGAGACGCTCGGGATAGTTAAATCAACTACTTATGAGGGTAAGGTTTTAAATATTTTATTCCATATTATAGTGACGATTACTGCAACCTTTCTTTAGATTGGTATGAATTGAAAAACGATAAGGGACACAAAACAGCCAAATTAAACATTTTCTTACGAATGTCATGTTGTGGAACCAATGTTCAAACAACGTTTCAAATTAAAAAGGTGGGACCTACAGAAGAGTATTTTTTTAGACAGGCTAACATGTCCAAAACATTTAAAGTAGAGAAGTAAGTATCTCGCTATAGATATGTTCTTATAGGCTTGCCCACAATGAATATTTTAATATCGTATTTAGAGTTACAGACGAGAGATACCAACCTCTAGTGGCCTCGCTTTATGCCGTCCCATAACGGACACAAGGTCAAGACCAGAATCACTAATGAATTTAAGAGAAAATGCTTCCTTAACACACAACTGTTTGATAGGGAAATACTGCCAAAAACGAGCGAATTACAAGGGCCTGATGATATTGGAGGGGGTAAATTTCAGTATTTAATAAGATAATTTTTAAGTGACTAATAATCGACTGTAACAATAAATTTGGATAAAGACCTATTTTAGACTGAAGTTTCCTTAAAAATGACAAATCTATCTCCTCGATTGGTTTTCTCGAACCCGCATAACGTAAAGTATTATCGAAATTTATTGGTTCAAGCGATATTTAAAGAAATTTTATCGACAAAATATCTTATATTATATATCTTATAGTTACTAAAATTACTTGAAATTTTTAATAACTGTATTTCGTAATAAACTAATTCTATTTTTATATATATTTTTAGGCATTAATCTAGATTTTAACCAAGATTATGATATTGTTTCTATGTGCTTCAGACCATCGGAAAACAAGTTTTTTGATTTGCTGGATATTATCACGTAAGAAAACAAATAAAAAAACTATCTAAATCAGGGGTGCTCAAACTTGAACTGCTGGCGATCTACCTCAATATTGTTAGACTACGATCGATCGACGCTGAGAGGCTGCAAGTAAGTGTGATGCAGGATTGTCGTCTAGGTAGGGTGTATCGTGGCATAGATATTAGTTTTGCGCACAATATGCATTTTTTTAGTCAAGGTAAGTGTAGGTCTGCTCTAAAATGTCAATGAAAAAACTCATAATTATTCAAAATTGCGAGTTTATTTGGTTCTTACAAAACAAACGAGTTCTAGTGTCTAAACTTAACTAAAGAGTGACTTTGGATGTTGAAGCGTGGCACTGCATGTCCTCAGCATACTTTTCATAAGATGGTACGTAATTACCGAGTGCTAATCGCAAGCATGATGACATATGTTCGTCAGTTAGTCGATTGCGATATTTTGACTTAATTATCTTCATTTCAGAAAATGCAGACTCGCACAAGTAAGTTGACCCAAACATTGCCGTCAGGTGAAGGGCGATTTGCCTTAGATTCGGATATTTATCTTCAGATATAAAACACCAGAATTTTGTATCAGATGCTGTGGCTTTGAGATGTATATCTGATATAATCTGCACTAACTCATTTTTAACAGAACATGAGTCCTGACTTGCTATTTCAGTAGCTAATTCCTCACGAAAAAGGATAACTCATAAATGATGCGATATTTGCGAATTTACTGAAATCATAAAAACGTATTTCGAATTGGCCCAAAATATTTGATAATTCTGCCTCATAAATATCATAATTCAACTGAGGAATCCTTGCTTTCAAAGACGGAAAATTTTTCAGATCCTTTCTTTTTCAGTTGATCTATCATAAGTTGCAATTTACTTTTGAATGCGTTTATTGCGCTAATCATCTCAATAATAGTTTTTCCTTTACCTGGAAGCTCCAAATTAATGGTGTTTAAATGCATTGTGATGTCTGTCAAAAATGCCAAATCAGTCAGCCATTTTCCGTTTTTTCAGCATCTGAGTATCATCATCTCTTTCGTCCAGAAAAGCTGTTATTTCGGGCAATAATTCTTGAAACCTTTCTAGGAATTTTCCGCGACTCAACCCACCTGACGTCCGTGTGAAGAACTAAATCAGTGTGTTCAGCTGACTCACTATCCTTCAACTGCAATTTAAAGAGCCGTCGTTGCAAGCTACGTGCACGGATAGAATTCACAATTTTTTATTGCAATGCCCATAATCTCCTCCATGTTTAGAACTTTTGAACACAAAACTTGTTGATCTATAATGCAATGGAAGGAGAAAAATTAAGGGAAATCATCATTAGCTCGACACAATGCCACAAAAACCGTTTTCGTTTCCAGTCATTGCTGGTGCTCCATCGGTTGTAATGCGCACTAGTTTATATATTGGTAGCTTGTAGTTTGTTAAATTGAAGAAAACGTCATATATATCTTCGCCACGGATCTTTCCTTTCAGAGGAATCATGGTCAAAAGCCGACATGTCATTGAATACCAATCGAATAAAAATACACAGCGGGCAGTGTCTGTCATATCGGTGGATTCGTCGAACTGTAAAGAAAAAGTATGTACATTCATGATATCATGTTTTAGTTAGTTTATCTGCCATGTCCTGACTCATGACTTCAACACGCCTTGTGACAGTCGGACGAGATAACTGAAGTTCTCTAATAGCAGACATAATCACTGTTTTATTTTTAAAATCTCCAAATAAAGCGTCACCCGCTTCAATAAATGCTTCCTTCACAACCAATCCATCATCAAATGGTTTCTTGTGTTTCGCCAATATATGAGATATTTTAAATGACGCGATCGTTGCAGCTTTTGATTGTTTGGCTGGTCTTGTGAACATGGTTTGTTCTTTTTTGAAACAAGTTATCAAATCACGTACTTTTCGTTTTTTTTTTAATTCACTCTGTGACGGAAAATCATTTTCATAGTTTTTATGAACCGTTTTATGATGCCTCTCTAAGTTCCCACGCTTAGGTATTGCAACTGACGCATGGCAAATGAGACAAATGCACTTATCCTTTGCCATACAAAAGAAAAATTCTTCCTCCCAATCGTTATTAAAATGATAAGTTTTACTTTTCTTCGCCGCACTAATTTTGGACTATTTATTAATAAACTTTATATCGATGTATCGCCTTCAAGTTACAACTCAGACTGACTCCTATTCTTGCAGGCGCAACATTTATATCGGCGCGAACGAAGTCTCGAATGTTCTCGTCAAACACGCCGCCCGAAGTTTCTATAAAAATCGGCGGGAATCAAAAGGCGGCTTTTTTTGACAAGTACCGCGCGTTTCTTTAATAAAGCCGCCTTTTGCCGCTAGCAGGGTGTTATTACGATAAAAGAAAATGATGAGGGGGTTATTTTGGCCTAATTCTGGATCGAATACATTTTAGTAGTTTATTCATTACATTTTGTTTTAGTTACCTAAAACAAAATCTGTGAATAGTTCTATATCGGAATTTTTTTTCTCGAGATCGACTCAAAAAGCACTCGCGATCGACTTGTCGATCGCTATCGACCGTTTGAGCACCCCTGATCTACATATATGCTTCTTGTATGTAAAATTTACTTTTTCTAAACACTTGGATGAATTACCTGTTTGTTGTTTCAGCTGATTACCTAATTTTGTATTATATATGTATAGTTTCTGTACTTTCTGTTTTCATTATTACACTTAAGTCAAAAAAGAGGGTCAACCTAGGAATGAGAGATAATAAGCTGTAAATTTGTGTAAACCTTTATTTTGGCATTTTAAAAGTTGTCTTAAAAGTCTCATAAAATCCCGTGTCCGCGTCTTAAGATATTCAAGGTCAAAGGTCACAAAAATCGGGTTTTCGCAAATATCTCGCTTCCTATGGTTTCAATGATATTTGCGTTTATTATGAAAATTGTAGAGCATAAAAATTCTCTAAACATTTTGTTCTAAACATTTTTTTATACACACACCCTTTTTGAGATAGAGCGCGGAGAGCACGCAGCGCTCAGCCATACATAGCATAATGCAAGGTCAACCGTGACTCCCGGTAAATAATACGTCTTATGAAGTTAATTAATCACTAAAAAAATCAATAATTATGAATAATTTGCATTATTTATTAATTAATACAGTATATTTAATAATATCTTCCATTTATCAAATATATTTGTTTAATAATACTTACCTACATCGCGTAATTAAAAAATTGTTAAGTGAAATACTTTAAGTATATTTTAATTATATTCTAATATATCTTAATTATATTTTAAGTAGAAAAAGAATTAAGTACTTTTTCTTTAAAATGTGTAAACTCTTAAATACTTATATTACTATTAAGATTATACCTGGGAACACGGACCCCTATAATACGACCTTTTTTTTTTTTCTATTCATAGTTAGTTGGGACAGATGTTCCATTGTATAGTTAAGACCGATTTCTTTTTCAAGGGACCACTTTCTACTAACCAAGTTTATTCGTTAGTTTTAAATTGTATCTTGGCAACGACGGACGTACAATTTTAAGAGTTATGGCTGATTTGTGTTTTATATGTGACAAGTCACTTTCAGAAGGTGATTCTGTTAATGTAGTGCGCGGCTTACAAACTTTAAAAACTACGTAAGTATTGAAAGAAATGACGGTCACATAAACTATTTAAATACCTTAACCTCTGTGAATGTGCATGTAGAGTGTCGAAAAGTGTACATCAGTAAAAATTCTATTGCAGCATCGAAACGACGCACATTGGAACCGAGGCGGCGAAAAGTCGATTTTATAAAAGTATGTGGAGAAGGATAATAAACACAAAAGTTTGAAGAGAAATGTCTAAATTCAAAGAATCAATGGTAATTTATTATGTTTACCTATCTGAATAGAGTATATTCCTTATATAGATCACTCAAATAAATTACCTCTGATAACACATTACATTCTACGTTTTTTATTTCATATGCTGCCCACAATTTTTTAAGAACACTATGCTATATACATTTTTTAATTCAAAATTTGATATAATAGCTGCATTAACACGTATTGGTTTTGTTTCTGATGCGAATATTTACGTGCCAAATTAAATAATGCCACAGAACCGAAAATCTTCATAAAATTGTATCTTTATTTAGGCGTAACTATTTATCTACACCTTCCTACAATCTAAAATTAATTTTTATTAGAAGATTGCATTGTTATTTATCATATCCAAATGGTTTTAAGTGCGATCAAGTGCGATTATGAGTACAATTAAATCATATGTCCACGAACATACAATTTGACTAGGTGAAAAAAGGGATATATAATGTCATTTTCGCCACACTGTGAAAGGTTTAAAGTTCTGTCAGTAGACGAAAAATTGCCTGTTTTATACAATTTCCTTTTAGGAGAGACAGTTAAATATTCTAAATGCTAAATATAACTTGAACTATAGAGAAATTTAAATTATATAAGGATAGATATAGTCCGTACGGAACACTTATAAGATCACTTCGGTGTATGTCTGTCTGTCTGTCACACTCGATTTTCTCCGAAACTATTTGTCATAGAAAGTTGGAATTTGATGGTAATATAGGAATTGATGGCCTCATCAGAGCCACGTAGTTTTGAAAGTTAAATTTTGACTTAAGGGGTTAGTTTTGGGCGGTGAAATCGGAAGTGAAAAAAAAATTTTTTTTACTAGGTAATCGAGTGTGGTGTCAAATGAAAGCTTGTGAAAACACGAGTAAAAAAATATATATATATAATGTAATACTTGCGCGCACTTTTCTTTGTATTATTTAAAAAAAAATCGCGAAAAAATCGCTGTCCACCCGCCTTATCTCGGAAAGTACTTATCAAAAAATTTTGAAAAAATTCTGGAATATTCTCCACGGGGTGTAGATTGAACGAAAATTGTCACGAATGCATTACCTGTAATAATTTATCTGGTATATAAAAAAAAAACAGAAATTTCAAGGTCATCAATTTTCAGTAAAGATTGGAAATAAACTTTGTTGAAAACTTATTTGGGGTGTGTTTTGTGAAGTCACTGATCATTTTATATCACCGTAACATAAATTTTGAATTAAGGGATTCGTTTTGAGGGGTGAAATCGGAAGTGAAAAAAAAATTTTTTTACTAGGTCATCGAGTTGGTGTCAAATGAAAGCTTGTGAAAACACGAGTAAAAATATATTTATAAATGTAATACTTGCGCACACTTTTCTTCGTATTACTTTTAAAAAATCGTGAAAAATCGCTGTCCCCTACCTTATCTCGAAAAGTACTGATCAAAAAATTTTGAAAAAAATTCTGGAATATTCTCCACGGGGTGTGGATTGAACGAAAATTATCACGAGTGCATTACCTGTAATAATTTATCTGGTATATAAAAAAAAACAAAAATTTCAAGGTCATCAATTTTCAATAAAGATTGGAAATAAACTTTGTTGAAAACTTATTTGGGGTGTGTTTTGTGAAGTCACTGGTCATTTTATATCACCGTAACATAAATTTTGACTTAAGGATTCGTTTTGAGGGGTGAAATCGGAAGTAAAAAAAAAAATTTTTTTACTAGGTCATCGAGTGTGGTGTTAAATGAAAGCTTGTGAAAACACGAGTAAAAAATATATATATAATGTAATACTTGCGCACACTTTTCTTTGTATTACTTTTAAAAAATCGTGAAAAATCGCTGTCCCCTACCTTATCTCGAAAGTACTATGCAAAATATTTTGAAAAAATTCTGAAATATTCTCCACGGGGTATAGATTGAACGAAAATTATCATTACCTTTAATAATTTATCTGGTATATAAAAAAACAAAATTTCAAGGTCACCAGTTTTCAGTAAAGATTAGAAACAAACTTTGTTGAAAACTCATTTGGGGTGTGTTTTGTGAAGTCACTGATCATTTTATAACACCCTAACAAATTTTTTTATTTTAAAAACAATCAATGTACGGAACACTAATTGTGCAAATTCAACTTGCACTTGACCGAGTTTTTTATATATTAAGCCCTGAGAAAGAGTCATTCATATGCGGAAGGCGTGTATATAAATGTCTTAATTCACAATCAATATACGAGAGTTGTCTGAAAATAATGGTTTTGACGAATAACACCATCTTTATGTTGAAACTCAAAACTTTTCAGACTACTCTCGTAACATATTTGAATTATCGCCGAACTATATAATGTCTTTGCGAACATATGTCGTCTAAGCATGAAACAAATGATTATTATGCAATCTTTCGATTGTTCTTTCCATCTAAGGAATTGCGTATCTATTTTGTTACTATGGTAATCGTTTCAGTGACCGACTCACAAATATTATGCGTTTGGTTATAACGAACGGTTATCATTTCGAGCGCGTTGAAGCTTTAGGGTTAAAACAATTTGACGTTGATAGTCCTCTTACATTTGCAACTTTGCAGCATTATTAAACAATTAAAAATCACTCTATAATAAGGTAAGTAAAATATATTTTTATAACTTTTATATATATATTGTTATGTATATGATCATGAATAACAATCGAATAGTTTTAATCATTACTCATTATTTATTAAAAAAGATAATGACAAATATAGAATAGGTCATTACCTTTTAATAAATAGTAAGCAATAGTTAAAACCTTTGGAAAGTTACTCACACAATATTATGACTTCGGCTTTATACTTATGTCAAGATCAAATTTATCAGAACTGCTCATGTGTTAATTTATAGATTTTCCCAATTGGATACTCTTCAAAAGTTCCTTCCACCTTTCAAAACATGAAACGTTTTTCCATCGCCTATCAAAAGTTAGTCGCAGAATTATTCCGTTGTAACCGAAACCCTAATTGTTTAAAACCATACATTAGTACATTTTTCCAAAGTTTTCCAGAGGATCACGTTGATAAGATTTTGCAGGAAATTGGAAAAAACGATTTATGCCACTGTTAAATTCAAGATGGAATACAGTGCAAAGATCAAAGTCCAGATTCTATCCAAAGTACAGTACTTGGTTACAAGGCATATTTGAGGTGGAATTGGAAGCTGTAAACTCTACTGGAAGTGGGTTATCAAATTGTTCGATTGGCAGACCAAGAAAAAATTTCGACGAATGCTCTAACCGTACAAAACGGCAGAAAGTAAGTGAATTACGCACTGCTTTTCCACAACAAATGATCGATACTGCTTCAACGAAAACAGAATCAGAAAAATGGTTTTACTGCTGACACTGCTCTGGCGTTAATAATGGATGCTCAGTTATCAAGACGACAGTATGAAACGATAAGAAGTGCGACTAAGAAAATTGCATTTGACATATTTCCATCACATAAAAAACCGGTCAAGTTGAACTTGCACAATTAGTGTTCCGTACGTTGATTGTTTTTAAAATAAAAATTTTTGTTAGGGTGGTATAAAATGATCAGTGACTTCACAAAACACACCCCAAATGAGTTTTCAACAAAGTTTGTTTCCAATCTTTACTGAAAACTGGTGACCTTGAATTTTTTTTTTATATATACCAAATAAATTATTAAAGGTAATGCACTCGTGATAATTTTCGTTCAATCTATACCCCGTGGAGAATATTCCAGAATTTTTTCAAAATTTTTTGATCAGTACTTTTCGAGATAAGGTAGGGGACAGCGATTTTTTAAAAGTAATACGAAGAAAAGTGTGCGCAAGTATTACATTATATATATATTTTTTACTCGTGTTTTCACAAGCTTTCATTTGACACCACACTCGATGACATAGTAAAAAAAAATTTTTTTTCACTTCCGATTTCACTCCTCAATACGAACCCCTTAAGTCAAAATTTATGTTACGGTGGTATAAAATGATCAGTGACTTCACAAAACACACCCCAAATGAGTTTTCAACAAAGTTTGTTTCCAATCTTTACTGAAATCTGATGACCTTGAAATTTTTTGTTTTTTTATATACCATATAAATTATTAAAGGTAATGCACTCGTGATAATTTTCGTTCAATCTACACCCCTTGGAGAATATTCCAGAGTTTTTTTCGAAATTTTTTGGTAAGTACTTTTCGAGATAAGGGCGGGGGACAGCAATTTTTCGCGAATTTTTAAAAATAATACAAAGAAAAGTGCGCGCAAGTATAATATTATATATATATTTTTTACTTGTGTTTTCACAAGCTTTCATTTGACACCACATTCGATGACCTAGTAAAAAAATTTTTTTTTCACTTCCGACTTCACCCCCCAAAACTAACCCCTTAAGTCAAAATTTAATTCTCAAAACTACATGGCTCTGATGAGGCCATCAATTCCTATATTATTACCAAATTTCACCTTTCTATGTCAAATAGTTTCGGAGAAAATCGGGTGTGACAGACAGACAGACAGACACCGAACTGATCTTATAAATGTTCCGTACGAAACACTAAAAATGTTCAAAATTCAAAAGAATGTATATGTAAAAAATAATATTATAAAATATATTTTAATTAAATTTAAATAAATATTATTTAAAAAATATTACATATTTTTACATATTTAATTAATTATGATATTTCTATAATTTATACCTTTTGAAACCTTTACGTTTTCTAAATTTGAAAGCATACATGTCAATTTTCGAAAATTCCATCGCCATATTAAATCCGCCATTTTGAATTTTTGAAATCTGACAGCGTATTTCAATTCAGCGACCCTAAGAACCTATAATAACATGCATGATATGAAGATCCGTCTGTTCCCCGAATTGCGTGACTGAAAAGATTAAATATATGTTATGTGAATTTTACACAAATAAATTATTTTTAATTATTATAATGCCACACAAATAGTTAGTGATCATTCATTGCATATTTAAGAAGTAATATAATTTTTGCCGCGAATCGGGCAAATGGCTCCACTGTGCGACGCCTAGAAGAAAGTGAACCTTCACGATCATCAAGTGCACCTCATAAAAAAAGAAATGAAGTGTTTGCTTTCAAAAAACTAGGCTTATTTTGTGGCCAAGCAGCTGATGAAGTAGAAGAGACGAAAAAAAAGAGAAGTACAGACGCACGATTAGTAAAGTAAGTACTCTTAAATTCAAAGACAATGTCATCAAAAAAGCTGAAGAACGAAGCGATTCCTTAGGAGAATTAGTAAAAGATCGTGTACTTTATGAGTATGACTTGATCGCTGCTGAAGCAAAGTACCATACCATTTGCTATACTAATTTCTTAAGTCAAGTACCAACTACTGATAAGAAACCACGCGAAGATAATCAAGTCACACAAGCAATGAAAGAAATTTTTTGTTATATAGAAAATCATGAAGATTTATAATTTACATTGAAAGAGCTTAAAGATGTCCTTACGGGGAATGTACCAGACTTCAACAAAAATATTTAACTGACATAATAATTACGAGAAAGGTAGGATCATTCACTATCATATCTTTTCGTGATACACAAGCTAATATATTATCAAAAACTTGGTACGACTTCTGAACTTCAACTGTAGTAAATGTATGATACATAATTGCTAAATAAAGATATAATTAAAATGTATTTACTGTATTCCTTTTCTACTTAAAATCTAATTTAGATATATTAGAATATAATTAAGATATACATAAAGTATTCTACTGAACAATTTTTTTAATTACACGAAGTAGGTAAATATTACACAGCCCCACAAAAAAAAAAGTGGGGTATACTTTTGATGCGATATATCAGATCCGTAGTATTTTTGCCCGCTGATCACAAATCTGACGTCAGAATATCGCCATCACATCTCAATTTTTTTCTAACCTCAAAAAAAGGTAAAAATTAGTAAAAATTAAGAAAAATATACTCCTAAAAAATTGATTCAAGCTTTTTCATGAATCCAAAGATGTATTAATATGTATTCGGACACGCTAAGCTAATATATTCATCGGTTGGATTAAGCCATACAGTTCTATTTTCTTTCTAACCTCAATAAATCAGACAGATATAGTGCTTCTCGAATGCAAAAACGAATTCAAATTAAAATTCAACCGATTCTTACCAAATTTGGTACACGGGGGTTTTTTTGGGTTGCTGATCATGAATCTGAGGTCGGATTTGCAAAATTCAAAATGGCGGATCCAAGATGGCGGACAAAATTTTTGAAAACCAACCGATTCCTACCAAATTTGGGTATACAGTTGGGGAATCCTCAAACCTGATACTCTTAAACCCTAAACCCTGAAACCTTAGACTCCCACACCCTGTAACCTCAAAAAATAGACTTCAATAACCCTGTAATTTTAAAAATGAGACCCAATAAACTCAAAACCAGGACTTTTTAAACCATATACTCTCAAATAGTAGACCCTTAAGCCCTAGAATTGCGAAGGTTAGGCCCGCGCCTAACTTTCCTTTTTTTGGCTGTATCTTGTTCTTTTTTCCGCGAATGACCTATTCAAAGGCTTTCTGCTCAAACGCTTTTGAGGACTTGTTTCTCTTTTTAGCGACCAGCAATAGTCCGCTAGCATATGGTCATCCCATCGTCCTTGATACCGATTTTCTATGATTTTCAGATCTTGGTGAAAACGTTCCCCCTTGCTCCTCACTGTAGTCACCAAGATTATCTGGGAAATCATCGATGTGGGAGTCCAGGAAATGTAATTTAGATTCATTAAGCAACCTAATGTTTGAAAAATTTTTTACCATTTTCTCGACTATTTCTTGGTACTTAGGACTTTTATTATTTCCCAAAAAGTTTGTTGCGACTTCTTTAAAACTAAGCCAAGCAGCTTTTTCAACTTTATTCATTTTAGTAACAAATAATGAATCTTGAAACAATTTTCTTATTTGTGGCCCGTCAAATACGCCTGCCTTAATTTTAGCTTCAGAAAATTTCGGAAATTTTTTATGCAAATATTTGAAACATGGGCCGTTTGTATCTAATGCTCTCGTGAATTGCTTCATAAGTCCAAGCTTAATGTGAAGCGGGGGAATAAGAACTTTTCCTGGATCTACCAATGGTGGAAACAATACATTATTTTCACCAGGAGTGCACGATTCTCTTGTTGGCCGAATTTTTTTTCTTATAATGACGTTCCCTGTCTCTGCTATTCCACAGACATTTATAACAGGGATAAAGTGTAAACCCTGACTGTTGGCCAAGCAATATTGTTACAATTTTCAGATCTCCACAAATTTTCCAGTTATGATCAGCATATTTTATTTTTATCAAAAGCTGCTTCATTTTTTCATATTGCTCTTCCATAACTGTGGAATGAGCAATCGGAACGGGAGCGTAAACGTTGGTATTATGCAGCAAAACTGCCTTAATGCTCCGTTTAGAAGAATCAATGAACAGTCTCCATTCTTCAGGATCGTATGAGTTATTTTGAAATTCATCCATTAGACCTTTTACATCGGTACAATATGAAAGTGACAATTCCTCGTCCATTGTGAAATATTTTCGAAATTCTTCATCTCTGTTTCTATAATAAGAAATCGTAGCTTCTGGCTTAAGTAAATGTATTTTCTTTAAAAAGGAAGCAAGATGCTCTGAACCATCTTTGGATAAGCCTAAATCTCTGACTAGATCACTAAGTTCTGACTGTGATACGAGTATTGGTTCTGGTTTACGGTTGTATGGTAGAAATTCTTTATCTGTGTCACTAGTATATGATAGGTTGTCACTAGAACATTCATTAGTAACAGTGTTTGAATCTTTTTCGACAGTCTCAATGTTTTCGGCATGAACTGATAAGGTGAAATCATTTGTTTCCATAACATCAGCATCAAGTGGTTCAGGAGGCGGAATTAGTTTAGTTGGTCTTGTTACTGTCGAAACATCGTTATAAGTAATAGTGCTTTTATTTTTTCGGTTATGCCTAGATACAACATTCATACAAAAGTAGCAATCATTTTCACTGTATGGTCTATTCCATATTGCTGGTCTGGAATATTTAATCGCCTTCTTATGATGTACAACATTATTTTGCAAGAACTGCAAATGATGTGGGGAACCCAATCTGTATCCTGGTGCTGTATTTCAATGTTAAAACAATCCTTATATAAGGTTTTAATCTTATCCGTTATCGGTGACCCCATTTTACTCAATACGTGTTGACAGCAAATATAACAAATGAATCACTGTTTTTATCGCACTTATGAAAAGTCCTTGTACCGTGAGACCGTTTTCTTGTAGCATTTTACTCTACATGAGCCAAGTCACCCACACATGAAGAGCTACGGTCGCTGGATGACGACGGCTGCGGGCCCGCTCTCCCACCCTGACCAACCGCCGATACTGGGTTTCCGAGTCCCTGCATCGTAATCTCTCGTTCTTCTACCTGCCATGACGGCATCTAAGCCGTTATTCAGGGACTCTGCCGGCTAGTGGAGTAACACCGTTGCCCACCGTCACCACGTGGAGGTGCCCTGATGCAGGTAGAAGAATAAAAATCGACCGATGAATTTTCTCGGCGTTCAAAATGGCGCGAAAACATCTGCCATCTTGAATTTTGCAAATTCAACCTCAGATTCGTGATCAGCGACCCAAAAAATCCCCGTGTACCAAATTTGGTAAGGATCGGTTAAATTTTAATTTGAATTCATTTTTGCATTCGAGAAGCACTATATCTGTCTGATTTATTGAGGTTAGAAAGAAAACAGAACTGTATGGCTCAATCCAACCGATGAATATTGGCTTAGCGTGTCCGAATACATATTAATACATCTTTGGATTCATGAAAAAGCTTGAATCAATTTTTTAGGAGTATATTTTTCTTAATTTTTACTAATTTTTACCTATTTTTTGAGGTTAGAAAAAAATTGAGATGTGATGGCGATATTCTGACGTCAGATTCGTGATCAGCGGCAAAAATACTACGGATCTGATATATCGCATCAAAAGTATACCCCACTTTTTTTTGTGGGGCTGTGTTATTAAACGAATATATTTGATAAATGAAAAATATTATTAAATATAATGTATTAATTAATAAATAATGCAAATTATTCATAATTATGGGTTTTTTAGTGGTTAATTAACTTTAAAAGTATTACTTACCGGGACTCACGGTTGACCTTGCATTATGCTATGTATGGCTGAGCGCTGCGCGCTCTCCGCGCTCTATCTCAAAAACGGTTAAGCGTATAAAAAAATGTTTAGAACAAAATTTGTAGAGAATTTTATGCTCTACAATTTTCATAATATGGGAGATGCAAATATCATTGAAACCATAGGAAGCGAGATATTTGCGAAACACCGATTTTTGTGATCTTTAACCTTGAGTATCTTAAGACGCGGACACGAGGTTTTATGAGACAACTTTTAGAATGCCAAAATAAAGGTTTATACAAGTTTACAGCTTATTATCTCTCATTCCAAGGTGAAACCCCTAATGTGATTGGACTATTATTTCTTGTAGTGCAAATGTTACGACTTACGAAAAAGGAACTTGTATAGAATTTAAGAAAAGCAGAAAAATTCGAGATGACGTTTTAAAGAGGTCGGAAAGGACAGGTCTCAACGACTCTGAGGATGAAGAAAACGAAAATGATGTGGCAAAAATGACTGGTGATCATATTTCATCGAAACTGTGCGGAAATAAAGATTGCCCTGCTGTTAAAAAATTTAAAGAATATGGTAAGCAAGCAAAACTATTTATATTAAAAAAAACATTGACAATTCGATACTAACTTAGAGAGTTGGTTTTTTTTTAAGATTGCTCTACTTATGAAATGTTTTACTTCCCTTACTACACTCTTGTTGAAAAATCACACTCTGACATTTTTGCAATTCTTCCCGTCAATTATTTCCGTTGATTTACCTCTCCGTCCGTTCGTTTGCCTGTCTATTGGCACAATAACTTTGGAACGAAACGAGATGTCAAATTCAAATTTATTACACATATAGTACTTGCTAAGAAAATGCAACCGATGGTTTCTCAGCAATATAGCTTAAACGAAACAGGATGGAAGGGGTGGGGATCAATAAATTTTATATAATTTGTATAATATTATCAGAATATTCCCTGGTTTTTGATTGAGATAATGAATTTAAGTATCATTATTTGTAGTTACGGGGTAAAGGGTAAAAAGAAAGTTGGGTTGCGTCGTGCATATTGCGTTATAAGTCACTTTTGGGGTTCTCGAAAAAGAGAAATCCGAAAATTGTGTTATTTTTTCATTTATAGTCCAATATAAGAAGGTTTAGTTCAGGTTAGTGGCTCTATATATTTCGTATCATACATCTTTTTCCGAGTTCTTTGAGTTGAAGAATCTGAAATATGTATTATTGTTTCATTATTTTTAATTACAATTAAATATAAAGAAGATTAAAGGGAACGGGTAGGGGTTAGAGCAGGGGTCGGCAACCTATGGCACGCGTGCCATCTCTGGCACGCCAAACAATTTTGAATGGCATGCGTACCTATTCAAAGTTTACACATTAATTCTGTAATCTGTGACATGTTTCGAAATTAAGTAAATAATCGAAGACAGTATTACTTTAACGATACAAACAAAAACGATATATTATATAGGTCACTAGGTATTATTACCAAAAACTACAAAATATATATTTTGTAATTTATAATTTTTACTGAACGCATTGGTTTGGCTTTAATTTCGGCAAGTATTAAAGACGGCAAGCCTCAAAATATAAGTCTAGGCAAAAACACAAATAAACGTCCTCAATTTTTTATATACCAGATAAATTATTACAGGTAATGCACTCGTGATAATTTTCGTTCAATCCACACCCCATGGAGAATATTGCAGAATTTTTTCAAATTATTTTGATCAGTTCTTTTCGAGATAAGGTAGGGGACAGCGATTTTTCACGATTTTTTAAAAGTAATACGAAGAAAAGTGTGAAGAAGTATTACATTATATATATATTTTTTACTCGTGTTTTCACAAGCTTTCATTTGACACCAACTCGATGACCTGTAAAAAAATTTTTTTTTTCACTTCCGATTTCACCCCCTCAAAACGAATCCCTTAAGTCAAAATTTATGTCACGATGATATAAAATGATCAGTGACTTCACAAAACACACCCCAAATAAGTTTTCAGCAAAGTTTATTTCCAATCTTTATTGAAAATTGATGACCTTGAAATTTCTGTTTTTTTTTTTATATACCAGATAAATTATTACAGGTAATGCACTCGTGATAATTTTCGTTCAATCTACACCCCGTGAAGAATATTCCAGAATTTTTTCAAAATTTTTTGATAAGTACTTTCCGAGATAAGGCGGGTGGACAGTGATTTTTCGCGATTTTTTAAAAATAATACAAAGAAAAGTGCGCGCAAGTATTACATTATATATATATATTTTTTTACTCGTGTTTTCACAAGCTTTCATTTGACACCACACTCGATTACCTAGTAAAAAATTTTTTTTTCACTTTCAATTTCACCGCCCAAAACTAACCCCCTTAAGTCAAAATTTAACTTTCAAAACTACGTGGCTCTGATGAGGCCATCAATTCCTATATTACTACCAAGTTTCAACTTTCTATGACAAATAGTTTCGGAGAAAATCGGGTTGTGTGACAGACGGACAGACAGAAAAACACCGAAGTGATCTTATAAGTGTTCCGTACGGAACACTAAAAAGATTTATATATAAACACTAAAAAGAATATATTAATAGAAAAAAAAAACGGTCAAGTGCAAGTTGAACTTGCACAATTAGTGTTCCGTACGTTGATTGTTTTTAAAATAAAAAATTTTGTTAGGGTGGTATAAAATGATCACTGACTTCACTAAACACACCCCAAATGAGTTTTCAACAAAGTTTGTTTCCAATCTTTACTGAAAACTGGTGACCTTGAAATTTTGGTTTTTTTATATACCAGATAAATTATTAAAGGTAATGATAATTTTCATTCAATCTATACCCCGTGGAGAATATTCCAGAAATTTTTCAAAATATTTTTATTAGTACTTTTCGAGATATGGTAGGGGACAGCGATTTTTCACGATTTTTTAAAAGTAATACGAAGAAAAGTGTGCGCAAGTATTACATTATATATATATTTTTTACTCGTGTTTTCACAAGCTTTCATTTAACACCACACTCGATGACCTAGTAGTAAAAAATTTTTTTTTTACTTCCTATTTCACCCCTCAAAACGAATCCCTTAAATCAAAATTTATGTTACGATGATATAAAATGATCAGTGACTTCACAAAACACATCCCAAATAAGTTTTCAACAAAGTTTATTTCCAATCTTTATTGAAAATTGATGACCTTGAAATTTCTGTTTTTTTTTTATATACCAGATAAATTATTACAGGTAATGCACTCGTGATAATTTTCGTTCAATCCACACCCCGTGGACAATATTCCAGAATTTTTTCAAAATATTTTGATCAGTTCTTTTCGAGATAAGGTAGGCGACAGCGATTTTTCACGATTTGTTAAAAGTAATACGAAGAAAAGTGTGAAGAAGTATTACATTATATATATATTTTTTACTCGTGTTTTCACAAGCTTTCATTTGACACCAACTCGATGACCTGTAAAAAAAATTTTTTTTTCACTTCCGATTTCACCCCTCAAAACGAATTCCTTAAGTCAAAATTTATGTCACGATGATATAAAATGATCAGTGACTTCACAAAACACACCCCCCAAATAAGTTTTCAGCAAAGTTTATTTCCAATCTTTATTGAAAATTGATGACCTTGAAATTTCTGTTTTTTTTATATACCAGATAAATTATTACAGGTAATGCACTCGTGATAATTTTCGTTCAATCTACACCCCGTGAAGAATATTCCAGAATTTTTTCAAAATTTTTTGATAAGTACTTTCCGAGATAAGGCGGGTGGACAGTGATTTTTCGCGATTTTTTAAAAATAATACAAAGAAAAGTGCGCGCAAGTATTACATTATATATATATATATATATATATATATATATATATATATATATATATATATTTTTACTCGTGTTTTCACAAGCTTTCATTTGACACCACACTCGATTACCTAGTAAAAAAATTTTTTTTTCACTTCCGATTTCACCGCCCAAAACTAACTAACCCCTTAAGTCAAAATTTAACTTTCAAAACTACGTGGCTCTGATGAGGCCATCAATTCCTATATTACTATCAAATTTCAACTTTCTATGACAAATAGTTTCGGAGAAAATCAGGTGTGACAGACGGACAGACAGACAGACACCGAAGTGATCTTATAAGTGTTCCGTACAGAACACTAATAGATGAAGCTAAAGGAGATTCTAAAGAAATGTGGAAAATGGAAAAAGGCAACGATTGTTCCTATAGAAAAAGTAACTAACACTAATAGATGTGAAGAATATCGACGAATTAATATGGTAGCTACGTATGAAAAATTTCTTGAAACTATTGTAAGCAAACAAATGAGAAAATATGTAGAAGAAAACAGGTTTCTTACATATTGTCAGGCTGGTTTTAGAAAAAATCATTCTTGTGAAAGTGCATTACAGACTGTTATTTCCAAGCGGAAGTCTTCTATAGGTGAGAAAAAATTGGTCGGAGTAGTTCTACTTGACTTTCAAAGGGCTTTTGAAACTATAAACAGAAAGTTGTTGGTTCAGAAATTGGAAAAATATGGCTTTGCGGGAAATGTGTTAAAATGGTTCTGTGAATATCTAGACAGCAGAACACAACAAACAAAATATAATGGAGCATGATCTCCTATTAAGATCAATAGTCATGGTGTTTCACAGAGTACAGTGCTAGGACCTGACTTATTCGTGCTGTATATAAATGATGTAGTGAAAGTCATAAAAAAAATGGGTATTACAGCTATTTGCAAATGACACAATCCTCTATTATGAAAGTGATAACATAACAGATTTAGTGCAGACAATAAATGAAGACTTAGATAGGTTACACAAATGGCTATGTTGTAATAGTCTTAGTGTCAATGTTAAAAAAAAACAAATTTATGATACTAAAAGACAAATATAATAGTCTGGATAACACTACTCATAATGGCATTGTGACAGACAATGTCAGAATTGAACAAGTTAAAGAATGTAAATATTTGGGTGTAGTTATTGATGAAAATCTATCATTCTCTAGTCATGCCACTTATATAACAAAAAAAGTATCAAAAAAATTTATTTTTTATGTAGAATAGGTAAAAAATTTAAGAACTTAGGCTAAACTGCTAATATAAGACGATAATAATGCTCCACCTCAATTATTCTTCCACAATTATTTTTATGTTCAACAAAAGAGATATAGATAATCTCGAGAAAAAACAAAACTGAGCATTAAGATGTATAATAGGTTGTAATAGGTATTCAAGAATAAAAGATATGTTGAAAAACAATAGACTTATTAAGTGTAAAACAAAATATCTTTTTAAATACAATGATAGTTGTTTTTAAAATTAAAAATAGAATGTACTCTGAACATATTTTTGAAAAAAAAATACAATTTGTCAGTGATATTCATGCATATAACACTAGAAATAGATTGGACTTTTATGTTCGCACTGTAAATTCATCATACGCTAAAAATTGGTATTCCATCGAGGATAGAATTTAACAACCTTCCAATAAATTTGAAAAATGCAAACTTTGTAAACTTTAAAAAATTGTTAAGAAGCTACATAATAGATAACCATAGCATTTAAGTTAGATTGTAATTGTATTTGTTTAGCTTGGCTAATAAAGATTATTATTATTATTATTACAAAAAGTTCTTCTTTCTCACATTTGGTCAATGTGGTTCAATGTTTGGCTGACGGGCCAAAGCCAAGTCAGCACAAACGCTATTACCATTATGTATTAAGGAATGACCTGACAATGTTACATGTTTTCAAAATCACTGAATGTTTCTGTGCATGTTTGTGTCGAGTCCTAATTGTACAAAGTATGGTGTGAATGTTATTGGTGTAAGGCCTGTGGCTGATATAATGAGGGGGACAATGATGACTTTTTCTTGTTTCCATAGCCTTTTTATTTCCGTTGCAAGGTCTGTGTATTTGGAAATTTTTTCTGTATATTTCGTTTGGATGTTTGTGTCGTTGGGGACAGCTATGTCAATTAGATAGGTGACTTTTCCTTTTTTGCACTAAGAAGTAATATCGGGTCTATTGGCGGAGACTGTTTTATCCGTATGTATACTGATGTCCCAGTAAAGCTTGTAATCTTTATTTTCAAATATGGATGTTGGTATATATTGGTAGTAGGGATCTGTGTTTTCTATGAGTTTGTATGTTGTGGCTAGTGCTTGGTGAACTACTTTGGCAGCTGAGTGATGTCTGGCTAATATTTTACATCCGCTTGTTATGTGTTCGATCGTTTCTTTTTGCTGGTGGCATTTCCTGCATCTGTCTTCTGTAATAGTTGGGGTCTTTGATGATATGCTTTGATAGTTTCTGGTTAATATAACTTTATCCTGGATGGCAAGTAATAAGCCTTCTGTTTCAGGGAAGAGCTGTCCATCCTGTAACCAGGTGTATGATTGTTCTTTATGTACATGGTCTTGTTCTATGTGGTATCTGTGTTTTCCGTGGAGTGTTTTCTCTAACCACGTTTTCTTCTTTTCCTGTTGTAATTGGGTGTGACTGTGTGTATCTGCTGAGTAGTCTGCCCGGGATAAGTCGAGAGGTGTGTAGTTTTTGTCTGCTTTCACTGTCGCTGTGTGGAGGCTGGTTTGCTTGCTGTGGAAGAATTTCCTAAGTGCTTGTATTTGTTTTGTGTGTAGTGATCTGATGTCTATGATTCCTCTTCCTCCTGCCTTCCTCTCGATAGTAAGTCTTTCTTTGCATGCGTTGGGATGTAATTTCCTGTATTTGGTGAATTGAGAAAGTATAAGGATGTGAATTTTTTCTATGTCTGTTTGTGACCATTTGATGATACTAAATGAATATGTGAGTATAGGTATAGCGAACGTGTTGATGGCTTTAGTGAGTTTTGTTTGTAAAAGTTTCGTCAGTCTGGTTTTGAATTCGGTTCTGAGCTCTGTTTTGATGTGAGTATGGTTGAGTTTGGTGCTTTGTTGGAAGCTTAGATATTAGTATATTTCTTTGTTGAACATGTTATCGAGTGTTAATTATTATTATTATTATTAGATATAAAACGTTCCTGATGTCTCACCATAAGGTATTACTATATCTTTCTTAAAATATTAGATAACTATGATTATTTTTACTTGTATTTGCAAGGAAAGTGTTAGTTAAATATTTTATCAATTTTTAGGTATAGGTCCTCTAGCTACCGGAAAGAACTTAGGAACTTTATACTGTATCGTGGAACCTCAAGTTACATACGGAATGAGTCACACTTATGGTATCTTGTCAAATTATGGCCCATATGGAGTATTTTCAAGGCCCAAACAGGAAGAACTTCCTTTTATCCCGCTCGACTGCGAAAAAATTAAAGTGGGACACTCTCAAGCCAATTCTTGTTATAATGATTCTAAAGTATGCATATTTTTATTTGTCTTTTCAACAGTATTATGAGTATTTTTCTTTTGGTTTTTAATTCGGATAATGAACATAATTTAAGCATAATAAATCAACAGATAAGGAGTTAGAGGGGTTGTTTGGAATATATTAGACATCATTAAATGTCCTTTTTAGTGTCTCTTGTATTATTTTTTCATTATTTTCAATTTTAACAGATGCCCTTTCTTTTTTTTATTAGTATATAGTCAAATATATCATATAAGACAGGGGTGCTCAAACTTGAACTGCTGGCGATCTACCTCAATATTGTTAGACTACGATCGATCGACTCTGAGAAGCTGCAAGTAAGTGTGATGCAGGATTGTCGTCTAGGTAGGGTGTATCGTGGCATAGATATTAGTTTTTTTGCGCACAATATGCATTTTTTTAGTCAAGGTAAGTGTAGGTCTGCTCTAAAATGTCAATGAAAAAACTCATAATTATTCAAAATTGCGGGTTTATTGGTTCTTACAAAACAAAAGAGGTCTAGTGTCTAAACTTAACTAAAGAGTGACTTTGGATGTTGAAGCGTGGCACTGCATGTCCTCAGCATAAGGCGATTTGCCTTATATTCGGATATTTATCTTCAGATATAAAATACCAGAATTTTGTATCAGATGCTGTGGCTTTGAGATGTATATCTGATATAATCTGCACTAACTCATTTTCAACAGAACATGAGTCCATGTTAAACTGACTTGCTATTTCAGTAGCTAATTCCTCAATGTTTTTACACGAAAAAGGATAACTCATAAATGATGCGATATTTGCCAATTTACTGAAATCATAAAAACGTATCTCGAATTGGCCCAAAATATTTGATAATTCTGCCTCATAAATATCATAATTCAACTGAGGAATCCTTGCTTTCAAAGACGGAAAATTTTTCAGATCCTTTCTTTTCAGTGATCCATCATAAGGCAATTTACTTTTGAATGCGTTTATTGCGCTAATCATCGCAATAATAGTTTTTCCTTTAACTTGAAGCTCTAAATTAATGGTGTTTAAATGTATTGTGAAGTCTGTCAAAAATGCCAAATCAGTCAGCCATTTTCCGTTTTTCAGCATCTGAGTGTCATCACCTCTTTCGTCCAGAAAAGCTGTTATTTCGGGCAATAATTCTTGAAACCTTTCTAGGAATTTTCCGTGACTCAACCACCTGACGTCCGTGTGAAGAACTAAATCAGTGTGTTCAGCTGACTCACTATCTTCCAACTGCAATTTAAAGAGCCGTCGTTGCAAGCTACGTGCATGGATAGAATTCACAATTTTTATTGCAATGTCCACAATCTCCTCCATGTCTAGAACTTTTGAACACAAAACTTGTTGATGTATAATGCAATGGAAGGAGAAAAATGAAGGGAAACATCATTAGCTCGACACAATGCCACAAAACCGTTTTCGTTTCCAGTCATTGTTGGTGCTCCATCGGTTGTAATGCACACTAGTTTATATATTGGTAGCTTGTAGTTTGTTACAAAATTGAAAAAAACGTCATATATATCTTCGCCACGGGTCTTTCCTTTCAGAGGAATCATTGTCAAAAACTCTTCCTTAGCCGACATGTCATTGAATACCATTCGAATAAAAATACACAGCTGGGCAGTGTCTGTCATATCGGTGGATTCGTCGAACTGTAAAGAAAAGTATGTACATTCCATGATATCATGTTTTAGTTTAACTGCCATGTCCTGACTCATGACTTCAACACGCCTTGTGACAGTCGGACGAGATAACTGAAGTTCTCTAATAGCAGACATAATCTCTGTTTTATTTTTAAAATCTCCAAATAAAGTCTCACCCGCTTCAATAAATGCTTCCTTCACAACCAATCCATCATCAAATGGTTTCTTGTGCTTCGCCAATATATGAGATATTTTAAATGACGCGATCGTTGAAGCTTTTGATTGTTTAGCTGGTCTTGTGAACATGGTTTGTTATTTTTTCAAACAAGTTATCAAATCAAGTACTTTTCGTTTTCTTAATTCACTCTGTGACGGAAAATCCTTTTCATAGTTTTTATGAACCGTTTTATGATGCCTCTCTAAGTTCCCACGCTTAGGTATTGCAACTGACGCACGGCAAATGAGACAAATGCACTTATCCTTTACCATACAAAAGAAAAAATTCTTCCTCCCAATCGTTCTTAAAATGATAAGTTTTACTTTTCTTCACCACACTCATTTTGGACTATTTATTAATAAACTTTGTATCGATGTATCGCCTTCAAGTTACAACTCAGACTGACTCCTATTCCTGCAGGCGCAACATTTATATCGGCGCGAACGAAGTCTCGAATGTTCCCGTCGAACACGCCGCCCGAAGTTTCTAGAAAAATCGGCGGGAATCAAAAACGCGGCTTTTCTTTGACAAGTACCGCGCGTTCCTTTGATAAAGCCGCCTTTTGCCGCTAGCAGGGGGTTATTACGATAAAAGAAAGTGATGAGGGGATTATTCTGGCCTAATTGTGGATCGAATAAATTTTAGTAGTTTATTCATTACATTTTGTTTTAATTACCTAAAACAAAATCTGTGAATAGTCCTATATCGGAATTTTTTTCTCGAGATCGACTCAAAAAGCACTCGCGATCGACTTGTCGATCGTGATCGACCGTTTGAGCACCCCTGATATAAGATATCGAGTGTGAGGAAATCAAAGTCAGTGTTTATTGGAGAACTATTTCCAAGGGATAAATTACTTTACTAATTTTTTGTTGTACGCCATAACAAATCTTCCTAATATTGGTAAAACAACATAAAAATTTCTAGTTTCAATTTTGCTAAAATTCTTCTATAATATATATAAAATGCAACGTCTCTCGGTCTGTCTGCCCGTTAGTGTGCTTATCACTCGAGAATCACTTATCCGATTTACGTACTTTTTTTTTAAAACATACAGATATTCTCTGGCCAGGTTTTAGGATATGTTTTATTACGTTAGGTAACATAAGGAATAAGCAGTGACAATAATAGTGAATCAAGACTGAAAAACAGTTTGCCGCTAGCGCGTTTTCCTGCACTACACTACCTAAATCATTACATATGGAACAATATGTAGCAAAAAATGTAATATATATATATATATATATATATATATATATATATATATATATATATATATAACGCATCATCTCTCTGTCTGTCTGTTTGTCAGTTAGTGCGCTTATCACTCGAGAACCACTTATCCGATTTACGTATTTTTTTTTTTGAATTCATACATTTGTTCTCTGGCCAGGTTATCTCTATAATCTTCTATAATTTATATAAAACTAGCAGTGCCCACGGCTCCGCTCGCGTGGATTTGATTCACCTTTATCGTCACTGCTTATTCGTTATGTTTATATTATTATATAGCTCGAGGGGTCTTAGAGGCTCATGACTTGGTTGCATACTTGTCTCCACTTCTTTTTGTCTCCCTGTTAGCTTTTCCCAATGCAGGATTTCCATCAACTCCGGATCTTGCTTTACTGCCTGAATCCATGTAGATCGAGGTCTCCCCTTGCCTCTTTTTCCAACCACCACTCCTCTTGCTTTGCCTGTCTTTCTTCCTTCATCCTTGCCACGTGTCCCAACCATCCTAATCGCTGTGTTCTTATGATTTGGCTTATAAGGGGTTTCGTATATAGGCATTTTAAATCGTAGTTTGTTCTTCTCTTCTCCACAGTCCCTCTTCTTTCCTTCCTCCGTAGATTCTTCTCAAGGCTTTTCTCTTTCCCACACACTCCAACATTTTTTTTCTCTTGCATTCAGTTTCCACGTTTCGCATCCATATGTGATCGTGGGTCTGACAATTGTCGTATATATTCTTTCTTTTGCTTTTCTTAATACATTCTTTGATTTCAATATTGGATTCATCTCTGTCCTTTCGCTATTCTTTCTTGTATCTTCGTCCTTTCTTGTTCACTCTCTGTTATAGCTACTCCCAGATAATTAAATTTGTCTACTTTTTCAAACATATATCTTTTTCCTAAGTTGTTTATTATATCTAAACTTTTGTTGTTTTTATTATCTTTCTTCTTTGTAATTTCCATGTATTTTGTTTTTTCCTAATTTATCTTTAGTCCTCTCATCCTTCCCCTTTCTTCTATCCTACTTATGGCTTTTTTGACATTCTCTTTTGATCTTGCAATCACTGCTACATCATCCGCATAGGCCAAGGATTGGCAGGTTTGTTGGTGTATCGTTCCATTTATTTTTATTTCTGACTCCCGGATTATCTTCTCTAGTACCAAATTAAATAGACATGTCGACACTGGATCCTCCTGTCTTAATCCTCTCTTCACCTTAAACATGTCTGATACTTTGCCCTCAACCAACACTCTATTTTCTGTGTCATTCAAGGTCATTCTCACCATGCGAATCAATTTACTTGGAATTTTTAGTTCTTCCATTATCTTGTAGAGTCCTTCTCTATTTACAGAGTCATATGCTTCTCTGAAATCCACAAAGACCAAGTGTAGTACCAAATTTTGTTCTAAGCTATTATCTTGGATTTGCTTAATCGAAAATATCTGGTCTGTAACCGATCTATTTTTCCTGAATCCACATTGGTACTCTCCCAGAATAGACTCGGCTTTCTCTTCTAGTCTGGTTTTGATAGTCATCACTACTATATTGTACACGACATTCAGTAAGGCTATTGGTCTATAATTAGCACCTATAGTTTTTTCTCCTTTTTTGTATATTGGACAAATGAGCGACTCTCTTCAGCTCACTGGCGTCTTTTCTGTTTCCCATATTTCTTGCCCAACCGGCATTTTTCATTTTCCAGATCTACTCCTCCAGCTTTTATCATTTCTGCTGTTATACAATTTTCACCTGGGGCCTTATTTTTTTTGGGTTCTAAGTATTTCTCTTATTTCTTCTTTGCAGGGTTTGTTTGTCCCTTCCTGCCCTTCAGTTAATTTTGCTTCCTATTTCTCATTCAACTCCTCATTTTTATCTCAATTCAAAGTTTCTTTAGAGTATCCCGCCCATCTATTTAATCTTTCTGCCACGTTTACTGCTAAACTTTCATCATTTTTCCTACATATTAGCATTTGTCTCTGTTTATTCCCTTTGTATTTTATTTTAAAAAAACACGTAAATCGGATAAGTGGTTCTTGAGTGCTAAGCGCACTAATGGACAGACAGACAGAGAGACTTCACGTTTTAGATATATTACAGATTTTTTTAAAATATATTAAATTAAGAATTAAAAAAAACACGTAAATCGGATGAGTGGTTCTTGAATGATAAGCACACTAACGGACAGACAGACAGACAGAGAAACGTTTCACTTTATATATATTATATGGATTATTATTATTATTATATAACCTGGCCAGAGAACATATGTATGAATTAAAAAAATGAACACGTAAGTCGGATAAGTGGTTCTCGAGAGATAAGCGCGCTAACGGACAGACAGACAGACAGACAGACAGACAGACAGAGAGACGTTGCATTTTATATATATTATAGATATAGATTATTATTATTATTATTATTATATAACCTGGCCAAAGAATATATGTATGAATTTAAAAAAGATACGTAAATCGGATAAGTGGTTCTCGCGTGATAAACGCACTAATGGACAGTCAGACAGAGAGACATTGCATTTTATATGTATTATAGATTATAGATATTCTCTGCTACATAATATTGTTCCATATTTAATGGTTTAGGTTGTGTATTGCAAGAGAACGCGCTAGCGACAAACTTTTTTCCGACTTCATTCACTATTATCGTCACTGCTCATTCCTTATGCTACCTATCGTAATAAAATATAACCTATAACCTGGCCAGAGAACATAGGTATGTTTTAAAAAAAAAGTACTTAAATCGGATAAGTGGTTCTCCAGTGATAAGCGCACTAACAGACAGACAGACAGAGAGACGTTGTATTTTATATATATTATAGATGCAACGTCTCTTTGTCTGCCTGTCTGCCTGCCTGTCTGTCCGTTAGTGCGCTTATCATTCGAGGACCACTTATTCGATTTACGCATTTTTTTTTTAGATTTATACATATGTTCTATGGTCAGGTTATAGGATATATTTTATTACGTTAGGTAATATAAGAAATAAGCAGTGACGATAATAGTGAATCAAGTCGGAAAAAAAGGTTTGCCGCTATCCCACTCTCTTGCAATACTCTGCCTAAACCGTTAAATATGGAACCCTATTATGTAACAAAGAATACAATATATATAATGCAATATCTGTCTGTCTGTCCGTTAGTGCGCACCATTTATTCGATTTACGTGTCTTTTTTTAATTCATACATATGTTTTTTAGCCAGGTGATATTAAAAATAATAATAATCTATATAATATATATAAGACGCAACGTCTCTCTATCTGTCGGTCCGTTAGTGTGCTTATCATTCAAGAATCACTCATCCGATTTACATTATTTTAATATTAACAAAATATATAATACATATAAAATGCAACGTCTCTGTCTGTTTGTCCGTTAGTGCGCTTAGCACTCAAGAACCACTTGTCCGATTTACCTGTTTTTTTATAAAATATATATGTTCTCTGGCCAGGTTATAGGATATATTTGATTACGTTAGGTAACATAAGGAATAAGCAGTGACGATAACGTGAATCAAGTCCACGCGAGCGGAGCTGCGGGCATGACTAGTTTAAATATAAAGGTAAACTATAACGTCCAAAAAAGAAAAATAAACAAGAAGGTCTTAAAAAGTTGTTAGTAATTCTACTTTACCATTTTTTTATTTTTTTATTTTTTTTTTTATGGGTCTAGCACACGTGCTACAGGGAAATCCCTAAAGCGCTACAGGAGCGACACGTGTGCGGAGAAAGCGATTCACGTTGTTCTTGAATCGCTGCAGATTGTACTCGATGGGAAACACAGTCCTGGGCAAACTATTCCAAAAGTATGATGTTCTCCATATAAAAGACTGCTTGAAAAGCGTTGTACGAGGAGTAACAAGCTGAACCTCATACGAATGTGAAGTATTAGCGCGACGTGTACTCCTAACATGCACCGCTCTGGGAGGAATTAAGCGGGTCACATCCTTCGAACACTTTCCATGAAAGTACTTGTAGAATAGGCTCAAGTCGCCAACCGTTCTTCGATGTTCCAGCGAATCAAGGCCGTCGGTCAGTTTCGGGTGTCCAATCAGACGAACAGCTCTTCTCTGGATAGAATCCAACAAATGCAGTGTATGTTTGGGAGCGGAGCTCCAAACATGGGAGCAGTATTCCATAGTTGGTCGAACCTGAGCTTTGTAAAGAATTAACAGTTGTTGTGGAGTGTAAAGCTTTTTGGTTCGAAATAATATTCCCAACTTTTGAGAAGCTCTCCTTGCCATGCCTGCAACATGCTCATGCCAGGACATATTTGCTCCCAAATTAACGCCTAACAGATTGAGTGACGATGTTAGAGGGATGGAGTGCCCCGACATAACTATGTCGGGTTCTGCAACGTTAACTTTTTTAGAAAAAACTGCCGCCTGGGTTTTTGTAGTTGTTAAATTCCACTTGGTTACTGTCACCCCAAGACAGAATTTCTTCTAGGTCCTTGTTAAGTTGAATGACCTCCTGTTGTCTGCGGATATTCGTCTGAGTAGTCGATGTCCGAGCATTCAAAGTGAATGAAGAGATAAGTGTACTGTCATTTGCAAAGCTGTAGATTGGATTCTCGGTCTTTTGCAGCAGAGCGTTAATATAAATAAGGAAGAGAGTAGGAGATAGTATGGAACCTTGGGGCACACCGGCGTTGATAGTGAAGGTGTTAGAAAGAAATCCGTCGACCGCCACTCGTAATGATTGATAGCCTTTTCCATGACTTTCGATATTATTGAGAGTAGTGCGATTGGTCGGTAGTTATTTGGCAAGGTCTTCTTTCCTTTTTTAGGTATCGGCTGAACTGTGGCACATTTCCAGCAGGAAGGAAATATTCCCTTTCTGTAGGATAGGTTGAAAAGTCTACAGAGAACTGGTGTTAGTTCCCTTGCTCAGTTCTTGAGAACTATGGCAGGTATTCCGTCAGCGCCAGAAGCCTTTTTGGTGTCTAGCTTCATCAAAATACGTTTTATGATACGCTGTCTGAAGACAATATCGGGCATCCTTTTTTTATTGTAGTCCATGTCAAATCTTTTTAATATTGGTAACACAAAACAAACGATAGTATCGATCTTTAGCCGTTCCGTTTTTCTCTCGACATTCAAGATTTATGGGGGTTTTGTTTATATTTGCTTTTTTTTTATTTAATATTAAATTGTTGTATATGCATTTATACCGAAGTTTCTTGTATAGGACAAAATTTGAATATAGAAATTAGCTGAATAATTATTTGTTTACCTTTTTCTTTGGAGTCTGACCGTGATGAAATTTTGCCAGTTTATCTGGGCAAATTTAAAAGATTTTCTAAGACAATGATTCTAATTGAACCGACAAAAAGAATGTTTTATTAGTTGACCTAAAATATATTTAATTTTCAACTATCTTTATTAATTTCAGGGAAAACAATCCAATAATCATATAATGTAAGTCAATAAACTCTACATAAATAGGTGGTTCTGAAGGGCGCCAATCATATGCCTGTGATAAATACTTTTGAAAAATAGGTTGACATTCAATGGTATATTCCCGGATTTTTACGACTATAGTTAATGGGTTCGTTAACAAAGACTAAATTAGTGTTTTTTACTTGATTAAATATTCGTCAGCACTTATGTGATAGTGTTGACCTTTCTTTGTTTTACCTGTGTTTTATTAGGGTAGATGAATTATCCCCCTGATCGACACTAGACCCCCTGACCTTTTTAAAACATCACGACATAACCAAAATAATCTTAATTTTACTGAAAAAAGTATTTATCCGAGACATTTTTTCAAGGAAAAAAAAAAGAAAGCCCAGTGGCATAGTCAAAACTGCCCTCTCTGTCCTAAACGGTTAAGAGGAGGTGCAGATGGAAACACAGAATTTTTTATGGGCGATCAACAAATTAAGGAACAAGAAGGTTTGCTCAAGCCACCATCGCCAATGGAACAATGTAAAAGTATTATGGATCAGTTCGATACTATTTTATTAGAATATAAAAAAGGTAGGAAAATGTAAAGTACATATGTGTAAATGTAAATCTACTCTGTTTTTAGTGTTCTGCACGGAACACTTATAGGTCACTTAGGTGTCCGTCGGTCTGAATGTTACACTCGATTTCACATAGAAAGTTTAAATTTCTCACAAATACAGGAATTGATGGCCCAATCACAGCCGTGTAATTTTAAAAGACAAATTTTCATTTAGTGGGGTGTCAAATAAAAGCTTGTAAAACCGCAAGTTCAAAAATATATTTGATGCAGTAGCTGCTCCTCCATAGGAGCACATGAGCACGTGAAAATGCAAATTATTTTATATTATACCTTAGTCATACAAACGTCTTTTAAAGAAGTGAATCTTCCCGACAAATGGACAAGAACAATTTATAACAATCCTAATACTTTACGTACCGTTAAACCTCGAGTTGTCACTGAAGCTCCCTAAGCGCACAAACTACAAGAACTGTATGTAAAGCAAGGTGGTATACGGCGCTGTCTCGTTTTATACGTTTTTGCGTTCTGGTAAACTGTGTTTCTTTCTCTAAATTCGTCGTTTTTCTCTCTCCATGGTTCATACTTACTTGGTGATCTTGGGGATTTGGATTGGGATAAAAGCGTCGTGTTGATTCGTTTATATTTTACATCTAATCTAAGCGGTTCCAGTTAGAGTAGTTAAATTTGGTTTTGGAGCTTAATATTTTGCAACAAAGGGTGTATTGTTAGTATTAAGTGGTGAATGCAATTACATACAGACATAAACCGATTCCGAATCTGAGTATTACTCAAGTAAGTAAAGGACAAAAACGCGAGTTCAAAAGGAGTTTTAAAAGTGAATTATATGAAAAACATGAATGGTTATGCGGATGCAGTATTAAAAACAGCTTGTTTTGCTTTCCATGTTTGCTATTTGCATTTGAAAGTGCTGAAGCGAGTTGGGTGAAAAGTGGGGTAGTCGATCTGGCACACTTATCACAAAAAATTAAAAAGCATGAAAGTTCGCAGGTTCATATAAATTCGCAGTTAAAACTAAGACTTTTGGGAAAAGTTGATATAAAACAACAACTGGATAGTGCCTACAAAAGAAGTATCGAAAAACATAGCGACAATGTATTGAAAACAGATACGTTTTGTCGAAAATTATAAATTGTATAAAAAGTTCTCTAGATGTTTCGAATTAGCTTTGCAATGACACGATGAAAGGGATGGTTCGCAAAATCCGGGCATTTTCAAAGGTCTAATCGATTTTAGTGCAAAGTTGGATTTGGCTTTAAAAGAGCATTTTGAAAAATCTACGGTCTTTAAAGTTACTTCAAAAACAATTCAGAATGAATTATTAGATTGCATGCTACAAGTTTGCCAGGAATATATAAAGAATGAAATAGTAGACGCCCAATTCATCTCTGTTATAACAGATGAGACCACAGATATTTCTTGTAAGTTTTCAGAAACATTTTAAAAGACGGGACCCCAACTGAACGATTTTGGGCTTTTTTGAATCCACAAGATCATAATGCAATCAGTTTAGCAAATTGTATTAAAGACGTTTTGCTCAAAATTACAGATACACCAAATAAATTCATTTCACAAAGCTATGATGGAGCAAATGTTATGAGTGGTCGCCATAGTGGAGTAAACAGAATTATTCAAGATGATTATAAATACGGCTAATATGTTCACTGTTATGCTCATCAATTAAATTTAATTTTAGCTCATGCAACTAGCCAGAATGCAGCAGTTTCTTTTCTAATATAACAGATATTACGAATTTTTTTCAAATTCTCCTTAGCGGGTTGAAATATTAAATGAAGTTGTATGCAGCCATATTCCAAGAACTTTTACGACACCGTGACTTTTTAAAAGCTATAGATACTATTTTTGAGAACAGAGAAGCACTTATCGAATGTATGGGAAAGGTAGAAAATACTTTGAAAATCTACCACAATTAATCGAGCCTCTGCAATCCATAGAATTTTATACGATGCACAATTTGTATTCTGGCTAACATTTTTTCATAAAATTATGCCACACACTCCGATATCCTATACAACAGTTTGCAGGAATCGACTTCTGATGCTGCACAGGTAGCCACACCAATTAATATATTTGAAAAATATATAGCAACTGAAAGACAAAATGCTGATGAAATTCCTACTTTAATTGAAGATATAGTTCATTTTCATAATGAAAGACGTAAGGAAGACCCTTATTTAACGAAAGTAGTTGCAGCAAAAGAAGTACGTGATTATATATTAATTCAAATCCAACATCCAATATCCATTGGCACCAACTGACAAAATAGAAAAAAAAATACTTCCTCTTCTATCATATCTGAACTAAATTTGTAAGTTTTTTGGTATTATTACGTCTACCGAAATTACAATTATTACGTAATTGTAGATATATTTAGATATATATATATATATATTTATATATATATATATATATATATATATATATATATATATATATATATATATAACAAGGATTTTCTACAGCTAACGCTGTCTTCCTTCTCTCAGCCTTTGATTCCATCCGTTTCTATCTTCCCAGTCTCCATCTGTTAGACCCCTGTCCTCCATAGCCTCGTCTACATCGTCTCTCCACGATCGTCTGGGTCTTCCTCTTTTTCTTCTCCCTATAGGGCTCCAGTCCGTTATTTTCTTTATCCACCTATTATCTTCGCTTCGTCTTATATGTCCATACCATTTTAATCGTTTTTCTTCTATGGTGTTTATTGCGTTCTCTTTGATGTTGATTCTGCTTCTTATTTCTTCATTTGTTATTCTCTCTATACGTGTCACTCTACAACATCTTCTCCAATACTCCATCTCTACCGCGTTAATTTTAGATTTATTTCTTTTGTTGATCGTCCATGTTTCTGACCCGTATATCATTATGCTTTGTATTATTGATTTGTAAATGCGTGTTTTGTTTCTCTTTGTAATGTGCTTGTCCCACAGGATCGAATTTAATTGTCTTATGCATGTTCGCGTTTGTCCTAATCTAGCTTTAATCTCTTCTTCTGATGTTGCGTTTTTTGAAATGATGATTTCTAGATATTTAAATCTATCGGTTCCTTTGATTATTGTTTCGTTATCTACTTCTAAATTCTCCACGTTTCCCTCCTTTCTTGTTAGATATTCCGTTTTATCAAAGTTTATTGCTAATCCTGTTTAGTGTATTCTTCTTTCAGTTTTCTTACCATATAACTGAGGTCTTCCTCATCTTGCGCTATGATTACTTGGTCGTCTGCGAAACTTAGAGTATATAAGTAATCTTCTCGTATTGGGACTCCCATTCCACTACATTTTTGCTTCCATTTTTTTAATGTTTGTTCGAGGTATATTTTGAATAGTGTTGGGGATGAGAAGCATTCTTGTAATAGACCTTTTGATGTTTGGAGTCTCTTCCCCATTTTATGTCCCATTTTTATGTTCACTGTGTTGTTTTCGTAGAGAGCTTTTACTGCGTATATTAGTTCTTTGTCAATGCCCATTTCTTTCATGCGTTCCATAATCTTTGTTTTGGTACTGAGTCATAGGCCTTTCTTATGTCTATGAAGGCTAGATGAACTTCTCTATTCTTTGCCAGTTTTATGCTTAGGCCTCTATAGTTTGTGCATTTTCTGCGGTCTCCCTTTTTAAATATAGATACTATATAAGCTTTTGACCATTCCTCTGGTATTTCTTCTCCATTTATCGCTCTGTGGAACATGTTTCTCAGCATTCGATGTAATTTATTAGACCCGTACTTAATCATTTCATTTACCACACCCCCCAGGCCCTGCAGATTTGTTATTTTTTAGTGTTTTTATTGTCTTCTTTACTTCTTCATAGCTTAGTTCTATCTCTTTTATTTCCTTAGTCTGTTCTTCTTCAGGGTTCTCTTCTTGGAATTCTTGTCTATCTTCTGTTAGCAGCTTCTTATAATATTCTTCCCACTCGCTTTCTGGGATGTACTCTATATACGTCTTCTCTCTATTGTTAGTCCTTAATGCTTTAATTATTCTCCATGACTCTGTACTTCTAGTTCCTCCTATATACTGTTCTACATGTTCGCACGATTTTTCCCATCTCTCGTTCTTTTCTTTATTTATCATCCTCCTCGTTTCTGCATTTTTCTCTTTATATTTCTGTAGATCTTCTTCTGATTTTGTATTCAGCCATTTTTCGTATAGTCTTTTTTTTCTCCTTTATAGATTCTTTGGTTTTTTCACAGATTCTAATTTTATGTTTCTCATTCTCGTTGTCTTCTTTACTAATGCTTCTAGGGACGCCTGTTTGATGCATTCTTTTATGTGGTCATACATCTGTTGGAGGTTGTCGTAGTTAAATTCATTTAATTTTTGATCTAATCGTCGTCTATCTAGGTCTCTTATCGTTTCGTCTTGCAGTAAGTGTATTTTGTATTTTATTTGTTTGTCTGCTTTTTCTGTTATCTCATTAGTATTTCTGTTTTCTTTATCTATTGTTTATTTTTGCTTTATTGTCTTGTACTACGGTACTTTTATATTTGCTATTAATAGTCTATGGTCTGTTCCACATTCTGCTCCTCTCTTTACTCTTACGTCTTTTATTTTGATAGTGGTATCGTTTGTAATTATAATGTAGTCTATTATTGATTTTAAGTTTCGTGTTTCTTGCATCCAAGTATATTTGTGGATGTCCTTGTGTTTGTAGAATCCGTTTGTTATTTTGATATTTAGATATCTTTATAATATCTAATTCATTAGCTATTGGACCTTGTGGCCAGGCGACTTGCCCTTATGCTCAAACTTTGGCGGAAGACGCCTGTAAGAAGGATTGTGGACAGCCTATGTCAGCCACGATGGAAAATCCCTGTAATGATGTGCCCTGCGAAAATCAGGACTGTCCATATGTTGGCGCTTATACTGAGGAACCGAAAAAAAAAAAACAGGTTTATGATATTTGTATTATTATGTATTTAATATGACTGTACAAGGCGAGTCAACGATAGAGTAAAGTTCATTATCTCATTTGTTTCGGGAATGACGAAAAAAATGTTAAATACAATAGTTTTAGGGAATGTATACAGGGTACTTCAAAAAATGTGGCCGATATAACATGTTTTTTTTTTTTAAATGGAACATCATATTTTCTAATTTATTTTTAAATTCTGGGTAAAATTTTTGGATTAATAATGTTATATACTTAAATCTAGTAGTTTTTTTAATATTTCAATTTTTTTAAAAAAATACTAGTTTTCAGTTTCGTAAAAAATTGCGAGTAGCGCCATTGTTTCTGAAGTTGGAACACTCATAATTGGTACGAGCGTTCTATAGAGATGGTAAAAAGATATATGAGAAGAAATTTGAGTTAGACGCTACAGGGTGTTCAAAATAAATTTATACATTTCAACTATTTTAAATTGAAAAATCTCAAATTTTTTAAACGGCACACGCTGTATATTATTATTTTTTCTACTTGAATACACATGTTTAGTCGTTTTACGATATTTTCCTTCACTTTCCTTAGCATAAAGGGCGTTATTGTCTTGCACGCATCCCGTATCCTACTTTCCATATCTATTAGTGTTGTAGGGGGATTCACATAAACACGATCTTTAATGTAGCCCCAAAAAAAAAAACGAGGGCTGGTTTTGAAAAGTCCGTGCAAAGTCCGAGAGATGGCACCACTGGCGCGTATCGAGGTCATGTTTAGTTAGTAGCATCTCTTGAATAAACGCACACCAAGTTTCAGCCATATTGGTCTATTTCTTTGTGTTTGGCATTCGTGTGAATCAAGGAAGTCGAGTGATTTTTTCAAGAAATGGACGAAAAAGAATTTTCGTGTGGTGATTAAGCATTACTTTATGAAAGGCAAAACGCCTCAGGAGACTAAAGCGAAGCTTGATAAACATTATGGTGACTCTGCTGCACCTTCGATTAGAACAGTTTATAAGTGGTTTCAAAATTTTCGGACTGGCCATATGGGCACAAGTGACGCTGAACGTTCTGGACGGCCTGTGGAGGTTACGGCTCCAGAAATCATTGATCAAATCCATGATATGGTGATGGATGACAGAAGAGTTAAGGTGCGTGAGATTGCTAGTGCTGTGGGCATCTCGACTGAATGGGTACATAATATTTTGCATAAACATTTGGACATGAGAAAGCTATCCGCAAGATGGGTGCCGCGATTGCTCACGCTTGACCAAAAACGGAATCGTGTGAAGTGTTGCAAGGATGGTTTGCAGCTGTTCCAGAAGAATCCGGAGGACTTTAAGCGTCGTTTCGTCACTGTGGATGAAACATGGATACATTAGTATACTCCTGAGACCAAACAACAATCTAAACAATGGGCTACCAAGGGGAATCTGCACCAAAAAAGGCGAAGACCGTTCCTTCGGCCGGAGAGGTTATGGCGACTGTCTTTTGGGATTCGCAAGGGATAATCCTCATCGACTATCTGGAAAAGGGTAAAACTATTACAGGTGAATATTATTTATCGTTATTGGACCGTTTGAAAACCGAGCTGCAAGAAAAACGCCCGCGATTGGCCCACGAGAAAGTCCTTTTCCATCACGACAACGCACCAGCACACACCTCAGCAGTTGTGGTCGCAAAATTAATGGAAATAGGATTCTAACTCGTTTCACATCCCCCCTATTCTCCAGACTTGGCTCCCTCGGACTACTATTTGTTCCCCAATTTGAAGAAATGGTTGGCGGACAAAGATTTTATTCAAACGAGGAGGTGATTGCAGACACTAATGGATATTTTGCAGACTTGGACAAATCCTATTATTCGGAAGGGATCAACAAACTAGAACATCGTTGGACGAAGTGTATAAGCCTAAAAGGAGACTATGTCGAAAAAGAAAAGAGGTTTACCCCAAACACATAAGTAGTTTTTATTTTTGCACGGACTTTTCAAACCAGCCTCGTAGTCTAAAGGTGTTAAGTCACATGATCGAGGAAGCCACTGAAACGATCGTTTAAAAATTCCCGAACTTCCCGGTGGTAATGAGCAGGAGCTCCGTCTTATTGAATCCACATTTGCTCCCTTTCAAAGTTATCAACTTCTTCAGGAAGCCTGGGTAATTCGTTCTGCACAAAATTTAGATGTCTAGGTCCGTTAAGCGGTTCGCGGAAAAAATATGGGCTAATAATTCGAAAATTTAATATTTCACACCATACATTAAGCGACCAATGGTTTGGTTTTGAACTTCCCGGACCAAAATTGAATTAACTGTTGAATAATAAGGCATGTTATGGCTGTTAACTGCTCCATTACTGCGAAAAGTAGCTTTATCAGAAAACATTATTTTCGATAAAAAGTTTGGATCGGCCTCTATTGCGCCATTCATGGTGGTACAAAAGGTTACTCATCCTTCAAAATCACGGTCTTGAAGTTCTTCGTGTAGTTCACCAGTTGTTAATCTTCTTTTAGCCCTTTTATTATGGATATGTATATTATTAGATTTAAAATTTATTATTGGAATACTATTATTATTTTGGCAGATTAGTGCAATAGATTTAGGATCTTTTTATGTAAGTTGATTACAAATAATACTTGATAGTAATAGATTTATTTTTAATGTTTATTTCTAGATTAATTTTAATTATTTGTGTTTTAGTAGAGGTTGCTCTTTTAACATTATTAGAACGAAAGGTTTTAGGGTATATTCAAATTCGAAAGGGTCCTAATAAGGTAGGGTTTATTGGATTATTACAGCCTTTTAGAGATGCTATTAAATTGTTTATAAAAGAACAGACTTATCCATATATATCTAATTTAAATCTCCATTTCTTTTTCCTCATTGCAGCATTCTGGTTTACTACTTTTCGTTTCGTATACTCGACGCTACCACTATCATCAAACCGTTCCATTAAGCACTGAAAAGAGTTTCTAGATGATATACGTCTATTATGGTACTTGGCTCCGTAAAGCCTTACGGCCAAAAGACAATTTTTTTCTCGCCTCGCCCAGTATATGAACCATATCAATTAATTCATTTTTAGGAAAATCCATAACTATTACCTTTATACGTCACTTACTACAACAAATTAAACTATTTTTACTTGCTTAATAGACATGTCAAAATTTGACAATCCGTACTTTTTGTTTTGTCTGGGCAGCTATGATGTTATGGCGTAAGTGTATTAAAAATAAGGGTAAAAATTGAAAAATTCAAAATAAATCGAAAACTATTAGAAATAGGTAAATGACATACTTAATAAAAGTTGGAGGGTTTTGTAAAATCTATCAGAAAAAATAATAATATATAGGGTGTGCCGTTTAAAAAAAATTTGAGATTTTTCAATTTAAAATAGTCGAAATGCATAAATTTATTTTGAACACCCCTGTAGCATCTAACTCAAATTTCTTTAAATATATTTTTTTCATCTTTATTGAATGCTCGTACCCATTATGAGTATTCCACCTTCAGAAACAATGGCCCTACTGGCAAACTTACAACACTGAAAACTCGTATTTTTTTTTTTTAAATTGCAATATTAGAAAAACTATTAGGTTTACGTATATAACATTATTAATAAAAAAGTTATAAAATTTTACGTAGAATTTAAAAATAAATTAGAAAATAGGATGTTCCATTTAAAAGAAACATGAACTCCTGGACAAAATTAACGCAACAATCTGAAAATTAATTTATCTTTTTCTGATGTCAGTTTTAAAGTTTATCGAGTATTTGAATAGTAGGCTAGCATATTTTGTTTCGTTGTTCATGACAGAAATCAAAATAATTCGTTTAGATTTACAGTTTTAAAGAATTTTTTAGAAGATAAACAATTTTCTGTAATAATGCGATAGATTTTCTTTAAAAGTAAGATTATAAATTGTTCCCTTTTTCAAAGTAATACGTTTTTGTGGTAGAATGTTTTATTTTTGACCCCGAAGAATTAGATAAATGAATCGAACAAGGAATTTAACTGAACACGAGGTAGTGCGAGCCTCAGTTTTATTGGACGAGGGATATTGTCAGAGTTATGTTGCCAATTTGTAAGCAAACATCGTTCCACAATAAGTCGTATGGTAAGACGCTTGAATGAAGTAGGAACTTATTCTGGAAGGCTAGAGCAAGGGCGAACGATGCACTAGTGACCTAGATGAACGTTTTATAAGACAATATGCTTTAAGAAACAGAACTGTCACTAGTTCTATAATAAGAAACGAACTTGAAGCTGTTCGCAATGTCACAATTTCTTCAAAAACAGTTAGAAGACGGTTAAATGAAGCTGGATTAAACAGTAGGAGACCAGCCACTGCGCCCTTTCTTACTAGAGAGAACAGAGTTGCCAGGTTACGTTTTGCTCGAAATCACGAAAACTGGTCTGTGGATGATTGGAAACAAGTTTTGTTCACAGATGAAACTAGGGTTAGTCTAAAACATCCAGATTGTCGTGAGCGAGTATGGCGAAGACCAGGAGGGAGGTTTGCTCCTTGCAATATCTCTGCAAGGATTCCATTCGGCGGTGGCTCTGTTATGTTCTGGGGTGGCATCTGCTTTGATGCTCGCACAGAGTTAGTTCCTGTCCGTACGAGATCCATGAATGCTGACTACTATCTTGAGAATATTGTAAATTGTAATAGAACATGTGATGCCTTTCGACCATTTTGTGGGGCCCAATTTCCTGTTTATGCAAGACAACGCTCGACCTTACGTGGCTAGGGAGATACTCGATTATCTTAATCAAGTTGATATACCGATTATGCAATGGCCACCAAAAAGCCAGGATCTGAATCCGATAGAACATGTATGGGATCACCTTAAGAAAAATGTGAAACGTCATATACGTGCACCTAGAAACCTGAGGGAACTTGAAAATGCAGTTATCACAGAATGGGAGCAAATTCCTCAAGATTTTATCCAAAATTTAATTAAAAGCATGCCTAGGCGCATAAACGCTGTCATCCGAAATACAGGAGGCAACACACGCTACTAGTGTCCCAGTTATACCATTAATTTTGCTACTAGTGTCCCAGTTTATTTTTTTTCATTATTACATATGTAATTTCAACGATTTTGTTATTAGGTCTTAAGAATAATTTTAATTCGAATCTTATAGAAAAATTTGGTAGCTAATTCACTTTTAAAGTATGCGAATATGTTTTTTCTAACTTTTAGTGTAACCAATGTTCATAAAAAATTATTAAAATTAATTCATTATAGAGATTTGTATGATTTAATATATTGTTGCGTTAATTTTGTCCAGGAGTGTATGTTATATCGGCCACACTTTTTTGAAGTACCCTGTATACTCAAAAATAATTTTAGACATTCCCTAAAACTATTGTATTTAACATTTTTTTCCTCATTCCCGAAACAAATGAGATTATGAACTTTACTCTATCGTTGTCTCACCCTGTATGCATTTTTTACCAGGAGTCGTCGAATTTTTCATAACAAATTTGGTATTCCGTGGAACTTGGATTTTACAGATAAAACATGGAAATAGACTTCATCGAGTTTCTCAAAACATTTCAACATCCCGTTCAGCGATAAAAAGTAGCAAACAGTACAAATAAATTTAAAATCTCCAGGAAGTTTTATTTTTTGTAAAATATTTCAAATCCGGTCAATTTATTTACGAAATATTTTGTGTCATATAAGGCGTTCAAAGTGGACCAAATTTAATCTTTTTAAGTGAATTGCCCGGTGTATTATAAGTTAATCCAATTAAAGATCGATGAAAATGAGGAAAATAGTTCATTTTTTACAGTTATTTTCAATAATATACAGAAAATGGATAGCTTTGTTTCTTAAAATATTCAAAATTCGAAATTTTTCCTTATGATTATTCTAAATTTAAAAATTAATTGAGTGAATGTGTAAGAGGAGCAAACACTTTTTTTAGGTTTCCTTCCGGTTGTGAAAATCCAAAATGTGCTTATACCAAATATAAATTGGGACTATTAGATGTAGATGCGGAACTAGAATTACAATTCTTGCCACCGGCTCTTGCAGGTAGGCACAAGAAAATTAATCCTATTGTTTTTTTTTTCCAAATAGTTGCAAAACCTTGCGACAATTTCATCATAATGATCTCATTCTATTAATTTTAGGAAACTGTGGCAGTCCCAATTGCCGATATCCTGTTACAGCTTCTTTACCACCGATCCATTGGGATTGTCCAGACCCTCTGCCCAAAGGCCACTGTAAAAATATAAATTGTCCGTATCAACCAGTACCATTAAATAAAACTAAAACAAAAAAACAATATAAAAAAACAGCTCCTTGTGGAAGTCCTACATGCCTTTATGCTTTGCCCGAACCGTGCAATCTTCCTACCTGTCCCTTCGCTATGCGACCATGTCCAATGGGCGAGGTTAGTTAATATTTATGTCACGTATATATATATATATATATATATATATATATATATATATATATATATATGTATATATATATATATATATATGTATATATATATATATATATATATATATATATATATATATATATATATATATATATGTATATATGCAGTAGACCCCGGTTATCCGAGGTAACGTGGGGGGGGCACCCTCCTCGGATAACTGAAAACTCGGATAATCCGGATTTGTTTTTTATTTATTCAAAAAAGAAACACCAATACTTTAAACCGATGTATTAACGTTTTTAACACATAAATAGGTACATACATTATAAAACAGTGAAATAGCTATGCGCTTCTGTTTCATATTACATCTTCTTTTCCTCGTTGCAATGTTTCTCCATCTATTAAGAAGAAGCAAAGCCGCTGGAGCTGCCTCTGGTTGTTGTTCGATATACCTCAAAGCTTTTTCCAAAGAAGCAAAACCTTCTTGATGAGAGATCTTAGTGGGAGACTGTTCATCCATCGCCGCTTCGTCATCGTCATCGTCATCTGATTTCCTGAAAGGCATTCGTTATTTCTTCAGTCCTCATTTCTTCTTCTAAATGATCTGCTGTAATCTATTCAACAACGTCTTCTCTTGTCACATTTTCGCAACCCTTTAATTTTTGCCTTAATTCAAATAAACTTTTTTCTTTTTCTTCTATCTCGCTGCCAAAATTTGAACAGGACATTTCTCCATGGCTTCTCAATTTCAAAGCTAATTTATTTAATGGAGTATCATCTTCACTGTCATTATAGTCCTCAAAATCAATAACTTTTGACCAAGATTTTTGAATAGTGGTAGTACCCACAGAATCCCAAGCTTGACTTACCCAGTAAATAACATTTTTCAGTGTAACCTTTCTCATCCCATTGATAATATCCTTCTTTTCTGAGTATTGTAACAGATGTTCAAGATATAAACGCCTATCATTTTTTTTAATGTTTTCGAGGATGCCTTGATCCATTGGTTGCATTATGCTGGTTACATTTGGAGGAAAAAATTTTACAACAATTTCGCCGACATGAAGTCCTTCTCCAGGATGAGAGGGGGTATTATCCATTAACAAAATTGCTTTAATAGGAAGACGGTTTCTGTTCAAAAATTTAGTCACAGACGGCACGAACTCTTCTTCAAACTAGTTAGTAAATAAGGTCGCATCCATACATGCGCTCTTCTGACTTTTGTAATAGACTGGTAGGAGTTTGGGTGATGTCTTTTAAAGCTCTTGGACCTGCAGACTTGCCAATCACCATCAGTGGGATTTTGTGCTTGCCAGATGCATTGGAACATACCATTATAGTTAATCTTTCCTTACTTCGTTTGTGCCCAGGAGCTGATTTTTCATGTCGAGATGCCAATGTTTTTGATGGAAGCATTTTATAATTCAGACCAGTTTCGTCACAGTTGTAAATTTGATCACGTATGTATCCACAATCTTCGATTTGCTTTTTAAAGTTCTGCTTAAACTTCTCAATTGATGACACATCAGCAGACAGTTTTTCACCACATACAGTCAGTTGTCGTACACCGTACCGTTTTTTCCAGCGGTCAAGCCATACAGAACTGGCGGTAAACTGATCTATCTCTGGGAATTGCCTACTAATCATTATTGCTTTCTGTTGTAAAATTGGACCTGACAGAGGCACACTTTTTGATCTCTGTTGGTTAAACCATATGAATAAAGCTTTGTTAACCTTTTCATAGTCGCCGGTTTTCATTGATTTTCTGCCTGAGGACGAGAAGGCTTGATTTATACACCACTCTTCTATTTTTGTGCGGTTTCTTTTCCAATCTCCACCTACTTCATAATCTCGTGTAACAACTTTAATTGTCTCTCCTGCTTCAATTCTTCTGATGGCTTTTAATTTTTCTTCAGTAGGAACGACGATTCTTTTACGCTTGTTTTGCTCCATTATAATACGAAAAACAAAAATTCAAACTTTATATTTCGTATTAATTACACTTAACTACCAGAACTCCAATCAAATAAATTATGTAAGTATACTCGTACTTCTCCGTAGTAAACGCTATAACACACTGCATTCACGCAAATTTACATGCTGAAAGAGTCCAAAACATAAATAGGGGAACCCCTCACACGGGCCAGGAGGATTCCCCGAAGGCCCCGACGATTTTAAATGGAAATATGTACATTCATATTTTAGAAGCTCGGTTAATACGCAGCATAGACACGCGTACCTCGGATAATCAGGTTCTTAGATTGGCTCGGTTAATCCGGTGTTCGGATAATCGCGACTCGGTTAATCGGGGTTCTACTGTATATATATATATATATATATATATATATATATATATATATATATATATATATATATATATATATATATATATATATATAATTCAATAAAAACCAAGGCCTACTAAACTGTCCAACTAAAAACATGGACAACGTCAACTAACAGCTATTCATTTTTGTTTTTAATCTTGCGACAGACTTTTTGCTGTTATGGTTATCTACGCCTGTTATCGCCACCACATGTCGCCGCTCCTGACTCAACTTTTCTCCCAGTACTCCTGGTTCCTTTCGATTTATCCTTCGCCCCCTGTCCTTTTCACGTGCGAATTAATTGCTGGTCTCTCGTATTTGAAAGTATTATTGAAAATGCGTTGTTACTTTTTACTTTATTAACTGATCAATTACTTAATTACCATATATTATGTAGTACTACATATATAAAAAAAAAACCATAATTTAACGTATTACAAAATGAAAAGCCGAAGTTAAAAAAGAAAATATGTCCTGGGATACTATTCTGTATGCACAGTTTGTGACATTTCTTTTCATTATTTCTTTCACAATAGTAACGAACTTATAACATTTAACAGAAGTAACAAAGACAAAAGACTTTGACAGTGGCGAAATGTTTGCTTTTCTTCATGTATTAGGGTTATCAGATTACAAAAAACATAGTTTCTTAATTTTGTCGGTCTGTCTATCTGACTGTTGGCTTGTCGATAAATTGGCAAGATAACTCTCGAACGAGACGATAATATATAGTTTTTAATTGATATCGTTACAGGGGTAGGGGGAGGTGGAAATTTACTTACTCTTTACTTAAGTCCAATAGTATACATATTTTAGAACTACCTGTTTGCGAAGAAAGCACTGGTTAAATCATTCTACTGATTGTTTTACAGAATATCAGTTCTAGCAACCTATGCGAAAACCCACACTGTCCATTTGCCAAATCCAATATAGAAAAAGATATTCCCAATCAAGTGAATGATCCAAAATTTAAGGGAGACTTTCAAGATTGTATTAATCCTGATTGTCCATACAAGGGAAAAAGTAAGAAAAAGGTATAGTTAGGTATTTTAGTTCATACACGAGGTTATTAAAACGTGATTTGCTTAAAGGAACCAGTTTATGGTACTCCATGAAAATAATTCACTAGTTCAAATTCAGTTATTGTAGTAAGTTTAGCGAAGTGATAGAGATTATTAGTTATTCTCATTTTTATAGTTTATACCAGGGGTCGGCAACCTATGGCACGCGTGCCATCTCTGGCACGCCAAGCAATTTTGAATGGCACGCGTACCTATTCAAAGTTTACACATTAATTCTGTAACCTGTGACATGTTTCGAAATTAAGTAAATAATCGAAGACAGTATTACTTTAACGATACAAACAAAAACGATATATTATATAGGTTACTAGGTATTATTACCAAAAACTACAAAATATATATTTTTGTAATTTATAATTTTACTGAATGCATTGGTTTGGCTTTAATTTCGGCAAGTATTAAAGACGGCAAGCCTCAAAATATAAGCCTAGGCAAAAACACAAAAAAACGTCCTCAATTCAGATCAAAAAGCCGCTATAGGGCGTTTTCGTTTGACTTGACTTCAATCCTTCCGACGCGCGCAGCAACTCTTTTTATATTGCCGAACTTTAGTTTTTGTTTTGCAATGTAGATAATAATTTTTGTTCTAAGAAATTTAATAAACGTAATTATTGGAATTTTCTGGAAACATTATTTTTCTATATATAGCAAGCGGCTACACGTTTGGATCATTTAGTATAGAAGTAACATCCGTTGCAGTCAATAGTCGTCGAAAAGTTTAAAAATTAAAATTACGTTGCGTTATGGCCGCGAAGAAACAGAAGGTAGACGTTTGATCATTTCAAACTTCATGGACAACAGATTACGGTTTTGTACAGCAAAACTATCGGGCCATTTGTGTCCTATGTCGGGAAAGCGTAGTTTTCCGGACATCTAGTGTTCAACGATATTTCCAGATAAAACATGAATCGTTATTTAAAGATAATGCCGATAAAAGAAAGGCAATACAAAGAGCAAGTAAACAATACGAGAAACAGTCAACATTCTTTAGCAAAGTTTTCCAAGGAAAAAATCAGGTAACTGAATGCAGTTTCAAAATTGCACGATCGTTGGCACAAAAGGGTAGGCCGTTCACTGACGGAGAATTTATGAAGCAAACGTTTTTGAGTACTGGCGAGATTTTATTCGACGACTTGCCCAAAAAGGATACAATATTGGCCAGGATTAGGGATATACCGGCATCAGCGCGGACCATCGAGAGAGAATTACCGAAATGACACAAAATGTCCAAAAACAGCAGAGAGACGCTATCAAACGGAGTTTTGTATTTAGTGTAGCATTGGATGAAAATGTCGATATTAATGACATTGCCCGTCTGGCAATCGTTGCGCGATACTTCGATGATGGCAGTATAAAGAGCTGATTTGTCTGCTCCTATTGCAGGGAACTACAAGAGGAGAGGATATATTTTCAGAATTTGTTGAACATTTTGAAAAGCGGAACATTGATTTAAATCAAATTTTTTGCGTAACGACAGATGGCGCTCCTGCTATGATTGGGAGACATAAAGGATTTGTTTCCCTTCTTATTGAACGCATGGGTCGATCAGTTTTGAATTTTCATTGCATAATTCACCAAGAGAGTTTGTGCGCTAAAATCTCCGCTGGAAGTTTAAAATCCGTGATGGATAGGGTGGTTAAAATGGTTAACTACATTGTCGGTCGTTCTTCACTGATCCATAGACAATTTAAGGCGTTTCTGCAGGAATTAGAAAGTGCATATTCAGATATACCATTGCACGATAATGTGCGCTGGCTCAGCCGTGGTAAAGTGCTCTCTAGATTTGTGCAATGTCTGGGCGAAATTAAATCGTTCTTGTTTGAAAAAAATCGTGAATGCTTATTCTGAACTAGAAGATAAGAACTGGATCTGTATGTTAATGTTTCTTACTGATATTAAAAACCATCATAAACATGGTCCTATGTTCGCTTTTTTAATCAGACCACATTTAATGGATTTTTCCAGCAATTGCTTTGACATATCTCTTTTCTCGTGGATGAACATTAATGATTTTGATCTTCAATACATTGAATTTAAAAGCTCCGAGTTATGGAACACGAAATTTGTAGAATTAAGAAGGGTATTAGAAGGTGACTGCCAGAACCATTCAAACGAGATACTCAGTTTTTGGATGAGTTTACCAGAGAAATTTATTTGTCTTAAGAAAGTAGCGTTTGCCATGCTTACAGCTTGCGGATCATCCTATATCTGTGAACAACTGTTTTCCCATATGAGAGTGATTTTAAACCCGTACCGAAGCAGGCTGTCAACAGACAACTCGGAAGCATGTGTAACACTGAAAATAACCAGACATGAACCGGATATAAGAAAACTCTCTAAAGAACTTCAAACACAGGGTTCACACTAGGTCCTAGGACTAGTATAATAAAATTATTTGTTAAATGTTAAAATTTTTTTGTAATTAAACCTTCTAAAAGCAATATTTTAAGTTAATTTTTGTTAATTTTAGTTGTGGTAAGTACCTATGTCGGCACGCAAAATGTTGTTATGGATGAAAACTCCTTAGTTAAAAGGTTGCCGACCCCTCGTATATACACTCTCTGTTCTAAAAGAAATTGAATTTTTAATAGAAAATAAAACACCGGCCAATTACAGCTCTACAAGTCATTTACATCAATCGTTAAAACGCTAAATTAGTTTTTTACATTGGTTTTTGGAATTCTGTTGAGTGTGTGGCCACAATCGCTTTTACATTTTCGATGGTATCGTATCGCTTTCTTTTCATCGGAAAATGAGGAGAAAGAAATCACAAGATGCTCGATCAGGTGAATACTACGAATAATCCAACGAAAGCCTTCGCAATGACCGACTGAACCTCATTTTATTACCAGTAGTGATAGTTTTAGGTTAGTTTCAATCTCCACGTTCACCATACGGCATTTGATGTTTTTCGGTTCTCTTATAGAAATCAAGAAATAGTCACAAAGCAAATTTATGCGGTAACCCCTTATGTCCTTCTAATAAGCCAAAAAAAAAAAGAAAAAACAAGAGAAATAAAATTAGCGATGATGATACAAGCGTACAAGACAATATGCAAACAGGCGAAAATAATTCTTGTGATAATCCCAACTGTCCCTTTAATAAACAAACGAAAAAGAAACAAAGGTAAACATATTATGACGTGCATTATTGTTATAATTATTATTATGATTAATGCAAATACTTTAAACCCAATAAACCATTTTTAGTTCAGCTACAGAAACTGAAAGCATTTGTTCAGATCCGGAATGTCCGTATGCTGAACTTAAAAAAAATAAGAAATCTGATAAAGCTAATGCTAATCAAACAATTAATGAAAATTTGTGTTCAAATCCAAAATGTCCACAACGGCTGTCGAGGTATATTTACGCTGATTACCTAATATATTTAATATCGATGCTTAAAGGAAGTGTCATTATTGTTGTGCTTTTTCTACGTTTTATTTGCCCCCTTTGGATTTAAAAAAGATGGTTTGTAAAATTATATAAAAACAACACTATGTTTTAATTTCCAATATATTTAAAGTCACTTGACAATTGTTTTACCATACAATGGCTTCTTCAGAAGTAAATAAGAAAGAAAAATATTTGGTAGTAATCCTCGTTAAATAGTGCTTAAAACTATCCTTAATTACCTAAGATTATGCTAATCATTTTATTATATTATTTACCGACAGAATTATTTTAAGAATGCAAATCTGTGGTACTATTTCCGAGAACTAATAAAGATTAAGTAAGGGTGAATGGTTTAAGTCTACCTGTTCGTTTAATAATTGATTGAAGTTTTTCCGTTTGTTAATTTCAAGACATTCAAGCAAATTTAATTTTTTAGATTTATTTTCTACATGTAGAATTTTTAACGTATATCAAAATTATGAGATTCGTTTATTATATGAGATGCGTAATGTGAATTGTTCTTATTTTTTAAATAACTATGTTTATGTTCTTTAATGCGAGTTTCAAAAGATCTACCAGTTTGTCCTACGTAGGTTTTAGTACAAGATCCACAATTTAATAAGTAAACTCCTGATTTTAAGGAATTCTTAGATTTGGTTTTGTTATTCAAAATTATACTCCCTAAGGAATTACTGGTTTTGAATGCTATTTTATTGTTCTTTTTTATTAAATGTTTGGAAATTGTTCTAGTTATTTTCCCTGTGTATGTGAGTGTACTAAATTTTCCTTTTTTGTCATTAATTGTGGGATAAATTAGAGAGATTGCTTGTTTAAAGGATTTTTTATTCAAGATATTATCTATAATGTTGGGGTCATATCCATTATTAATTGCTATTTGTTTGATTATGTTGAATTCTTTGTTAAAATTAGTTTTAGTCATAGGAATATGTAACAATCTATGTATGAAAGAGTTAAAAGCTGCCATTTTGTGAGAATATGGGTGGGATGAGCTATTGTGTATGACTGTATCAGTATGTGACGGTTTGTGAAAAATCGAGAAATCGTGTTTATTGTTCACTTTTGATATAGATATGTCTAAGAAATTTATAGAGTTATTGGTTTCTAATTCTATGGTAAATTTAATATTAGGATGCAAATTATTTAGGAAGTTAAGGAGGATTGTTAGTTGTCTATCTGTTCCCGTGAAACAGGAAATGATATCGTCAACATATCTATACCAGTAAACAATATTTTTGCTTACCGAAGAAGCCATTGTATGGTGAAACAATTGTCAAGTGACTTTAAATATATTGGAAATTAAAACATAGTGTTGTTTTTATATAATTTTATTATGAATTTCCAACAAGTATCGGCTAACACAATCAAAGAAGATAGTTTGTTTTTAATTGCACTTGTTATCCAAGTGCAGCTTTTCTATTTCTCCTTTCAAGCAATAATATCTTAAATTTAGCAAAGGAGCCGAAACCCGTGCCATATGTGTCGACCCTACTTGCCCCTACGCCCAGCCATTAATCTCATGTGGTATTCCCAATTGTCCTTATGAACCTGTTTCAATGCAGTAAGTAAATATAAAAGAAATTGGAATTTTGCCAAATAGTAATTTTCTTATTAAGTTGCTTTATTAAAATGTAAAATTTCAGTATAATGGTAGATCAGAGTAAATCGGCTCCGGGCAATACGGATAACAATAAAGAAGAATCGAATCGAGGAAGAACTGCGGTAAATAACATGCCAACAGCGCAGGTATGGTAAATCCCAATGTATAAGATCCTGCCTTTTTGTTTTTTCAATGGGGTAATAAAAGACCCTATTAAGGTTTTGTGCATAGTTGCCAGGTATTACAATAAACGTATTTTTATTTTACCTGCTTTATATACCGCTCCCACTCGCACCTGCAATCATATTGGATCTATTTTTACCTATATATTTACTACCTGGCAACCCGATTTGGAGCCCTTTAGGTATTTAATAATATAGGCCTAATGACCACAGGTCCCCATTAAAATTCGAAAGATATTTTTTATTATTTTTATATTTAGTTTTACTTACAACTACAACGTAACGGTTCTATTTTAATTATGTGGCTTCCGTGGGAAAATTGCAATAGTGGCTATCGCAAGAGAAACCATTTATCACTTGACGCTAAACAAATAGTGAAAAATGTTTACGACAGTTTGGTAAAAAGAAATTTGAATAAACAAAGTGCTTTGCAAGAACCCAGTGAACTAGCAAAAACCCCAATTTCTACGATTAAGAAGGAAGTAGGAAAACCATCACTCAGGAACAGGAAAAAACGAAATGTAACATGTAGATGATTGTGAAAAAGACGTCATCAGGAGAAAAATATATTCTATGTATGAAGAGCAGTTGGTGCCGACACTAGACAAAATAAAATTAAGACTGGTGCAGGACAGGACCAATATACATTGTGGCCGATCAACCTTTCACAGAATTCTCTTAAGAATGGGATTCACGTTCCGAAAAATCAACAAAAGGCAAGTAGTAAAGTAGTCCCAAAGATTACGAATCTTACAACATACTTATTTACAAGAAATTAAAAAGTATCGATCAGAGAATTGGCCAATAATTTACCTTGACGAAACATGGTTCGATACCCATGACACTGTGCAAAAAGGGTGGGTTGATAGCAGTACAAAATGTCAGACTAACGCACTTTCAAATCAAGGTAAACGAATAACCATTTTGCATGCTGGATCTGCAAAAAGGCTGGGTTTCAAATTGTTTACTATTTTCTGCCAAAAACATAAAAGATTCTAGTTTGGACTAACACGAAGACACGACCGCAGAACGTTTTGAAAATTAATTTCAAAATTCCCTTTTGCCAAATGTTCCCGAACAGAGTATTATAGTTATGGACAATACAAGTTACCATAGTCGCCTACTAAATAAGGTTCCTAATGCAGCCAACACCAAGTGATTCTTTGCAAGTTTTGAAAAACTATAAATTGAAAAAGAAATATGTTTGTGATAATATGGCTGAGAAAATAGGACACACTGTTTTGCAGCTTCCTCCGTATTATTGTGTGTTTAATCCAATTGAACACATTTGAAATTAAGTTAAATCAAAAATAAGGGCACAAAATGTTTCTTCCACTTTAAGCGTGTCAGTGTTTGATTCAGTAAAAAAATTATAAGTGATATAGCTTGTAAAAACTGGAAGAATTCCATTCAGCACGTTGTTAAAGTTGAAGATTCATAAGTTTATGTAAATAATATAAAACCACTGATAATTACCTCAGCTGATAACAGTGATAGTGAAACCGAATTAGGCTTAAGTTAAAGTATATTTTTATTTATACAATATGTCCCCTCTTGTAAACCCCATTCAATCAAATTGTATATTTGTGCTTTTTATCCATTTGTTTTTACATGCATCGATAACTAAACATCTCCAAAAACACTTATCATTTTATTTATTTGCATTAACGAATACAATTCTTAAGTCCATTTCTGCAACCTATAATAAACAAAAGGTCAGAATTTTTTTTATTGCCCAAAACGGCAAAAATCAGGATCTTATATTTTAGGACAAGCTACAAGAAAAGTTATTTTTATTCCGAAGTTTTAAATATTGTTAAATAGAATAGTTATACAAAAATGTATTTTAAAAATCAAAACTGCTTATTGTAGTTTATTGTGAGTTTTTATTTAGCAAAACACTACAGTTTGTGAAGAGAACACGAAGTGTGAGCCACTTGATGTATGCGAAAATCCCGACTGTGAAATGAAAGAAACAGATGAAACTGCACAGAAGACAGAACAGAATAGAACAATAGCATTAGCCACAAAGAAAGGAAAAAGAAAGAATAAAGGGAAGTTTGTTTACTCCATAGGAGACAAATACCCGGGACTAAAATTGGGACACAAAGAGTGTGTAACGCCCGTTTTTAACGTGCCACCTCACATGGGCTGGTTGTGGAATATTTTTACGCCAGTTATGAGATTAAAGGTAATAAAATTATGTTAATCTCAGCTATATGTAGGGTCTGCACTTCAGCTGAAAACTTTCTAAAGTGTTACTGTATGTCAGCCTGAAAAATCCGTTGCTATGATATGTTCAACTGATTGTTGCACAAAAAATTTAGGATTTGTGGATAACTTATTTCTATATTCCGTGCCTAATCTAGGATAATGCATGATACTCCGTAATAATTCTTTGACAGAAGATATCTCGCCTTTTCAAGCATTTCTAATTTCTTATGGTAATGCTTTCTGTTCAGGAGTCAAAATTCTTGGCACCCACTAGAAATTGACCTTTGGTATCAACAAGAATTTTTGTGCACCGTGTCAGTTAAACTTTACAGATAATAATAATAAAAATTCATGAGCTGGCCTTAACACGGCAAAATGACGACCTCCAATTTTTGGCATATTTTTTTGAAGACGCTTTTACACGTCTTCTTAAACGTGGTTCATCTTCCCAGCCCTACTTGGGTTGAAGGACTCAACATTTTTAGAAGCTTTCTTTGCTGTGTAGATCACATGACCATGCCATGATTATTTGCTCTAAGGTTAAGGTGTAACAAGTTTACTAACGAGTAATTAAAGTGGGTAGCCCGACATGACTATGTAACGTAAACTTTTTTTGGAAAAAACTGCTGTCTCGGTATACTCTACATCAGGGTTGCTCAAACTTGAACTGCTGACGATCTAGCTCAATATTGTTAGACTATGATCGATCGACTCTGAGAGGCTGCAAGTAAGTGTGATGCAGGATTGTCGTCTAGGTAGGGTGTATCGTGTTTTAGATATTAGTTTTCCGCACAATATGCATTTTTTTAGTCAAGGTAAGTGTAGGTCTGCTCTAAAATGACAATGAAAAAACTCATAATTATTCAAAATTGCGAGTTTATTGGTTCTTACAAAACAAACGAGTTCTAGTGTCTAAACTTAACTAAAGTGTGACTTTGGATGTTGAAGCGTGGCACTGCATGTCCTTAGCATACTTTTCATAAGATGGTACGTAATTACCGAGTGCTAATCGCAAGCATGATGACATATGTTCGGCAGTTAGTCGATTGCGATATTTTGACTTAATTATTTTCATTTCAGAAAATGCAGACTCGCACAAGTAAGTTGACCCAAACATTGCCGTCAGTTGAAGGGCGATTTGCCTTAGATTCGGATATTTATCTTCAGATGCTGTGGCTTTGAGAAGTATATCTGATATAATCTGCACTAACTCATTTCCAACAGACATGAGTCCATGTTAAACTGACTTGCTATTTCACTAGCTAATTCCTCAATGTTAAATGATGCGATATTTGCCAATTTACTGAAATCATAAAAACGTATTTCGAAATGGCCAAAAATATTTTATAATTCTGCCTCATAAATAGGAGGAATCCTTGCTTTCAAAGACGGAAAATTTTTCAGATCCTTTCTTTTCAGTTGATCTATCATAAGTTGCAATTTACTTTTGAATGCGTTTATTGCGCTACTCATCTCAATAATAGTTTTTCCTTTACCTTGAAGCTCCAGATTAATGGTGTTTAAATGCATTGTGATGTCCGTCAAAAATGCCAAATCAGTCAGCCATTTTCCGTTTCAGTCAGCCATTTTCCGTTTTTCACCATCTGAGTGTCATCACCTCTTTCGTCCAGAAAAGCTGTTATTTCTTGAAACCTTTCTAGGAATTTTCCGCGACTCAACCACCTGACGTCCGTGTGAAGAACTAAATCAGTGTGTTCAGCTGACTCACTATCTTCCAACTGCAATTTAAAGAGCCGTCGTTGTAAGCTACGTGCACGGATAGAATTCACAATTTTTATTGCAATGCCCATAATTTCCTCCATGTTTAGAACTTTTGAACACAAAATTTGTTGATGGAAGGAGAAAAATGAAGGGAAATCATCATTAGCTAGACACAATGCCACAAAACCGTTTTTGTTTCCAGTCATTGCTGGTGCTCCATCGGTTGTAATGCACACTAGTTTATGTATTGGTAGCTTGTAGTTTGTTACAAAATTGAAGAAAACGTCATATATATCTTCGCCACGGGTCTTTCCTTTCAGAGGAATCACTGTCAAAAACTCTTCCTTAGCCGACATGTCATTGAATACCATTCGAATAAAAATACACAGCTAGGCAGTGTCTGTCATATCGGTGGATTCGTCGAACTGTAAAGAAAAGTATGTACATTCCATGATATCATGTTTTAGTTTATCTGCCATGTCCTGACTCATGACTTCAACACGCCTTGTGACAGTCGGACGAGATAACTGAAGTTCTCTAATAGCAGACATAGTCTCTGTTTTATTTTTAAAATCTCCAAATAAAGTCTCACCCGCTTCAATAAATGCTTTCCTCACAACCAATCCATCATCAAATGGTTTCTTATGTTTCGCCAATATATGAGATTTTAATGACGCGGTCGTTGCAGCTTGTTTGGCTGGTCTTGTGAACATGGTTTGTTATTTTTTCAAACAAGTTATCAAATCACGTACTTTTCGTTTTCTTAATTCACTCTGTGACGGAAAATCCTTTTCATAGTTTTTATGAACCGTTTTATGATGCCTCTCTAAGTTCCCAAGCTTAGGTATTGCAACTGACGCACGGCAAATGAGACAAATGCACTTATCCTTTACCATACAAAAGAAAAATTCTTCCTCCCAATCGTTATTAAAATGATAAGTTTTACTTTTCTTTGCCGCACTCATTTTCGACTATTTATTAATAAACTTTGTATCGATGTATCGCCTTCAAGTTACAACTCAGACTGACTCCTATACTTGCAGGCGCAACGTTTATATCGGCGCGAACGAAGTCTCGAATGTTCCCGTCAAACACGCCGCCCGAAGTTTCTAGAAAAATCGGCGGGAATTAAAAACGCGGCTTTTCTTTGACAAGTACCGCGCGTTCCTTTGATGAAGCCGCCTTTTGCCGCTAGCAGGGGGTTATTACGATAAAAGAAAGTAGTGAGGGGGTTATTCTGGCCTAATTGTGGATCGAATAAATTTTAGTAGTTTATTCATTACATTTTGTTTTAGTTACCTAAAACAAAATCTGTGAATAGTTCTATATTGGAATTTTTTTCTCGAGATCGACTCAAAAAGCACTCGCGATCGACTTGTCGATCGCGATTGACCGTTTGAGCACCCCTGTTCTACATGGTTACTGTCTCTCTGTTCGTGCTGTCTGCCGATATTTGCGTGGACAGCTGGTATTCAGATATTTAGGATAAATAAAGTAAAAAGCATGGTATCATTAGCAAGCTATAGACTGAATTTTTTTGGCCTCTTACAACAAATCGTTAATATAAAGGAGACTGAGTAGAAGACAGTATGGAGTGCTGGGACATATCGCCGTTAATAGTGAAGGCATGAATGATTTAGAATACCGGGTAGAAACGTTATTGAACAGATTCAAACATGATATAAATTATATCAACTTAACGGAAAACTTTTAGGGTAAATTTTTGATCCAGAAAACATGATCGATTCGAAGCTGTTCTACTATCATAAGACAGACCGACACACGGAAATGAGAAAATATGTTTTGTTTATTAAGGAGCTGTGCAAAAAACTCGGAGTGTCGTGATTAGTCCGGCAAAATTGAAAATTCATTCAATCTGAATTTTTTTTATTTTAAGCCAAGACCTGGTTGGAGACCGGGAGCTTTAACAAAAACTATTGCTGCCCGAATCCGCGCCCATCGACAAGCAAAAGGTCTGGGCCAACTCAAATTACCCAATTTTAAGATAGATGGGACGAAGTGCGACGACGACGGCGGACCCAAGGTAGTTCCCAAACCAACTTTGCAAATACAAAAGAAAGGCGGTGTCTATTGGATTACTATGAATCCTTTAAAAGACCCTTTAAGTTTAGTAAGTATCTCTCGTTGTTATTAAAATGTATGGTAAAGAATATTTAGATAAAATGCTGCTAATAATAATATGAGATTCAGCTTGTTACTCCTCGTACAACGCTTTTCAAGCAGTTTTTTATATGGAGAACATCATCCCTTTGGAAAGGCTTAAACAGGACTGTGTTTCCCACCGAGTACAATTTACAGCGATTTAAGAACAACGTGAATCGCTTTTTCCGCTCACGTGTCGCTCCTGTAGCGCTTTAGGGACTTCCCTGCAGCACGTGTGCAAGACCCGAAAAAAAAATAATAATAATAAACTTTTTCCCTACACTAAAGATAACAAATGCCTCATAGAAACTTTAAAAAATAATTGTAAAATAACAAGTGTAATATCGAAGTAAAACAGAAAAAAAAATCGAAAAATTATTTATACAGTACTATCTTTATCTTCACCTGAAGTATTGCTACAAATATGAAACAACCGCTGAAAGGAAAATCCCTGTACGGGAATGAATGACTGCAAAAAATAACTTTAAGCAAACAAATCGTAACCAAAAATGCCAGAAAATATAACTTAAGGCATAAACACTGTGATATTCGGAAAAATAAAACAGCCCGCCGATATTTTTAAAGACAACAATATAAAATGATTCTAAATTGCATTAGGAATTGAGCCGAGCCGAATCATAACGATGGTTTTATAGAATACTAGCCGTGCCCGCGGCTCCGCTAGTGTGGACTTGATTCACCTTTATCGTCACTGCCTATTCGTTATGTTTATATTATTATTACTTGAGGGGCCTTAGAGGCCCATGGCTTGGTTGCATACTTGTCTCCACTTCTTTTGTCTCCCGTTAGCTTTTCCCAGTGCGGGATTCCCATCAACTCCGATTCCCATTTTCGGTTGGCCTGGTCTTCATCGTTTTGGTCGAGCTGCCATTTCCCGCGACGTCCTCGTTACGTGCTCGCCGATGCTTCTTTTATTGGTTCTGTTGTTCTCTGGAATGTTTTCAATGTTTTTGTTGGGTGTCAGAAGCTTCAAAGTGTCCCGACCATTGGGTCTTCGCCTGTTAGAGAAGGTAAATGGGTTTTGTTTGTATTTTTCCGGTGCTTCATTATTGTTGGTCTGTTTTCTCTTCCGTAAAAGTTTATCTTTTGTATGTCTTGTTCGTTCGTTTGTTTTGAGAAGATTTGAAAAGTTGCTATTTTGTGTTTTCCGAGAGGCAAGTATCTCTAGGCTGTTCCAATTAGGTGCCATTTTTCCGCATATAATTCTAATAGTTAAATTGAAGGTCTTTTATCTCGTTCGACTTCAATTAATGAAAAATGTATGAAGTTCGACCAAGTCTTTGTTGTAAATATCTTAGAGCAACCTCTCGGAGTTTCTCATGATGGTTCTGGTGGCCATATATGTGTAAGCTAACTGCACGGAAAAGGCAAATTTCCATCACCTTACAATGTTCGGATCTGGTAAAAATATCGGGAAGTTAGTTTCGAACTGAGGCGGTTGTTTTGGTTTCCGTCAGTGTAGTTGTTGTTTGTGGTGTTGCTATAGATGTTTGGACGGACAGGGGTCGCGCTCCAGCAACAACCCTTCCAGTTTCATTATTATAATTATTATTCTTTTTAACATAGTATTACCGCGAGTATCCAGGAAAGAAAGGATCGACTGCGGCAGAGCCTGGATGCACTGCAAGGCTACTTACTCCCGGAGGGCGTCCGGTATCCGGCGGTGGGAACCAGTTCGCGACTCATAAACGCTGAGCCATTTCATCTTTCTCGCACACGGTAAAACACCTTAAGATTGCGGGTTATTAGTATTATTTTTTTTTTTTTTTTTTTTTTTCTCACATTTGGTCAATGTATGTTTGGCTGACGGGCGGAAACCAAGTCAGCACAAACGCAATTATCATTGTGTATTAAAGGGGAATGACCTGACAATGTTACATGTTTTCAAAATTGACTTCTGGAATGTTTTGTGTTATATGTTTGTGTTGAGTCCTAATAGTTACTTAAGTGGTGGTGGAGATTGTTGGTTGGTGTACGGCTGTGGCTGCTGGCTTTTTATTTCCGTTGCAAGGTCTGGTGTATTTGGAAATTTTTTTTGTGTATTTCGTTTGGATGTTTGTGTCGTTTGGGGACAGCTATGTCATTCAGATAGGTGACTTTTTCTTTTTTGCACTGAAAAGTAAATATCGGGTCTATTGGCGGAGCTGTTTTATCTGTTATGGATACTGGTACGGATGTTGGTGGTAATATTTGTAGTAGGCGATTGTGTTTTCTATGAGCCTTGTTCTATGTGGTGGCTAGTGCTTGGTGAACTACTTTTGCCGCTGAAGTCATGTAACTCCGGATCTTGCTTTACTGCCTGAATCCATGTAGATCGAGGTCTACCCTTCTTCTAACCACTCCTCTTATTAAGGCTTGTTTTGCCTATCTTTCTTCCTTCATCCGTGCCACGTGTCCCAACCATCTTAATCGCTGGCTTCTTATGATTTGGCTTATAAGGGGTTTCGTATATATGCATTTTAATTCATAGTTTGTTCTTCTTCTTCACATATTAGCATTTTGTCTCTGTTTATTCCCTTTGTATTTTAGAAAAAAAAACAGTAAATCGGATAAGTGGTTCTTGAGTGCTAAACGTACTAATGAACAGACAGACAGAGAGACGTTACGTTTTATATATATTACATAGATTATTATTATTATTATTATATAACCTATAACCTGGCCAGAGAACATATAAAGGGTCTTCCATTTGGGACTTGACAACTTTGAAATTTCACTGTGAACGCACCCTTAAGCCAATCACCGAACTGTCAACGTCAAAACATTCAGTAAAGTCAACATTTTCATCATGGTGAAGTACACGAACGAACAACGTTTACAAATAATTAAAATTTACTACCAAAATTTGGAGTCGGTGACATAATGTTTTTGATTGTACTTCAAGCCGACAGTAAAATTTTCGAAATGTCTCAAATGGGTTGCGTTTTATTTCAAAAAAAAGTTGTCAAGTCCCTAATGGAAGACCCGATATATGAATTTAAAAAAAAAAAAACGTAAATCGGATAAGTGGTTCTCGAGTGATAAGCGCACTAACGGACAGACAGACAGAGAGACGCTGAATTTTATATATATATTATAGATGATTATAGATAACCTGGTCAGAGAACAAATGTATGAATTAAAAAAAAAACACGTAAATCGGATAAGTGGTCTCGAGAGATAAGCGCGCTAACGGACAGACAGACAGAGAGACGTTGCCTTTTATATATATTACAGATATTCTTTGCTACATGATATTGTTTCATATTTAATGGTTTAGGCAGTGTATTGCAAGAGAACGCGCTAGCGGCAAACTTTTTCCGATTTGATTGACTATTATCGTCACTGCTTATTCCTTATGTTATCTAACGTAATAAAATATAGCCTATAACCTGGCCAGCGAACATATATATGTTTTTTTAAAAAAAAGCACGTAAATCGGATAAGTGCTTCTCCAGGGATAAGCGCACTAACGGACAGACAAACAGATAGACAGAGAGACGTTGCATTTTATATATATTATAGATGAAATTTCGAAAAGAAATGGAACCCTCCTCTTTTTTTTTCCCTTCCCTTTTTTTCTTATTTTCATTACAGAATCCCAGTTCGCACGAAACTCTGTCAGTCATGATGATTACTTGATACGTAAGCACAGATCATTCATATGCCTAAACTTTGATTGTAGATTCTCCATTCGTTTAACTGCGGTTTCAGTTTTAGTTAAGGATGATAACAGGTTTTTAAAAATTGTTATGTAGGCAGAATGGGGTTATTTTAATGAGCACTATAACTCAACCTCAAAGGCCCACATCGACCACCCATTTCTGAACATATGCATTCCTCATTGCACCCGATCTATCTCTATCCTTTGCTTCTCTTGTCCGGTGCAGCCTCGCAGTCAGTTTCACGTCATTTGTCCAACTTGTCGGTGGGTGTCCCCTTTTCCTTTTCCCAGTATAAGATCTCTAGTGAAGATGATGTTACATCTTGCTATGTATCTATGACAGCTATTTTTTTATTTTTTTTTTTTGTCCAAATTTGACCTCCGTACGTAAACATTTGGTTTTCTCTTCCTAATGGTATATGGTGTCCCCGATAAATGTATTTTTCGATTTTTTCGACGTGTCAGTTGTTAATTCGTTACCTTCGTTACACATGATTTTGGCCTTTTTCAGAATTATTTTCAAGACTACTTTATTTGATTCTTCTCCCACTTTCCTCAATATATATTGTAAGTAAGGGTTTTCTGTTATGATGATAACATCGTCAGCGAATCTCAAGTTATTCAGTCTGTTGCCGTTTATTACAATATCCTTGTCTTACCATTTTAGATATTTAAATACCTCTTCCAGTGCCGAGTTGAATAATTTTTATGAAATAATATCTTCTTGTCTAACTCCCCTGAAAATTCTAATTTGATCTATATCCTTATGTAATTTAATAGTTGATGTTGCTTCTTTATATATATTTTTTATTTTTTCTGTATAGCTATGGTCGTCGTGGGTTTTTCAAACTATTCATAATTACCCAACGTTCGATAGTATCGTATCGAATATTATAACAGGTTAAAAAATACCTCAACATAGAAAACACCTTCTACATATTACTAATCCTAGCAATACCATTTTATTTCATGAAAACCCATATTAATATTCCTTTCTTCAATTTAGTTTTGTCAAGTATTATTAATTACGAGCATCAAATATATTGTCTTTTTTCCAAATATTTCACTTTACAATGTCTGAAGGAAATTTATAAAATTTCCAGTGTTTCATATCGCTTTATATACAGAGCAAAGACCCTTTCCCATTTTACAAATAATGTCATTTTAGTGAAAAAGGAGCAGTAGAAAAGGAAATCTATCTTCGTCATATTGTAAATAAAGAGAGCTTGAATTTTATATCTTCGTGGAAGCATTTATGCTCGTTAAAAGGAAATTTAACACGCTGTATGTGTTGTGCTTCCAAAGAGAATAAATAAAACGTAATAGTGATAATATAAAAAGAAACGTATAGACCCAAATATACGAGTAACTTGTATTTTTGCAGCCGGTCCAACAATAATGGAGCCGATATAGCAGTACTAAAACAACATTGGGATATCCTGAAATGCATAATTTTGATTAAAATTAGTTTTTCACTAATTTAAACTGTAAAAGTAACAAGAAATATAATAATGTACAAAATCAATGAGCACGTTCTACTAGCAAAAGAACAATCGGGGGTCTAGATCAAAGGTGTTTTGCACGGTTATCATTTTCATCAGAAGGCAAATTACCGAAAAATGGAATACTGGAAACGACATCCGTGTAAGACCTCCCTGGACTAACTTCAGAGAATGGAGATAGAGAAAACCCATTCCCTTGCGAGAAGAGTAGTGAGTAATGAAGAACACGCAAAATGAAAAAAAAAATCTATACAAATCATAAAAAATATAAAAAAGAATAGGAATGCTAGAAAACTTATCGACAAAAATGAAAGGTCACTACTATAAATGAGGATTCCATATATTGTTGGCAGTCTTGTTTCTCCTGACTATCGTGACGAAGAGAGACTGATGCCGGATGACGTTCGACGTTTAATATAACACATCCAAGGACAAGATTATATTAATGGGAAAGAGTTGTCCCATATATTGATTTTGGAACCAGTAATGTTGTTAAAACTGACCATCATTCTCGATATACCAGTCATCCTATCAAAATTAGGTTGCGCATTCATCCATGCTGATTTTCGAATCCCTCCATTCTCAATTTAAATTCCTGCCGTTCTCCCGCCATTGGGACGTACTTGTTGATTTTATTTCTTATTCTCTGTGATGTGCGTTCTAGAGTTGTAACTACCAGAGTTTTTCCGCTGTAGTTCGCTGATACCTTTTTTGAACAGCAAGATTGTAGAACTAGTTTCCTAGTGATTGAAAGTTATCAGTTGTTAATTCAGTTTCTCTCCCCTGCATTTGAGCAATTGAACTTTTTCTATTTTTAGGTTGATGAAGCTCTATTTCTTTTATCGAAACATCGTCGTTTATAACAATATCCGATATTTTTGTTTCTGTCTCTTTCTCTACTTTCTTAAAATATTCATTCAAACATTTACTTCTTCTTCTTGAAGTGTGATATCCTGACACAGGCCACCCTCTCGGCTTTGCCTGTGGTTGGTGCATATTTAAGTGTTCTACAGACAAAGGGGGCCTTGCAGTTTAATGTCGTTTCCGAACGGCCAAACTGAGAGGGCTTTACTACATTGCCGTCCCGAGAGAAGCGACCGTTATCATGCTAACCGACCGACGGAACAGGAAAATTATATTTCTCGTGATGGATAGACCCTAAAACGTAAAGAAACGTAAAAATATCTGAGAGAGAGAGTTCTTCATGAATACAAAAATGCCATTTAGTAAAGGGAAATTAAAAATCCAGTTATTTACCCAGTACATTTCTTGTAACATGTAGTTCTGAAGTTAATAACGAGTTTGACTTTTTCGAACTCAGAATACCTTAATCTAAACACTAAAAGTTGATAAATAATAAGTATATATTAGATGATATTATTCGCTAAAAAAAGTTGCGAACAAGAAGAGCTTCAGAGATATTTACAACTAAAAATCTGTCATTTGCCTCGACATAATATGTCTATTAAAATTAAAAATATTAAAAGAAACACAATTCCTCGATTCCTCTCAACTCAAACTCAAAAAAAAAAAACGAAAACGACTTATAAACATGATATATATATATATATATATATATATATATATATATATATATATATATATATGTATATATACCCCCTCTTCTACCTCATTAACACCATACATGTTTAAATAATTTAAAATATTGAAAAAATAGCACAATTTCCAGATTCCTTGACTACAAAAACCCTGAAAAGGACTTATAATATGATATATTCGAAGCAACCCTTCCAGTTTCTTCCCTTACCTCATTAACCCCTTACATGTTCAAATAATGAAAAAAGAGATGAAAAAATAGCACAATTTTCAGATTCCTTGACTCAAAAAAACCCTACCTTATTAATCCCTTGTATGTTTGACAAATTAAAAATACTGAAAAAATATCATATTTTTCAAAGTCATTCAGTTAAAGAACCCTGAAAACAACTTATAATACTACATGTAAGAAGTAGCATCCTTAACTCCCTCCCCTACCTTATTAACACCTTACATGTTTGATCAATTGAAAATGCTGAAAAATAATACAATTTTTAGATTCGTCGACGCCAGCATCTTAAAATGAACACAATATATTTGACACAACTCATTTGGCCTACCATCCTTTTTTTATTAACTCGTTACATATTCAATTACGTGAAAATAATGAAAAAATAACTTTTCTTTAGAGCCCTTGACTTCAAAAATACGATATATACGACGCACCCCTCTAAAGCGACCTCTACTTCAGTAATCCCTTACATCATAAATAATTGAAAATAACACAATTTTTAGAGTTCTACAAGAATCCTGAAAAGGCGGTAACATGATATAAACGAAGCGACCTCTCGAAGTCTCTTCCCTACCTCATTAATCTCTTATATGTTTGATGATAAATAATTGAAAATAATGAAAAAATATTAAAATTTTAGAAATTTTTTAATGCATAAACCTTGAAAAGGACGTGTAGACGATATATTTGAATCAAACCCTCTAACACCCTCTCCTACCTCTTTAAGTCCTTATATGTTTGACAATAAATAATTATATTTAGCAAAAACCAAAAAAAATTACAAAATTTTCGTTCCCTTTCATCTTTAATAATATTGCCTAAAAACTATAAGCTCATCTCTACGTCAGCGTCAGGTATTATTGTATACTAAATTTGAAAGTGATCGACAGAGCGATTGAAGGAAATGTGTAGCTATATTTTTCGTAATATGGAACGTAAAGAAACGCAAAAATCTTGGAGCAAGAAAAGTAAAAAACTGTGTTGCTTAATTCGAAAAGACGAGACGGAACAAACTACCAATTCTCCAGACTGCTATGACATTAACTTTAAGAGAAATAAGATATGCAAAATTTACATATTTTAACAAAATAAGGAAGGTCTCTTATCTGCGTGTAACTAGTCCACTAGTTATACGAAGTACTATTAGTTATTTATTTATTACTACGGAAAAACTGAACATGGAATTGATTAATTACAATCAGATTTTATTGATAGCTAAGTTATGTAATCTATAATAATATATATAAAATGCAACGTCTCTCTGTCTGTCTGTCTGTCCGTTAGTGCGCTTATCACTGGAGAACCACTTATCCGATTTACGTTTTTTTTTTTTTAAAACATACATATATTCTCTGGCCAGGTTATAGGCTATATTTTATTACGATAGGTCGCATAAGGAATGAGCAGTGACGATAATAGTGAATGAAGTCGGAAAAAAGCTTGCCGCTAGCGCGTTCCCTTGCAATACACAGCCTAAACCATGGAACAATATTATGTAGTAGAGAATATCGATAATCTATAATATAAATAAAAAAATGCAATGTCTCTCTCTGTCTGTCCATTAGTGCGTTTATCACGCGAGAACCACTTATCCGAGTTACGTGTCTTTTTTTAAATTCATACATATATTCTTTGGCCAGGTTATATAATAATAATAATAATCTATATCTATAATATATATAAAATGCAACGTTTCTCTGTCTGTCCGTTAGTGCGCTTATCCCTCGAGAACCACTTATCCGATTTACGTGATTTTTTAAATTCATATCTGTGTTCTCTGACCAGGTTATAGATATATATTTTATTACATCTATAATATATAAAATGTAACGTATCTCTGTCTCTGTCTGTGTCTGAGAATCACTTATCCGATTTACGTACATACATATGTTCTCTGGCCAGGTTATCTATCTATAATATATATATATATATATATATATATATATATATATATATATATATATATATATATATATATATATATATATAATGCAACGTCCCTCTGTCTGTCTATCCGTTAATGCGTTACGAGCTTTTTTTAAAACATACATATGTTCTCTGGTCAAGTTATAGGATATATTTTATTGCGTTAAGTAACATAAAGAATAAGCAGTGCCGATAATAGTGAATCAAGTCGGAAAAAAGGTTACCGTTAGCGCGTTCTCTTGCAATACACTGCCTAAACCAATAAATATGGAATATCATGTTGCAAAGAATATAATATGTATAAAATGCAACGTCTCTCTGTCTGTCTGTCTGTCCGTCAGTGCTCTTATCACTTGAGAACCACTTATCCGATTTACGTGTTTTTATAAATTTATACATACGTTCTATATAATTCGATATAAGCCTCGATAATGGGAGATAAGATGAGGTAATGGGAGATAAGTATAAATAATGGGAGATAAGGGGAAATAATGGGAGATAAGCAGAGATAAGTCTAGATAATGGGAGTTATGGTGAGATAACGGGAGATAAGGAGAAATAATGGGAGGTAAGGAGAAATATTGCGAGATAAGTCGAGATAAGCCTAGAAAATGGAAGATAAGGTGATATAATGGAAGATAAGAAATAATGGGAGATAAGGAGAAATAATGGGAGATGAGCAGAGATAACCTTAGACAATGGAAATTATGAAGAGATAATGGGAGATAAGGAAAAATAATGGGAGATAAGGGGAAATAATGGCAAATATTTTATTACGTTAGGTAACATGAGGAATAAGTAGTGACGATAGTAGTGAATCCAGTCCACGCGAGCGGAGCCGCGGGCACAGCTAGTAAACATATAAAATAAGTTAAATTGATTTTAAGTAGTAGCTAGTGTCACCCTGGGCTTTGCCGGTAAATTGTAAGACCCTCGAAACAAAAACAAGAATATTTTTGTGAAAAATAAAATTGCTCTCTGCTCTGCTCTTTCACAGCTTTTTACGTTTAGCGTTTAGTGTAAATGTATTCATTTAATATTTAGGCTGAAAATGAAGATCCTTACATGGAGTGTACCCCAATGACTTTTAAAATAACGAAAAATAAAAAACAGGATGACGACTATTGTTACTGTGATGAAGAAGAACTGCCCGAAAATTTGTCTTCATCGTCCGATAGTGAATTGGACATCGAGTTTACTCCTCCAGCGGGAATCATTCATCCAGAACGGTAAAATAACCCACTGTGATTGAAAGGAAAAATCAGTTTCCATATTGAAGACAATTTAAACAAAAATAACCGGTCAAGTGTAAGATGAACTTGCGCAATTAGTGTTCCGTACGTTGATTGCTTTTAAAATAAAATATTTTGTTACGGAGGTATAAAATGATCAGTGACTTCACAAAACACACCCCAAATGAGTTTTCAACAAAGTTTGTTTCCAATCTTTACTGGAAACTGATGACCATGAAATTTTTGTTTTTTTATATACCAGATTAATTATTAAAGATAATGCACTCGTGATAATTTTGTTCAATCTACACCCCGTGGAGAATATTCCAGACTTTTTCCAAATTTTTTATCAGTACTTTTCGAGATAAGGGGGGGACAGCGATTTTTCGCGGTTTTTTAAAAATAATACAAAGAAAAGTGTGCGCAAGTATTACATTATATACACTACCGTCAGAAAGTATTTGCCCACCTAGAAATTTCAATGTAACTGCCAAAATTTAATAGCTAATTAAATCCTTTTATTATATTAGGTAAATTTAATTATTCTTAACAAGTGTCCATCATAAAATTGTTTAGATAAGCCTTTTTGGTGAAATCACAAATTAAAAACCAATTAGAAGAAGAATTCCAGTTGAAGTATGAAGTCATTTCAAGTTTCTAGGGATTATGGAAATTCCTTGTGACATTTTAGGATAGAAACTATGCTATAAATACCATTGCCATTCTGGAAATTAACCATTCACAAACAGTACTTTGTCATTGATACAGGCTCACATGTTTTAAGAAAAAGCCAAAAACGAAAGACGTTTCCGTTGAAAATCGGGCTCTGATAATTGCGAGACATCAAAATGGTCACTCGAGTCGACAAATCGCGAGTTATATGCGTATGCCAAGAAGAACGGTGGACTACATCGTAAAAACAATTTCTGCGGGACATAGAATTCCAACCAAAAATGTTCAGGAAGAACTCGAAAAACAACTCCAGCTGAAGACAGAGCTATAACAATGTCCATCAGACGTAATCGCCGCCTAACCGCACCAGAAATCACGGCTCAAGTAAACCTGGAGCGGCCCATCCCCATCAGCGTGACAACCGTGAAGAACAGGTTAGCAGAAGGTGGACTACAGTGATGAAACCACTTCTTAGGCAAGTGAATAAACGTAATCGATAAAAATGGGCCCGAGAACATGAAAATTGGATAGCAGAACAATGGAATTCCGTCCTTTGGAGCGACGAATCTAAATTCGAAATCCTGGAAAATCATGAATATTTTTCTGATTTTCTAGACTGTAAATAATGTGAAAATAAATAATAATTCATTAAAATTTAAAAAAAATCTATTATCTGTTTTTGTTGTCGTGGGACTCAAATAACTAGGTGGACAAATACTTTCTGACGGTAGTGTATATATTTTTTTACTCGTGTTTTTAGAAGCTTTCATTAGACACTCTCTCTATGACCTAGTAAAAAAAATTTTTTTCACTTCCGATTTCACCCCCAGAACTAACCCCTTAAGTCAAAATTTAACTTTCAAAACTACACAATTCTGATGAGGCCATCAATTCCTATATTAGTACCAAATTTCAACTTTTTATGACAAATAGTTTCGGAGAAAATCGTGTGTGACGGACAGACAGACAGACAGATAGACACCGAAGTGATCTTATAAGTGTTCCGTACGGAACACTAACAAGCTTTAACACCCAATAAGTCTTTATCTGTCCAATAAAAGTAGGTATATTACAATTAGAATTACGTCTAAAAACCTAGAAATTTTTGCAAATTTTGATGGTTTATATTCCAAAAAAATTTAGAAGAAAATATCGTTTAATTTAAGAAAATATATACAGATTGTTCCATTAAAAAATATCATTTCAGTCAGATTATTTCTGCACACACCGAATTTTATTATTTAAAATCGTTTTAAAAAGGCATTTTAGTTTCTTGAACATCCGTATAGACCAGTGATTCCCTAAGTGGTTCAGGTGGACCCCCAGGAGTCCACGGGAGACTCGACGGGGGTCTACGTTGGCGTGAAAAAAAAATGGGGGTTTGCAAGTTGTAAGTGGGGGTCCACGAAAATTTATCTGGTTTCGATAGTAAAGAACAAAAATGTTGGCTTGGCTTTACCTATCAATGTAGGCTGATAATACACTACTCAAAAAAATTAAGGGAGCAAAAAAAAAAATCCAAATTTTTCGGTGATTTTTGACAGGCTGTATTTCGGTGAAAAATGGTCGTATTGAGACTTAAAAAAAAATTATTTTGAAGCTTTAAGATTGTAATTTTCAGATTTTTTAGCCAAAATTTTTTAGGAGCTACGGTTCTCATGCAATCCTAACAGATAGCGCGAAAAAATAATATTGCAAATTTTTTGCTTTTTTTTTTGGTCCACCTGCTTGAAAAATTTAAAACCTTCCTTAATTTTTTTGAGTAGTGTATTTTAAGAAGGTCAGCGACTGTTACTTGTAAAAACTTGCATATTCGATATTCAGTACAACGCGCGTCGAGACTTGCAAAGCGCCGCCCGCCCGCCCGCAGCGCAACCCGTTCAGACGTGCAAAGGGACGAAATACAACTTGTGCTGTGCTTGCAATCTTGCATGAACTTGTTTGATTCTTCACCAATATAAATACGAATGCCAAGGACAAACGTTACTCATTTGTTTCCGGAATTTTGAAAAGAAAAGTGTGAGTGAATCGATGTCAGTGTTTGCCAGTGCCGAAAAAAGTAAGTACCTGCCTATTTGTTATTCATACTTTTATTTTATATTGTAATAATATTATATTTGTTATGTTTGCGTGTAGTAGGTACGTAATAAAAATTAAATACTGAACAGGGCCACTATTCGAACAGAAAGCCGAGAAAGATTGAACTTTTAGTACTTTTTATTATAAAATTATTTATTTACCCGACTGTGGTGATTCACTAAAGGAGAGAAATATGATTGACCTGCATGTTTGTACATATTTCAGTGCCCTCGTAGTTGCTAATGCTAAATGACTAAAAACATTTTCATAAATTGTACGTGTCTTTATGTACCACTCGTAACGTACATCAAAGTAATAAATAAATCATTAAAATCGCGGAGTTTTGATGTCAATATATTCTTTAAAAGTATTTTCTCTCGAATTTGCAGAAATGTATCAAAATATAATTAATCAAAAAATATTTTATATTACATTAAAATAGGTTCAGCCGTTTTGTTAAAACCTCTATCTGGGTCTTAGCAGTTTATCGCTTTTAATAATTAAAGTCAGTTTTGCCGCTGGCATTCTGGTTTTTCATTGCAATAATTAATTAATCCTATTTTATTCTGTTAAAATAGCCATATCCTCTTAGAGTCGCCTTATGATTACTAAAACAAACATTTTTTTCTTTACAGGTAGGTAACTGATACGAAACATGGCTGAATCTAAGAAGAAATGTCGACAGTACAATGTTGATCATTTGAAATTTGGTTTTCTTCCATCAAAGGCAGACAAACGATTGCCCATATGCCTTTTATGCAACGCAGTTTTGAGCAATGACTCTATGAAACCATCGAAGCTCGAAGAACATCTAAGAAGGTGTCATCCTGATAAAATAGGTAAAGATTTAAAATATTTTCAAACATTGAACGAAAAATATGAAAAGAGACCCACCGTGCACAGTATGTTCGCTTCAACGTCTCAAAGTAACGATGATGGCTTGCGGGCATCTTACAATATCTCATTGCTTATAGCGAAATCTGGAAAACCGCACACCATCGGAGAACAGTTAATTTTACCCGCAGTTGAAGAGGTTTTAAAAACTGTTCTGCACAAACCTCCATTTGACGTACTCAAAAGAATTCCTTTGAGTAACAACACTGTACAAAGACGTATTGATGAAATGAGCTCTGATATTAAAAGCTTCTTGTGTAATTATCTGCAAACAACTCATTTTTCTATTCAACTGGACGAGTCAACTTTACCTGGTAATGAAGCATTATTATTGGCATATGTTCGATTTGTTATGGACGAAGAAATCCATGAAGAGCTGATATTCGCGAAAACTTTGGAGACGGACACTAAAAGCGAATCAATATTTAATGTCCTGAGTGATTTTTTTAAGGAAAAATCGATTCCATTTACAAACATTATTTCGGTAGCAGCAGATGGAGCTCCTGCCATCTTCGGGCGATATCGTGGGTTTATAAGCCATCTTAAAAGAATTATACCAGGAGTAACTGCAATTCACTGTGTCATCCACCGACAACACCTGGTAGCGAAAAATTTGAGTGATAGATTGCACCAATCGCTTCAATTTGTGATTAAAGCAGTTAAAAAAATAAGAAGCAATGCGTTGAATACCCGTTTATTTACACAATTGTGCGACGAAAATGATGAAGACTTCCAACGATTGCTCTTACATACTGAAGTACGCTGGTTGTCGAAAGGTGCATGTTTAACAAGATTTTACTCACTTTTTGAATCAGTTTTAGAGTTTCTGGAAAGTGAAGATCCAGATTTAAAAGAAAACCTGATCAAATTGAAAGCAGACATCGCGTATTTGACAGATGTCAAAAAATGTAATGACATTAACTTGCAGTTACAAGGGGACAGCCTAAATTTAATAAAAACAAAGGGTGTAATTTCGGCTTTTCTTGGAAAATTGAAATTTATGAAGCAAAATATTAGTCGGCGCGAATTCTCCCAGTTTCCAAACTTGTCACAGGCAGAATGTCTTGATGAGGATATTCAGACATACGTTCAACATTTAAATGCCCTGCATGATGACTTCAAAAATAGATTTGAAGATATTCTGACGATGGAAATACCACTATTGATCATAAATCCATTTGATGAAACGGAAGTAGCGAATGTGGTATTACAAGAGGAGCTACTCGAGCTTAGCACCAATGAGGAGCTGAAGGTGAAATTTAAAAAAGTCTATCAAACATTTTGGCTGCAGGCAGAAATACCCGAAAAATATCCTGGGCTGTGGGAAATTGCGAGAAAACTTTTGATAGCGTTTCCCTCGTCATACCTTGTCGAAATAAGTTTTAGTGTCGTTACAAGCCTATTAACAAAAAAAGGAGCAGATTGAACAGCACAGAACGGGGAGATTTGCGGTTATTCCTTACAAAACTGAAGCCAAATATTGATAATTTGCTGTCAATCCATCAAGTACATCCCTCCCATTAAAATTATGACTATTTTTTTTTAATTGTTGATTTGCATTGTTGAAGTTATGGGACGTTATTAATGTTTAATTTTAATTCTATTCAGTCTGTAATCATATTATTTTAATAAATAGAACACAGGAAAATATATTATTTTTCTTTTTATTTTTACCACTCCGAATTTAGGGTTGGAACTCAGCCACGACGCAAATTTCCATCGTTAGATCTAATCTTCACATTTTTTGACGAGTTTTGGGAATATGGTAGAAATGTAGCAGCAGTGGGTCTGCCGAAACTAGTAAAATTTTGAAAGTGGTCTACTAGAAAAAAGAGTTTGGAAACCTTTGGTATAGACTACTTTCCAAAAAACACCTATCCTGGAACTAAACTGCTTATGGGTTGCACGTATCGTACGGCTTCCTTATTGTTGGAATAAAGAATTAGAAAATAAAACGCCCATAACCCAAAGATTAAAACTAACACTTCACCAACTGAATGAAGGAACAATAGATTATGTCGGAAGGTATTTATCTAAAGAGCTGCAGAACAAAGTTATCATTTGTTAGTTAAGGCCATAGAGGTGTTAGAATAGACGAGAAAAAGTATATAACCTGCTGTAAGCGAAAGCGAATAGTCGTTAAAAAGTGAAGGAAATAATATGAGACAATTCTGTCTGTCTTAGTCTGCGCTTGAGCGCTGAATCCCGGCGCAGAGTAAGAGAGACAGAATGACTCTCATAATATTTCTTTCTCTTTCTATGAGCACCACGCTTTTCGCAAGAACTTACCTCCTTTATTCTAATATCTTTATGGTTAAGGCGCCATTATTACAATAAGAGATAAATAACACAACTCACCATTTCTCGGTAAAATAAATATTTTTTCTCTAAAGCAAGAGTTATGCCTATGTGACCTGTGGCCAAAATTAAAATAAAAAACTCATACAGTAGCAATAAAACATCCTTGAAAGTTATCAGGAATGTTAAATCCATTTACCCTCCATAACATTATAAAAATTACAATTTTATTATCAATATTTTTAGATTTAAAAAAAAGCCAAATATCGTTTGCTGTGAATCCCAATATGACCCGAAAGATTTTGAAGTTCCAAAGAAAGAAAAAAAAGAAAAGGAAAAGGATAAAGGTGGCAAAGGTGGAAAAGCGGGCAAGAAAGAAAAGAAGGGGAAAAAAAAAGAAATAATATGATTGGCCTGTAAAAATCATTTTCAACTGTGATATACATAATAATCGTTTTAATAAAATTAAGAGATGGATTTGGGCCATCTAATAAAACTAAATTTCCTTGATTTTGCTGTTTATTAAATTAAACAGAATAAAAACAAAATGTACCTTAGTCAAATCGAAATCAAATAAATTAAGTTGAAAAGGTTAAGGAAAAACACGGAAAGAAGTATGAAAAAATTTAATCAAAACATATATTCGTTATTTTTGGCTGTAGCCACCTGAAAGAAATGCTATATTTCGTTAGATAGGATAGAATATAAATATATATGCCTAACTCATCCAACAAAGTAAAGACAAACTCATCCTAAAAGATAGTAAGTAGCGATGTCCTGCAACAAATGCGCGTTTTTAGCTGATATGTTCTTGCTGCTCAAATGTTGGGCGGAAGATTCGTAACATTTCGATATAATTTATTATTAACCAATGTCAAGCGAATGAGCACAATTCAAACAACTTGTATTTATAATTCAAGCATATAACTGCTTCTCCGACCACACAATTTGAATCACTGAATTGCGAATCCAATCCAGAAAACAGAAATTGGATTACCTACTTATTTACTACTAACTAAAACTAACTTCCCGGCGGTACGTCGTATACGTATTTGCAATAAGAGTTGCTGGAGCACTGACTACGTCAAAACTGTATAAAGTTCGTCTAAACACCGTACGTTCTGCTATCCATATCATATTCAATTAACTATGAGATGTCACAACGTAATTTTATTTTTCCATATTCTTCACAGATATCGCAAATTCTGCATTCCTGTTTATCAATTTCCAAATAACTTCATAGATGTCACGATGTGATAAGAGATTTAATAACTGACAAGAAAATCCTTCCATATTTTTTTGGAAACATTACGTTTGTTTCTGAACCAATTTTAATCAAATATGGTGGAAAACCTGGCCAGAGATATACGTACGCATAAAACTTGGATTGTTCGTTCTCGCGTTATATCCGAACGTACATACCGGATTTACATACCTACATACATACAGATAGACGGTAAGATTTATATAAAAGTAGAGACGTATGGTAAATCCTAAGATATAAGATCTCGCCTTTTTACTTTTTCAATGGGGCAATAAACAACCCTATTAAGATTTTGTGCAAGGTTGCCAGGTATTACGATAAAGGTATTTTTATTTTACCTGTTTTGTATACCGCCCTCACCTGCACTGGATCTATTTTTACCTATATATTTATTACCTGGCAACCCGGTTTGAAGCCCTTTAAGTATTTGATAATATAGGCCTAATGACCACAGATCCCCATTAAGGTTCGAAAGATAGTTTTTATTATTTTTAGTTTTACTTACAACTTAGAACGTAATTATGTTGCGTCCTTGGGAAAATTGCAATAGTGGCTATCGCAAGAAAAAACATTTATCACTTGACGGTAAACAAATAGTGAAAAATGTTTACGATAGTTTGGTAAAAAGAAATTTGAATAAACAAAGTGTTTTGCAAGAAACCAGTGAACTAACAAAAACCCCAATTTTTAAGATTAAGGGTATTGTAGGAAAACCATCACCCAGGAACAAGATCAGGAGAAAAATATATTCTACGTATGAAAAGCAGTTGGTGCCGACACGAGACAAAATAAATTTAAGACTTGTGCAGGACGGGACCAATATACATTGTAGCCGATCAACCCTCCACAGATTTCTCTTAAGAATGGGATTCACGTTCCGAAAAATCAACAAAAGTAGTGATGGAATCACAAAAATTACGAATCTTGCGACACACTTATTTACAAGAAATTAAAAAGTATCGATCAGAGAACTGGCCAATAATTTACCTTGACGAAACATGGTTTGATACCTATGACATAGTGCAAAAAGGGTGGGTTGACAGCAGTACAAGATGTCAGACTAACGCACCTTCAAATAAAGGTAAACGCATAACCATTTTGCATGCAGGATCTGAAAAGGGCTGGATTTCAAATTGTCTACTATTATCTGTAAAAAACATAAAAGATTCTAGTTTGGACTATCACGAAGACACGACCGCAGAACTTTTTGAAAATTGGTTTCAAAATTCCCTTTTGCCAAATCTTCCCGAACAGTGTTATAGTTATGCACAGTGCAAGTTATCATAGTTGTCTACTAAATAAGGTTCCTAATGCAGCCAGCACCGAATCGGAAATACAGGAATATATGTTAGAAACATTCATTTTGACTTTAGTTATAAAAAAGTGATCTTTTGGAAGTTTTGCAAGACTATAAATTGAAAAAGAAATATGTTTGTGATAGTATGGCTGAGAAAATTGGACACACTGTTTTGCAGCTTCCTCCGTATTAATGTGTGTTTAATCCAATTGAACATATTTGGCATCAAGTTAAATCAAAATTAAAAGCACAAAATGTTTCTCCTACTTTAAGCGTGCCAGTGGTTGAATTAGTAAAAAAGTTATAAATGATATATCTTGTGAAAGCTGGAAGAATTCCATTCAGCACGTTGTTAAAGTTGAAGATTCATATATTTATGTAAATAATATAAAACCACTGATAATTACCTCAGCTGATGACAGTGATAGTGAAACCGATTAGGCTTAAGTTCAAATTTATTTTTATTTATACAATATGTCCCCTCTTGTAAACCCTATTCATTCAAACGGTATATTTGTACTTATCCTTCTGTTTTTTACATGCATCTATAAATAAACATCTTCAAAAACACTTATAATTTTATTTATTTGCATTAATAAATAAAATTCTTAAGTCCATCTCTGCAACCTACCATAAACAAAAGGTCAGAATTTTTATATTGTCCACTTAAAACGGCAAAAATCAAGATACACAAGGGACAGGCAATACGAAATATTGATAAAATACTTCGCGTTCTGAGTAAGTAAAAAATACCTGGCATGCTGAAATCACCTATTACAATTTAATTTGCATACTAGTATGAAATAAACTATTTTTGGTTTTACAAATCGATTAAAAAATGACAATGAATGAATGAACAAAAAAATTTTTTGCTGAAATAAAAACAAAATACATGACACATACCTTTTTTTGGTCCCGCTATAATATGTAACAGATTTTTTGAGTTAATTGAAATAAAAATTTTCCGGTGCATACGCGTCAAAACTCTGGTGACAAAGATCATTTTTGAAATTGAAACGCTAATTTGGGCATTATATTACATTTTTGGTTTTTGTTAGTAACATATTTTGTCTAAGGATATATGGTGCGTTTGTCTTTTATAGACATTTGATGTTAAACGTCAAAAAATAAAAAAAGAGAAGCTAAAAATTACAGTTTTTAGTTTGCTTCCACATTAGCAAACAGTAAAATAAGTAGGGTTTAGTATTTTTCACGATCTAAGAAAGTGACTTAGCTACCTATACCCATTCAAAATCAAACAAGATTCGAAAGTGATTGATTTATGGCTGTTTAATGACAAGGCATCGTGCAGGGCCGCACTACACCTGATTGTATAATTGTGATAAGACAGTTGAATTTTAATGTTTTATGTACTGAATAATACACAATATAGTAATTATACAAATATATTAAAACAGTGTAGTGTCCTTGTGTACATTTGTCACAATTTTAGTTTTTAATTAATATCTAGTTCAATTTCGTTATCGCTAGTATCTTGAAAATCAATAATAAGTTTTTTTACAGGTTCTAAACTATTTATATTTATGTACATACATCTATATGAGTTTTCAATTTTTTTGATGTGTTGAATACAGTTTCTCCACTTTTCAACAGTTACATTTTTGACTTCTGTCTTTATCAACTCAATCACACTACTGTTTGAAGTGAGTGTATTAGTGGGAGCACGTATATTAGACTTTATTTTATGCCATATCAACTCGATCGCATTAAAGATACAATACTATGGTGGAAGTCGAATTATTTCGTGTCCTGCTTCCTTTGCAATTTTATCACAAACATATTCCTTTGAGAAATTGTAACTTCTTAAAACGTCTAACAATTGTTTAATTGTATAACTTTCATGGAAATATATGTCACGGTCACACAAAAAGGCTTGTATTTTCCTTTTTCTACTGGTGGAACTTGGTACCTTATTCATTTGGCGACTATGACAGGATGCATTATCCATCAAAATACAGCTATTCAGGTGGTATATTCAGCATTAATTTGTTTTGAAGCCAATCTTGAAAAACTTCAGCGGTTGTATCACAATGATAATCGAAGCTGGAATCTGAAATATTCTTGGCTGCTAGAAATAGACATTCTGTTATCCAGCCTTCTTCTGACCCCGCATGTAAAATAGTTATTCTTTTACCTTTATTTAATGGAGCTTTGGTGGGGCATTTTTTGGATTTATCAATCCATCCTTTACTGGGTGTGTCGTGGGTGTCATATCAAGTTTCATCTAGGTAGATTATCGTTCGATTTTCCGATCTCTGTATTTATTTTTACAAGATATTCCATTCTGAGTTGTTGTAAGCGCCGTGATTCCATTATAACTTGTCTTTCGTCAATTTTTTTGAACAAAAACTCCAATCGACGTAGAATATGCCATAAAGTTGTAGTGGAACATTTATGTCACAACTATCCTCGGACAGCCTCCGTGAAAGTGACAATAACGTAGGAACTTTTTATTCTGCATACATTTCATAAATTTTGCGACGGATTAAGTCTTCTTAACAGAAATCCATTTCGACACATCTTTATCTTTTCCTGTTTTTCTAGGCGCTATCGAATTATTTACAATTTTCCAAACTGTACTTTCAGGGATGCTTGTTAAAGCTGATGTCTCCATCAATGAAAAGTACTTTTCGTGGTCTCGCTCCACTAACTTTAAACTATCACTTCTGCCTCAACGGGCAAACATTTGCGGCTTCTGATGAAAAGGGCTTCAGACATTTTAAAACACTATTGAACTTTATAATACACACTATTTCACTATAATACTGTAGTTAAATGAAGAATATTCTTTATATTTATGAACACGAAGTAGCCAATAAAATGCTAGATTGTAAGGGAGGTGTGTATATATATATATATATATATATATATATATATATATATATATATATATATATATATATATATATATATATATATATACGAGGCTGGTTTGAAAAGTCCGTGCAAAGTCCGAGAGATGGCACCACCGGCGCGTATCGAGGTCATGTTTAGTTAGTAGCATCTCTTGAATGAACGCACACCAAGTTTCAGTCATATTGGTATATTTCTTTGTGTTTGGCATTCGTGTGAATCAAGGAAGTCGAGTGATTTTCAAGAAATGGACGGAAAAGAATTTCGTGTGGTGATTAAACATTACTTTATGAAAGGCAAAACGCCTCAGGAGACTAAAGAGAAGCTTGATAAAGATTATGGTGACTCTGCACCTTCGATTAGAATAGTTTATAAGTGGTTTCAAAATTTTCGGACTGGCCATATGGGCACAAGTGACGCTGAACGTTCTGGACGGCCTGTGGAGGTTACGACTCCAGAAATCATTGATCAAATCCATGATATGGTGATGGATGACAGAAGAGTTAAGGTGCGTGAGATTGCTAGTGCTGTGGGCATCTCGACTGAACGGGTACATAATATTTTGCATAAACATTTGGACATGAGAAAGCTATCCGCAAGATGGGTGCCGCGATTGCTCACGCTTGACCAAAAACGGAATCGTGTGAAGTGTTGCAAGGATGGTTTGCAGCTGTTCCAGAAGAATCCGGAGGACTTTAAGCGTCGTTTCGTCACTGTGGATGAAACATGGATACATTACTATACTCCTGAGACCAAACAACAATCTAAACAATGGGTTACCAAGGGGGAATCTGCACCAAAAAAGGCGAAGATCGTTCCTTCGGCCGGAAAGGTTATGGCGACTGTCTTTTGGGATTCGCAAGGGATAATCCTCATCGACTATCTGGAAAAGGGTAAAACTATTACAGGTGAATATTATTCATCGTTATTGGACCGTTTGAAAACCGAGCTGCAAGAAAAACGCCCGCGATTGGCCCACAAGAAAGTCCTTTTCCATCACGACAATGTACCAGCACACACCTCAGCAGTTGTGGTCGCAAAATTAATGGAAATAGGATTCCAACTCGTTTCACATCCCCCCTATTCTCTAGACTTGGCTCCCTCGGACTACTATTTGTTCCCCAATTTGAAGAGATGGTTGGCGGGACAAAGATTTTATTCAAACGAGGAGGTGATTGCAGACACTAATGGATATTTTGCAGACTTGGACAAATCCTATTATTCGGAAGGGATCAACAAACTAGAACATCGTTGAACGAAGTGTATAAGCCTAAAAGGAGACTATGTCGAAAAATAAAAAAGGTTTACCCCAAACACATAAATAGTTTTTATTTTTGCACGGACTTTTCAAACCAGCCTCGTATATATATATATATATATATATATATATATATATATATATATATATATATATATATATATAAATAAAATATATATATATATATATATATATATATATATATATATATATATATATATTATATATATATATATATATATATATATATATATATTATATATATATATATATATATATATATATATATATATATATATATATATATATAAATATATATATATTTTATTTTTGCACGGACTTTTCAAACTAGCCTCATATATATATATATATATATATATATATATATATATATATATATATATATATATATATATATATATATATATATATATATATATATATATATATATATATATATATATATATATATATATATATATATATATATATATATATATATATATATATATATATATATATATATATATATATATATATATATATATATATATATATATATATATATATATATATATATATATATATATATATATATATATATATATATATATATATATATATATATATATATATATATATATATATATATATATATATATATATATATATATATATATATATATATATATATATATATATATATATATATATATATATATATATATATATATATATATATATATATATATATATATATATATATATATATATATATATATATATATATATATATATATATATATATATATATATATATATATATATATATATATATATATATATATATATATATATATATATATATATATATATATATCAATTACGACCAGGTAAGTGCGAAGATCCTAACGATCGTTTAACGTTTTTATTGCATCAATTTGCCAAATCACTTTCTTAGATCTTGAAAAATACTATACTAGTTTAATTGCTAGTTGAATTAATTAATCATTTAGATTAGATACTTACTTCTTTGTGAGTCCATTCTCATAATATAATTTAACGGGTTCTGAGTAGGAATGAGACCCTTTTTGTCAAAGGACATCAATACTAGCGGAAGCACAACTGCAGCACAAAAAATTATAGCTCCTGCAATTACCACAGATCCAATATTTAAATTTACCATCGATGTTTTAGCCATGTTTACGGATTTTCTTATCGGTACGGTTATAAAGGGCACGTTAAAATCCAAATCAAGCTAAAAGTATGTAACTAAGATGAATATCTATTACACATTTCAATAAACAAAAAACCGGTCATGTGCAAGTTGAACTTGCACAATTAGTGTTCCGTACGTTGATTGTTTTTAAAATAAAAAATTTTGTTAGGGTGGTATAAAATGATCAGTTACTTCACAAAACACACCCCAAATGAGTTTTCAACAAAGTTTGTTTCCAATCTTTACGGAAAACTGGTGACCTTGAAATTTTGTTTTTTTTATATACCAAATAAATTATTAAAGGTAATGCACTCGTGATAATTTTCGTTCAATCTATACACCGTGGAGAATATTCCAGAATTTTTTCAAAATTTTTTGATCAGTACTTTTCGAGATAAGGTAGGGGACAGCGATTTTTAAAAGTAATACGAAGAAAAGTGTGCGCAAGTATTACATTTTATATATATATATATATATATATATATATATATATATATATATATTATTTTACTCGTGTTTTCACAAGCTTTCATTTGACACCACACTCGATGACCTAGTAAAAAAAATTTTTTTTCACTTCCGATTTCACCCCTCAAAACGAGCCCCTTAAGTCAAAATTTATGTTACGGTGGTATAAAATGATCAGTGACTTCACAAAACAAACCCCAAATGAGTTTTCAACAAAGTTTGTTTCCAATCTTTACTGAAATCTGATGACCTTGAAATTTTTGTTTTTTTTATATACCATATAAATTATTAAAGGTAATGTACTCGTGATAATTTTCGTTCAATCTACACCCCGTGGAGAATATTCCAGAATTTTTTCGAAATTTTTTGATAAGTACTTTTCGAGATAAGGCCCGGGACAGCGATTTTTCGAGAATTTTTAAAAATAATACAAAGAAAAGTGCGCGCAAGTATAATATTGTATGTATATTTTTTACTCGTGTTTTCACAAGCTTTCATTTGACACCACACTCGATGACCTAGTAAAAAATTTTTTTTTCACTTCCAACTTCACCCCCCAAAACTAACCCAAAATTTAATTCTCAAACTACATGGCTCTGATGAGGCCATCAATTCCTATATTATTACCAAATTTCACCTTTCTATGTCAAATAGTTTCGGAGAAAATCGGGTGGGACAGATAGACAGATAGACAGACAGACAGACAGACAGACAGACACCGAAGTGATCTTATAAGTGTTCCGTACGGAACACTAAAAATTAACTGAAGACTAAGATAATATATTAGGTGGAAAATAAAAACTATTTACCTGTACGTCTCCTTCATCGCTAAAACTAATAAGTCGACTTTGTTTAGTTTTAAAAGCGTTACCAGACATCTTTTGCCAGTAACGTTCGCTAAAATTGCCACAAAACACTTCACTACGTAGAAAAATATTTAACACAAGAAAGATCTCAAATATACAATTCCACATCATCGAGTAAAAGAAAAAAGTAATATGTAATAATGAAATACACAAGAAATACAAGTATATGTTATAGTTTATAAAACAGTCTAGGTTGTTAGATTGTTTTAAAATGTGTAAACATTTTTTGCTTATAAAATAATTAAGATAATTCACGTTTTGTTATAAAACAATCGGGAAGTTTTGAAAAATTACCACAAATGACATACAATGGCTTTAATTAGAACACATTATGAGTTAAGGTAGCGGAAAGATTCTTTTAAAAACTACCTATCGTGAAACAAAGCAAAATATGTGTTTTATTTCTTTGTCATACGTAAAAGTCTTTTTAATTGGTAAAGGTGTTAATTCAAAATCTGTAAATATAATATGAGTTACGAATTTGCCCGGTATTTTAGGAGTTTCTTAGGTAAAAAGGCAATTTCTAGGAAATTTTGACAAAGGATATAGACAAAAATATTCCACAATTTTTTTGAGGCATTAGAAGGTGTCCATATAGGTAGATGTGGAAAGTAATCAAAGAATTTAAGCAGTAATGTTTGAAATCTATCAATAACATACGAGGCTGGTTTGAAAAGTCCGAGAGATGGCACCACCGGCGCGTATCGAGGTCATGTTTAGTTAGTAGCATCTCTTGAATGAACGCACACCAAGTTTCAGCCATATTGGTCTATTTCTTTGTGTTTGGCATCCGTGTGAATCAAGGAAGTCGAGTGATTTTCAAGAAATGGACGAAAAAGAATTTCGTGTGGTGATTAAACATTACTTTGTGAAAGGCAAAACGCCTCAGGAGACTAAAGAGAAGCTTGATAAACATTATGGTGACTCTGCACCTTCGATTAGAACAGTTTATAAGTGGTTTCAAAATTTTCGGACTGGCCATATGGGCACAAGTGACGCTGAACGTTCTGGACGGCCTGTGAAGGTTACGACTCCAGAAATCATTGATCAAATCCATGATATGGTGATGAATGACAGAAGAGTTAAGGTGCTTGAGATTGCTAGTGCTGTGGGCATCTCGACTGAACGGGTACATAATATTTTGCATAAACATTTGGACATGAGAAAGCTATCCGCAAGATGGGTGCCGCGATTGCTCACGCTTGACCAAAAACGGAATCGTGTGATGTGTTGCAAGGATGGTTTGCAGCTGTTCCAGAAGAATCCGGAGGACTTTAAGAGTCGTTTCGTCACTGTGGATGAAACATGGATACATTACTATACTCCTGAGACCAAACAACAATCTAAACAATGGGTTACCAAGGGGGAATCTGCACCAAAAAAGGCGAAGACCGTTCCTTTGGCCGGAAAGGTTATGGTGACTATCTTTTGGGATTCGCAAGCGATAATCCTCATCGACTATCTGGAAAAGGGTAAAACTATTACAGGTGAATATTATTCATCGTTATTGGACCGTTTGAAAACCGAGCTGCAAGAAAAACGCCCGCGATTGGCCCACAAGAAAGTCCTTTTCCATCACGACAACGCACCAGCACACACCTCAGCAGTTGTGGTCGCAAAATTAATGGAAATAGGATTCCAACTCGTTTCACATCCCCCCTATTCTCCAGACTTGGCTCCCTCGGACTACTATTTGTTCCCCAATTTGAAGAAATGGCTGGCGGGACAAAGATTTTATTCAAACGAGGAGGTGATTGCAGACACTAATGGATATTTTGCAGACTTGGACAAATCCTATTATTCGGAAGGGATCAACAAACTAGAACATCGTTGGACGAAGTGTATAAGCCTAAAAGGAGACTATGTCGAAAAATAAAAAAAAAGTTTACCCCAAACACATAAGTAGTTTTTATTTTTGCACGGACTTTTCAAACCAGCCTCGTAACGTTGAGCAGAAAATTTAGTAGTTATGGTTTGCTTTGTGGGTAATTATCGAGGGATTGCAAATTGATAAATCTTTAGTTTTAAAATTATTTCTGTTGAATTTCTACCGTCCAATTTAATCCTCCGAATGGACAAACTATCCACCGTTCTCTGCTACCCTGTAAAATAACATGAAAATTATTCTAAACTGAGAATATCTAAACGGGTATAAAGTTTTATTAATCACTTTTTGGTATGGCATTATATAAAGCGAGTGAGAAATTAATCTTCGTCTACCTTAATCGTGTGTTCCTGTAGTGAATCAGTTTATGACTTTTTTTTCCTCTTATTAGGTTCTTCGCTGAGATAACTTCTGATAGTGCCACAGAAGTGTGGAAGAACCTGGCTAGACTATGTACTTAAAAAAAAACCTTATTGCTCAAGCCCATATAAACAGTCGTTTGTTTAGGTTATAGGTTGCGTGCAAATCAAAAGTAGGATTAGATAGATTGATGGATATGCCATAGGTTTTTCCATCTTATCGGTTATTGCTCAACTGGCCGTGCCCGCGGCTTCGCTCGCCTGGACTTGATTCACTATTATCGTCACTGCTTATTCCCTATGTTACCTAACGTAATAAAATATATCCTATAACCTGGCCAGAGAACAAATATATGTTTTAAAAAAACAAGTAAATCGGATAAGTGATTCTTGAGTGCTCAGCGCACTAACGGACAGACAGACAGAGAGACGTTGCGTTTTATATATATTATGGATTTTTTTTGATAAATATTAAGTTAAGAATTAAAAAAAAAAAAAACACGAAAATCGGATATGTGGTTCTCGAATGATAAGCACACTAAGGGACAGACAGAGAGACGTTGCGTTTTATGTATATTATATAGATTATTATTATTATATAACCTGACCAGAATACATATGTATGAATTTAAAAAAAAAACACGTAAATGGGATAGGTGGTTCTCGAGTGACAAGCGCACTAACGGACAGACAAACAGACAGAGAGAGGTTGCATTTTATATATTATATTCGTTGCTACATGATATTGTTCCATATTTGACGGTTTAGGCAGCGTATTGCAAGAGAGTGCGCTAGCGGCAAACTTTTTTTCGACTTGATTCACTATTATCGTCACTGCTTATTCTTTATGTTACCTAACGTAATAAAATATATCCTATAACCTGGCCAGAGAACATTTGTATGTTTTAAAAAAAAAGCACGTAAATCGGATAAGTGGTTCGCGAGTGATAAGCGCACTAACGGACAGAGAGAGAGATGTTGCATTTTATATATATTATAGATTAGTTATGGAATTCTTAAAGGAAAAAGTTATTGAGATTAAATTTTGATGTGCGGTTTTTCAAGAGATACGCTGACAATTGTTTGCTGGCTGTGCTATAATACGACGAGATTTTCAAAAAATTCAATATTTTTTATAACAAATTACAGGTCACATCAGAACTGGAATAAGACGAAAAGATACACTTTTTAGACATGACCGTAATGAGAAAAAACAATAAAATCATCACAGAATGGTAGATAAAACCTTCTTACCTACCTCATGACGATATCTAAATTTTTATGTAAACCATCACAAGTCCCAAAAAATTATGAAGTTTTCGTTGGTCTAACTGACAGTAATATCACTGACCCTCTTAAACTAACAGCTAAAGCGTTAAACAAAGTAAGATAGGTTTTACTACAAAATATTTTAAAGGAAATAACATAAACTGAACACAAAAAAAAACATACCAATGCTACAATAAATTATCAAACTGTACTAAAGACAATAAAGGAAACCAAAATAAAATCGTAGCACTTCAGTATACAAACGTGTGCTTTAAAGTATACAAAAAATGCATCCATAGCACTAAATAAACATAAAACAGATCAAACACACGCATTTAATTATAATGAAACTAAAATTATACATAAAGATAGAAATTACTTCAAGCTATCTATAAAAGAAATAATTGAAATTAAAAAAGAAATTAAAAATAACCGGTCAAGTGCAAATCGAACTTGCGCAATTACTGTTCCGTATGTTGATTGCCTTTAATATCAAAAAATTTTTATTACGGAGGTATAAAATGATCAATGACTTCACAAAACACACTCCGAATGAGTTTTCAACAAAGTTTTTTCCGATCTTTACCGAAAACCGATGCCCTTGAATTTTTTGTTTTTATATAGCAGATAAATTATTAAAGGTAATGAACTCGTGATAATTTTGGTTCAATCTACACCCTGTAGAGAATATTCCAAAATTTTCTTCAAAACTATCAGTACTTTTCGAGATAAGGAAGCGGGACAGCGATTTTTCATAATTTTCAAAAAATAATATAAAGAAAAGGGTGCGCAAGTATTACATATATATTTTTGAACTTGTATTTTTACAAGCTTTCATTTGATACCCCACTCGAAGACCCGATAAAAAAAAAATTCACTTCCTATTTCACCCCCCAAAACTAAGTCAAATTTTAACTTTCAAAACTACACGGCTCTGATGAAGCCATCAATTTCTATATTAGTACCAAATTTCAACTTTCTATGTCAAATAGTTTCGGAGAAAATCAGATGCGACAAACAGACGGACAGACACTGAAGTGGTCTTATAAGTGTTCCGTACGGAACACTAAGAATAAACAAAACACTACGGATACGGAATCCTTCAGACAAATATTCATTACATACTGAACGATCGTTGCATTTTCAGATGCCCATTATTTAAAAAAAAAAAAACATTAAATGATGTTAAATCAATTTATCATGTATATATTGTTTTCCAGATGTAAATGGTATAGAATAAGATTTTGTAAATGCTCTAAAACAACGGTGAAATCTCAAACATATTTTTTCAGTGTTCCGTACGGAACACTTATAAGATCACTTCGGTGTCCGTCCGTCTGTCACACCCGATTTTCTCCGAAACTATTTGACATAGAAAGTTGAAATTTGGCATTAATATAGAAATTGATGGCCTCATCACAGCCGTGTAATTTTAAAAGTTAAATGTCGACTTAAGGGGTTAGTTTTAGGGGGTGGGGTTAATAGATCATCGTGTGTGGTATCAAATGAAAGCTTACAAAAACAGTTGAAAAATACATGTAAAGTAATACTCGCGCACATTATTCTTTGTAGTATTTAAAAAAAAAAAATTGCGAAAAATCGCTGTCACATTTGCAAAAATACTGATCAAAAAATTTTGAAAAAATTCTGAAATATTCTCCACAGGATGTAAATTAAACGAAAATTATCAAGAGTGCATTAATAATTTATCTGGTATATATAAAAATAACCGGTCAAGTGCAAGTTGAACTTGCGCAATTAGTGTTCCGTACGTTGATTGCTTTTAAAATAAAAAATTTTGTTACAGAGGTATAAAATAATCAGTGACTTCACAAAATACACCTCAAATGAGTTTTCAACAAGGTTTGTTTCCAATCTTTTCTAAAATCTGATGATCTTGAAATTTTAGTTTTTTTATATACCAGATAAATTAATAAAGGTAATGCACTCATTCTACACCCCGCCCCCGTGGAGAATATTCCAGAATTTATTCAAAATTTTCTAATAAGTACTTTTCGAGATAAGGCGATTTTTCGCGATTTTTTTGGAAATCATACAAAGAAAAGTGCGCGCAAGTATTACATTGTATATATATTTTTTAATCATGTTTTCACAAGCTTTCATTTGGCACCACACTCGATGACCTAGTAAAAAATTCTTTTTTCACTTCCGATTCACCCCCGAAAACTAACCCCTTAAGTCAAAATTTAACTCACAAAACTACATGGCTCTGATGAGGCCATCAATTCCTATGTTATTACCAAATTTCAACTTTCTATGTCAAATAGTTTCGGAGAAAATTGGCTGTGACAGACAGACAGACACCGAAGTGTTCCGTACGGAACACTAAAAAATTCAAAGTCATCAGTTCTGTGCCTATTCTGTTTGTTTGAAATGTTCCGTAACTCATCTGCCTGTTAGTGCCGTCAGTTAAGCAAACAGTTCTTGGGATTAGACTATTAACTACTGTTTATAATTGTGAGGGGTGGTGATGTGAATTAGCGTACAGTACCTATTGGTAAGTGGTACGTGTTAGCTTTCTGTATACTGTGTGTTTGGGATGTCCTTTGGCAATTTTCTGTATAGACGGTTGGTTGTTTTCATCTGGCTCCAGTGTAAATTGCATCCTCTGGTGTAAGAAGTTTAGGAGATTTAGGAATTTGTGGCGTCTTCTGTTTCAAACGGCCAAACAAGAAATATAGCAATAAAACTACTTAATTACTTTGTTAACTGTCACTAAATATATTTGTAAAGATTTTACAATTGCGTTATCGCGATTTCGTAGTACAACTACATTGTCAAACGCTTAACTAAGACTCGCCTTTGAGCGTTTGACAATGTAGTTGTACTACGAAATCGCGATAACGCAATTGTAAAATCTTACAAATAACAACATGGTTAGCGAAACGCGCGTCGAGTGCAAAAATAAAGTGTTTGGTGTAGTGGTGATTTATAGTGAGTAATATCATTGTGCCAAAGATTCCACACTCCCAACTTAATATTTAGTGACAGTTAACAAAGTAATTAAGTAGTTTTATTATTAAAATGTACTGTCACAAAGTAACGGACCACTCAATCAACTCTTTAAGAAATATAGGGTCAACGTAGCGGGTCCAGATTTTTGGCTTTAGGGTAGCGTTGTTTAAAATATTTCGTTTGAACTACGTCATAAAGAAATTAGCTATGGCTGGTGATAGAGATGAATCCATGACGATGCCTTCTAATTCTCTGTATATTTGATTCTCAAATAAGAAGTATGCATTTTTGAGGCAGTGTCTGACAAGATCTATTATGTAATCTGGGGAGGCCTTCGCTATGTGCAATTTGTTGGTGGGCTCCATCAACTGGAAAGCTATGGTACAGGGACAAATGAGGGGCGCAAAACGAAAATCGGTGAGAATTTTTTCACAAAAACGAATCCGTACAATGGAACTCAATTTAAAAATCAAGGATCAGGGGAAACAATTTTCATAAAACAAAATTAATAAAAAAAAGTTCCGTTTTTAGGCATATTTTCTATATCCATAGAAGCGGGAGGGCATACACACCCTGCCCCCTTATAGCTTCGCCACATATAGGAAGTGCTCCGTATAACTTTAGTTTTAGAATGTTCCAACCCACGACTTTCTTCTTGATAGAACGAATAACGAGCCAAAATCGTTCCACGTTGTTTGTACTATACATTCAAATATTTATCAAATATATATATGGATGCAGATGTACAACTGGGAATGTTTGATGTCCTATTGGAGTGGACTAGAATTTATAGACCATACCCTATATTAGTGGATACTTGATATATTTATCACACACGCACAGAATTAATGACCATCGTTTCTAACTTTCAAACATAACACTAAGATGTTGCCCAATGTACTGCCGAAATATAATCGTTGCATCCGAGCTTTCATATTGAGACAGGGCTTGAAAGAGACTTGTGTGCAAGGGGTATCTGCAGGCGATAATTCTACTGACGGTGATAGTGTTATGTAATGCACGCAATTAGCATAGATATTATTACGGAAACGCAAAGTCAAACCTGCGTTTTTTTGGAGACACGTTAACAATTCCAGAAGGTGTACTTCTTATCCACATAGCATGTTTTTGATGGATTCACTTGCTAATGATGGCAATGGTATCGTGGATTTGTTCGCGAGTCATTTTTCGGCTAGTTATGTGAGAGAGAACTGTGACTTTTCAGCCTGTAATATTGATAACGCACTGGACGTGAACGTTGTGAAGGTCTCGTTGGCCGAAGTATTTGAGGGCATTAATCAGCTTAAGATGAGTTATTCTCATGGCCCAGATGGGATTCCATCAGCATTCCTGAGACAATGTGTGTTTTCCCTGAGCAGACCACTACACTATGTCTTCTGTTTGTCGTTGGACTCCTGCGTTTTTCCGCAATACTGGAAGACTATCTTTTTGACACCCATTTATAAATCGGGAAATTGTGAGGATATAACCAATTACAGGTGTATTTGTGTTCAGTCAGCTATACCGAAGCTCTTTGATAAGCTTGTCGCGGATCAACTTTTATAGATTTGTAGGAACTTTGTGAGATACGAGCAGCACGGCTTTTCTCAGGGAAGATCCACAATCACAAACTTACTAAGTTACGAGCAGTATTAGTTGGGCGCGTTTGGGAGAGGTATGCAGGTTGATGCTGTATACACTGATTTCTCGAAGAGGTTTGACAGGGTTAATCATGAGCTCTTGGGAAAGCTTCGAGCCCTGGGATTCGGCACGAGCGTAACTAGGTGGATCAAGAGTTTTTTGACAGAACGTAGCCAGTGTATACGTATATTAAATCATATTTCAAGAAACATATCGGTATGTTCGGGTGTCCCGCAGGGTTCACACTGTAGGCCTCTCCTTTTTAATTTGTTCGTTAATGATATTGGTGAGATATTCAGCCATTCTGAATATCTTTTGTTTGCGGATGACCTCAAATTGTATAGAGGAATAGAAAGTGTAAACGATGTTCCACGTCTGCAGGAAGATCTGAATCGGCTCTATCATTGGTCAGAAAGAAATGGCTTAAGTCTAAATGTTAAAAAGTGTTTCTGCATTTCCTTTGGTAGGAAGCGGAATATTGAGCGTCATTTGTATAGTTTGAACGGCGCCCTGCTTGAGTCGGTGTCGGAGATTCGTGATTTGGGTGTGCTTTTGGACAGTCAACTTAATTTTTGTGGCCATATTAATAATATTCTGAGACTGGGTCTTAGAAATCTTGGTTTTGTTACCAGATATAGTCAGCAATTGTGGGCTAGCACGTTTAGAGTGTTGTATTTTTCAATGGTCCGCTCTGGTCTGGAGTATGCTTCGGTAGTGTTGTCACCATCTTACCAGTGCCGTATTGCTGAGATTGAGTCAGTGTAGCGTAGATTTCTACGAACTTTAGCTTTTAAAGCTGGAATAAATATTTATAAGGATGCAAGTTTTCATATTGACTATGGGGTGATTATGAACGCTTTTGGTGTGGCTACTTTGGAGAAGCGTAGGGATCTTGCAGATGTTTTATTCCTATATAAACTCCTGAATGGCTTTGTTTCCTGTCCACCACTTTTGGAGAGCGTCCAACTTAATGTACATACATACAGCCTTGATCCCTTCAGTTGTTAAACTGTTGTAATGCTTGTTTTTTTTTTCTCTCCTTTTTCACGTTATGAATTGTATATGTGCATTGTGTTTTAACATCATTTTGTTTTTATATTACTATTGTAATTGGCTTGTCCGTTAAAATAAATAAATAAATAAATTAAAGGCGGTATTTTTTCTATATTTTTCCGATAAAAATCTCGTTCGCGCTTGTTAAGGGAGACACTTATTTACAAACGGCCATAATATACTGGTTTATCAATTATGATAGATTGATTCTTTATATTGAGAGTATCGGTTTGAATGCAATCCTCGTTATAACTGAACATCTTCGAGATCCAAATGTATCTATTATATCGAGCGTTTACTGTATATTAGTTACAAATATGTGCCAGTATTTACTGACTCGGGAGTTTCAATTTTAATTAGAATTGATATTCATAACATCAGCTTGTTATACAAACATTTAATTCAGAAAAATTACCTGCATTGTTATTAACTGAAAATAAACGTGGTTTGAGACTTCTAAGAATGGCGTTTGTAAAATATTAATAATATATTTTTTTAAACTTTTACACAAAAAATTGTGATATTTATTTATTTATTTATTTTGAACCAGACTTATCACAATTCAATACAAAATATGCAATACCTATAAAGATAACACAAGTTATCTGCACAATAGGACTGGTAGACAAATAATCCTTAAGAACTATACACAATTATACTAAACTATACTAAAATACATAAAACTTGAATCTGACAAAAAATAAAAATTGAAAAATTATTGGTTGCTCAACAGTGGCAGTAGATACAGAAAAACTCAGAAAAGAAAAAATAAAAACAATAAGAAAAATAACGTACTTTCCATCAAATCATATTGTGGCCACACTTATATCCGATGATCCAATCCAACCTTTAAACTTCTTTTTTAGAGTCTTACCTCTTAATTCTAAATTCTTCAGTTCTCTGGGCAGTTTGTTAAACGCCTTCATAGCAGTAATCCTACTGCTCTAAAATTTTATTCTCTTATTTATCTTTGGAAATAAAAGGTTTTTGTTTCTAGTTTTACTATGAGATTCTACGTGTTCCTTTCGCATATCCGCATAATAAAGCAACAATGATTCCAATATAAACATCTGCAAGATTATCTTTAAGATCCTATTTTGCAAATTCTGCAACAGAATCCTAACATTATCATATGCTCCACCCCACGCAATCACTCCATAAGAGCAAATGCTATGGAAAAGGGCATAATAAATCGTTAATAGAGTCCCCGTCGACATAATTCTTGATAATTTAGCAAATATAAATAGCAGATATTTCGTTCTTTTCACTGCATTCTCAACATGCTTATCCCATCCCATCTCATATGGCAATCAAACACAATGCCCAAATATTTACAGAATTAACCCTTTTTACTCTACCATGATTTATATTAACAGTTACATTATTCGGAATACTATCACGATACACACCAAAAGTCATGAAGACTGTTTTTGAAATATTCAAAGATAACTGATTTAATGCTAACCATGTGCTTACTGTTTTTAAAAGATCATTCATTTTATTTTGGGTTTTATCCCAAGTTTCTTCAGTGCTTATAATGGCTGTATCATCCGCATATGACATCACAGACAGCTTTTCCAAAATTTGAAGCATGTCATTTATGTACAAAATAAATAATCGAGGTCCAAGAATTGTTCCTTGTGGGACTCTACATGTGATTTGTTTAGGGGCACTAAAAGTACTTGCTATTTTGACAGTTTGTATCCTATTATTTAATTAACTTCTAATTAAGTCATGAGCCATACCTCTAATACCGTAATGATATAGTTTTTTTAAAGGAATTTCATGGTTCACTGTGCCAAAAGCTTTAGCTAAATCCAAAAATGGTACAATTATTGGAATATTTAGGTCTAAATTATTATAAATTGTATTACTCAAGAAATTTAAAGCATCTTTAGTTCCCTTACCCTTGGCAAAACCATATTGGTGTTCTGATATTAATTTGTTTTTCTTAATAAAGTTATATAAGCAAAAGTGTATGATTTTTTCGAAAATTTTAGCTATATTAGATATTAAAGAGATAGGTCTATAATTTATTGGATTTTGTTTTACACCAGCTTTATAAATGGGTACTACCTCTGCAGTTTTTAATGCGTTTGGCCAAACAGATGTATTAATGCTTAAATTAAATATATGACTTACGAGGCTGGTTTGAAAAGTCCGTGCAAAAATAAAAACTACTTATGTGTTTGGGGGTAAACCTTTTTTATTTTTCGACATAGTCTCCTTTTAGGCTTATACACTTCGTCCAACGATGTTCTAGTTTGTTGATCCCTTCCGAATAATAGGATTTGTCCAAGTCTGCAAATATCCATTAGTGTCTGCAATCACCTCCTCGAATAAAATCTTTGTCCCGCCAGCCATTTCTTCAAATTGGGGAACAAATAGTAGTCCGAGGGAGCCAAGTCTGGAGAATAGGGGGGATGTGAAACGAGTTGGAATCCTATTTCCATTAATTTTGCGACCACAACTGCTGAGGTGGGTGCTGGTGCGTTGTCGTGATGGAAAAGGACTTTCTTGTGGGCCAATCGCGGGCGTTTTTCTTGCAGCTCGGTTTTCAAAACGGTCCAATAACGATGAATAATATTCACCTGTAATAGTTTTACCCTTTTCCAGATAGTCGATGAGGATTATCCCTTGCGAATCCCAAAAGACAGTCGCCATAACCTTTCCGGCCGAAGGAACGGTCTTCGCCTTTTTTGGTGCAGATTCCCCCTTGGTAACCCATTGTTTAGATTGTTGTTTGGTCTCAGGAGTATAGTAATGTATCCATGTTTCATCCACAGTGACGAAACGACGCTTAAAGTCCTCCGGATTCTTCTGGAACAGCTGCAAACCATCCTTGCAACACTTCACACGATTCCGTTTTTGGTCAAGCGTGAGCAATCGCGGCACCCATCTTGCGGATAGCTTTCCCATGTCCAAATGTTTATACAAAATATTATGTACCCGTTCAGTCGAGATGCCCACAGCACTAGCAATCTCACGCACCTTAACTCTTCTGTCATCCATCACCATATCATGGATTTGATCAATGATTTCTGGAGTCGTAACCTCCACAGGCCGCCCAGAACGTTCAGCGTCTCTTGTGTCCATATGGCCAGTCCGAAAATTTTTAAACCACTTATAAACTGTTCTGATCGAAGGTGCAGAGTCACCATAATGTTTATCAAGCTTCTCTTTAGTCTCCTGAGGCGTTTTGCCTTTCATAAAGTAATGTTTAATCACCACACAAAATTCTTTTTCGTCCATTTCTTGAAAATCACTCGACTTCCTTGATTCACACGAATGCCAAACACAAAGAAATAGACCAATATGGCTGAAACTTGGTGTGTGTTCATTCAAGAGATGCTACTAACTAAACATGACCTCGATACGCGCCGGTGGTGCCATCCCTCGGACTTTGCACGGACTTTTCAAACCAGCCTCGTAAATGTTCAATAATCTTATCAGCAATACTCTTAATAATTTTTACGTGTATTCCATCGACTCCTCGACATTTTTCTTTTAACTGATTTATAATTGCTCGGATTTCATGAGGGTCTGATAAATTGAGTTTCTATTCATTTTTGGTAAGTTAAGTGACGCTCCCTGGGGTTTTTCAATATTTTTAGCTAAATTGCTGCCTACATTACAGAAATAAGAATTGAAAAGATTTGCTATTTCTTTTGGGTTTTCAATCTTTACATCATTATCCATAATAAACGATATTTCATTTGGGTTTGTTTTTACATTGGGCCTAATTTTTCGTTGTATATATTTCCATAGTAATTTATTGTTACCATAAACATTTTGAACCATAGCCGATTCATAGTTAAGTTTTGCTTGTTTAATTACTCTATTCAATATCTTGACGTAATTTTTGTAATCAGTTTTAGAGCTTTCCTGTGTTGGGTTTTTTTTCCATAAATTATACAATGTTTCCTTGGTTGAACAAGATATCATGATACCTCGGGTTATCCATTTTTTCCTTGGCGCATATTTATTACCATTTTTTTTCTTTTTGTAGGTATATCAATATTAATAATAAATAATGGGCAGCACAGTGATATTGCATAGGGTCGAATTTAATTTTTTTAATGATTTGCAAGGCTAAATCTTCTTTATTCAACCTTTGTATGAAAAAATTAGAATGGAATTTATAACCCAACTTAGAATATATATAGGGACAAAATTGGAGATTCTTATTTTTAGTGTTCCGTAAGTAACACTCATGAGATCACTTCCGTGTCCGTCTATCAAACTCGATTTTCTTCGAAATTATTTGACATATAAGGTTAAAATTTGGCACAAATATAGCATGTGATAGCCCAATCAGAGCCGTGTAGTTACAAAAAAAAATGTTTTCTCAGGTTTTCTAAATCAAAGCTTACGAGTTCCAAAATATTTATGATGTAATACTTGCTATTTTAAACAAATCTGTGTCCCCCCACCCTATCTCGAAAAATTTCGAAAAAATTCTAGATTATTTTTCATAAACTGTAGATTGAGCGAAAATTATCACGAATGTATTACGTTTGATAATTTATCTGGTATAAAAAAAACTATGTGCTTTGACAATATCGAGGAGGTTTCACGACAGTATGATGAAGATAAATATATTTTCAGGACCGTGCGTCGCTCCTCTAGAGACAAAATAGTTTTATTTTATTTGTTTATAATTAAACAAACTCCGCCAATGCCGGTCCCAAGTCCGGATATGAAAAAGGAGGAGGGTTGAGGCGGGGGACCATCAATCCACCACCTATAAAACCTAAAATCGCTAAACCCCCAAACGAAAAGCCTCGGAAACGGACGGAAAAACAACTACAACGACAATGATTATCGGAACTTGGAATGTTCAAGAATTCGCAAACGAAACCTCAAAAATAATAAAGAGTTTAAACCAAATAATGCGGGCATAATTATGCTATCGTAGACAAAGAAGAAAGGCCACAGACAACAACAGTTCGAAGACTACACACTAATATGGACTGGAGTAAATAAGAACGAATGGGCCAAAGCAGGAGTAGCAATCCTAATAAAAACGAAATATTATAAATGAATAAAAAACATAGAATATGTAACCGAAAGATGTCTGACAATAAAATTGTTACTACTCGAAATGAAACCACAATAATAGCCCCTACAGATGACGCACCTGACCAAACTAAAACATCCTTTTATGATGACCTAGAAAAACAAATAGAAATAACCCCAAAGAGACAACATCTAATAATAGCAGGAGAAATAAATGCTAGAATCTGAAATAGAGTTAACGACGAAGTAGTTGGTCCATATGGAGGAGATACAACCAATGATAGAGGAAAGCGTTTAATTGAACTATGTAAGCAGAATAAATTAAGAATATGTCACTCATTCAACAAACATAAAAAGATATATATGTATACATGGGAGAGGCCAGCGTTAAATCAAAAATCAATAATAGATTATGTCATTACAAAGCAAGATACAACTCTGAAGATCCAGGATACTAGAGTAAAAAGAGGCCCTAACAGACGTTCCTACCACTACATTGTAATAAGCAAAATATATTTCCCATTTACGAATATCCAAAAAACATTCAAGCACACCCACATCAACCAAAAGAACCAGGAAACAAAACGCTTTCAATTACATCTACTATGCCAAGAATCGATAAGAAACCTATATATACAAAAATTAGAACAACAATTGAGAATTAAACTTGAAACTACAAATATAGAAGAAGAACATCAAAGAATAACTCGAGCTATGATAAAGGCAGCGGAAGAAGCTCTAAGATATGAAGATTCAAAACAAAAAAAACAAAAATAAAAATATTACAATAACGTCAACAGAAATTGAAAATGCGATTAAGAAAAAAAATGAAGCATATCAGAAATGGTTAATCAGCAAAAATCCAGAAAATCTTCTAGAATATAGATGAGAGAAATATGTAGTGAAAAACACAATAAAAAAAGAAGCCAACACATTCTGGGAAACAATGGGAATCCAATATGGAAGACCTGAAAAAATGTATTAAAACGCTAAAAAATAATAAATCACCAGGACCGGGAAATATACCAGCGGAACTAATAAAAACGGCAGAAAATACTCTACATAATAGAATTAGTAAAATAGTTAAGTCTAGATTGGAAAATGAAGCTAAAAACATTATTAGTGAGGAACAAAGTGGCACAGCAGGCAGATCATGTATAGATCATCTATTTACAGTACAACAACTTCTCGAACCCCGAATTGAACTATGGAAAAAAATTAAAACATTAGAAATAAATTGTAACATCATTAACTTAATAAAAACAATGTACTGCAAAAATAAAACCTACATAAAACATGGCTCACAATTATCCAATGCAATAGAAACAACGAAGGGCTTAAGATAAGGATGCCCCTTATCTCCAACACTATTCAATATATACTTAAAAGGCAATTACAGGAGTGAAAAAGAAAAAGTGAAGGAATGGGAATACCAATAGGAGAGTGCCACTTATACACTTTGAATTTTGCGGACGACCAAATCATATTCGCACAGGATGCTTTTGACCTAGAATATATGCTTAGGAAACTATACGACTGCTATGAACTGAGTGGCCTAAAAATTAACATAAAAAAAAAACGAATATATGGCAATGAATTCGCCGGCACAATTCAAGATACTAAGGCTAATTAATTATATTCTTAAAAATCAAAGAAAAACAACTAATTTCTAAAAATTATGGTGGACAAAATAATAGCAGTGTTTTACTAAAATTACTGTTAAAAAAAACTGTACAACTAATTAACAATATTTTTCTTTTATGAGCATCAGACACACCTAATACTTAATTGTAAACCCTTTATTGGCTATGACAGCTTCACAACGTTGCGGCATAGAGTTAACCAAATCTTGACATCTAAAAACATGAATGCTTTTCCAAGAATCTCCGATTACAGCCCAGAGTTCGTCTTAATTCATAGGTTTTTCACGTGCTACGCTATCTTTAATATCGCCCCACAGATTTTCTATCGGGTTCATATCTGGGCTTTATTAAGGGCCAATTTAAGACATTAATTTTTTCTTTTCTAAAAATTATTTACACAATCGACTGCTATGTTTTGGGTCATTGTCATGCATAAAAACCCATTTAAACTGGCATTTCATATTCTGCATAGGGCAACATACCGTGCTGTAAAATTTCAACATAAACACTGGCGGTCATTATGTTTTTAATCCAGAATATAAGCCCCACTCCGAAGTAGGAGAAACATGCCCATACCATTATTTTTGAACCTCCATGTTTAACTGTCTTAATAGTGTACTGAGGCTGATATGCGATTCCTAAAGGGCGTCTAACGTATGTTCTGCGGCCTACATTTCCAAATAATACAATTTTGCTTTCGTCGGACCACAGTATATTACGCCATTTAAATAGAGGCTATTCAATATGTTCCTTCGCGAACTCTAATCACCTCTTTCTGTGTCTTTTATTTAACAAGGGTACCTTACGCGGACTTCTTGCTGGTAACTTTGCTTCTTTAAGTCGTCGTCGTATCGTCCTAGGAGCTACATCCACTCCCACAATCTCCTGAAGTTGTGTTGAAGCAAATGAGTTTGCTTTTGAAGCTCGAACTATAAGTATGTCCTGTCTGGATGTAGTTTTCCGTTTACGATCGCGAGTTTCAGGTGTAGGTTGCCATCTTAAAGCGTTTGCTACCATTTTAGCTGAGCATCCCAAAATATTTTGAATCTGCATGTAAGATTTTCCATCACGACGCAATTTTCTTATCAATTCACGTTTTTCTTGAGAACAGTGCTTCTTCCTACCCATAGTTGTATGGAAACAGAAAAAGTGTTGATGGATCTGACACAAAACTATTCTAAATTTGACAATTTAAAACCGAACACAAGGAGCAAAAACCATTTAGGTTTAAAACACACTAGTGTTAAACGAACACTGCTATTATTTTGACCAAGCAAAATTCATCTCCTGCTACAAAAAACGTAAATACTTTGTTTATATTTATTTTTATATACATATTTTTTGTTGAAACCTCAGCACAGTTGATAAGTTTTTAAACGATAAAATATTTTTTGCCTTAATGGAATTGCAGTTACCTTTCAACAGTTTTAGTTATTTTCATTGAACCACTGCTATTATTTTGACCACAACTGTATATATATATATATATATATATATATATATATATATATATATATATATATATATATATATATATATATATATATATATATATATATATATATATATATATATATATATATATATATATATACATATATATATATATATATATATATATATATATATATATATATATATATATATATATATATATATATATATATATATATATATATATATATATATATATGTAAACAAATATTTAGGTAGTAAATATTTGTTTTATACTTTTATTACTAGATTCTAGATTGAGTTAAATTGAACACTAATTGCGCAAGTCCAACTTGCACTTGACCGTTTTTTTTTAAGATTCCGGCAAGTAGAATATTGTCTAAAGACATTTTAGTAAATATTTTTTAAAATATATATCAACGTTCTTTATTGTCGAGGTAATTGGTAAAAAGTTTGGTTTTATATACGAGGCTGGTTTGAAAAGTCCGTGCAAAAATAAAAACTACTTATGTGTTTGGGGGTAAACCTTTTTTATTTTTCGACATAGTCTCCTTTTAGGCTTATACACTTCGTCCAACGATGTTCTAGTTTGTTGATCCCTTCCGAATAATAGGATTTGTCCAAATCTGCAAAATATCCATTAGTGTCTGCAATCCCCTCCTCGTTTGAATAAAATCTTTGTCCCGCCAGCCATTTCTTCAAATTGGGGAACAAATAGTAGTCCGAGGGAGCCAAGTCTGGAGAATAGGGGGGATGTGAAACGAGTTGGAATCCTATTTTCATTAATTTTGCGACCACAACTGCTGAGGTGTGTGCTGGTGCGTTGTCGTAATGGAAAAGGACTTTCTTGTGGGTCAATCGCGGGCGTTTTTCTTGCAGCTCGGTTTTCAATTCACCTGTAATAGTTTTACCCTTTTCCAGATAGTCGATGAGGATTATCTTTGCGAATCCCAAAAGACAGTCGCCATAACCTTTCCGGTCGAAGGAACGGTCTTCGCCTTTTTTGGTGCAGATTCCCCCTTGGTAACCCATTGTTTAGATTGTTGTTTGGTCTCAGGAGTATAGTAATGTATCCATGTTTCATCCATAGTGACGAAACGACGCTTAAAGTCCTCCGAATTCTTCTGGAACAGCTGCAAACCATCCTTGCAACACTTCACACGATTCCGTTTTTGGTCAAGCGTGAGCAATCGCGGCACCCATCTTGCGGATAGCTTTCTCATGTCCAAATGTTTATGCAAAATATTATGTACCCGTTCAGTCGAGATGCCCACAGCACTAGCAATTTCACGCACCTTAACTTTTCTGTCATCCATCACCATATCATGGATTTGATCAATGATTTCTGGAGTCGTAACCTCCACAGGCCGTCCAGAACGTTCAGCGTCACTTGTGCCCATATGGCCAGTCCGAAAATTTTGAAACCACTTATAAACTGTTCTAATCGAAGGTGCAGAGTCACCATAATGTTTATCAAACTTCTCTTTAGTCTCCTGAGGCGTTTTCCCTTTCATAAAGTAATGTTTAATCACCACACGAAATTCTTTTTCGTCCATTTCTTGAAAATCACTCGACTTCCTTGATTCACACGAATGCCAAACACAAAGAAATAGACCAATATGGCTGAAACTTGGTGTGCGTTCATTCAAGAGATGCTGCTAACTAAACATGACCTCGATACGGTGGTGCCATCTCTCGGACTTTGCACGGACTTTTCAAACCAGCCTCGTATTTTAGCTCTCTGGGACATCCTATTCGAAAGTTAAATTTCAGATAACATAATCTAAAATTGATACCAGCAATCTAATTTTTATTGTAATTTCATCAGCCTTAGATGTTAAGTCGTTAAAATTGCAATTAAAAAATTAGAGTTATATTTTTTTTTAATATTAGAGTGATAATCTGTAAATTATTTCTTTTCTTGTCATAGGGACGCTAATTATTTAATTATAATTGCATAACTTTAAATTACATAACAAGTATTAACAATGACACAAAAAATTATATGAATTACGTGAGGAAATAAACCATTATTACCTCAAATTCACTACTTATTGTCTTTAAAAGAAAGTGAAGATATATTTCAAAGAAACAATTTTAAATTACATAATCATCATCTTCATTACGACTTTATTTTTGATGTTAAGAATTACTAAAGTCACATTGTTTAAAACAATTGTTTAATGCAACCCGAGAGTTTCATCGTTGCATACCACGGTCATTGTTAAAACTCATCTGGCTGTAAAAATGATATCATATATAATAAAGTAATTTTATATGCACCCTGTATTGTCATTATTAACTTTGTGGAAGAAAGATTTATTTTTCATTATTTAAACAAGTTGCCTTTACCTTTATACGTTGTCAAATATCAAACTAAACAAAAATTAAATAACCGGAAAATGTGTAGTTCTTTTATTGCTCTGTTATTTTTAATATGTATTTTGGCCGTGTCTGGATCATCAAAAAAATATCAACCAGAAGAAAAGTAAGTTTTTTTTTATATATATATATATATATATATATATATATATATATATATATATATATATATATATATATATATATATATATACATATACAAATATAATGAAAAAGGAAAGTTTGTATATTTGTTTGTCTGAGGTAATCTCTAAAACTACCAATCCGATTAAAAAAATCTTTTAGTGGTATGTATCTTGACTTTTGGGTTAGACATAGGCTATATTTAAGGGGTAGGATAACACTGTTTTTCTAGTGACCGTGGCAGAACACGACATGGCGCGCCAGTAAATACGCTGGCGGGGTTTATTTCACAGCAGTCTTTAGCTTGATTTTGGCGAGACCTGATTTCCTGGATATTATATTTTTGAAGACGAAAAGGTTTGTTGTTTTGTTATTTGTAGTTTTAAGATTGCAGTGTGTAGGTGCCTTGTTGTTAGTGTCAACTAAATGACAATAAAAACATTTATTTACATTTTTTTCTTGTCGTTAGTTTATTTTTGTTCAATAATTAGTACAGTAAGGGTATTCTGAAATATCTACGAAAAATTAGGTACAATTATTGCATGTCCTTTCACAATTATTACGTAGGCAATTTCAGTTTGAGGTGTATGGGATCAATTCGGTGTCTATGCGTCTGTCTACCACACCCGATTTTCTCCGAAAATATTTGACACTAGCGTATATTCCTATAATCCCACCGGATCTGCCGATTCATTTCAAGCGCTTGCAGTTTTCGATTAAAGTATCGCTTGCTCTCATAATACACATGTCCCATGAACAAACTTTCAAATTCGTGGGAATCAATTTAAATAGGAATGTTTTTCTCATGGCTAATTATATGTTGGGTTATCAAGAGTCGAAACTCCAGAAAACCAATATATTTTGCTGTCGGAAAATAATAAAACATCAAACATAGTATACAGAGAAGCGCTAATCAATTAGTATAGATACCTAAATTTAAAGAAAACCTTTGGAATAAATAACACTTCCACGCAAATGAAGTCGCGTGCGGTTGGTAGTAAAAAACAAAGAGAGAGAGAGAGAGAGAGAGCGAGAGAGAGAGGGACGATGTTGATATAGGCAGCCTTTGCACCAAAGAAATGCGAGAACGGTTACCGGTGTAAAGTACAAGACGACAGGGAAATGTGGGTTTAGTGGGTGGGATTCCTTCCGGATAGAGGCGCGAGTCTCACACTCCGTGCGTAAATGCATTTCAACATCTTTATAATAATAAAAAAAATAGTTCGCCTCAAATGGTTCTAAAAAAAGTCCGCGACAGCATATGTCTATCTACAAAAGTTAACCCAAATTATTAATCAGTAAAGATATTAAAAAGTTAAAATACTTCAACTAAAGAGCGTAATTTAGGTAGGACACTATCGATCCTTATCGAATTGAAATCGTTCTTTGTTTTGTGCATTTAACGAAGATAAAAACTGTCTTTAAATAGTAGCATTGAAGAATAGTTTAGATTTTATAAGGTGTTTCTGAACTTGGGCCATTGCCGCTGCGGTGTACTCCCTAAATTATACTGCGCCGCACAAACCGATTCTAAAAGTAGCGACTCCGATAGTATTGCTGCGTAAGGTAAAGCCATCAAAATTATGCAACGGCATTAGATTATAAATAAAGGTCCTTAAAAATCATTTGATTGAATGCATAATTCTGACAGGCTGTGGAGCTGGATAACCGTTTTAATTCCGAGAATACCAATGATACCAGCCGACTTACCGTCTGAATTTAAACGACTCCAGTTTCCTATAAATCTATATTTCTCGATAACAATTCATAAAGCTCAGGGACAAACATTAAATATAGCTGGTTTATACCTTAGCATCCAATGTTTTTCGCCGGGCCCGTTAAACGTGGCCCTTTCACGTGTAACATTCAAACATAATCTGTTGTCTGTTAATGCGGTGTATAAGAAATATTTTAAACTATTTTAGAAAAATATTTCAGGCATGCTGTTTTTTTTCGACACTAAATTATAACGAAGAGTTAAATAGTAACATAACAACAACCTCCGTGTGAAGCTGGCACGGGTTGTTGTCGGCGTGGCAATACATAGTTTTAAAATTCTAAAATTTCATGTTTTAATTTTTGAAATAAGGAAAAGTTGTGTCTTAGTTTCCAAGTACTTCCGACTGTTTTCACAATGATGATGAAAATATATATTAATTTAAAATTGAATCGAGTCTTATCCCTAGGATATTTTCATTGAATTATATAAAAATGGTATATTTAAATTTAAAAAAATTATAAATAAAATAATTCAAAATTAACAAGAATTCAATAGCACAATTTTACAAATATTTAGTTAAAATTTTATAAAAAGTCCAAGAGAATTTTCATACAATTTTTATATTGGTATCCCGTACCGTACATGAAAACATACGCAGTGTGTCCTCAAACAAAAAAAACTGGTCAAGGCCAAGTTGAACTTGCACAATTAGTGTTCCGTACGCTTTGCTTTTAAAATAAAAATTTTGTTACGGTGGTATAAAATGATTAGTGACTTCACAAAACACACCCTAAATAAGTTTTCAACAAAGTTTGTTTCTAATCTTTACTGAAAACTGGTGACTTTGATTTTTTTTTTTGTTTTTTGTTATACCAGATAAATTATTATAGGTAATGCACTCGTGATAATTTTCGTTCAATCTATACCCCGTGGGGAATATTCCAGAATTTTTTCAAAATTTCGAGATAAGGTAGGGGGGCAGCGATTTTTCGCGGTTTTTTAAAAATAATACCAAGAAAAGTGTGCGCAAGTATTACATTATATATATATATATATATATATATATATATATATATATATATATATATATATATTTTTTACTCGTGTTTTCACAAACTTTCATTTGACACCACACTCGATGACCTAGTGAAAAAAACTTTTTTTCACTTTCGATTTCACCCCTCAAAACTAACCCCTAAAGTCAAAATTTAACTTTCAAAACTACCCGGCTCTGATGAGGCCATTAATTCCTATATTAGTATCGAATTTCAACTTTCTATGTCAAATAGTTTTGGAGAAAATCGGGTGTGACAGACAGACAGACTCCCATAATCTCGCATTCACCCATAATACAGGGGCTTATATCTCTTTATCTATCATTATTCCGGCTATTCTCCAAATGTTTCTCCTTATCTCCCAGAATCTCCAACTTTCCCATACTATAAGTGCTTAACATATATGTTACATTGCTTTTCCTGTCATTATTACGCATTATCTCCAATTATTTCGCCTTAACTCCCATAATCTCAAATTCTCCCATAATAATACAGGGGATTATATCTCTTTATCTATCATTATTCCGGCTATTCTCCAAATATTTCTCCTTATCTCCCAGAATCTCCAACTTGCCCATATTATAAATGCTTATATATTGCTTTATCTGTCATTATTCCGCATTATTTCCAATTATTTCCCCTTATCTCCTATAATCTCGAATTCTCCCCGTAATACAGGGGCTTATATCTCTTTATCTATCATTATTCCGGCTATTCTCCAAATATTTCTCCTTATTTCCCAGAATCTCCAATTTTCCCATACTATAAGTGCTTATACATTTCTTTTCCTGTCATTATTACGCATTATCTCCAATTATTTCGCCTTAACTCCCATAATCTCAAATTCTCCCATAATACAGGGGCTTATATCTCTTTATCCATCATTATTCCGGCTATTCTCCGAATATTTCTCCTTATCTCCCAGAATCTACAACTTTTCTATATTATAAAGGCTTATATATTGCTAAATCTATCATTATTCCGCATTATCTCCAATTATTTCGCTTTATCTCGAATTCCCCCATAATACAGGGGCTTATATCATTTTATCTCCCAGAATCTCCAACTTTCCCCAGACAGACGCCCAAGTGATCTTATAAGTGTTTCGTACGGAACACTAAAAAGGAACAGAGTTTGTTATTCATAACATTGTTTCCCGCCAAATTAATGATAACCAAGAAACTTTAATAAGTCTGGTAAGGAGAAGTAGAAAATATTCGATAGGTTTTTAACCCTATCTTATTGAACAAATTACATCTCTATAAAAACTTGGATGTTCGCACTGTTCTGCTAGTAGTAATTTTAATAGTAGGTCATATATAGTTTTATATTATTTACTTTCTTTTTTATTCCCTAGAACCATGCGCGATAATTTTACTTCATTAGATTAGTAAATTAAATTTAAATTTAATACTCGTAATATGGGGAAAGCCGGCAAACCATTGAATATTTCAAATTTCAGAAATCTCACTACACTTATATTCAACTAAATCGTAACACATCGTTTTCAGTCGCTATTCCTCGAGTCTATTCTTAATCTTGGATCGCGTTTAGATATAAACAAACGGAACCCCCTGAGTGTGTCAAATTGCCCACTGTAAAAACTTACTGACATCAATTTTTTTTGTGTAATATAACCAAAAAGGGAATATAAGAAGCGTCTCATTCAGGATATCACATCCACTAAGCCCTGACGGAAAGTAATAGTGCAAATATAAAGTATGGGAAACAAATTAGTTACTAGTCGATACATCAAACACTTTATTTTTGCACTCGATGCGCGTTTCGCTAATCATGTTAGCATCATCAGGAAAGGTGATTGACTGACTAATATGTCGATTTATACTCAAAAATAGATTATAAAATATTTTTTAGCGGATTTAGCCCCAGTCACCGGTATCATGAATCCGATCTACCTTATTCAAAATATTACAAAAATAAAACGGCTTCAAACTCAATAGCGGAAGCTAAGAAAGACAGCGATTATAAAGAATCCCGTTTTGGCGCTATATCTTATGGAACTTCTGGAAGCGGGTATGAATAATTGTAATTTTTTTTAACTCAAACAGCTTAACATGGAGAAAAAAAACAAATATCTACCAACTTTTAGGTATGGAAGTGGTACCGGAGTGAGTTACGGTACCATGAAGTTGGATATAGGAGGTATAGCTTTAGGAGCTCTTATTGGTTTAGGAATCATTCTGATTATTCCTAAAATTGCCAACATATTTTCTGGAATACATGGAGGATATGCACGAAGTAAGTAACACTCGTATTTAAAAACCTTTTTATTTCTACACAATGTGTAAAAAAAACACATATCTTTTAAATGATAAAACCTACATATTATCCCATTTTTGAATACATTTTAGAATTTTAGATATATGGATAACACTGCATCCACCTGTTTTTAGATGCTGTTCTGGCTAATTTTGTTTTTTTTTACTTATTTAACAAACTTTACAATTGGTCTATAGATACTTTAAAACTAAGAATTTTGATTGTTTATTCCTTTAGCCATTATAACAAATTAACTGAACTTGCGCAATTAGTGTTCCATACGTTGATTGCTTTTAAAATAAAAAATGTTGTAACGGAAGTATAAAATGATCAGTGAGTTTTCAACAAAGTTTGTTTCCAATCTTTACTGAAAATTGATGACCTTGAAATTTCTGTTTTTGTTTTATATACCAGATAAATTATTACAGGTAATGCATTCGTGATAATTTTCGTTCAATCTACACCCCGTGGAGAATATTCCAGAATTTTTTCAAAATTTTTTGAGATAAGGCGGGTGGACAGCGATTTTTCGCGATTTTTTAAAAATAATACAAATAAAAGTGCGCGCAAGTAGTACATTTTATATATATATACAGTAATACCCCGCTTAGCGCGACCCCGTTACGCGCGGTTTCACTATAACGCGAATTTCAAATTTCGCGCTCATGTAGTCATTAACTTCTCTATGGTCGCGGGGGGATCCCCGCTTTCTCTGAATATTCTCTTTGAAGAATTGGGAATTCCCTGTCCTTCGACTTTGTTCTATGGGGATTTCCTCGTTCGTTTCGTGTGTTCATTTGTTCCGTAATGTTAGTTCGGTCGGCTGGCAGTTTTGTTTTAATATTTATTGGAGATACATACATACATAATTTAACCCTACGTTAAAAATGCCGCCTGTAAAGAAAAAAGAGCGTAAAAGCGTCACTTTGGAATTGAAGATGAAAGTGTTAAGAAGAATGGAAAATGGAGGCAAAGCAACAATTGTTGGGAGAGATTTTGGACTCTCAGAATCGACTGTGAGAACGATTTATAAAAATCGGGAAAAAATTAAAATCTCCAGCGAAGGTTCAACACCTATAAGTGCAACAAAACTTTCTCGTTCGAGATCATCTATCTTAGAAAGAATGGAGAAATTACTGTCAGTCTGGATCGAAGATTTGAATAAGAAGAACACACCACTAAGTCAAGATCTCATATGCACAAAAGCAAAATCTTTGTATGAGATGCTGAAAACAAAAGAAGGAGAAGGGAGTGCCACTCCGACTTTTGCTGCCAGCAGAGGCTGGTTCCATCGGTTCAAGCAGCGTTCTAATCTTCACAATATCCACATAAAAGGCGAGGCGGCCAGCGCGGACATTCAAGCTGCAGCTGAGTTTCCAGACAAGTTTCAAGACTTCGTTAGACGAGAGAAAATTCCTGCTTGTCTCATCTTCAATGTTGATGAGACCGCACTTTACTGGAAAAAAATGCCATCTCGAACATTCATTTCTAAGGAAGAACGTCAAGCCAGTGGTTTCAAAGCTGCGAAAGATCGACTAACACTTCTGCTGGGTGGTAATGCCACTGGTGATTTCAAACTGAAACCTTTACTAGTGTACCATTCAGAAACACCCCGTGCAATGCGAGGCACAGACAAGACAAGTCTACCAGTTGTGTGGCGATCAAACAGAAAGGCGTGGGTTACACGGGAAATTTTTCAAGAATGGTATTCTAATAGTTTTTTGCCCATCAGTCAAATCATACTGTGACAGAAATGGGCTTGAACCTAAAGTTATATTACTCTTAGACAATGCCCCAGGACATCCAACCTCACTTGATACGCCCAGAGACTTAAAAGTGTACGTAAAGTTCCTTCCACCAAACACTACGTCAATATTACAACCTATGGACCAGGGAGCAATAGCAAACTTCAAAGCTTATTACCATCGCCGCACTTTTAGCCAACTAATTCATGAAACTGACGGGGAAGGAAGACAGTCTATGCGAGAGTGGTGGAAGTCATACAACATTATGAAGTCTATTCACAACATAGAAGAGGCTTGGAAGGAAGTTAAAATGAGTTGTATGAATGGGGTGTGGCGTAATCTTTGGCCAGATGTAGTGGAAGCACCTAGAAGAATTGTCCAGATGCAGAGACAAGTGCTTGAAGACATTGCTGCAATGATTGAGGGGTCTGAACTTGAAGATGTCACGGTAGAAGATCTCGTAGAACTTGTAGCAACGCACGACGATCCTATTAGCAATGAAGATCTGATCGAGTTACAGAATAATCCTATCTACGATGAGGAAGAACAAGTAGAAGAGAAAGTTTTATCTTCAGGGGAAATACAAAATGCACTTTCAAAAATTTATTCAGGTTTGGACATATTGCAGAGTATAGACAATAATGATGACCGTGTCTTGACCGTGTGTCAAACAATTAAAAACAGTGTTGGGTGTTATGAACGTATTTTACAAGAACGTAAACAAAACGTTACCCAAAAGACAATAGATGTATTTTTCCGTAAAAAATAAGAGTATGTATTGCATAAAGTGTTCTTAGAATTAAAGTGATTGATTAAAATGATTTGTATTTTTTTGTATTAAATTTTGACTATGTTTAATCATAAACCTCGATATACGCGAATTTCAGTTAACGCGATTTTTTTCGGAACGTATCCCTCGCGTAAAGCGGGGTATTACTGTATATATATATATATATATATATATATATATATACACATACATACATACATACATACATATATATATATATATATATATATATATATATATATATATATATATATATATATATATACATACATACATACATACATACATACATACATACATACATACATACATACATACATACATACATACATACATACATACATACATACATACATACATACATACATACATACATACATACATACATACATACATACATACATACATACATACATACATACATACATACATACATACATACATACATACATACATACATACATACATACATACATACATACATACATACATACATACATACATACATACATACATACATACATACATACATACATACATACATACATACATACATACATACATACATACATACATACATACATACATACATACATACATGCATACATACATACATACATACATATGTATGTATATGTGTGAATCAAGGAAGTCGAGTGATTTTCAAAAAATGGACGAAAAAGAATTTCGTGTGGTGATTAAACATTACTTTATGAAAGGCAAAACGCCTCAGGAGACTAAAGAGAAGCTTGATAAACATTATGGTGACTCTGCACCTTCGATTCGAACAGTTTATAAGTGGTTTCAAAATTTTCGGACTGGCCATATGGGCACAAGCGACGCTGAACGTTCTGGACGGCCTGTGGAGGTTACGACTCCAGAAATCATTGATCAAATCCATGATATGGTGATGGATGACAGAAGAGTTAAGGTGCATGAGATTGCTAGTGCTGTGGGCATCTCGGCTGAACGGGTACATAATATTTTGCATAAACATTTGGACATGAGAAAGCTATCCGCAAGATGGGTGCAGCGATTGCTCACGCTTGACCAAAAACGGAATCGTGTGAAGTGTTGCAAGGATGGTTTGCAGCTGTTCCAGAAGAATCCGGAGGACTTTAAGCGTCGTTTCGTCACTGTGGATGAAACATGGATACATTACTATACTCCTGAGACCAAACAACAATCTAAACAATGGGTTACCAAGGGGCAATCTGCACCAAAAAAGGAGAAGACCGTTCCTTCGGCCGGAAAGGTTATGGCGACTGTCTTTTGGGATTCGCAAGGGATAATCCTCATCGACTATCTGGAAAATGGTAAAACTATTACAGGTGAATATTATTCATCGTTATTGGACCGTTTGAAAACCGAGCTGCAAGAAAAACGCCCGCGATTGGCCCACAAGAAAGTCCTTTTCCATCACGACAACGCACCAGCACACACCTCAGCAGTCGTGGTCGCAAAATTAATGGAAATAGGATTCCAACTCGTTTCACATCCCCCCTATTCTCCAGACTTGGCTCCCTCGGACTACTATTTGTTCCCCAATTTGAAGAAATGGCTGGCGGGACAAAGATTTTATTCAAACGAGGAGGTGATTGCAGACACTAATGGATATTTTGCAGACTTGGACAAATCCTATTATTCGGAAGGGATCAACAAACTAGAACATGGTTGGACGAAGTGTATAAGCCTAAAAGGAGACTATGTCGAAAAATAAAAAACACATAAGTAGTTTTTTATTTTTGCACGGACTTTTCAAACCAGCCTCATATATATATATATATATATATATATATATATATATATATATATATATATATATATATATATATATATATATATTACTCGTGTTTTCACAAGTTTTCATTTGACACCACACTTGATTACCTAGTAAAAAATTTTTTTTTTCACTTCCGATTTCACCCCCCAAAACTAACCACTTAAGTCAAAATTTAACTTTCAAAACTACATGGCTCTAATGAGGCCATCAATTCCTATATTATTACAAAATTTCAACTTTCTATGACAAATAGTTTCGGAGAAAATCGGGCGTGACAGACAGACGGACAGACAGACACTGAAGTCATCTTATAAGTGTTCCGTACGGAACACTAAAAATACCATATATAATAACCGGTCAAGTGCAAGTTGAACTTGCGCAATTAGTGTTCCGTACGTTGATTGCTTTTAAAATAAAAAAAAATTGTTACAGAGGTACAAAATGATCAGTGAGTTCACAAAACACACCCCAAATGAGTTTTCAACAAAGTTTGTTTCTAATTTTTACTGAAACCTGATGACTTTGAAATTTTTGTTTTTTTTATCTACCAGATAAATTATTGCAGGTAATGTACTCGTGATAATTTTCGTTCAATCTACACCTCGTGGAGAATATTCCATAATTTTTTCAAAATTTTTTGATAAGTACTTTTCGACAGCGATTTTTTCGCGATTTTTTTAAAATAATACAAAGAAAAGTGCGCGCAAGTATTACATTATATATATAATTTTTACTCGTGTTTTCACAAGCTTTCATTTGACACCACACTCGATGACCTAGTAAAAAATTTTTTTTTTCACTTCCAATTTCACCCCCAAAAACTAACCCCTTAAGTCAAAATTTAACCCTCAAAACTACATGGCTCTGATGAGGCCATCAATTCCTATATTATTACCAAATTTCAACTTTCTATGTCAAATAGTTTCGGAGAAAATCGGGTGTGACAGACAGACAGACACCGAAGTGATCTTATAAGTGTTCCGTACGGAACAATAAAAATATAAGATTAGCATAATGTTTAAGAGAACTAATAAAAAATTTTCAGATCTGGAGGAAGAAATGTCCTCAGTCACTAGTATTTTGGCAAGATTAGACAATTCTTTAGCAGCAAACAATATTGACAGCGCCTCTTGTACACAAAGGATCATTTGCACAATTGTCAATGACGCAACGAAAAATCAGAAGACTGGAGAAGCCACCGGCATTGATGAATTTGTTCTTTCTTTTACTAAGTAATTATTATACTATCAAAATGCTAAATATTTATTTATATAACATTTAAATTGGTAGGTTATTTTGATTCACACTTTAAATAATGGGAACTCCTCACTTTCTAATCAGTTTTTCAAACTGAAAATAATCTTTCTTGTACTAATGCCAAAAATAAGTTTTACTATATAATTTCAGCATGAAATGAGATTAGATGAACCAATTTGAATTATGAGTTAAAATAGTTACCTATGTCTGTTACTATTATGGAAACTTCGATAAATAAATTATTATTTCCTAAATTAATATATACCATTGCACAAAAAAAATGCTGGGAAAGTTGGGCTGCGGTAATAGGACTCTTTTAAGTTTCAGTATTTTAGTATCAAGTTTGGAAAGTGGCATGGATCGTATGCTCTCTAATCTTGCTATGATACTGCTTCTTTCCGAATGTAATTTACAAAATTTTTAGACTATTTTGGGTAAAAATAATAATAAATAAATCATTTATTAGTCAAAATTAACAAATACTTCGATACCTCAGTAAAGCTATGAAAGAATTAATAATTTGTATTTTTAATTGATTTTTTGAACTTCGTGAATGCTGAAATATATTGGGCGGGGAATACTATTTTTGGTTTAAAAAAATAATTTGAAAATATTAAATTTTTGAGAGAATTCACAAGTAAATTTTGTTTTAGCAATTCACTGTTTTCTACTGTTACTGATGGTACCACCATAAAGGAGGCAGTCGAAATTGGAAGAACTCAAGAAGCGGAAAAATGTATTACAACGTATTTAAAAAATGCCCCCTAAATAGAGCGAATATAGTAAAAGTTATATCAAATTTTTTACCAGCTAATTAGATTTGACCTTGTTTTTTAACTATATGTAGCTGCAAAATTGGTATGTTTTTAAAAATAAAATGTTATTTATTTTTTAAACTTTTCTTTATCCATTCCAATAAAATAAAATAAAAAATGGCATTTTAATCAAGGTGCTGTCTCTGTAATGATAGTATTTTACCTACATTAATTATTATGTATATTTTGTTATGACAATTAATATTTTAAGTATTGTTTTGTGAATACATCACTTCCAGACATTCACATTCATGGTTCCTACAATACGAAAAATAGGATTTCAAATTTACGTCAGTTAGTCTAGTCTATTTGAAGTAGGAAAGAAGCTTAGTTTTTAAGCGGTATATATATATATATATATATATATATATATATATATATATATATATATATATATATATATATATATATATATATATATATATATATATATATATATATATATATATATATATATATATATATATAATATATATATATATATATATATATATATATATATATATATATATATATATAAATATATATATATATATATATATATATATATATATAAATATATATATAAATATATATATACTAGCCGGGCCCGCGGCTCCGCTCGCGTGGACTTGATTCGCCGCTATCGTCACTGCTTATTGCACTCCCAGACATTCACATTCATGGTTCGTACAATACGAAAAATAGGATTTCAAATTTACGTCAGTTAGTTTAGTCTATTTGAAGTAGGAAAGAAGCTTAGTTTTTAAGCGGTATATATATATATATATATATATATATATATATATATATATATATATATATATATATATATATATATATGTATATATATATATATATATATATATATATATATATATATATATATATATATATATATATATATATATATATATATATATATATATATATATATATATATATATATATATATATATATATAAATATATATATATATATATATATATATATATATACATATATATATATATATATGTATATAAATATATATATATATATATATATATATATATATATATATATATATATATATATATATATATATAAATATATATATATATATATATAAATATATATATATATATATATATATATATATATATATATATATATATATATATATATATATATACTAGCCGGGCCCGCGACTCCGCTCGCGTGGACTTGATTCGCCGCTATCGTCACTGCTTATTGCTTATGTTACCCAACGTAATAAACTCCCATTATTTTCCCTTATCTCTCAATATTTCTCCTTATCTCCCATTATTTCTCCTTATCTCTTATTATTTATATTTATCTCCCATTATCTCACCTTATCTCCCATTATCGAGGCTTATCTCGACTTATCTCCCATTATTTCTCCTTATCTCCCATTATCTCACCTTATCTCCCATTATCTAGGTTTATATCGAATTATATAGAACATATGTACAAATTTATAAAAACACGTAAATCGGATAAGTGGTTCTCAAGTGATAAGCGCACTAACGGACAGACAGACAGAGAGACGTTGCATTTTATATATATTCTAGATAGAAGATTATAGATAACCTGGCCAGAGAACAAATGTATGAATTAAAAAAAAAACACGTAAATCGGAAAAGGGTTTCTCGAGTGATAAGCGCACTAACGGACAGACACACAGACAGAGAACTGTTGCATTTTATGTATATTATATTCTTTGCTACATGATATTGTTCCATATTTAATGCTTTAGGCAGTATATTGCAAGAGAACACGCTAGCAGCAAATTTTCTCCGACTTGATTCACTATTATCGTCACTGCTTATTCCTTATGTCACTTAACGTAATACAATATATCCTATAACCTGGCCAGAGAACATATGTATGTTTAATAAAAAAGAACGTAAATCGGATAAGTGGTTCTCCAATGATAAGCGCACTAACGGACAGACAGACAGACAGAGAGACGTTGCATTTTATATATATTATAGATATTCTTTGCTACTTGATATTGTTCCATATTTAATAGTTTAGCATGTTTAAAAAAAAAGCACGTAAATCGGATAAGTGGTTCTCCAGTGCTAAGCGCACAAACGAATAAACAGACAGAGATACGTTGCATTTTATATATATTATAGATGGAATAAAATATATATCTATAACCTGGTCAGAGAACATATGTATGAATTTAAAAAATCACGTAAATCGCATAAGTAGATCTCGAGGGATAAGCGCACTAACGGACAGACAGACAAACTTATACATATTATTAATATTATTATGTAACCTATATATGAATTTAAAAAAAAAAAGACATAAATCAGATAAGTGGTTTTTACGTGACAAACGCACTAATTGACAGACAGACAGACAGAGAGACATTGCACACACATATTATAAATTATAGATATTCTCTGCTACATAATATTGTTCCATATTTAATGGTTTAGGCTGTTTATTGCAAGGAAACGCGCTAGCGGTAAACTTTTTTCCGACTTCATTCGCTATTTTACGCCACTACTCATTCCTTATACTACCTATCGTAATAAAATATAGCCTATAACCTGGCCAGAGAACATATGTATGTTTAAAAAAAAAAAATACGTAAATCGGATAAGTGGTTCTCCAGTGATAAGCGCACTAACGGACAGACAGACAGACAGAGAGACGTTGCATTTTACATATATTATATATATATATATATATATATATATATATATATATATATATATATATATATATATATATATAATATATATATATATATATATATATAAATATATATATATATATATATATATATATATATATATATATATATATATATATATATATATATATATATATATATATACAGTGCTACCTCGATAATCCGGATCTCCATTAAACCGGATTCTTTAATAATCCGGACAAAGATTTCTATTGCATTTTGTACTTTATAATCCGGATTTGATAGTACTAGGTAATCCGGACCTGCGTTTTTAGACATCTACTTAATTTAAACTACATGGGAAAACTGAAATCGATAGTGAGGGGATTCCCCTAACTTCCAGTCTAATACATCTGGGATTCACACAAACTGTAGGTGCCTTTGATTTGTCTACAACGCATCGTGTCTAAAGGTTAAGGACTTTGTAGTTGTTTGTTTATTGTCACAAGTACAACATACCTACGTTCTATTTTACTTCATGTGGTCCATATAATGTAAACTTTTTTTTTACGTATATGTACCTACATATTAAAATGCCGTCTAAAAGAAAACATATTTCACTAACAATAAAACAAAAGTCCGATATATTAGAAAGACTAGTTCTTGGTGAAAGCGGAAAAGTGTTGGCAAATGAATACGGAGTAGGAACATCCACAATTTCGGATATAAAAAAGAAACAAGGGAATTTATTTTTTATTTCTTGGAATTTGTTGGTTCGTTTGCTTAAAAGAAAACACCACCTTGAAGTTTAGCCCTGACATTTAGGGCATTATCAAAAGAATTTTTTTTATTATACTTTCGTTCCCAAAAACATAATTTTTTTAATAACACCCAATTAAAATATTATACTTTTTTTTATGGGTCTAGCACACGTGCTGTGGGCAAGTCCCTAAAGCGCTACAGGAGTGGCATGTGTGCGGAAAAAGCGAATCACGTTGTTCTTGAATCACTGTAAATTGTAATCTGTGGGAAACACAGCGCTGGGCAGATTATTCCAAAGGGATGATGTTCTCCATATAAAAGACAGCGCGACGTGTATTTCTAACATGCACTTAATTTTAAAGATAATTTTGGACACTCACTATGGACGTGTAACTTCTTTTAGATTTATTTCCAAATGTGATTCCGGTCCTGGCGTCAGAAAAATCTTACGAAAAGCCGAATATCCAGAAATGGAAACTCGTTTGTATACATGGTTTTGTACGCAACGATCAAGGCACGTCCCAATTTCCTACGAAATTTTATCAGGCAAAGCAAAACAGTTTTACAATGAAACCTACGGGAATGATAATTTTAGAGCTAGCAGAGGCTGGATTTCTAACTTCGGAAAACGATATTTGTAAAAGATGCTGATGCTGCCATAACTTTCGATATTATTGAAAACAGTCGGACTGGTCGATAGTTCTTTAGCAAGGTCTTCTTGCCTTTTTTGAGTATCGGCTGAACTGATTTCCAACAGGAAAGAAATATTCTCTTTGTGTAGGTTAGGGTGAAAAGGATACAGAAAATTGGAGTTAGTTTGCTTGTGCATTTTTTGAGGCAGGTATTCCATCAGCGCCAGAAACTTTTTTGTGTCTAAATTTAGTAAAATACTAAATGAATTAAAACTTACTTCGTTATTTGTCTCTTATTTTTTATTTATCTGCTACTGCAGTTTCGTAGGTTTTCTACATTGTCAAGCGTGATAATACAAACTAAGGTGGTTTATTTATGATTTATAATAAATTTCCAGGTACAATTTGGAATTACCCATCATTAAATTACAATGAACTTAAATTAAAATTATTTTATTACAGAGGGTTAAATGACATTATTGTTTCAAATTAGAAGAAATACTTTTCAATAATTTCTTAAAACTTTTTACAAAAATTCCTTCTTCAAAGTTCTATCTAAAAACTTCTAAAATACTTCAAACAGGGTTGAATTCTGAACATCTGTTTGATTATTTAATAGGATTGTATCTTTATTTTTATTGTGCTTGTAGATCTCTATAGCTTCTAAAATATTTAATTTTCTTCCTTTTTGTGCTTTATGTAATATTTGGAGATTATTTATGTCTGGAAAACTATGTGATTTGTTTGATGGAAGTGGTTAGCAAAGTTGGAGTTTTCTTTGTTTAATCTAAAAGATGTTTGGTGTTCTTTAAATCTATTATCGAAATTTCTCCCTGTTTGGACTATATTTCGAGAGCCAACTTGGCTAAACTCTTTGCTTCACATTTTACTGTCGATTTCCAAGGAAAAACACCACCAACTATTTCCATAGTGTAGTCAAGGATGCCCGAAATTGTCTTCAGACAACGTATCATAAAACGTATTTTACTAATTGTATAATTGAGGTGTCCGTTATTTTATGACAGTACATTTTAAATTTCTAAATGAAAAAGGAATTACTTCGTTATTTGTCACTTATTGTTTTTATTTATCTGCTACTGCAGTTTCGTAGGTTTTCTACATTGTCAAGCGTGATAATACAAACTAAGGTGGTTTATTTATGATTTATAATAAATTTCCAGGTACAATTTGGAATTACCCATCATCAAATTACTGGTGTTATAGTGGATTTGGTGAAATTTTGACTAATGGCCTTAACGACTGACCAAAAGGACCTGCAATTGATGGAGCAGGTAAGAAGCCTGTGTTTAATTCGTTGATTGTGTGTCCCCTTGGTTTCAAGTTCTTTTTGTATGTTTCGGGCACGAACAGATGTTACGATTTACGACGTTAAGATTTTCATGCTATTGTCGCTAGGCAAGATGATTAAAAGTAATAGCTTCTTTACATCTTCGGTTAAGTCAAGGTGGGCATTTCCTCGAAAAAGGCATGTACGCTTCCATACCAGCCAAAATGGCATCGGAAACCTCGGTAGGCCAGTTAGACGAGTCGTCGGATTTAAAACACACGTCTAACCAAAGCAAAGTTCGAAAATATTTCATGAGTTCTCACCATTTAGCAGATTTATATATATTTTCTCGCGCCACCAATCGGTAGGATACTCAATATCGAAAACAGTTTATGGTTGGAAGAACCAAACGCCAGATTTACAGTAACAGTGTAAATCTGTGGATTGATGGTTAAAAACAGATCGAGAAGACTGGCGAACTCCTCGTCTCAATTAAGGGTCCATGTTGACTCATCGATAAACTGAGTAAAACCACAACTGATTCATTCAGTTTCATTACCTTGTTCGTCGGTCGTATTTGAGTACTTAAGCCAGTCGATGTTATGAATAATAAAGTCGCCCAGGATGGCAATTTCGGCAATAGTTAATTTCTAAATGCTCGATGGTCGTTTCTGCAAGAAAAGTGAAAAGTGTTCTAAAATTAGTATCATTTAGTGGTCGCGTGGCGGTAGAAGATAAACCTTCTAATTTGTTGAGTGGTTATTTTTAACCACGTAACATTAACGTTTCGGGGCTCCAGAGCCTCATCTATTTAGCAAGAGAGATCGCTTCTGACAAAAAGACAGATTCCAAAGTTACGACCAATCACACCGGGCGACGCCTGGTGGAATCTCGACATCTACCATTTTTAGTACATATTGTGTTATACGTCCTTTTTAGCGTCGAGGAATATGAGAATGGTGTTATTTTTACATTATTGTCCATTGTCCAACAGAAATAGTAAATAAGGAGGAACTGAAGGTTTCAACTATAAATATCTGTTCTATTTTTTTTCTGAATTAACATTACAGTACCTATCTTAGAAATATCAACTGGTAGAGTTTAGATTAAGTCCTTTCTTTCTCTTTTATTGAGCTATATCCTTCTTTGAATAATTTACTCAGCTTTAAATCCGTCTCGTGCTTAGGCAGAGTACCGGCGACCCTTCGGTGATGCGTTACACATTCTCGAGTTTGGATCCGTTCTACAGGTGGAGAGCAACGTAGTCTCGCTCTAGGCGATATTGCTCTCCAAAAAAAAAAATATTTATTTGTCTTTAAAACTTAATTTCTTTTTTGGCACTGATAAAGGATCTCCTCGGGAACTGCTACTGGTTTTGGGTATAACCTTTCCTGTCAGATCCCCCGTCTGATTACGTGATTGACACAAAAAATACGGCCTCACGTGTTCACCTACTGCTCAAATCACCTAACCTCAACCGACGTTATAGGAATCACCCCTTATAGCGCTTAGCAACCCTATGCGATTCGAACCCCTACCACGCAGTTTGTGGACCACCGATCCACACTTCGAAGCCCCAAAACGCCCGAACTTCGCCTTCAGAAGCCCCAACCGGGAAAATGCGTCCGCGTGCTACGAACTGTCGACCGGAAGTCCTTTAAGGCCCCTTTACACACTTGCCAAGTCTTGACAAGCGTCCACAAACACAAGCGTGTGAACGGCTTGTTTGGCTTGGCTTGGCTTGCGTGAGCTTGGAGGAGCTTGTCACCGTTCCGGTCAAGTATCGGTTTTTATTAACAGATCAAAGGACGTTTATGACAAGAGCTTGCGACGCATTTACACGTTGGTGCGCTTTTAGTTTCGCGTTAGTTAGTTCATTTATGTATTTTTATCATCCACCATCTTCTTCTTCGTCGGGTTTTTGTTTTACTTTGCTTGTATTTCAAATAAAAGAATGATAAACCGAACGCAATAGCAGCCAGAACTTCGGTGTCGGCCATGCTGCAGCCAGGACTTCGGTATTCGCCATGCTTGACTGTTCGGAGCACACTGAGTATTCACAAGCATGTAAACGACTTTCAAATGCAAGTCTCATTTGTGACAAGGCTTGGGACTTGTCGAGACTTGCCAAGATTGGCAAGTGTGTAAACCTACCATTATATTAAGTTACCCTTTACCTTGAGCAAGTCAAATTCAGCGCTTATTTTTTTTGCTAGCTTTAGAGAAGCGTTTAATTTTAAAAGCTTCACTTAATTAAATGCCTCAGGTAAAATTTTAAAATTTTTTGCAAGAATAATTTTTAATACCCTATGATACTCGATTTATTTTCACTAATATCTAGAATATTTTTTTAAAATGTAAAATAAATTCCGCCATAGTTCAATTAACAACGATTGTAACCCAAAATAAAGCGTCTAATAAATTTTTGAGAAAGTCAACTTTTGTATTTATTTTTTTTTCCGATTTTCGTTTGTTCAGCCCAGCGAGTGGCATTAGGTAATAAACTGACCAAATTTTTTTATAGATAGAGATCCTTTGTGTTACACCGAAATATTGTCCGTATAATTCAAGCAATACCTACATAAACGGATATGGTTTTTTGACCTAACAATATCACTATCGTGGTATAATAAATCCCAAGATATAAGATCCTACCTTTTTGCTTTTTCAGTGGGGCAATAAAAGACCCTATTAAGGTTTTGTGTATAGTTGCCAGGTATTAAAATAAACGTATTTTTATTTTACCTGCTTTGTATACCGCCCTCACTTGCACCTGCAATTATATTGGATCTATTTTTACCTATATATTTACTACCTGGCAATCAAGTCTGGAGCCCTTTAAGTATTTGATAATATAGGCCTAATGACCACAGGTCCCCATTAAGATTCGAAAGATACTTTTTATTATTTTTATTTTTAGTTTTATTTACAACTTACAACGTAACGGTTCTATTTTAATTATGTGGCGTCCATGAGAAAACTGCAATAGTGGCTATCGCAAGAGAAAACATTTATCACTTGACGCTAAACAAATAGTGAAAAATGTTTAAGACAGTTTGGTAAAAAGAAATTTGAATAAACAAAGTGCTTTGCAAGAAATCAGTGAACTAACAAAAATTAAAGCAAAAAGTGTTTGTATTTTATTTTTAAACTTATGGGTGAAAAGTTTCCTTAATCTTTTTTTCCACAAAAGTTCCAGATTAGTATTTCTACCATGGCTAGCAAGGTAAAAACGTTGTAGGTTTTTTCCACAGGGAACAACTGTAGAGGTTTCTATCCAATCTAGTAGTTTTTTTTTTTAAATTTTTTACTGATTTAAATTCAAAATGTTTTGAATTCAACTACTTTTGAAGCAATTATTTTTTATGAAAATGTTTCTTTACACATTTTTTCCATTCCAATATATAAATATATATATATATATATATATATATATATATATATATATATATATATATATATATATTATATATATATATATATATATATATATATATATATATATATATATATATATATATATATATATATATATATATATATATATATATATATATATATATATATATATATATATATACGAGGCTGGTTTGAAAAGTCCGTGCAAAGTCCGAGAGATGGCACCACCGGCGCGTATCGAGGTCATGTTTAGTTAGTAGCATCTCTTGAATGAACGCACACCAAGTTTCAGCCATATTGGTCTATTTCTTTGTGTTTGGCATTCGTGTGAATCAAGGAAGTCGAGTGATTTTCAAGAAATGGACGAAAAAGAATTTCGTGTGGTGATTAAACATTACTTTATGAAAGGCAAAACGCCTCAGGAGACTAAAGAGAAGCTTGGTAAACATTATGGTGTCTCTGCACCTTCGATTAGAACAATTTATAAGTGGTTTCAAAATTTTCGGACTGGCCATATGGGCACAAGTGACGCTGAACGTTCTGGACGGCCTGTGGAGGTTACGACTCCAGAAATCATTAATCAAATCCATGATATGGTGATGGATGACAGAAGAGTTAAGGTGCGTGAGATTGCTAGTGCTGTGGGCATCTCGACTGAACGGGTACATAATATTTTGCATAAACATTTGGACATGAGAAAGCTATCCGCAAGATGGGTGACGCGATTGCTCACGCTTGACCAAAAACGGAATCGTGTGAAGTGTTGCAAGGATGGTTTGCAGCTGTTCCAGAAGAATCTGGAGGACTTTAAGCGTCGTTTCGTCACTGTGGATGAAACATGGATACATTACTATACTCCTGAGACCAAACAACAATCTAAACAATGGGTTACCAAGGGGGAATCTGCACCAAAAAGGCGAAGACCGTTCCTTCGGCCGGAAAGGTTATGGCGACTGTCTTTTGGGATTCGCAAGGGATAATCCTCATCGACTATCTGGAAAAGGGTAAAAACTATTACAGGTGAATATTATTCATCGTTATTGGACCGTTTGAAAACCGAGCTGCAAGAAAAATGTCCGCGATTGGCCCACAAGAAAGTCCTTTTCCATCACAACAACGCACCAGTACACACCTCAGCAGTTGTGGTAGCAAAATTAATGAAAATAGGTTTCCAACTCGTTTCACATCCCCCCTATTCTCCAGACTTGGCTCCCTTGGACTACTATTTGTTCCCCAATTTGAAGAAATGGCTGGCGCGACAAAGATTTTATTCAAACGAGGAGGTGATTGCAGACACTAATGGATATTTTGCAGACACTAATGGATATTTTGCAGACTTGGACAAATCCTATATATATATATATATATATATATATATATATATATATATATATATATATATATATATATATATATATATATATATATATATATATATATATATATATATATATATATATATATATATATATATATATATATATATATATATATATATATATATATAAGGTTCTTAACGCGTTTATAACGCCTAATGGTTTGCAATAAATCAGGTAGATTTCTGTGAGAAACCCGGGGAATAACCCATTTTATAGAAACCCGGGAAAAACCCCTAGTAATTCGCAAATTCAGGTTGTTTCTTTTTGTTTAAGAATCAAGTAAGATGTCCAAGCGAGTGTGTTTAAGTTTAGCTGAGAAAATTGAAGTTTTGGAGGAAGTTGATAAAGGCTGCAAAAAAATTGATGTTGCTGCAAAATTTGGTGTTTCTTCAAGTTGCGTCTCTCTGATAATAAAAAGTCGCGACAGTATCATCAAGAAACCTAGTGTTCCAAGCAGTCGAAAACGAGTATGGGTGAGTATTTACGAGGATGTAAATGAAGCAGTTTTACGATGGTTTCAAGTAGCCCGTACGCATCAAAACGTACCAATATCGGGAAATTTAATAAAGCAAAAGGTTCTACAATTTGCTAAAGAATTTAACTGCGTTAATTTTCAAGCTAGTGAAGGGTGGTTGAGTGCCTGGAAGACTCGCAATTCAATTGTTTTCAAGACGGTGTCTGGCGAGAGTGCAAGCGTTAGTCAGGAGGACTGTGACATTTGGACTGAAACTGTTTTAAAAAGTGCATTGAAAAAGTACGAGCCAAAAAACCTTTTCAATTATGATGAAACCGGTTTGTTTTTTAAATGTTTGCCAAATAAAACTTTTGCTTTTAAAAGTGATAAATGTTCTGGTGTTAAAACAAGTAAAGAAAGGGTGACACTTATGGTTGCAGCAAACATGGATGGCTCAGAAAAACTGAAATTACTGCTCATAGGTAAAAGCGAAAATCCCCGTTGTTTAAAAGGAGTTAAATCTCTGGAGTTAGATTACGCCAATAATAAAAAGGCATGGATGACTTCTGAGATTTTCGAAAGATAGATCAAAGAAATGGACACGAAAATGAAAAGCCAAAAGCGAAAGATTGTGATGTTTATAGACAATTGTCCTGCACATCCAGTTACTGTAAGTAAAAAACTAAGGAATATTGAATTGATCTTTTTTTCCACTAAACATGACCTCCAAATTGCAACCTACTGACCAGGGTATTAAAAAAAACATAAAACATCATTACCGAAACAGACTTGTTCACAAAATTGTTAATGCGATTGATAACGGCCTTCCAGTCCAAAAATTGATTACCCTTAAAGAGTGTATAACCGAAGTCGCTGAAGTATGGAGTGAAAATGTTTCTCAGAAAACTATCAAAAACTGCTTTTCTAAAGCAGGTTTTACTGAAAAAATTGACAAATGGGAAGAAGAAGATGAAATGGATCTCGCTACCTTAAAAAGGCAATGAGGTATTCTACAAAAAACGGCTACCGTCGACGCAGATTCTTTATTTGAAGATTTCTTAGAAATCGACAATGATGTTGGCACGACAGATCTCCCAAGTGACCAAGACATAATTGACGATATAAAAAGTATAGAAGATCATGAAGACGAAACTGAAACCGGGAAATGTCTTGCTAAATTTAGTGAAAATGAAATAAGAAATGCATTTGACATGGTGCGAACTGCTCTCAGGGGCCAGGAAAGTATACCTGATCAAATCTTTATGCATTTGAATAAATGCGAGAATTTTGTTAAGCAACAATTATTTTTCAAAAGTAATGGTCAAAAGAAAATAACTGATTATTTTTCCTAGTACGTATGTACGTAGTATGTACATATGTATTAACAGACTTTGTATTATTCTTTTTATTTCGTATGTAGTACATACATACATAAAGTCCGTACGTTATATCTTTACACGTGCGTCATAGTTTTCAGGCAATATCCCAGACGACTATCATATTTTTTGTCTCTTTTTACCAATACCTACGATTTATTGGTGAAAAGAGACAATCTTCTGCCACAAAATCCCACGTATTTTCTTATGGTAAAACGTCATGGTCATAAGACTCTGAAAAAAGACCATAATTTTAAAAAAGTATTTTAAGGCAACACTATCATTTAAGAAACTAAAAACTGCATACCGTAAAATTTGCTAAAATGTTTCCCAAAAAAGTTTCAGTAATAAATTTAAGGGAAGTAAAAAAATGTTGTGACCAAAAACCTACAATTTATATTACCTACAATATATACAATTTTTTATCCTGTTCTTAACATTTTTGCCTCTTTCTTTTCTTGTAATTCTTTCTTTTGTTGTTCTACTATTGCACTCCTTTCTTTTAAAAATTCACTATACTCTTTTGGATCTAAGTTCTGTACAACATCTATACCACATGACCTAAAACATAACTTTTGTAATTATTAATTCACACCAAGGTAAAAAATTATAGGATGAAATATAAAACATTTTTTTTACATTTAATGAAACACTACTTAATATTACCAAATGTAAAGTGAGACACAATCTGTATAATTCACTAAACGGGTGTGACTTTAAAACTAATCAAATATGAAAATTATGGGTTTAAATCGTTTTTATTGCTGATTAAACCTATAGAAATAAAATATTATTTTCAAAGTCTAAAAACTATTAACCTTCTTATCTAATCCTAGGTTTTATTTTTGATTTCTTATTTTAAATATTCTGATAAAAACGTTTTTTTTAGCGATATATTCAGTATGTAACAGTATTTCATGTACATTACAACTAAATCTGGTCTAAATTTTAGGTTTTTTGATAAATTTGCTTTAATATGTTTTTACATAAAATTTAAATTTAACTTTTTATATTTGTTTTTGATAAACCATAGAGAGCCACTTTTTTTATAGGAATTGTCAATTTATTAAAACTACCTAAAGTTGTAAGTAAAATACAGGACCATTGGTTAAAAAGATTACAGAAAAAAGAAAATACCTTTTTTTGATATGAAAAAATTCATGAAAAATAGGATGAGAAATATAAAACTTTAAACAAAAGGGATAACCTTTATAAGTAAAAGTTGATTAGCTTTTTTGGCAATAACCTGAATAATTTTAGTAATTTAACATTTTCGAGACATACAATTTATTTGATAATTTTTAAGAAACTATACATTTTACAATACCTTGCTACCCCAATTATCATTTTACATAAATCTTCCATGGACATTGTTTCTAATGTTGAATCTTCCCCTTTTATTTTTGCAATTTCATAAATATGTTTTAAGGTTACTTTACCAGCAATTTCTGTAACATAAGTAAATAATTATCACCGTCTGAGTAAATCATTTACACAATAATTAATAAAGATCGTACTGTGATATGTACATCATGTCTAATTGAGATGCTACCTAAGATATTCTACTCAACAGCCATGACAATTCAAATGATTTTTGGGGAGAAAACACCATCTTGAAAGGTGTGTCTTAAATACCAAATGGCATAAGCTGAAACAACTGCTGTACTCAATTACTCTCTGTACTCAAAGCAGGTAAAAGTAACTAATCAATACTTTATGTCATCGTCGTCATATCCTTTGACGGTTTAAGTCGTTGACCTGTTCCGTCTCATAAACGCTTTCTTGGTCTGCCAATGTTGCGCCTTCCTCTGCAATTATATCCTCTTATGATGCTTGGGATCTTGATTTCTTCCAGTCTATTTAGGTGTTCTATTCATTTTTGTTTGTATTTTTCTGCTTTTTCTTTTAGAAGTTTTACTTGTAATTCATTTCTTATTGTTTCATTTCGAATTCTGTCATCTCTAGTGATCCCTTTAATTCTTCTGAGAAACTTCATTTCTGCTGTTCATAATGCTTGGTCTTTCTTTTTTGTTTTTACCCATATTTCACTCCCATACAATGCAACCAGGACTGCTGACATGTTATATAATCATATTTGTGTATCTAGCCTTGCTTTATTTTTAAATGTTTTTGCAATAGGTCCACATAAGGACTGGAATTTATTGATCTTATTTCTATAATCGTTTTCACATTCATAAGTGATGTCACATCCGAGATAGTTAAAGTGTGTCACTTGCTCTAAGGGCTCATCTCGTAGTGATATTTTTGTTCTTTTTCTCTCGTTACCCTGGTTCCCCATCACTATTGTTCCATTACATTTTTTTATTGTTTTGTCTAGTAGATACAACTGTTTTTGTAGGTCATTTTCCATTGGGGCAATTAATACCAAGTCATCTGCAAAGAGTAGTATACTTAAGGAGTAGCTTGTATTGATTTTTATTTCTACTGGCGCTATTTTTTCCAATCTGTTATTATTTCATCAATATATATATATATATATATATATATATATATATATATATATATATATATATATATATATATATTGGAGAGTGTGGGTGAAAGTGGACACCCTTGTCTTAATCCCCTATTTGAAATTTCATATTTGTTTCCTCCCGCTATTTTAAACATTGTGTTTTGGTAGCAGCTTTTTATCGTTTTTATTAAGTGGGTTGGTAATCCTTTATTTTTGAGTATATCCTATAATTTTTTTCTATTTACACAATCAAAGGCTTTTTCAGGTCGACGAAAGCAAAATGTGTTTCATTGTTCATTTCTCTCCTTCTTTCTAGCAATTGTTGTAGTGTAAATATATTGTCTATTGTGGATAGGCCCTTTCTGAATCTGTTATTGTTTGTACTCATTTTATTATAATTTTGGAGTATATTTTATATTCCGCATTAAGTAAGCTAATGTTCGTACAGTTGTTTATATTGTCTCTGTTTTCTTTTTTAAATATAGGTTGTACTATGCTGATATTCCAGTCTTCTGATATCTGTGTTTGTTGCCAACACATGTTGTAGTAATCAGTTTTTTAGGAGCAACCCTCCATACTTGTATAATTCTACACTTAAACCTTCTGTTCCAGTAGCTTTCCTATTTTTGCAATTCTGCAGTGCTTCATCTAGTTCTTCTTTGGTTAACAGATCTACGTGGGCTTTATATGTATCTTCTGTTTCAGTTTTTCAGCTTCTTTTCCATTATTATCCATCCATAGTTTTTTAGTTTTGTAACCATTCATTTTCAGTGATGTTATTTATATTTACTGTATCTTTCTCATCTTCATTTAAGTGTTTTATTACTTTATATACTGATTTTATTGATTGTATAGATCTTGCTCCAGATCATTTACAAATTTATTTTAGCTTTCTCTATGTGCTTCTTGCGTGATATTTTTGGCTACATTCCTTTTTATTTTGTACTCTTGGTGCATCTCTTCATTTTCTTTATCTTGAATCCACCTTAGATATGTGTCTTTTTTTTGTGGTATTGCTGATTTCAATTCGTCATTCCATATCTTTAGTCCCTTTTTTATGTAGTTTTCAATCTTTTACCTAAGGCTTCTTTATTCATTATTCATTTTACCTAAGGCTTCTTGATTCATTAGGTAGATAGATTATATATTGATTTAAACAGTTTTGGTAGAGTTGTTTTATGCTTTCATCTCCTAGGCAGTCTATTTTGTATTTATATTCCTGTTGGTCTATGTTTTGATCTCTGGACTTGTTATTTGTTTTAATTTGTATTTTACTAACCACTTAATAGTGATCCATGTTTAATTATGCTCCTCTATATGTATGGCCATCTTGAATATTATTTGTTAGTTTATCATTTACTAGATTGTAATCGCTCCTTCCTCTTTCGCTCCACATATACTTACTTATCTACTGTTGTCCGTTTCTGTTTAGTGCTGGTTCTCCATATAATCCTAAGGTACTTTCTATGGGCCAGTTTCCGACTCTGGTGTTACTTTACATAACATAAAATTACCCCACCTAACCTAAACATAACCTAACATCATCCCTCTATTTTGAAAGTTCAACGATCCAAATATAACTTTCTTTCCAATTTCACAATATATGCTTAGTAATACAGATGGCATATTTTGGCATCTATATCAGGTTGAAAGTCAGAAATGCACATATCAAAGTGCAATCATAGTAAGATTTAAACAAAGAATAGTTCTATATAAAAATAAAAAGTTGTTAAACCTTTTCCAGAATCCATAGCAGCTCTTTGTATTCCTGCTGCCTGTTTTAAAAAATAAACCGCTGGAGGTTTATGAATTGTCAATTCAAAACTTCTATCTGGGTTCACAGTCATACGTGTGGGTAAAGGAATACCATCCTTAATATCTTTTGTTTTTTCATTAAATTCTTTGCAAAAAGCAGCAATGTTTACACCTCTCTGTAAAGAAAAATATAACTTATTCCACTAAACCACACACTGCTTTATACATATATAATAAAGTAAGGTCTAATTACATTTACCTGTCCCAACATAGGTCCTAAAGGAGGCCCTGCGGCTGCAAGACCAGCAGGGATATTCGTTTTCATTCTTCCATGTATAATTTTTTCAGTAGCTCCTTTTTTAACGGTTTTCAGTCTTGCCGCAGCTTTTGACATGATTTTATTGGGAAAAAAAATTCAGAAAATTAGAATTTAAAATCGAAGTAGGGTTATATTAGGTGTGTTCCTTTGATCTACAATTTCTGTATTATGGCACTTCCAGCATCATTTTAATTTCAGATGGATAACGCAAATACATGTGCATTTGGAATAAAAATTAGCCTAACATTAATGATTAAAAGACATCCTTACCCCCAAAGGAGTTGGAGAGTGGGTAGAGGTAGTAAAGGTCGATCTTCTCTACATGGAGATAGAACCTGAACTAACTCGAACTAATCCAAACTAACCCGAAGTAATACGAACTATCCTGAACTAACCGAAAATAACCTGAACTAACCTTCTTCTTTTTTGTATTGAATATTTTGACTGTGTTGTCCGGACACTTTAAATATCACGTTTTACCGTAATGTATGTACCATACTTCCGTCATACCACATGCTGACGAATTCACCTCCGTTCGAATAAAAGGCCGCTCCCTGATTTGTCGGTGCGGTATCGTTTTTTTCGGTGTGCTCAGTACCGATTCGATAACGAAAACATGGCGAACGCTTATATTTCTATGAAACCAACCTGACTTACTCTGCGCCCGAGCATCCCGCGCAAGTCGAGAAAAACGATACCGCACCGATAAATCAGGGAGCGGCCTAAGAAATTCAACAGTAAAACGCGGTTGTTCGTGACTGTCAAGAACTCTAATAAATGCATTTTAATACCTTTATACTACATGCTAGTTAATAACTAAATCGCTTTATTCGAATATATCATCAATCATGATCGCATGATAATTTATCTATTTTTAGATTCGTATAAAAAACTGCACATTCCAAAGGCAACTAGCAAATATCTGATGTTACCTCTACACGCTTGTCACAAGCCGGTTGTCAAGCCCCTGGGCAAGTGCAAGCAAGCCAAACATCGACATCCACATGCTTGCAAGTGCTCTAGTAAGTCCTGAGCCTCTAAGCATGTTAGACGTCAAAGTAACTACGGCGGCTGCTATGTGCGCGCTAACCAGTGCCAGACCGTGTTGACTCTTATTTCTTTTTTAGTGTTTTCAAAATGTTGTCATCAAAATTTCTTTTTTTGATTTGAGGTCCTTTACGAGCTTATTCAAAAGACTGCTTAACCGATGCCATGCATCGGCAACTTTTTTCTTGTGCTTATGATTTTGTCCGTAGGATTCCATATGCAGGACTCCGCTTGACAGCATTCCAAAAAAAATAAAATTGTTTCGTTTCACTAGTCACCTATTCTTGTTGATTTTAATGACGTCAGCAGAGAGAAAACAATGTGCGTCCATCACGCGTTCATAATCTGTATTAATGCCTTACAAGCGTGTGGATGTGAACAAAATACCGACATTCCGCCCTAGCGGTGACAAGCGTTTGCAAACCTAAGCAAGCCAAGCCAAACGCCCGATCCACACGTACGAGTTTGTGAACGCTTGTCGATGGTTGGCAAGTTAAAACATCAAAGATGAAATATAAAGAGGCAGTGACACGTATGTTTATATTTTTGTTATACACATAGATTATTACATCCTCTGGAGGTGGGGATGTATTTAATCATTACCGTAATGGTAATTTTTACTCTAAATACACAATGTTTATGGTAGTTCGTAGAGGGGACATCCTCCCCTACCACCTCCACTGACCCCTCAACCCCTCTGGAGGTGGAGTTGTTTTCTTAACCATTACCGAAAACCCATTTGGGGTGTGTTTTGTGAAGTTACTGATCATTTTATATCTCCGTAACAAAAAATTGTTATTTTAAAGCTAATCGCAGCACTGAACACTAATTGCGCAAGTCCAACTTGCTCTTGACTGTTTTTTTTTTCTTATGTATGGCAGCAATAAAACTTTAATATAAAATTGAATAAATCTCTTCTTTTTTTGCACCGTGTTATGTTGCTACTCTACTCTTCTTTCTTGAAAAATCTTATGGTAAATATGCTTCTTTGTTTAGTTTGACTTCCAATGGAGCACTTGTACCGTAAATTCTTGCCAGGGACGTGAGACCATTGGGAAGTTGTGTTCGCAATTGTCTTTCTATCACTGTCTTTATTGGATTCTAAGTTAGGTCAGACCTCTTTCTTATAATTTTTGAAAGTATACAAAAATAATTTCTATAACTAAATGTAAACTTATTCTATCTTAACCTAAGTTCTTACAATAGGAATCCTATGCTAACTTAACCTAGGAAATGTGTTTGTTATATACATGAAGTTTCTTAAAGCTAGGACTTAGCACTAAGACTAAAACTACCTTAGACTAAGACTTACGCTAACTTAAACTAGGATGTAACAAGACTTAAATTAAGACTAATTTAAACTTAACCTAGGATGACATTCTTCTTGTCACGGCGGGCGAGGGGGATCATCGTCTTCGTCCGAGAGCAGCAGCTGGTCCGACTGTCTAGGGAACTGTCGGCTAGCTTGAGGTGGGAGTCGGAAGGCGTCCCTGATGCACGGGTTGGGGTACTGGGACGCCTTCTCGAGGAACTTCTGTTGAGTTTGCCTCATGTGTGCCTTTACGGTAGGCACACCGAGGTCCCTGTGAATTTGACGCTTCCTTATGAACCACGGGGCTCCGGTGATTACCCTCAGGGCCTTGTTCTGCACTGCTTGAAGCTGGGCTCTCCTTATTTTTGGAGAGCTGGCACCAGGTGGGACAGGCGTACGTAAGGCCTGCCTTCACGATGGTGTCGTAAACTAGTAGCTTGGTCCGGGGGAGCGACTTACTGGAGCGGTTCAGGATGGGGTAGAGTTTCCCCAGTAGTTGCTTCGCCTTCTTGGTTGCAGTGCCGACCTGATTCTCTTTCTATTATTCTACCTGTATTAATATCTTCTCTGTCGAATGATGTTGAACTTATGAAGGTCGAACTTGTAGTATTCTGAATTTGGATACTATTAAACCAAGAGCATTCTCTACTACAATCCTACATCCTGATAGTCGATAATTAAATACACACTTGTCATATGTCAATTCTCTTTGAGAGTATGGCTTCAAAATATGCTCGTGTAGCACAAAAGCCTCATCACTCACAAAAACGAAAGTTAAATTGTTAACAGTTTCTTGTCTATTTGGAATTTTTAGTATATCATTATTTAAAAACTCAACATGCCACCATCAGATATTCTTCCCTGTTTTCTAACGTCAATATATATGAATTGGTAGTTAAAATTCACTAGCTCCATTAAAACGTCACTATAAAAATTTTTATAATTGTAATACAATGCTCTAGTGTTAGATGGAGGTTGGATTCTAATATGTTTGCCGTCCTAACTTCCACCACAATTAACCATTTGCCAACGATTTCTAAAACCTCTGGCAATGTTTTGCCATTCTCCTTTTGTCGATGGAAACTGAAAATAAATCGTATATGACAGTAAAGTTATATTAATAACTCAAAAACATATCTATTTTTTTAGATATTCCGTACGCCGCTACTCTAAAAGCAAGAAAACGGAGAACAGCAGAGAGTTCAGAAAGTTTGAATATGTTCATGAATATCTGCATAGAAGCACTATCACGAACCGACAAACTAGATGAATTTGATGCGGTTGGAGTTAACGTGTCGGTTAAGTCAAGGGACATAGACCCACACCAAGCATTTTGGCAGAAGCTTTAAGAGTTTGTTCAAAGGCGCGCTCAAACAATTGACTTTGCAGATAAAGGTAATGGAGGTTCTTCCAAATTACGATTATTCACAGCACTCACAAATCGTACAGTCGCCTTTATCATCTACAAGCTCAAGTGGAGCCTGCGACTATTATGAAAAGGTGGGTCGATTACTCTTTTCAAAATAATAGGCAATAATATAAGTTGCCTTTCATATTAAAATGTTTACCGAATTTTGATTTTACTTTTAATAATATGTATATAGTTATCTTTATGTTTGATTTAAAATTTAAGGAATAAAGGTCTTAGTTTTTCTTATACCTACTTATTTTTAACCCATACCTCCAAATAATTGTGTCTCAGTACATGAAAAAGTATCTTGCATGTCTCTGAAATTATACTCGTATAACCCATATAATTTTTTAGCTGCCATTATAACATTTCGTATTGTTTATTAATGGTTGTTTTAGTTATACCGGTCCATGCCGGTTTTATGGAAAGTAAAATCGGACGACTACATGGATAAAGACAAAAAAGTTCAAGTATTGGAACAATTGCTTCAGTTTTATCAAGAGAAATTTCCCAATGCGATGAAGGACGATTTAAAAAATAAATTTAATTCCCTCCGAATTAAAAAAAAATTAAGGCTTAGAAAAAATCAGGGGCAGCAACAGAAGAGGTGTATGAATCCACTTTATGACGCGATGAGCTTCCTCGTGGACCAAGAGAGTCCTATCAATTCAATTAGCACAATTGATGATGAATATGAGGTAGATTGCAATTTAATTAAAACATTTATATATTTGTAAAACTGTTATTAGAACTTTTATTTTGTATTTATAAATTTTGATAGTTCGCTATTGCTTTACACTGCCAAGGTACTGATCTCTTTCCGTTAAAATATTCTGAGTAGCTATGTCTGGTATATATAACACTGATAAAACTATGTTTACTTCTGCTAATATCTAGTGGGTGTACAACAAAACTCTGGTTTCTCCAAGAGCCAAATATTGTTACTCCAGTTTCTACAAGTTCCATGTCCACGGATCCTTTTGGCATGTAATTATTCGCATTTTCCTAATGTAGTTGTGTAGATAACAACAGGCCAATACGACTTTTCGAACTTTTTCGGGAGATAGGTGAATGGCTTTCTGAAAGATCCTGAATCTAGCAGCAGGAATTCCAAATGCATTTTCCGAAACTTCTCGGGCTCTACTGCAACGGTAGTTATATACACGTTGGTGATTGGTGAGTTTGCTTCCCTTGTAGGGCTTCATTAAATCGTCACTTAGTGAAAAGACATCATCGCCAACAAAATCGTATGGCAGTGTTACAGCAAAGTTGGGCAACTCTTCTTTATTGGGAAGAGCAAGGGTGTCTTTTATCCCACAATCAGCCATAATAAATTCATAATTGGCATTTATTACGGCCATGAATACTACACTGAAATCTCCTTTATAATTGTAGTAAAATGAACGTGAATTGGCAGGCTTAACAATTGGTACATGTTTCCCATCAATAGCGCCTACACAATGTGGGAAATTCCATCGCGTAGCAAAGTCTTCAGGGGATCGCGGCATCTGAAACAATAATAATTAGACAATAGATTATATTTTTAAAAAGATTTAGTTGCCAAATGAAGGATATTATTATTCCAACTTTTTCTCGTTTTAATTTTCAGGATTTCGCACAGGAGAAACAACCATGCTCCAGGACACCAACTGTTGATGCTCACGCGGCTGTTGATGCTCACACGAATACCTCATTGTCTGCCAAGAAACGGAAATCTCAGCCAAGGGAAAGGAATCCAGCCGATGAATTTATTAAGTTAGCTTGCACTCGGCTGCAAGAACCGCCTTGTGATGACTCCCATATAGCTTCTAATTGGATCAGAGAATTTAAAAATATGGCTCCACAGCAAAAAATATTTGCCAAAAAATTTATTAATGGCCTTATATTTGAAGGGCAAATATGGAAACTACACAGAAATTCAGTAAAAATTAACGAACCAGACAGATATAACACTCCTGTATCTCAGTCTACAAATTCAACTGAGTCTCAAAGACATATGGTCTCTCTTCCTGAGTATACATCTCAAAACTTAGAACAACCGTTGTCTCATTATTTTTAACTTTTTGTTCTGTTAACTTTGTTTTTTTTTATACTAATATAAAATACACTAATTTGATAAAGTACTTATAGGTTGCATACTTGAAATAAATTTTGTTTCAACGAAAGTTTTTTGTTCCCTTACCTTAATTTAATCTTTGAGACTCAAACACAGTACATCACAGGTTTCTTCAACTATTTCACTAATGGTTGCTGCAGCAATGTAAGGCGAAAATTTCAAATCCTCAAAGCTGTTGCCTGTTGCTAGAAATCGTAATGTGACGGCAAGTCAATCCGCCGGTAAAATGGCCTTCCTCATATTCGTATCCTCTTTTTTTATTAATGGTGAAACCAATGCAACTAGCTGTTGAAACAGTTGTTCATCGATCCGCAAAAAATTCCGGTAGTCGTTTAGCTCAGTAGTGAGTCCTCGAAGTAGTTCCCCATATCCATGGCTCGTACGTTTATTTAACCAGCTTTTGATCTACACTTTTCTTTGTCTCCTTCTTTTCCTCTTGTTGAGAACCAAAGCAGAAGCAATTAGAACCGGTAGATCCATCTTTGTTCAAAGCACGATTGTAACTGCCACTATATTGATCAATATTATTGAGTCGTGTAGGGGTATCTGACTTTTACCATATATTGCGTCAATAATATTACTTCAATAATATTGACCGTGTAAGGGGGTCTTAAAAGATCAAGCTCCACAATATTGTGTAATAAAGATTTTCCCAAGCTAAGATTAACAAACACTAAGTTACTTTTTTTTGTCTTCACTTATCGCTGCAAAATCATTATTACACTTATTGTTCTTTGAAGAATGAGATCGATATTATTGATCCTGTTGTAGCCGAACGTTGTTTTACTGGTTTAGTAAGTCGATCAAAAATAACACTTAATAAAAAACTTCCAACTCTTTTTTAAGAAAATCTCGCGACATTTATCATCTCAATATGAGTATAATGCTATCGTTGCTTGCAAAAAATAATATTTAATACTTGGTACTTTGTTAATTAATTAATAAGTAAGAATGTTACTGTAATAATGAAATACTAATAACGACACTAATAATGATAATGTTAATAATGTATTGTCAATATCCGCTTTAGCTGACCTCCTATTATTTTATACTTTTACTCTCTAAAATTTACCATAGGCGTATTCTTGAGTTTAACTAACAAATATTTACTTATCATGGTAATGATGGCGCCATCAAGAAGTTTACAAGGGAAATTATCAATTGAACCATTAGTAAGTGTACATAGTAGATCTTTTATTGAGAATTGATTATTATTAAACTATGACTTGTATTAAACTCATAGGCGTAGTTAAAGAGCAAAACAATATAATAATAAAAATAGTTGGTTTACAACAATCCATATGAATATTACTTAATTAAATCAATCAATCCTTTACGTGATTATGCGCAGGGTGATATTAAAAAAAACACATGTAAACCTGTGATAGACCATCAGCACAGTTTGGATTTTCATTTGTTTTTACGAGTCATGCGTTTTATAAAGACGTTTGTTAAATGTGTTTTTCATATGGAGATATTAGAATAGAGGAAGTAAGTTCTCGCGAGAAGCGTGGCGCTCATAAAAAGAAAAAGGAATAATATGAGTCATTCTGTCTCTCTTAGTTGGCGCACGCCCATACCACTAAGTTACAGTGTGTACACGTGTGGGCGTGCGCCGAGTAAGAGAAACAGAATGACTCATATTATTTTTTCTCTTTCGCTTACAATAGGTTCTATAGTTTACCACCTCTATTCTAATATTTCTATGGTTTTTCACCGCCTATTGAATCTCGAAAAATTTCGTTGAATTCTACAGGTTTTGTGTAATTAAGCAGTCTTCCCCGTTGATATGGTACTAAGTAAATAACATCACGACTTAAACACCATCAATAAATGTTTATACAAATGTATCGTCCGTAGGCCTTATTTAGAAATAAAATTTGAAAGGTGATATCCATGTTTACCATTTATTTGGAAGATGGATTTAGAAGTAGAAATCACTTTTAATTAGTTAATTGCAGTTTGTGCGACGAGTAATTAAAAAAAGATTAGAATGTTAACCCAGTGTTACTAACACTAGCACTAAGCCTGTGTTCATAGTCGCTTTTTCAAGTAACACTCAAGTGTGATTATTTATTTATTTATTTATACAAATTTTACGGGAAACCCCATTGTAGTACAAAATTAAAACAGGTACAAATGCAGATATAAAAAGTTAATTTTAGCGAGTAGCTGAGAACAGTCAGTGCTTCTATTTATAAATTTGAAGATAAAACATGCATCATAAAGAGATCTTCTCATTTCCAAAGTATGTAACCCTAAAGTACTCCGCGTGACAGTCTTATGATAAATCTCAAAAATTTATTTTGCACTCTTTCGACTGTTCCCTTATGCAACTCATAAAATGGAGACCAAATTACCGTCGCATATTCCAAGTTTGCTCTCACAAGAGCACAATACACTCCTAAAACAGTCATAGAGAACTGCCTGCAATTTCTCAAAACGAAACCCAGTACGCTTAGCCCTTTCTGGTTAATAGCAGATATATGCCTTGTAAAAGTAAGTCTTTCATCGAAAACACCTCCAAGGTCCCTTGCTGAACTCCTATAAGGAAGTTGAACACCTTCAATCGAGTATGAGGATGGGACTCTATGTTTCCCTCTATAGAAGCTAATGGTAAAACATTTGCTTACATTTAAAAATAGATGATTGGACTGGGTCCATTGCTAAACCAGATCAAGGTCATCTTGGAGCGCTACCACGTCCTCAGCCCCACACTTGCCGATAGATCTTCAAGTCATCTGCAAACATAAGCCCCATTGAGTGATGCAATGCCGATAACAGATTATTTACAAACAAAATAATTAGTTCAAGGCTACCCCGACCTCTTCTTTTACGTTTCTATTTTATAGTCAATTTAGCAGTCTCCTTGAAAGTAAACATTGTATTTTCTGTCAGATTTCAATGGTAGTTTTGATTTTCAGTTGAAATGACAATTTCTAAATTAATTTCCTGGGTGTTAAAAGTTATTATTATTTTTCGATGGAAGCCTTTTACCAACTGAAAACAAATTTGAACACTCCTAAATTTATTATATTTTTGAAAATATGGAAGTCGTATTTAGTGTTACTGAATATTAATTAATTAACCTATACAAGAATATTAGAGACTTCTGACCCTCCCGTGATTTTATGTTTCGAAAATGTTTCTTTAATGAAACATAGCTTAATTAATAATTACACAGTGCAACACGAAAAAAAATAACCATATACGGACACCACCACGTGATAATAGACCAAAAAAAAAAAAGACCCGTGTCTCCCAGTTTTTCCGAAAGTCATGTACTTTTTTTTTATGGGCCCCCAAAGATTTGAGGCCTGGGTGTAATTTTTGCAAAAAACTCATCATATTCTGAGGCTCATATCTTGCAAACCGTTCGGAATTTTAATTTACTTTCTGTGGCAAAGTTGTAGCCCTTGTCATAAGGAACAAAAATTGTGAACATTTAAGTAAAAAAAAACCTTCATCTTCAAGATCAAAATAGCAAAAAAACTGTAAAAAATTCGATTTTTTTTACCTTTTTTTCCCTGTTTAGGCCCATAGCTAGCAAACTGTCCAAAATTCAAGGAAACAATAAACTAAAAAAATGTAGCTAAGATCTTAGTAAACAACTTTCTAGAATATATGAACTTCCTAGGAATGATTCTTAACACTGTTCAGGTAGCCGCAAAAGTGAAAATTTTCCCGAAAAATCTCCTTTTTTAAAGTTTTTTGCGATTTTGATCTGGAAGATGAAATTTTTTGGATTTTATATGTTCACAATTTTTGTTCTTTATGACAAGAGCTACAACTTTGCTTCAGAAAGTAAATCAAAATTCCAAACGGTTTGCAAGATATGAGCCTGAGAATATGATCAGATTTTTTGCAAAAATGACACCGAGGCCCCAAATCCTTGGGGCCTCATAAAAAAAAGTACATGAATTGGGCCAAAACTGGGAGCCTCGGGTAAAAAAAGACCCGTGTCTTCCAGTTTTGCCCCAAGTAATGCATTTTTTTTTATGAGGCCCCAAAGATTTGGGGCCCCGGTGTCATTTTTGCAAAAAACTGATCATATTCTCAGGCTCATATCTTGCAAACCGTTCGGAATTTTGATTTACTTTCTGAAGCAAAGTTGTAGCTCTTGTCATAAAGAACAAAAATTGTGAACATATAAAATCCAAAATTTCATCTTCCAGATCAAAATCGCAAAAAACTTTAAAAAAGTAGATTTTTCGGGAAAATTTTAACTTTTGCGGCTACCTAAACAGTGTTAAGAATCATTCCTAGGAAGTTCATATATTCTAGAAAGTTGTTTACTAAGATCTTAGCTACATTTTTGTAGTTGATTGTTTCCTTGAATTTTGAACAGTTTGCTAGCTATGGGCCTAAACAGGGAAAAAAAGGTAAAAAAAATCGAATTTTTTACAGTTTTTAGCTATTTTGATCTTGAAGATGAAGTTTTTTTAACTTTAAATGTTCACAATTTTTGTTCCTTATGACAAGGGCTACAACTTTGCCACAGAAAGTAAATTAAAATTCCGAACGGTTTGCAAGATATGAGCCTCAGAATATGATGAGTTTTTTGCAAAAATTACACCCAGGCCTCAAATCTTTGGGGCCCATAAAAAAAAAGTGCATGACTTTCGGAAAAACTGGGAGACACCGGTCTTTTTTTTTTTGGTCTACTATCACGTAGTGGTGTCCGTATATGGTTATTTTTCCATAACTTAAAAAATTACACACAGTGTTATTAACTGGTTTATTCAAAACTTCGAAAAAATCAAATTATAGACTTCGTGGCAAACACAACACCTCGTGAGCGCATTGGCTGGTCTGTCGATCGCCCAGCGTGCAACACCTCCCCCACAACGGTCACTAGCGAGCAGCCCTGCGCTCGCTCGTGGCCGTTTCTATCACCACTGCATTAGCTCCTTTTTGTCACAACCCCATAAAATCGAGCCTATGTTCACCCCAAAAGCCCAGGTCACATACCAGTAAAGATTTTTTTAAATCGGATTGGTAGTTTCAGAAATTACCTCGAACAAACATACAAACTTTACTTCTTTATTATATTATTATAGATTAGAATATTTTTCATTTTTTCAAATTACTTGACATGGACTTTAAAATTATAGTATTCAAACTATTAATTTCAGTTTTGCAAAAAAAAAAACAAAATTAAAAAGTCACCAAAAAATCTGAATCTAAAATTTTATCGAAAGACTGTCTTGAATTCATATAATTTCAATAATTTCATGTATGAACTTTTTTTTATCTATTAATTCAATTTGATAAAATAAAATGTTTCCAGTTATTAGTAGTATTATTTTCCCATGGTTTTCGTCTTTAAAACTGGTTCTTCTTACCATTGGTTTTGTGTGCTTCGACGTCACAATTATTTTCGTAGCAATAAGTTGCAAACATAACTTAAAATATGTTTCCATGACAAATTTCGTGCTTGCCTTACTCGAGGCTTTTCCGAGGTAGGATCTTATATCTTGGGATTTACTTTAACCGTGTGAGAATGTTATTTGTATTTCGTCCGGAGCCGACGCAGAACAAGGAAAATCCTTTGTTCTTCGCTCGTTCTCAGTGAAATACGAGTAACATTCTCGCACGGGTAATGTTTAAATAGGAATGGAAGCAGGGATGGATTTTAAAAGATGAATAAATTAATGTATATTAATAACATTTAAAAAAAAATTGTTTATTATACAGTATAATCTGACTCATGGAACATAAAAGCTCTAACATATGAATAAAAGTAACAAATTATATTAACGCATACAATTATATTATATTAAATCATACAATATGTATATCCCAACCGAAAGTCACTTATTTTATCTGAGTATATCGAAGATTCTAAAACATTTAAAACTTAAATATCTAGTTAGGATTATAGTTCCTACTCAGTATATATCATCACAACACCAAACACTTTATTTTTGCACTCGACGAGCGTTTCGCTAACCATGTTAGCTTCATCAGAAGCGATGATTGACTGTCAATCATCGCTCATGATTAAGCTAACATGCTTAGCGAAACGCGCGTCGAGTGCAGAAATAAAGTGTTTGGTGTTGTGGTGATATATACTGAGTAGTGTCATTGTGTCAAAGATTCCACACTCCCAACTTAGTAGGTTTATAGTTTTTTCTGACTGAGTAAAAAAACAGATAAATTTCTGAAAATCTGAATAATTTTTTTTTAAATATCGTTTGAAGCAATGATTTCTCCACTAAATATAAAATAACCGGTCAAGTGCAAGTTGAACTTGCGTAATTAGTGTTCCGTATGTTGATTAACTTTGAAACTTGTTACGGAGGTATAAAATGATCAGTGACTTCACAAAACACACCCCAAATGAATTTTTAACAAAGTGTGTTTCCAATCTTGACTGAAAACTGATGACCTTGAATTTTTTTTTTTATATACCTGATAAATTATTAAAGGTAATGCACTCATGATAATTTTCTTTCGATCTACACCCCGTGGAGAATATTCCAGGAATTCTTCAAAATATTTTGATAAGTACTTTTCGAAATAAGAGAGGACAGCAGTTTTTCGCGATTTTTGAAAAAATCATACGAAGAAAAGTGTGCGCAAGTATTACATTATATATATATATATATATATATATATATATATATATATATATATATATATATATATATATATATATATATATATATATATATATATATATATATATATATATATATATATATATATATATATATATATATATATATATATATATATATATATATATATATATATATGTATATATTTTAATTGTGTTTTCACAAGCTTTCATTTGACCACCACACTCGATGACCTAGTAAAATTTTTTTTTCACTTCTGATTTTATCCCCCAAAACTAAGCCTTTAAATCAAAATTTAACTTTCAAAACTACATGGCCCTGATGAGGCCATCAATTCCTATATTATTAAAAAACTTTCTATGACAAAGAGATTCGGACAAAATCGGGACGGCAGACAGACACCGAAGTCATAAGTGTTCCGTTCAGAACACTAATAACATCTTAAAGGGAAAAAATGTTAACCCGACAACTAAATAAATGCTTGATACAGCTTGTATATTCTTATAAATTTAATATAAATACTTACAGATGAAAACTTAAAGGATTAGTAGGAGTTGAGTCCTTTTTGCATAGAATGCAAATCCTAACCATTTTGTAAATATTTTATCAAATCGTTTCAAAAACTACTTAAATAAACAAACCGAAACGAAATATATCGTCGAAAAGTCACATGATGCTTTTTAGATCGCCGGCACCGGAATTCAGCGCTCAAGCGCAGAGTAAGAGAAATTGACTCAATCATTTTCTTTTCTTTTTAATAACTATACGCTTTCGCTTAGAGTAGGCTATAACTTTCTCTCTATTCTAATATCTCTATGGTATCGGGGGCATTCGACGTTAGACTATTTTGATGAATTGGAATCGGTTATACTCGATAATATGTAGCAGTATTTTGGCGAAAATTTTGGTAAGGACAAAATAAAATAAATTAAGTAGCTGTATATCAGAAATTTCGGGATAGATACCTGACGTAATAAACAATAAACTCAAGATTCTCCGGAATACAAATTCGAAAATATGAGCAACAAGTGTTGCTATGTGTGTGAACGGATGCAGAACACATCGGTTAGCTTAGCTTTAACAGGCATAAAATTGAAAGAAAAAAGTTAGAAAAATGGCGAGATGGTAATCTGAACACAAATGTGGAGAAGTAAGTACAGTTGAACATACGAATAATTAAAAAAATGCTTTGATACAACTTTGAGTAAAACGGTCGAATCCCCCCGATGAGTTTGAAAACCGCCGTTCATTCTATCGCTGTTCCGGTTGATTAAACCGATTGGAAAACAAATTGTTTCTTAATTTTGAAAAATGCCCGTGTTAGGTAAGATGTTGAATTAAAAAAACATAACCTCACAATTTTATCGGCAAAATGATTATTGTTTATTTTTCATGTTGACAAGTTTAGATCTCAAATTCCAGTGTTTAGACGATCAATTCATCTTCATTCATGCTCAAATATGCCATTTCATCACCCATCTACTCATTAAACAACGTACATTTTGTTTCGAAATATCTAAAATAGTTTGATAGATTAGAATTTACACAATTTTACTGAAAATGAGTGTTTTTTTAAGGTCTTTCAGAGTCTGCTTTGAAATTATAAATGAATTGTACACTGCTGTAGGTGCAGGGGTACTTGGAATGGTAGTGCTTATACAGCATGGATTTCAGTCTCACCAAACTGTTAAAAATTTATCAGTGGTTGTCCTTACTACAGCTAGTTTGGTTTTCGCATTTAGTCGAGACAAACCCAAATTGTTGGCTAATAAGAAAAAAGTCGTAATCATTACTGGATGTGATTCAGGTAATATTTTGTTTATATCAAACTTATTTATTTTTAAAAAGTGTCAATATACATAAATATTAATTTTTGCATGAAACAAAATTTAGTTAAAAATATATGTATTATATGTAAATATGGATGTGGAACATGTTAATATTTATTTTAAATAAAATTTGAATATATACCATACAGTGCTAAAAGTTATTAGACATTTTAACCAAAAAAAATATAGAATTTCAATTTGTATAAATTGGCTCAAAGATGGTAAATATACAATAAGTATTTATGAAAGACAAAAACATCTCTTTATGATAATAGAGTATCAAATTCAACAATTACACAGTTGTCTTTAGATATATTATTTTCAAATATTTCTGTGATAATGATGTGAAATGCTATTACAATATACTTATATTCCTAAGATCACTCTTTATAAAGCTTACATGATATATCAACCTTCACCCTCTAATCCACTTCCCTTCCTAAAAAACTGTAGGTTTGCTTCTAATTTTAAGTAACAAAGAGCTCCCAATTTAAAATCTGTATTTTCTTTTATTTAAACATTATCACAATAACAGACCGAATGACAGGTTGACAAACAAACAGATTGACTAAAATTAGAAATAATAATCTAGGACTAGGACTGGGTGAATTCAATTCCAAACTCCCTTATCCTTTATTTTTTATATACCCATATTTATGTTAATAATCATGTTTAAAATTAATTTACAATTTGATAAAAAAACAAAATCCTCTTAAAATTCTAAAGAATATATCAAAACACATTTCTGTCCCTTAAAGCAATATTGTCAAAAAACTATGAGCTTTTTTCCCACATCTAGTACTATAAGTGTATCAAACTTGAAATCAACTGACAGATTAATAGACGAACCAATGAAAAATGAGAAACTATGTTTTTTTTGTGAACTATTGGGCTAGAAACAAGTAAAAATGCAAAAAAATCAAGAAGTTATTTTCGTTTAGCAAGAGAAGCCAAAATAAAGTTTATAAGTAAATTATAAAAATTTCTGCTATATTAATTTCCTTAAATTATAAAAATTTGTGCAATATTAATTTCCTTGATTGCTAACATGTATAATTTTTTTATATTTTAAAGTATTTTGTGGTTTTTATTTTTTAGGACTAGGCTTCTCATTAGCCCAATATGTGGCAGATTGTGGATTTACTGTAATAGCTACGTTTTTGAATCTCGATTCAAAGGGATCTCGTGAAATTAAAAAACTTTATGGAGGATATATTATCCAGATTCATCTAGATGTAACTGACAACAGCAGCATTAAGAGTGCAGTGCAAACCATGGAGCACTACTTCAATAAGAATCCAGGATATAGTAAGTAAAACCAAAGAGAATTTAGAGTTCTGGAAAAAAATTTATTCTCTACTACTCGTGCCTTTAATTATCATTAAAAGTCATTGAGCTAACAATTAAAAATCATTATTTATTGTTTAGCTGATGTTCTGAAAGAAAATTTCCTTTTTTAGAACTAAGTAAATACATGTGTATTTATTCATTAAATATAAAAAGTTAAATATTTTGATTGCTTTTAGATATGAGTAAATAATTGATAAAATAATTTAATGTTAAATAAATATTTGTTTGTTTTTACTTACTACTTATCTTGCTTAAATTATGTTGTTCTAGTCGAAATATATGGGTATCAATGACGTAAATATATTCTTCTCAAACTATAGTATTATCATCTGGCAATATGTACATACAGAAGCTAAATTAAAATTTTAGCTTGAAATGTGAATTATAAAATAATTCATTTATATATGACTATGCTGCTTAGTCATAATTATTTTATACTGCGGACGCTAGCACATGTCCTTTTGTGTCTATGACTTACTATATAGATAAAATACCTTGCCCAATTAAAATTTTGAAAATAATTTATCTGTGAACAACTTTTGTAACCAGAAAGAAACTGAAATGTATAATATCTTGTAATACTATAATTTTTTGATCATTCAGTATCTATCTCTGACACCACTAGTTTTTTTTTTATAAAAAAAGGCTCTGTTAGAAATCAATGACTAACTCAAATAAAGTTATTTACAATATTTTGAACAATAGTGTAGTATTAAAGCAAGATTAGGGGTTTAATTAATTACTTACCACTTATATGTTTCCATTTCAGTTGTCATTATTACCCAAAAACCACGATTCTTAATTTAATTGGTAAAATTAGTTTTCACACTTCTAACCTTTTCCATCAGTAGCTAACTAATATTTTCAATTAAATAGGGAACAAAAAGATTTACCCAATACTTTCTTTGCAAACATGCAATTCTAAAATAAATACTAAATTTGACTATTTCACGCTAAAGAATAACAAAAATGACAAAATTTTAAAAAAAAAATTAGATTTTACCTTGTTTAAATAACCAAAAAAAGTATTTAATGAATAAAAAACTACAATCATCTCTCGCCTCGAACAAAATATGTATGTCAATGAAATACCTGCATAAGTTAAAGAATAAAATTTGAATAAAAATAAACCTTTTTTGTGATGTGTGGCTAGATTATTATTTTTGTGATACTTAATATGATTTATGTGATGTTGAAAGTTCAAAAAATAGGTTTATCCTGCTCTAAAAATCCCGAAATACAGGAAAATTTCAGAGGATAATGTTTTTACAAATACAATGCTTCCTGTTAGCAGGGAAAGTGATCACAGTAATTTACCTGCCGTTCCATAACCGCCATATATATATATATATATATATATATATATATATATATATATATATATATATATATATATATATATATATACACACAGTGAAGTCCGTTTATAACGAACTCCAAAAAATCACCAAAATTTGTTACAAACAGTAAACAAAATCTAATATCATTTTTCACTACTTTTTAATTTAGATTAGGTGCTAATTCTTAGCAAAATGAATTAATAATAATTATTAAATTAAAAGAAAACGTTCAAAGAAAAATAAAACAAGTCACTAAAGTTATTAATATGTATGTTAGTACATATATGAGTATAAACGAGAACATTAAAATACGTAGTTTATACAATAAAATCAGTAATTTTCGTTTGTATAATTTTACTCGAAAAAAAAATGGTATTTATATAATTGTCAAGATCACAAAAACTACTCCATATATGTTCAGGAACTTCATAGATTCCAAAAAATTGCGAGTTTCAGTCATTCTCTTAATCATTTCTGAAATGTATGGAACATAAATATTATCTCCTTCTCCAAGCTCGTCTTCATCATCATTATCATTTAAAATCTTTCCAGAAGTCACTGATGTCATAATTTGATTATCAGTTAATATTTCTCTCGTCATTAATTCATTATCAGCACATACATATTCTTCAAAATTAAAGTGATAAAGCATCTTTATAATCTCGATTTCCACTGTACTTTGTTGAATGTCAGCATTGTAAACAAATTCTAGACAATCAGTAGGATCTTCTCGACGTTTTCAATCCACTGAGTCAATGGTAGCTCATCATCTGAGTCATATCTACATTCCTTCCTTAAAAATCCGCCTTGCTTAAAACAGTTTGCAATGGTTTTTCTATTGACCCTTTGCCAAGCCATATGGATAAAGTTTATTGCGTCCAAGAGAGTTACAGAAAAAATGTTACCTTTATCGATCGTCTCTAACCTTTTTATAAGTAAAATCTTTCTATAATGAAATTTTAAAGAATGTATCACACCTTGGTCCATAGGCTGGAGCTTTGCACTTGTGTTTGGAGGTATAAAAACCAATCTTATTTGCTGTAGACCAACTTCAGCGTGCGCTGCACAGTTGTCAATCAAAAGTAATATTTTTCTGTTTGTGAATTTTAATTTTTTTTCTGTCCCATTTGATTAGTTCATGTCATCTTATCCCCATTAATATTATGTCGCTTTTTAAATCATTCAATCCAACTTCTAGAACAGTTAAACTCGGTGTTCTCTATTTTCCTTCTCAATTTACTAGCTTTCTCTTGTAAAGTATAGCCGGTAATAGGAACATGTTCATGTCGTTTTTGACTAAGCCATTTAAGGAATCCTTTATCGACTTGGTCATGTGTAGATTTTGTTACTTTTTTACAACTAAAGTTTCTTTTATCATAGATTATGGTAGAAACCGTAGATTTAGTTAAATTCAACTGTTTGCAAACATTACTTTGTTTAACTCCATTTTCTATTTTCCTTATAATAGCTTTACGTTTTTGTGTACTCATTTTAAAATAAAAACTTAAACATTTACTTTGATACTTTGATCAAATATGCATTAGAACCGCATTACACAACAAGTGAATTGAAAATAATACGGCTCGAACTAGCGACGCTGCGGAAACAAGTAGAATAGGAGTCCCAGCGAAGTTTCGGTGCCTTCCCTAGATCAAGTCGCGCGACATCGAGCGCAGCGAGTGGCAAGTTCGTTACAAACAGACACAAAACGTCTAAATTTGGTTCACTTTATCTGGAGTTCTTTATAACCGGGTTCGTTATAACCGATAAAAATTTGCGTTGGTCTTATGGAAGTTCTTTCGTTCATTATAAAATAGTTCGTTTTAACCGGACATTCGCTATAAGCGGGTTTGTTATAAGCAGACTTCACTGTCCAGGTTATGTGCCTTGTATCTAAATTTTATTTTGCTATATAAGTAGCTAGGACACTAATTACAAATAATCCTAATGTATAGTACCAAACTGTGTAGCACCCGTCTTTCATTCATTCTTAACCACTTCATGTCATGCAATTTTGCATTGACACCTCTCTCACGGCCTCGTATACCGCCAATAAAACACACACACACGAATTTTGCATAAGTTGGATCCCCTTAGCGTCACATTCTAAAAGGCAGGGCCCGTACACCACATCACAGCTGTTAAAGTGTGACAGAACAATGGAGTCACACAACATCTTTCTAAGAGTTTCGGTAAGAAGAGCGCGTTGATTGAAAATTAATTTAAGGTTAGCGAATACTCTTTTAATAGATAAATTTATATGACCTGTGAATCTCAGATCGGAGCCCATTACTAGGCCCAAGTTTTTGGCATCAGTACATGCACTTAGCAGTACATTATTCAAGCTAATTTGTAGTAGATTCTGGTGCCGAATCCGAGACTGAGTCCGTCCAAATAACAGAATCCGTGATTTAGTTGAATTTATTTCTAAGCAGTGTGCACTCGAGGTCTTCATAAGGGCATCCAGATCAAGCGTCAGTTTATCATTAGCCTCCAATATTTGGCCTGGCTTAAAAGAAATGTATAATTGCGTGTCATCAGCGTAGCAATGCGCTGAGGAATATTTTAAGTATGAAATAAGTTGTGACGTATAAATGGTGAATATATATACATATATATATATATATATATATATATATATATATATATATATATATATATATATATATATATATATATATATATATATATATATATATATATATATATATATATATATATATATATATATATATATATATATATATATATATATATATATATATATATATATATATATATATATATATATATATACATATATATATATATATATATATATATATATATATATATATATATATATATATATATGTACCGGGTTTGAAATTGATATTCGAGAGTTATCCTGCCGACAGACAGGCAGATAAACCGACGGAAATGAGTGACTATGTTTTTTTTTTGATGATCTAAGAACCCTAAGACGTGAAGAAAGGCGCAAGTGTCGCATTGTGATTTTTTTCACGAATACAATGTATTTCTTTAATAAAGAAAGTAAGACACTAATAAAAAAGTGCTAAATTGCGGTGCTCCATAGTTCAACATTTTTGAGTCTTAAAAAAAAATGTAAGGTTTCTGTTGGAAATAATTGTGAAGCCTCTGTGTAAATTAAATTGTACTATAGTGTGAAAAAATATGTATTTTTAGTGTTCTGTACGGAACACTTATAAGATCACTTCGGTCTGTCTGTCTGTCTGTCTGTCTGTCTGTCTGTCAGTCACACCCGATTTTCTCCGAAACTCTTTGACATAGAAAGATGAAATTTGGTAATAATATAGGAATTGATGGCCTCATCAGAGCCATGTAGTTTTGAGAATTAAATTTTGACTTAAGGGGTTAGTTTTGGGGGGTGAAGTCGGAAGTGAAAAAAAAAATTTTTTTACTAGGTCATCGAGTGTGGTGTCAAATGAAAGCTTGTGAAAACATGAGTAATATATATATATATATATATATATATATATATATATATATATATATATATAATATTATACTTGCGCTCACTTTTCTTTGTATTATTTTTAAAAAATTCGCGAAAAATCGCTGTCCCGGGCCTTATCTCGAAAAGTACTTATTAAAAAATTTCGAAAAAAATTCCGGAATATTCTCCACGGGTGTAGATTGAACGAAAATTATCACGAGTGCATTACCTTTAATAATTTATATATGGTATATAAAAAAAACAAAAATTTCAAGATTATCAGATTTCAGTAAAGATTGGAAACAAACTTTGTTGAAAACTCATTTGGGGTGTTTTGTGAAGTCACTGATCATTTTATGCCACCGTAACATAAATTTTGACTTAAGGGTTTCGTTTTGAGGGGTGAAACCGGAAGTGAAAAAATTTTTTTTTTACTATGTCATCGAGTGTTGTGTCAAATGACAACTTGTGAAAACACGAGTAAAAAATATATATATAATGTAATACTTGCGCACACTTTATATTACTTTTAAAAAATCGCTGTCCCCTACCTTATCTCGAAAAGTACTGATCAAAAAATTTTTGAAAAAATTCTGGAATATTCTCCACGGGGTATGGATTGAAAGAAAATTATCACGAGTGCATTACCTTTAATAATTTATTTGGTATATTAAAAAAAAAACAAATTTCAAGGTCACCAGTTTTCAGTAAAGACTGGAAACAAACTTTATTGAAAACTCATTTAGGGTGTGTTTTGTGAAGTCACTGATCATTTTATACCACCAATTTTTATTTTAAAAACAATCAACGTACGGAACACTAATTGTGCAAGTTCAACTTGCACTTGACCGGTTTTTTACATTTATGAGAGAACCACCGCGTGAAATACTAGGAATTGTTTTTTGTAACTTAACCAGAACTTTAAAATTTATCTGTTGTTGATTGTGTTTTAAGTGTATTGAAAAATCGCAGATATTAAAAGAGTTGCTTTGTTTTAGGTCTTCATGCTTTAGTTAATAACGCTGGAATTATGGTTTTTGGTGAATTCGAATGGCAGACTGAGAATTTAATACATAACCAAATAACTGTAAATTTAAAGGGTACTCTTATTTTAACCAATGCATTTTGTCCACTTTTAAGGCAGCATAAAGGTAAGAAAAAGAGACAGAAACAATTTATCGTTTATTTAAATCTCATGTGTGTGTTTTAATGTCCCATGGTAAGGAAAACATTGCATTTGTGACCAAAATCACATTCAGAGGTTTTAGAATTTCTTCACCTTTCAGGGATCTTAAATCACAAACAACTTTGTATCTAATTTTTGTTGGTCTCTCTGTTGACGGGATAAGTTTCGAACGACTTGAGATATCGATTCCAAATTTGGTAAACATATAATACTTGACCTAAGAATGGAACCTATAGTTTTTTTGGAGGATACAAGTGGGGATCGATAAATTTTGTGTTTTAATAACTTTTCCTGATCTCTGGTTGAGATAATAAACATAGGCAGTATTATTTATTTATTTATTTTTATTTATTTGAGAATATACGGGTACACCCCTTTACACCGCCTTTTTTCAATGCATTTATAATACTTTACAATATAATCATATCAATAACAGAACGGTCGAAAATGTGGAATGAAATCCAAGAACGGCTTTCACTCCTACCGTGAAACAATCAACGCCAGAGCATCCCTTCTGAAGGAAGAAGGGGAACCTGAAAAAATGTTCAGCTCCCGGCACTGGTTCATGAATCTCATAGCCCTCAGCAGTGGTGAATGATAGCCATAATTAGTTCTGTGGAAGCCAGTAAAGAACAATTCAGTTTGCCTTAAATGTCTTTGAGGTACATTAAATTTTATGAATGACAATAAAGTAGGACAATCTATCAACCCGTTAATTATCTTACACAGAAAATACTGATCACTCACCAAACGTCTATGAGCTAACAGATTCAAGTTCTTATGGCCCCTAATAATAGTATAATCATGGTCAGCTATTGTCATGTCACACTTATAAGCACACAGTCGTAGAAACCTGTTCTGAATTTTTTCGAGATATATTAGGAAATCAAACAATTTGGGAATACTGGATTGATTACCTACACTTCTATAATTCCTTACATCATTCCTGTTTCCAGACTTGTAAATTAGACTCAGATAACTTTTTTTAAATATTGTTGGAAAAACTTCCTCATCCAGCGACTTATTGAACAGATCCATGATAGCATCCGTGAGTGTAGTGACACATCGCTTCAGCAAGTAAGTCGGAATATCATCTGGGTCCGCAGACAGTTTGTCAGGCAGATGGCAGATAGCCATCGTATACCTCGGTCACCGAAATCCTGCGACAATCAATACTTATTTCATTACTGTTCAAATTTTTATAGCACAAATTTGGTGCCGTACCTTTTTGAAACACTAAAAAAATACTTTGAAAAAAGATTAGCAATACTCAAGTTGTCACTACCCTCAGTGCCATGCAGGATCATATTCCGTGGAAACCCGTTAATCGTACGTTTGCCATTAACAAAAGACCAAAACCTCCGCGGATTATCATGTATAGACCCATTCAATTTATCAACATACACGGCATAGCATCCACCAAGAAGCGCCCTGCATCGCGATCTTAACCTAGTAAAGTCTTGATAGTATTGGTGCTCACCAGTTTGTTTGAATTTTTTATGAGCAGTTTTCTTATCAAATATACATTTTTTCAACTCTGGTGAGTACCATATAGGACAATTGGTTGAAACAAAGCACTTACTGGGGACAAACATATTAAGCGATATATATTCAAACATTTAATGAATTAAAAGGGTGAAAAAATCAGACTTCGAGATAGTTGCATTTCTTCACGTTTCAAGATCCCTTAGATCAAGAAAGACTGTCTTAAGATATTGAGTTCCAATTTTGTATACATATACTACCTCAATAAAAGCGGGTGAAACGCGTAGGGCCTAATAATTTTTTTAAGATTTCAATAATGCTATCGCAATTTTGCCCTGATTTTTCGTTGAGGGAATGAACAAGTTCCAACATGTATGAGGGGAGGATCTATCGCAATGGAGGAATTTGAAAATAATGTTATTTTTCATTGCTTTCAATCATAACAGAGATAATATAGAAAGAGACCCGAGTTATTACAGTAGACATTCGGTAGTGTGAACATCGCATAACGGAAACCTCGCATAACGTGAACATGTTGTTAATTAACCTAGGCCACCGTATACCGTGAACAAGCAAACCTTCGCTAATGGAAACGAACAAATAATGCCATCCATTCTGAAAAATCGATACAGTTGCGGTTGCGCACTGTTGTAAATCCCCGATACATTCGGTACTTCCCAGTCGTATAAGCTAAAAATATATTCGTTTCGTGAGATCGTTCGTTGTTAATAGGTGGTGTCTGCGTATTTGGGCTACGTAATTTCGGTTTATTTCGATGAAATGTCTCAAAGTGTCTTACTCTTTACGAGAAATCGCTAGTGATTCAAGGATTAAATGATGGACAAGGTGTTACTTATTTAGCCAAAAAATATGGTGTAGCAAAATCTACAATTTCTAAGACAAAACAAAAAAAGAACTAATTTCTAGAGCTGTGAAAGATACATATGTCGGACCAGGTAAAAAAAAACATTAAAGAGTTCGGGGTTTCCCAGAATGGAAAAAAAATTGTATAAGTGGTTTTTGGATCAACGAAATAAAAATTATATTGTGAGTGGGGAAATGATTAAGCAAAAAGCAAAGCTAATTCATTCACAAATTAAAGAAAATGATAAACCATTTACAGCTAGTGAAGGATGGCTACAACGCTATAAAAAGCGATTTGGGATTCGCTTCTTGAAAATTTCTGGGGAAAAATTATCCTCTCAACCAGAACTCGTGGATCCGTTTAAAATTCAATTAAAAAATAAAATGGAGGAACTTGGTCTCACTTTGGAGCAACTTTACAATGCTGATGAAAACAGGACTTTATTGGAAATTGCTACCAGACAAAAAAAAATTTGTCTCGGCGGCAGAAAGAACTGCAGCTGGTAGAAAAACCGAAAAGTAGCGTACAACATTTTTAGCATGCACTAATGTTGCTGGGACTAAGATAAAATCATTGGTTATTGGTAAAGCTGCATAGCCAAGGTCATTTAAAAATTTCAATTGTCTCGTTGACTGATCATTCTAGAGCAGCTTGGATGACTGCTACCATTTTCAAAAATTGGTTTCATTATTCGTTTGTCCCTCAGGTAAGATTAAATTTTTAACGTCATGGATCTTAAACCTAAATAAAAAAGTTGTACTTGTAGGTTAAAATGTTTCTGAAGGATAAAGATCTCCCGATAAAGGCCTTACTCTTACTAGATAATGCGCCATCTCATCCAAATGAAGATGAACTAAAAAGCGAGGACGGGCAAATTGTAACAATGTATCTTCCCCCGAATATCACACCACTCATACGACCTATGGATCAAAATGTTATTAGATTAACAAAGTTGTATTACAGAAACAGTCTGCTATCTACTGTAATAGAAAACGACATGAACGTTTCTGAGTCCCTAAAAAAATTGACTATCAAAGACGCAGTAATTAACCTAATGGCAGCCTGGAATTATCTTCATCCAGAAATTATAAAAAAATGTTGGAGGAATATTTTGGAGGGGGTGTGCTCAAATTTTGATGGCGACGAAAATGTGCCACTCGCTGTTTTGAAACGCCGTTGGGCCAACGACAACTTAGTTTCCAAATCACTTGAACTTCTGCACGTAGTTGCACCTCAGGTAAGTCTGTTCTTTCTACACATACAAATTTTTTTTATTGGCTCTTGTCTTGTTTAATTATAGGGTGATATTGACGAATCTGATGTCTTGCAGTGGAATCAGTGTGACAATGATTTTAAAGATGATGTAAGTGAAGACCATCGAAGTGATGAGATTGAGAAGGTCGAAGAAAATCCTGAATTGTCGACTACATCAATACCGTTAGATGGAGTCATAGAGGCTTTAAGTGTAGTAAACCAGTGCGCAGAAGCAAGTGACATTGACGTTAATGATCTTATAGTTATAAAAAGATTAAGAGATAAAGCCATTTTGCAGAAGACTAAAAGTTCCCATAAACAAACAAAAATATTTGATTTTTCTACCAAAAAATGACTTTTATCAGCTTGTTTTTATTTTTTCGTATTTGTTTTGATGAGAATGATCATTTTTTCATGTTTATATTGTTAATTATAGATTTTTATTAAATATTTAATATAACCTTCGTTAACGTGAATAAATTGATAACGTGAACAGACATTGTTTTTTTGGGTTCACACTATCGAGTGTCTACTGTATTATAGTGTCCTCAAAGAATACCATATATGTTGACTATACAACTTGTATTAGCCAGTAAAGTGCCGAATAAAAATTTTTAACTAAAGTAATTTTTAGTGATAGTAAGAAATAACTTGTTAGAAAGAATTTTTCTATTTTTCTAGGTAGAATTATAACAGTAACTAGTCATTGTGCTTTGGCAAATTTACCAGGATTGACAGTATATGGGGCTACTAAAGCTGCTTTAAGTTCATGGAATGATGGATTAAGAGTGGAGATGGCCAAATATGGTGTTCAAGTTGTCAGTTTTATACCAGGTGGGTACAAGTCATGATAAGATTTTATCAACTTTTTAACACAAATAATAATTTATTGATAACTACTTTTTGCATCAAATTTATTATTATTATTGTTTATAGTTTGGTATGTAATAATTTTTATAATAAAAAAACAGGATTAACTTTAACTTGCCAATTTAATTTAGGTTCTTTTACTTCTCAAAGTAACATAATGGGCCGCCAATTGCAAAACGTACAAGAAATGCACGACAATTTTACAGAAGAGCAGCATCGTTTTTATCACACCTACTTTAAACAGTATAATATCTATCTCTCCTTCTTAGTTCCTCCTGTAGAACCTCAAAAAATCAAAGATGAAGACCTGTATAAAGTTTTTGAGGGAGCTCTGCTGGACAAATACCCAAATAGTGTCTATAAACACGAACCTTTGAGATATAAATTCTACCATTTTCTTTTCAAGTATAGTCCTGTATTTTTACGGGACTATTTAATTGTTAAATTTATGCAAATGCCAGAATATGAACAGAACTCCCCCAGTGATGAAGATTTTGAGGATTTACCTTGTGATTGCGACTAAAAGGAAATAGAAGAAAATTAGAGAAATATTTATTTTTAGGGAAAACATGTTGCCAAATTATCTTTGTTTTGTGTGCCACAGAAACAATCACAAACAAAAGTAATTTCAGCAATAAGGTGAAACCTCATATTAAATCCTAATTTAATGAATCATATGTGATTCAAACCTAATGTACAAATAATTTTTTGGTTATTTATGTGCCATAATAAACCATGTATGTATTACAATGATTATTATTTTTAATGGTACATGTAGTAATTTAAAATGGCTTTTTCGTAAATTTACCTTTGAAGCCATCAACTAAAAAAATATTAGGCTGTCGAAAGAGAATTGAGCTTTTTAAAGTCAAAATTGAGACTTTTGATCGAGACAATTTTTTTTAAATATTTCGAAAGAACTTTATTAACCAAATACGTGCCATTTTGTTCAATGACCTTCTGCTAGAAACACCATCATCCCGTAACTGTAGAACTTCTATGGTTTATGGCCAAAAAATTCCCACAAGTGGTTTTCACAGACCTCTTTGAAATTAACTTAACTGCTTCAAAAAGGAATCAATTTTGTTACATTTCTGTAAAGATTCGCAGATAGAAATTCGACTGAGTAAATTTTTTAGCATCAAATCATATAGAACCCAAACATCGAGTTTCTTTTTGTAACCAGCTTTTTCCAAATGGTTTAAAAGTATTTGGTGATGGATGTTTAGTTCCTTGATAATCTCATGGCTACTTACATGCCGGTCTTGCCCAATTTTTCCCAAAATTCTATTAACTTTTTCTGTCATTGGTCGACCAGTGCGAAGTGCATCTTTGACATCAAAATATTCAGAACGAAAGCGACTGAATCTTCTGCTTTTGCTTTCGATAACGGATTATGACCATAAACGGCAAAAAATTTTTCATAGGGCTGTGCAACATTTGTGTTTTTATCGAAATAAATCATAATTCAAGGCTAAATTAAGTCTGAATAAAAGAATTCCAACAGTTTTTGCACGTCTACTACTGTCAAATGTCAGCTTTCGACTGATGCTAAGTATGACCCGATGCGACTTATTACCTGAGACGTCTAAGCTATCTAATGACAAAAAGGTTCATTACTTTTTCGACAATCAATTATATAGTTTTTCTAATGGTCATCTACACAATTATGTGAGTTTTTTAAATTTTACTCATGCCTTTAAATTAATTTAAGGACAGCATCTATTAATTCTTAACAATCGCTAATAAATAGACCTGTCTGTTCTTGTCTGTCTTACAAATTGACGTAAAATTTCACCTCGACTTAAGTGCCGATGAGTATTAGAAAAAACATATATTTCCAAAATACTCACGTTATAAATTCGAATAAATCCATTAGACTATTATGGAAACCAAAGTTGCTGTTTATGTGATTGTATGTTTAATAATTTAATAAATTCACAAATGTAGGAAACTATTGAGATTAGATCTTGTTAAGTTAAATTTGAAGTAGATTTTACTTAAAGTAAATTTTTAGAAATTTCCATTTTATCTTTTTGTATTTATAGTAATTTATTGTAATAGTAGTATTTCACGGCTACTCAAGGTACAAGAATTAGGAGGTTTCTAATAAGTTACTATTGATAAAGATATTAATACAGATATTAATAAGGTGTTGAATCTATAGTACGGTACAACAATATTTTTTGTTCTGCATCATTTATAAATGTTTTGTTCTTTGAATTTTTAAGGTATATTCTTGTATGGCTGCAAACAATTTTTAGAAGAAATAAAAAAAAATAGATTAAAAGAATATTTATTTAAATGTTATAATTTATTTAGAATATTGAAATTACAATAGATTCAATATATTTGAAGTAGTGCCTACGGTGACTTTCCTAAACGAAACGTGATGTGCATTTGTTTTCTGCATGAGGATTGCTATTGAAACCTCTTATGTGATCTGAAGATCAGACAAAAAGCAATAATTTGTAGTGCTCCTAATTTATGACAACTAAATACCGTTTTATTGTTTACTCACTACCTTGTGTTATTATTGTGTTAAGGATTGTTTTTATATTTTAAATAAGTACAAAATTACTAATATATTGTTTTAGATTGAGAAAGATTTTCTTTTGTAACATTAAGTTATCTACAGTCATACGTCATAATTTATATATATATATATATATACAGTAATACCCCGCTTAGCGCGACCCCGTTACGCGCGGTTTCACTATAACGCGAATTTCAAATTTCGCGCTCATGTAGTCATTAACTTCTCTATGGTCGCGGGGGGATCCCCGCTTTCTCTGAATATTCTCTTTGAAGAATTGGGAATTCCCTGTCCTTCGACTTTGTTCTATGGGATTTCCTCGTTCGTTTCGTGTGTTCATTTGTTCCGTAATGTTAGTTCGGTCGGCTGGCAGTTTTGTTTTAATATTTATTGGAGATACATACATACATAATTTAACCCTACGTTAAAAATGCCGCCTGTAAAGAAAAAAGAGCGTAAAAGCGTCACTTTGGAATTGAAGATGAAAGTGTTAAGAAGAATGGAAAATGGAGGCAAAGCAACAATTGTTGGGAGAGATTTTGGACTCTCAGAATCGACTGTGAGAACGATTTATAAAAAATCGGGAAAAAATTAAAATCTCCAGCGAAGGTTCAACACCTATAAGTGCAACAAAACTTTCTCGTTCGAGATCATCTATCTTAGAAAGAATGGAGAAATTACTGTCAGTCTGGATCGAAGATTTGAATAAGAAGAACACACCACTAAGTCAAGATCTCATATGCACAAACGCAAAATCTTTGTATGAGATGCTGAAAACAAAAGAAGGAGAAGGGAGTGCCACTCCGACTTTTGCTGCCAGCAGAGGCTGGTTCCATCGGTTCAAGCAGCGTTCTAATCTTCACAATATCCACATAACAGGCGAGGCGGCCAGCGCGGACATTCAAGCTGCAGCTGAGTTTCCAGACAAGTTTCAAGACTTCGTTAGACGAGAGAAAATTCCTGCTTGTCTCATCTTCAATGTTGATGAGACCGCACTTTACTGGAAAAAAATGCCATCTCGAACATTCATTTCTAAGGAAGAACGTCAAGCCAGTGGTTTCAAAGCTGCGAAAGATCGACTAACACTTCTGCTGGGTGGTAATGCCACTGGTGATTTCAAACTGAAACCTTTACTAGTGTACCATTCAGAAACACCCCGTGCAATGCGAGGCACAGACAAGACAAGTCTACCAGTTGTGTGGCGATCAAACAGAAAGGCGTGGGTTACACGGGAAATTTTTCAAGAATGGTATTCTAATAGTTTTTGCCCATCAGTCAAATCATACTGTGACAGAAATGGGCTTGAACCTAAAGTTATATTACTCTTAGACAATGCCCCAGGACATCCAACCTCACTTGATACGCCCAGAGACTTAAAAGTGTACGTAAAGTTCCTTCCACCAAACACTACGTCAATATTACAACCTATGGACCAGGGAGCAATAGCAAACTTCAAAGCTTATTACCATCGCCGCACTTTTAGCCAACTAATTCATGAAACTGACGGGGAAGGAAGACAGTCTATGCGAGAGTGGTGGAAGTCATACAACATTATGAAGTCTATTCACAACATAGAAGAGGCTTGGAAGGAAGTTAAAATGAGTTGTATGAATGGGGTGTGGCGTAATCTTTGGCCAGATGTAGTGGAAGCACCTAGAAGAATTGTCCAGATGCAGAGACAAGTGCTTGAAGACATTGCTGCAATGATTGAGGGGTCTGAACTTGAAGATGTCACGGTAGAAGATCTCGTAGAACTTGTAGCAACGCACGACGATCCTATTAGCAATGAAGATCTGATCGAGTTACAGAATAATCCTATCTACGATGAGGAAGAACAAGTAGAAGAGAAAGTTTTATCTTCAGGGGAAATACAAAATGCACTTTCAAAAATTTATTCAGGTTTGGACATATTGCAGAGTATAGACAATAATGATGACCGTGTCTTGACCGTGTGTCAAACAATTAAAAACAGTGTTGGGTGTTATGAACGTATTTTACAAGAACGTAAACAAAACGTTACCCAAAAGACAATAGATGTATTTTTCCGTAAAAAATAAGAGTATGTATTGCATAAAGTGTTCTTAGAATTAAAGTGATTGATTAAAATGATTTGTATTTTTTTGTATTAAATTTTGACTATGTTTAATCATAAACCTCGATATACGCGAATTTCAGTTAACGCGATTTTTTTCGGAACGTATCCCTCGCGTAAAGCGGGGTATTACTGTATATATATATATATATATATATATATATATATATATATATATATATATATATATATATATATATATATATATATATATATATATATATATATATATATATATATATATATATATATATATATTTTATACATATATATATATATATATATATATATATATATATATATATATATATATATATATATATATATATATATATATATATATATATATATATATATATATATATATATATATATATATATATATATATATATATATATATATATATATATATATATATATATATATATATATATATATATATATATATATATATATATATATATATATATATATATAAATATAAATATAAATATAAATATATATATATATATATATATATATATATATATATATATATATATATATATATATATATATATATATATATATATATATATATATATATAAATATATAAATATAAATATATAAATATATAAATATATAAATATAAATATATAAATAATATATATATATATATATATATATATATATATATATATATATATATATATATATATATATATATATATATATATACATATACACAGTAGAACCCCGGTTATCCGGATAATCCGGATTTGTTTTTATTCATTCAAAAAATAAACACCAATACTTTAAAACCGATGTATTAACGTTTTTAACATATAAATAGGTATATAACACTTGGGCTGAAAAGTCCCGGGCCTAACACATAGATGGCGCTAGTTTTATTGCAGTCACCTTTTTTTCAGTTAATACTAACCTTCAAACGACAGCTGTTAAAATTTCATGATATTCTATTCATTAGTTTGTGAGTTATTGTGCTAAGAGTGACGCTACTTTTTATTATTTTCAAAACAATGGATCAAAAACAATTTCGTGTTTTAATTTTACACTGCTTCTTGATGGGAAAAAATACTGTTCAAGCGAAGCAATGGCTTGAAAAGTGTTATGGGGACTCCGCTCCATCAGAAACAACAATAAAACGTTGGTTTGCTGACTTCAAACGTGGTCGTAGAGACACCGATGATGCAGAACGCAGTGGACGTCCAAATGAGGCGGTAACACCAGAAAACATCAAAAAAATCCATACAGTCGTTTTGAATGATCGAAAAGTGAAGTTGCGTGAGTTAGCTGACATCGTAAAGATATCAAAAGAACGTGTTGGCTTTATATTGCATGAGCATTTGACTATGAGAAAGCTCTGTTCAAAGTGGGTGCCGCGTTTGCTCACTGTTGATCAAAAACAAGAACGTGTTGATGATTCTGAGCAGTGTTTGGCCATGTTTAAACGTAACAAACCGGAATTTTTGAGCGTCGATATGTGACAATGGATGAAACATGGATCCATCACTTCACTCCGGAATCAAAACGATCGTCATCTGAGTGGACAGCAACTGGTGAACCTCGTCCAAAGCGCCCGAAAGCACAACAATCGGCTGGAAAGGTTATGGCCTCGGTATTTTGGGATGTGCGTGGTGTAATATTCATCGACTATCTTGAGAAAGGAAATACCATCAACAGTGAATATTATATAGCGTTATTGGAGCGTTTGAAGGCCGAAATTGCAAAGAAACGACCGCATATGGCAAAAAAAAAAATTTTGTTTCATCAAGACAACGCACCGTGTCACAAGTCAATCAAAACAATGGCAAAACTACATGAATTGAACTTCGAATTGCTCCCACATCCACCGTATTCACCAGATTTGGCTCCCAGCGACTACTGGCTGTTCGCAGACCTGAAAAAAATGCTCGCCGGTAAGAAATTTCGCACGAATGAAGAGGTTATCGCTGAAACTGAGGCCTATTTTGAGGCAAAAGATAAATCGTTCTACAAAAGTGGTATTGAAATGTTAGAGCGGCGCTGGAATGATTGCGTTGCTCTTAATGGAGATTACGTTGATGAATAAAGCTAATTTTGAACCAAAAAAACCGTGTTTTCTTTGTTAGGCCCGGGACTTTTCAGCCCATGTGTTACATTATAAAACAGTGAAATAGGTATATTGCATCTTCTTTTTCTCGCTGCAATGTTTCTCCATCTATTAAGAAGAAGCGAATCATCCGGTGGGGTTGCGTCTGGTTGTTGTTCAATATACCTCAAAGCTTTTTCCAAAGAAGCAAAACCTTCTTGATAAGAGATCTTAGTGGGAGACTGTTCATCCACCGCCGCTTCGTCATCGTCATCTGATTTTTCGGTTTCCTGAAAGGCATTTGTTATTTCTTTAATACTCATTTCTTCTTCTAAATCATATGCTGTAATCCATTCAACAACATCGTCTCTCGTCACATTTTCGCAACCTTTTAATTTTTACATTAATTCAAATAAACTTTTTTCTTTTTTTTCTATCTCGCTATCAAAATTTGAGCAGGACATTTTCCATGGCTTCTCAATTTCAAAGCTAATTCATTTAATGGAGTATCATCTTCACTGTCATTATAGTCCTCAAAATCAATAACTTTTGACCAAGATTTTTGAATAGTGGTAGTACGCACAGAATCCCAAGCTTGACTTACCCAGTAAATAACATTTTTCAGTGTAACCTTTCTCATCCCATTGATAATATCCTCCTTTTCTGTGTATTCTAACAGATGTTAAGATATAAACGCCTATAATTTGTTTTAATGTTTTCAAGGATGCCTTGATCCATTGGTTGCATTATGCTGGTTACATTTGGAGGAAAAAATTTTACAATTTCGCCCACATGAAGTCCTTCTCCTGGGTGAGAGGGGGCATTATCCATTCACAAAATTGCACACACCAGTTAGTAAATAAGGTCGCATCCATCCATGCGCTCTTCTGACTTTTGTAATAGACTGGTAGGGCTTTGGGCGAGATGTCTTTTAAAGCTCTTGGACGTGCAGACTTGCCAATCACCATCAGTGGGATTTTGTGCTTGCCAGATGCATTGGAACATACCATTATAGTTAATTTTTCCTTACTTCGTTTGTGCCCAGGAGCTGATTTTTCCTGTCGAGATGCCAATGTTTTTGATGGCAGCATTTTATAATTCAGACCAGTTTCGTCACAGTTGTAAATTTGATCACATGTGTATCCACAATCTTCGATTTGCTTTTTAAAGTTCTGCTTAAACTTCTCAATTGATGACACATCAGCAGAAAGTTTTTCACCACATAAAGTCAGTTATCGTACACTGTACCGCCATCCAGAACTGGCGGTAAACTGATCTATCCCTGGGAATTGCCTACTAATCATTATTGCTTTCTGTTGTAAAATTGGACCTGATAGAGGCACATCTTTTGATCTCTGTTGAATGAATGAATGAATAAAGCTTCGTTAACCTTTTCATAGTCGCCGGTTTTCATTGATTTTTTTCCTGAGGATGAGGAGGCTTGATTTATACACCACTCTTCTATTTTTGTGCGGTTTCTTTCCCAATCTCCATCTGTTACCTCGCCTACTCCATAATCTCGTGCAACAACTTTAATTGTCTCTCCCGCTTCAATTCTTCTGATGGCTTTTAATTTTTCTTCAATAGGAACGACGAATCTTTTACGCTTATTTTGCTCCATTATAATACAACAAACAAAAATTCAAACAAAGCAGTTCGTATTAATTACACTTAACTACCAGAACTCCAACCAAATAAATTATGTGAGTATACTTGTACTTCTCCGTAGTAAACGCTATAACGCACTGCATTCACGCAAATTTACATGCTGAAAGAGTCCAAAAACATAAATAGGGGAACCCCTCACACGGGCCAGGGAGATTCCCCGAAGCCCCGACGATTTTAAATGGAAATATGTACATACATGTACATATTTTAGAAGCTCGGTTAATACGCAGCATAGACGCGCGTACCTCGGATAATCAGGTTCTTAGATTGGCTCGGTTAATCCGGAGCTCGGATAATCGCGACAAGGTTAATCAGGGTTCTACTGTATATATATATATATATATATATATATATATATATATATATATATATATATATATATATATATATATATATATATATATGTATATATATATATATATATATATATATATATATATATATATATATATATATATATATATATATACATATATATATATATATATATATATATATATATATATATATAATATATTATATATATATATATATATATATATATAATATATATATATATATATATATATATATATATATATATATATATATATATATATATATATATTATATATATATATATATATATATATATATATATATATATATATATATATATATATATATATATATATATATATATATATATATATATATATATATATATATATATATATATATATATATATATATATATATATATATATATATATATATATATATATATATATATATATATATATATATATATATATATATATATATATATATATATATATATATATATATATATATATATATATATATATATATATATATATATATATATATATATATATATATATATATATATATATATATATATATATATATATATATATATATATATATATATATATATATATATATATATATATATATATATATATATATATATATATATATATATATATATATATATATATATAGTTCTACAAAAAAGTGCGCGACAGCATCTATCTACAAAGGTTAACCCAAATTATCGAAGTAAAGATATTAAAAACTGGTCAAGTGCAAATTGAACTTGTACAATTAATGTTCCGTACGTTGACTGCTTTTAAAATAAAAAATTTTGTTACGGTGGTATAAAATGATTAGTGACTTCACAAAACACACCCCAAAGGAGTTTTCAACAAAGTTTGTTTCCAATCTTTACTGAAAACTGATGACCTTGAAATTTTTGTTTTTTTTTTATATACCAAATAAATTATTTAAGGTAATGCACTCGTGATAATTTTCGTTCAATCTACACCCCAGAATTTTTGATCAGTTCTTTTCGAGATAAGGTGGGGGGACAGCGATTTTTCGCGACTTTTTAAATATAATACAAAGAAAAGTGAGTCCAAGTACTACCTTATATATATATATTTTTTACTCGTGTTTTTACAAGCCTTCATTTGACACCACACTCGACGACCTAGTAAAAAAAATTTTTTTTCACTTCCGATTTCACCCCCCAAAACTAAACCCTTAAATCAAAATTTAACTTTCAAAACTAAACGGCTTTGATGAGGCCGTCAATTCCTATATTATTACCAAATTTCAACTTTCTATGACAATAGTTTCGGAGAAAATCGGGTGTGACAGACATACAGACAGACACCGAAGTCATCTTATAAGTGTTCCGTACGGAACACTAAAAATAAATGTTTTAAAATACTTCAACTAAAGAGAATAATTTAGGTAGAAAAATATAAATCGTTATTAAATTAAATGCCTTCTTTGTATTGTGCACTTCACGAAGATAAAAACTTGTCTTTAAATTGAAACATTTAGATGAATAGTTTAGATTTTACAAGAGTGTTTCTGTACTCGCGCCGCCCACAAAGTGATTTTAAAAGTAGAGGCTCCCGTAATATTGCTAATTTAAATCCACCAAAATTATGATATTCTGCTGCAAAATCTCATGTATTTTCTTATATGCATTTTTTGTCCATTTTTGAACCCACTCCGGTGTATGTGCGCATGCATAGGGGTAAAACAGTGTAGCCAACTCTACGTGAAAATGTATTTTTTTCGACTGAAGATTCATCGTCGTCGAGGTGTGTATGTGTGAGTGGGTGGTGTTGGTTATAGGTAAAACGGGCGTTAATGAAAATAGCGATGAGGAGTTGGTTGAGTAAAAGGTCCCTATTATGGCGATGGGGGTATACTAGACTCGGTTAAAAAGTTTATTGTAACGATTAGGTTTATTGTCCGAATTGTCTTGGTTATATTTTAATGTGTAATGGGAGTAGGTTAGATGTAAAAAAGGCGTTGATGATGTTAGTAGTTTTTCTTTGATAAAAAGTTGGTCAAAAAGGCATTAGAGAGGGTTACTGGCGTACTATGCACTGGAGGAATTCTACAATGATCGACTGGAATAGGCATATAACAGTAGTTGAGTGGTTGGCATTTGGGTTGACTTATGTGTAAATTTTATTTCTTTTATTTGTTGTTTTTTGTTAAAAAAGATTGTCAAAACGGTCTAATATGAGTTTTTTTTTTAATAAAAAGTACTGGAAAAAGGCGTTATATGAGGGTGGAAGAAGGTGCGATCGTCGGACCAAAAAGTTCTTAGGTGTTTTTTTTTGTTTAAAAGATGTTGAAAAAGAAATTATATGGGGTTAGCAGTAAGATCTAGTAGCAGCAGCACCAACAGCACTTGAAAATGCCAAATGAGATTCGGCGAAACGTCGTGCAAATTCATTGTTAGACGAGCGGTTTGAAACCGGTAATTTTAATATATATATTTACATATATATAAAGGGTGTTTTTTATAGAGGTATAAAACTTTAAGTTGGCAACACATTTTTAACTGGCGGCCATTTTGTCAGCTGTCAAGTGATTTATGTTTAGTTTGGTTTGACATTTCAACATGAATAGACTGACGCCTGAACAACGCTTCCAAATTGTGCAAATTTATTTTGAAAATCATGGTTCTGTTCGAAATACGTATAGCGCACTACGTCCATTTTACGGTCAACATAATCGTCCATCAGAGCAATTAATTCGATTAACTATGGAACGTTTTCGCACCACGTTTACTCTAAATGATAATACGCATCCACAGAGACGTCGTACAGTGCGTACAGAAGAAGTCATTGCTGCTGTAGAGTGTAGCGTAGAGGAAGACCCGAATCAGTCTATCCGCCATCGTGCACAGGAATTGGATATGTGTCCATCCACTTTATGGAAGATTTTGCGGAAAGATCTTGGTTTGTGTGCTTACAAAATCCAACTCGTGCAACAAATGAAGCCACACGATCACCTAGCAAGGCGTAGATTCGGTGAATGGGCCCAAAACAAGATTGCCGTTGATCCCGATTTTCATAAGCGAATTTTGTTTAGCGATGAAGCTCACTTTTGTTTGAATAGATACGTCAATAAACAAAACTGCCGTATTTGGAGTGATGATAATCCTCAAGGGTATGTTGAGACACGTTACATCCAGAAAAACTGACTATTTGGTGTGCTTTATGGGCTGGTGGAATCATTTTTCCGTACTTCTTTAAAAACGATGCTGGTCAGAACGTTACAGTCAATGGTGACCGCTATAGAGCCATGATTACTGACTTTTTCGTTCATCAATTGAACAACCATGATGTGCAGGAGCTGTGGTTTCAACAAGACGGCGCAACATGTCACACAGCTCGTGCCACAATTGATTTATTGAAGGAAACGTTTGGTAACCGCATAGTTTCACGTTTCGGACCCGTGAATTGGCCTCCAAGATCGTGCGATTTAAAGCCGCTAGACTATTTTCTGTGGGGATATGTGAAGTCGCTAGTCTACGCCGATAAGCCCGAAACGATTGACCACTTGGAGGACAACATTCGCCGCGTTATTGCCGATATACGGCTACAAATGTTGGAAAAAGTCATCGAAAATTGGACCTCCAGATTAGACTACGTCCGAGCCAGCCGTGGCGGTCATATGCCAGAAGTCATATTTAAATTATAATGCCAGAAGATTATCTTTCGAATAAAGTAAATTTCATGTCAATTTAAAAAATTCATCTTGGTTTTATTCCATTTCAAAGTTCTATACCACTAGAAAAAACACCCTATATATATATATATATATATATATATATATATATATATATATATATATATATATATATATATATATTGTAACTTTTGAAAAAATGTTGCCCCAAGCTTGGGCGTAATTTTGTAAGGTGTGAACTTACCCGCTTTTTGAGGCGTCATTTTTAATTGCGCCCCACCTTAATTTCTGATAATGAATCGAGTGAACCCTGATTTTAAAAGAACTAAAGAAATTAAACACACACTAGCTCAGTTTTCTTTGGTAGAGAGATATGGGTAAGAGATAATTTTTGTACGTCTTTTTGGATTTATTTTCTATTTTTAAAAAGCTTCAGTTGTACAAGTTTTTTGGGCACCATTCATTTTAAAATAGAAAGGATCTAACTTCAGTTAAAAAAATGAAAAAATACTGAAGGGTTTTTATGGGTATTACTAAAAAGAATTAGTCTAGTACAACTTATCCCGAAAAGAAAAATAGGTATTCAGTGAGACACTAGCTTTAATCAACAAAAAGAAAATTTATTCATGTTTTTAAAAATAAAAAGTTCTAACCTTTGCAGTTCTACAAAAAAATTCTAGCCTAACTAGTAGTTATTACATTTAAATTTTGAACTATGACTACCCCCGAAGACGAAAAATAGTGCTTTTCACTTCACTTTTTAGTCTGTTTAAATTGCTGTTAAGGCACTACTCAGGGATAGGTCTATTGAAGGATGTTTTGGTAACTTACTGTTCTTATTCCGGCTTCGATGGAATACGACCGATTTCACACTTTTCTAGTAAACACTTAGAGAGCCCACTACGGCTTTTCGTTAAGAAACTGGTACTTTACTTAGCTCGCATGATGGTTGTTATGAGCTTTTTCTCTAGCTCAGTCGAAGGAAGCCTACTTGGCGGCTCCGATGCAATTAGCCTCGCCTACTCGGCTTGATGGTACACAGCCCACTTGGCGGTTCGGTGGAAATGACCCAGATTTTCGTTCACCGGACTCTTAAATAAACCGTGCGAACTCTGCCTGTAATATGGCGACGCCGGAACCAAAACCGGATACAAATTTTTCACCAATCCCGGCGTACCACAAATTCGATGGATTCGGTCGGCAACCCGCACTGCACAGTATATACCGAACGTCTTGGAATCTCTGTTTAATATACCGTTCGATACAAAAAAAATGAAAGTAAGTACAATTTGAAGTGAAAAATCAGTAACATTACATGGTCTTAAAATCTAGGAAAAAATGAATGTTACATTTACCCCCTTCCAAAAAGAAATAGACTACACTAGTCTATTAAACTTAGGCTACTTATGAAAAGGTACAAAGGGGTACACTATCACTTAATACTAAGGTCAGAACTTAAAACAAAAGTACAAACTTCGGACCTTACCACTAGACTTAACTTAATTACGCACTAATATTAAGTACAATGGAAACCAAATGAAAATCTTTGCAAGTACACAAGAATCTTATAACTAGACCTAACTTAATTAAGCACTAAGGTTAAGTACATCAAAAAGTAAATAAAAATCCTTGCATGAACATAAGAAATACCTGTTCAAAGTAACAATCGCGGTCTTCTTATATAAAAGAATCAGCTCTGTTATTGTTACCAAAACAAAAAAAAATTTAACTTTGTCTAGACTCTTGTCTAAATCAAAAAAAGTGAACTGAAATAAAATATGAACACCCCCCTTAAAATATTTTAAGGATTGTCTGAAAATTTTCTATATCAGCAAAAGAAATTTAGAAAAATTCTTAAATAAAGAAAAATAAAAAAATGATTCTAGTGCAAACACTTACACTAAAAAGAAAAAAGTCTTGTCAGACCATTTAGCACTAGGCCAAAAAAAAAAAATATCTGGATAAATATCCAGACAAACGCTCGGGAAAAATCGCCATCCATGCTCTAGCTCATCACTAAGAGAACATTCTAAATCTAGTATCACTACTAGTCGCACTCAGAGAATAATCGCAGTCTATAACGCAATGTCGACGTCCTAAGACATCCAGACATGCTAAAATCGCTAGGGAAAACTCTACATCGCGCAATGTCGACGTCCTGAGACATCCAGACATGCAAAAATCGCCAGGGAAAACGCTCTGGTTGATCGCCAGAAAACGCGTCAGCTCATCGCCAACTAAACACTCTGGTATATCGCCAGAAAAAAAACCTCGGCTCCTCGCCAAGAAAACACTCTGGTATTTCGCCAGAAAAAACCTCGGCTCCTCGCCAAGAAAACACTCTGTAAATAGTCCTCGACTACACAAAGTCTGCGTTCTAAAAGAACAATCTCGCCATTAACATAGTGAGCAGCTATAAAAGCTAACAATATCACTATAGGCACAGTGAATAGCTATAAAAGCTAAAATTCACTCTAAACACAGTGAATAGCTATAAAAGCTAAAATTCACCAAACTGAATGATCCTGCTTCAAAAAGCAATGTTCACTAAGAACAGAATGATTAGTCTGCGCACAACTAACATTCAAGGAAACATTCCCAACATAACTATATGAGACAGCAAGTCTCGAAATAGGACCTCCCTAAAGTCATAATCCTAAATATAGGAGTCCATAAGCAAAACGACTCAAAATCTCGCATTTTGAGCACATGCCCTCAGGCAACCAACATACACTGAAATATATACAGAACTATATACAGAAATATATACAGGAGTTCAAATCCCAAACTCTTGGTTATGATAACTCCATACTGAGCTTGGTGAAAGCTCTTAGCAAAAGCTAATCAAATCTTCGGCACATCGCACCAAAGTGACAAATCTGCCTAGAAACATGAGCCGGAAAAAACGCCCTCCGTCATTCTTCAGGATGGCTAGACAGAGATATAAAACTTAACCAGCATTGCGCTCCTCCAAGTTGCATGAAGAACCCTCGTGTACTGGTCTCGCCCTAGAACAACAACGAAAAACATTCAATCCATCCCACATAACAGGAGACAAACACCTCACCACGATATACTGAATGGTGGAGACAATAAAATACGGAAATGGTGACCCTGGAGTCCACCAACAAAAGGGAGTAGATTATAGCATCCACTAAACTAAAACGGTGTCTACCACACCACCATAAGTCAAAAAAAATTTAATCATTAGGGTGTTCCGAAACACACTACTGCCAACAGCCTGTCACCACTAATAGGCTAATTGGAGCTGAGGTCGACTACAGTAGCTAGGCTCTCCTTTGGCTCAAATAGAAATAGCCATTGGGTAACAAAACCTCTAAAGGTCCCAAAGGTCAAACGTTCACCCCCCATAGACTACCCTTCCAATCAGTCTGTTCCTCAGGAAGACTAACTCCCTGCCAAACGTCGTAACGGCATCTGTTAGCACCCGGTGCATCACAGCCTGTAAAAAGAAATAACTCATGGGATACAACCTAAAAGGTTTACAAGGTTAGCTTAACCAAGCTTCTAACGGAAATTTCCAAAAAAACGAAAATGAGCTTAAAAAGCTACATGAAGCAAAAATTTCTCTATTTTTCGGTGGCAACGCAACAAAACTTTTGAAGACGACAAGAGCTTTTCCAGCTTAATCAGAAACAAGAAGAAAACATCGTTGACAGCTAGAATATTTGATCATGGTGTTAATCGTCTTCCTAGACAATGGCCTCTAGAAGAAACTGCTACAGGTATCAGGCATAACCGTTTTCTGTCAGCCCAAACTTCTAGATTATCTGGTGAAAATCTAAAAATTCGGTTAGGAATCTTCCTTCACTGCGCTTAGCCTCTCTTGACAAGGTTCTCATCTCGGTATCAGATTTTCATCATTTCTTTGTGAAACGACTGTCTTACTCTGCTCTCATCTCCTGTAAATGATCAGCCTTTAGTTATCCTGCAGAACTTCAATTTTCTATCAATCTGATAGTAAACCGAAAAAACTTAACATACGCCTATGAGTCCATGCAAAAAAAATTTTTAAAAAAATTAGTGACTCAAAGGTAACGTTTAAACGGCTCTGAAAAAAAATAGAAAATACCCTCAGTTTGTCAATTCAGAAGAAGATCTAAATCAAAATAATCCAAGTCTTAGACTTACTGGATAAACCAAAATCAATTTACTCTTAATTGCACCCAACATATACCACTAAGGTAATAGAAATACACCCACTCGGGTAACAAACTTTGAAATTGCTCATAAAAATTTTGACTCTACATCACACTACACGAGCTACATCTTGCGCTTGTCCTAACTCAAGATCACCTTGGATTGCCTCTAATCAAAATTTCGCTTCCAAGTGTCAAGAACTGGATATTATTTGGGGTCATAAGCAAATCAAATCCCGCGACCACCGACATACCAGTCTTATGATATATCCTGAGTGTGACTCTTTCGCAAGCTCGCAACAGCTGAGTCGATGCTAAACATCAACTACAATCAACCTAAGTTTGGATATGATCAGTACCCAAAACCTTAGCAAAAAACTATAAAAGTAAGCTATACTCTGCTCAACTTTTATAACAGTCAAAAAAAAAAAAACGAGGTCGTCACCTCTACAGAGCAACATCAAAAAAAAATTTAAGCAATTAAGATAATGTAAATATAAATTATTCTTCTCCTGACAAACTTTCATTAGGGTTAGGTTCATTGAATGGTTTTAAGTCTTTAATATGCCATCGTCCTATTTTAGTCCCATCTAAATTAACTAAACCATAAACTAAGTCTGAAATCTTTTCTCTTATCACGCAATGCACATACTTAGGTACCAACTTAGATGTGAATTTATCAGCTGCACTGGAAAGAATTTTATTTTTTCGCCAAACGTGATCACCTATATTAAAGGCAAAATCCCTTTTTCTAAGGTTGTAAGACTTACTGTTCCGTTCATAAGCCTTATGTATCCTACTACGCACGTCAGTGAAAATATCCTTTAAACCCTTTAAATTTTCGGCATACTCACCCCTGTTACCCGGAATTATTTCGCTGTCAACATTGACATCCAAATCTAAGTTTTTATAATATGATCCAGATAGAGGTATATGTCTGCCGTAAACTAAGAAAGACGGTGTGAACCCTGTTACTTCGTGTCTTGCGGTATTTATCGCTTGTTGGATTTTGGAAATATTGCCATCCCAAGTGTCATGTGAATCCACGTAACTTCTTAAAGCGGTCCCGACTGTTCGGTTATTACGTTCCACAAAATTACATTGGGGAGAGTACACGGGATTAAAACGGATGTTAAAACCATAAGTTTCACTCAAGCTCTTAAAACTTTTAGAGGTAAACTGAGTACCGTTATCGCATATTAAGAGCGATGAGACCCCGTGGATTAGAAAGACATTATTTTCCAAAATTCTCTCTATATATCCAGCTTTAGAGCTTTTCAAAGGAAATAGCATGGTATACTTTGTAAACCAGCAAGAAACCACGAGAAGCCATTTATTTCCCTTTTTTGAACGGGGGAATGGGCCTACTAGATCAGCTGCTATGACTTGAAAGGGGTAATTAACCGTTTTCTCTTTTTTTTCCCATCAGTCCCATAGGTAGTGTATTTGGAGATTTCTGCGCTCCACATACTTCACAAGTCCTCACAAACTTTACGATGTCAAAACGCATTTTTGGCCAATAATACTGTTCCTGAACCCTGTGAAGAGTTTTATAAAAGCCAAAATGACCAGAAGTAGGAGGAGTGTGACACATGTCTATAACTTCCTCTCTCTGTGGTTTAGGAACTAGTATTTTCCACTCGGGTACATTAACTTTTAAAGGCAACTGGTTTGGGATAAACTTGTACACGAAATCATTTTCCACTTTCCACTGCGGAAAATTTTCAGGAAATTCTTTGATTTGCTGCCGTAAATTGTCGTACCATGGATCTATGCGATCTATGTCAACTATATCGATTCTTACGCCAATCTCTGCATTAAGACTGTTTTCGTCCGCTGTATGATCTGGGATTCTTGACAAAGCGTCAGGAATAACATTGTGGACTCCTTTTCTATGAATTAAATTAAATGTATGTTGTCTCAGCCTAATCGCCCAACGCGCTAGTTTGCCACTAGGGTTTTTAATAGAATTAAGCCACAATAAACTATAATGATCTGTTATGACCGTGAAAGGAACACCTTCTATGTAAGGTCGAAACTTTTCGATGTTAAAGAGTACTGCTAAACATTCTTTCTCAACAACCGAATAGTTACGTTCAGCCTTTGATAAAGTTCTACTGGCATACGCTATCACTCTTTCCTCACCATTGATTTTCTGTGTTAGGACGCCCCCTAAACCGGTATTAGAAGCATCGCTAGAATATAAAACTGTTGGGAAAAATCTGGTTGGGATAAAATTGGAGCTGAAACCAATAGTTCTTTAATCTTTATAAAAGATTCTTCGGCTGCCTTTGTCCAATCTATCGATTGTCCTTTTTTTCGTCCTTTCAAAAGATCATTAATAGGCGACAACAAGGTAGAAAAATTCTCGATAAAACGTCTATACCATGAACACATTCCTACGAAGCGCTTAACTTCCGTAGTATTAGTAGGTCTCGCATAATTAACCATGCTTGCTACTTTATCCGGATCGGTACGCAAAGAATTTGAGCCTACAATATAGCCTAAAAACTTTAGAGAAGTTTTGAAAAAATCACATTTGCTCAAATTTATCGTCAGTCCGGCCTCTTTCAATTTATCTTTTACTTCTTTAAGTAAGCGTATATGCGATTCGAAGTCCTCCGATGTTACTAAAATATCATCTAGATAGGTAAAAATATGTGGCTCATATTTCGGACCAAATATAGCGTCCACTAAACGTTGCTGAGTTTGAGCAGCGTTCTTTAGACCAAACGGCATAGTGACGAACTGAAATAGACCTCGGCCTACTACTGCAAAAGCGGTCTTTTCCTTAGAGGATTTGTCTAAAGGAATTTGCCAGAATGCCTTTCTAAGGTCTATCGAGGATACATACTTAGCATTCCTGAGTGATGTCAAAATTCTGTCGATGTTCGGTAAGGGATAGTTATCAAATTTGCTGACCTCGTTGAGCTTTCTACCGTCAAAGCATAGACGATATCACTCCGAGTTTCAACATTTCGTCTAACTCCTTACAAAATTCTGTCGATGTTCGGTAATGGATAGTTATCAAATTTGCTGACCTCGTTGAGCTTTCTTCCGTCAAAGCATAGACGATGTCACTCCGAGTTTCAACATTTCGTCTAACTCCTTATTTAATACTTTTGACATATACGGAGACATGGCGAAGGGCCTTGTCTTTACAGGACTGGCATCAGCTGTATCTATAGACATGTTGATTTTATTCGTTCGGCCTAACCTATCTTTACTACTTATTTCATTGAAAGAGCTTATTACTTTTTCTGCTTTTAAGCGTTCCGTCCGCGAGAGATCTTCTAGGGTACATAGACGCGAGAAAAGGTTTTCTAAAGAACTTTCTGAATAACAATCTTTAAAACTTGTTTGAGAGTTGACTTCTAGGGACTGTGGATACCACGAATTATTTTTAAAATTTACTAGAATTCCGAATTTTTTGTGCAAAATCACATCCTAAAACCAAAGTATGTGATAGAGAAGGTACTACTAGAGCAGAGATTACTAAACAATGACCATTGCAGACTAGCGGCAACTCAACCGTACCTAAAACTTTTAGACGGCTGCCATCTGCAGTGGTAACACTTCTATTTTTGACGTGGCATATTTTTATACTTAAACGACTTAAAATTTTTATACCATTCTGACCTACAACGGAGGCATTTGCACCAGAGTCAAATAAAGCCGAGAAATGGGCACCTAATAGATTTATCTCGATATGCGGTCTGTTATCTGAATATTTATGCACGAATAAAGGAGACATGTGACCATTTGGAGAAGCAGGAGTTTTAACTTGAGAAGGAGAATTTTTATTAGACAAAAAAATCAGAAACTTTTTGTAACTATTTAGTCCAATCTGATCTATTGGAATATTTCTTTACTTAAGGTCCTCGTTAGAATCTTTCTTTATCCGCGACCGGACGTTCTGAGAAAGTACGACGGATTTTCAGTTCATAGTCTAATTCATTTTCCAGTAGGTGATTGACTTTAAAATTGTAGGCTTCCATGTTAAATAAATACAATTTAAAAGAATTGTTTAAAAAGTCGTGAAAATATTTCTCCTGTGCTCCCAATAGTCAAAATAAAAAATATGTAAAGGCACTTAAAATATGTAAACTTCTTTACCAAACATTTAAAAAATCTTCAACAATTTCAAAAAAAATTTCTAAGTATCGCCTTGTATTAACATTCCTTTACTAAATATCTTAAGAATTTCCTATAAAAAAATCTCTAAATACCGTTTCGTATCAGCAAAGTATTTTTAATATTCATGCAAAACATAGGTGAGAAAAAAACGTACGGTTTTTTCTCTTCTTCGGTTAACCGCAAAATAAATCTAACAATGCGAAATTAAAGTCTACCAACACATCTGCTAATCTGAACTATAAAGCTAGCATTTAAGAAAAAAGTAGGAATCTCTTATCTTAGAGTCGATTAACAAAATTCAAATATCTGAACCACCATCGGATAAATTGAAATAAAAAAATTCTACAAATTTCCTGCTTTTGTCTTATTGCTATAGTGTAATTTCGTTTAATAAATATTATGAAATAAAAATATCTGCAAAGTTAGAGCTTTTACTTTGTTCGAAAGCTAGTACACTGAACCCTTTAAAAAATAAAATTCCAAAAGCCCCGCGTTGACAGCGCTATTTTGTAACTTTTGAAAAAATGTTGCCCCAAGCTTGGGCGTAATTTTGTAAGGTGTGAACTTACCCGCTTTTTGAGGCGTCATTTTTAATTGCGCCCCACTTTAATTTCTGATAATGAATCGAGTGAACCCTGATTTTAAAAGAACTAAAGAAATTAAACACACACTAGCTCAGTTTTCTTTGGTAGAGAGATATGGGTAAGAGATAATTTTTGTACGTCTTTTTGGATTTATTTTCTATTTTTAAAAAGCTTCAGTTGTACAAGTTTTTTGGGCACCATTCATTTTAAAATAGAAAGGATCTAACTTCAGTTAAAAAAATGAAAAAATACTGAAGGGTTTTATGGGTATTACTAAAAAGAATTAGTCTAGTACAACTTATCCCGAAAAGAAAAATAGGTATTCAGTGAGACACTAGCTTTAATCAACAAAAAGAAAATTTATTCATGTTTTTAAAAATAAAAAGTTCTAACCTTTGCAGTTCTACAAAAAAATTCTAGCCTAACTAGTAGTTATTACATTTAAATTTTGAACTATGACTACCCCCGAAGACGAAAAATAGTGCTTTTCACTTCACTTTTTAGTCTGTTTAAATTGCTGTTAAGGCACTACTCAGGGATAGGTCTATTGAAGGATGTTTTGGTAACTTACTGTTCTTATTCCGGCTTCGATGGAATACGACCGATTTCACACTTTTCTAGTAAACACTTAGAGAGCCCACTACGGCTTTTCGTTAAGAAACTGGTACTTTACTTAGCTCGCATGATGGTTGTTATGAGCTTTTTCTCTAGCTCAGTCGAAGGAAGCCTACTTGGCGGCTCCGATGCAATTAGCCTCGCCTACTCGGCTTGATGGTACACAGCCCACTTGGCGGTTCGGTGGAAATGACCCAGATTTTCGTTCACCGGACTCTTAAATAAACCGTGCGAACTCTGCCTGTAATATGGCGACGCCGGAACCAAAACCGGATACAAATTTTTCACCAATCCCGGCGTACCACAAATTCGATGGATTCGGTCGGCAACCCGCACTGCACAGTATATACCGAACGTCTTGGAATCTCTGTTTAATATACCGTTCGATACAAAAATGAAAGTAAGTACAATTTGAAGTGAAAAATCAGTAACATTACATGGTCTTAAAATCTAGGAAAAAATGAATGTTACAATATAAATATATATATATATATATATATATATATATATATATATTTATATATATATATAGCCATTTCAGATTTTTCAGGGCTTTTTCCTTCAGCATGCCGTAGTGGCTTTTACCACCGTAATGCCGTAGTGCAGTAACGGCTTAAGTTTGATGCCTTTTTCCAATCTTAAAATATTCTGCTCATCTAAGGCATTGCGGGTCAAAAAATAATTAGCTACCTAAATGAGACTAGGAGAGTAGTGGCTGAGAAAATATTTTGATGAGAATCTCACCAGGAGAGGCAAACTAGCTTATAGAAAACCCACGAGGAGAAGTCAAGCAGTAAGTCATAAGGACACCGGCTTAAATATCTCACTTCTTGTCTACAACGTGTGTTTCCAACGACTATACATCACGTGTAATCTGCGAAGTCGATTTTACAAATCTTTATATCGTGTGTTTTAAAGCCATTTGCTAAGAACTTAATAATTCCAACTCTGAGACTTTATGCAATAGTGTGCACTCTACAGTATACAAGGTTATTATTTAGGAGATGTAATTTTAAGAGTGTAATAAAAGCAGGAATTTTTATTTTGTTAATATTTAAATGTGTAATGTCTCACTAAACATCATGCTCGTTCTCTTCAGGACACTGTATAGGTTGTACGTAAAACTATTTTATTTTAACAACTAAATAACTTTTCAGTATTTTTTCATTTTTAGAGCTGCACTTCGAATATTTTTATTCTAAAAATTAATGGTGCCAAACTGTACAACCAAGTTTAAACAACTATAGAGACTATTTTCAAAAGACGTACAAAAATTAGCTGTTTCCATATTCTCTACCAGTAAAAAAAAAAACCAGCTAGCTTATATCTAATTTTTTAGTTCTTTCAGTGTTAATATCCACTTAATCCATTCTCAGAAATAACATATACATAAGAGGCAAATAACTGCTTCTATTTAATAAATAAAATATGTATTAAAAATAAGGAAAGTTGAGGCATTTTAAAATAGCGCCGCGAACGTGAGGTACAAAAAAGCCGCAACGAGAGAGGCGGTAAAAGCATTAAAACTCCT
>CM032446.1:226861732-227019232 GCA_019049505.1 Pachyrhynchus sulphureomaculatus
AGTTGCAATAATGGAGAAATTCTAATAATTATTTATAGTTAAAATATATGGGGTAACTTGGAATACATGGCAATTCATGTAATTCTCAAAAATGTCTCTAAAATTATGACTTTTTTTATTATTTCCTATTTGAATGTAAATAGTATTAAAAGAGGAAAGTTATATTTCAGTATTAAATATCTCCAAAATCCTTTCTCAGCTCAACTTTTTTAGTAAGTAATATCTTACCATAAATTACCGATCATTTACTGTATTGAGTTCTAATGCTTAGACTAATTTATTTATCATTGCAACCAAGTGAAATGATTATTTTAAGACTGTATGTTTAAAAAAAAAGTACTAGGTACATCACTTTATGGGAAGTAAAAGCATAAAATGTGTAACTATATATCATGATCAATTTTTTTTTTTAAATTGGACTTTGTGAGATATCTTAATTAAAAATTAAGGTTTGTCGGCTGCAATTCTGCTTTTTTACTTTTAAAGTTTTTATTTTCTCACTTTAGGATATCAGAGAAGTTAAAACTACTAGTTTTGACCATGATGATGACAAATATAAGAGAAGACCCTTTTCAGAATTAATTAGCACTTGGTGGAAGTAAGTAGCACTAGATTATATTTAGAAATATATAAGAATTATTTTACTATCTCTTAATTTTTTAAAGGAATAGTTTATGTATAAGTTGGTATAAAAATTTACAATTTTTGTAACTTTTTTTTGGTTAAAAATACATATTCATATGTCTATATCCATAATTATGCAATATGATGTCAACGGTTCTCAAAGGATTATATATTTTACAATATTTCTAATAACAAGTGCTTCCTTCCCTTCTTTTCTCAAGCTACCACATTAATTTTTTTCAACTGGGACACTCGGTATCTTTTTATTTTAGTATTTAAAGATCTTCATTACAAATTTAATCATAAATAGTTTGAATCTAGCTTCAAGAGTTCTCCTAATATTACTCACTTACTTAATCCTTAGCCATGATACCTTTCCTGTGTAGGCTGGTGTGAGTGGGTTGGGTTAGGTTGGGGTCTTCCATACTTCTCTCCATCTTTCTCTATTTCGCACTAGCCTTGTTGCCTCTTCCCACCTCACTCCCCTCTTCTCCATTGCTCCCCTTACTTCCTCTCTCCATGTTCTTTGTGATCTTCCTCAACTTCATTTTCTATTCTCTCTTGCTTCATACACTCTTCTTACCAGTCTTTCCTGTCCTATTCTTTGTATATGTCCAAACCACCTCAACTGACTTTCTTCTATTTTCTCCTGTATCTGCTTCATTTCCAGTATTTCCCGTATATTAACGTTTCTTATCCTATCCAGTCTTGCCCTTCCTTCAATCTGTCTGAGGAATCTCATTTTGATGCTTTGTATCTTACTTCTGTGACTTTGTGTTGTCGTCCACACTTTAGATCCGTACATAATTATTGGTGTCGCCACCCTTTTGAAGATTTGTAGTTTTGTTGATTTTGGTATTTCTTTTTTGCCTAGGAATATGTTCTTGATACTATTAAAGAGTTTCCGCGCTACCTTTGTCCTCGCCCTAATCTCTCGATCCAGCCCTCCATCCCTCGTCACTATTACACCCCATATTTGAAACTCCCCACCTGCCGTATCTTTTCTTCTCTTAGGTATATTTCATCTGTTTTGTTCTTCTTACTTATGATCATTGTCTTCATTTTTTTCACATTTATGCTCATATTCATGCATTCCAAGTTTTCGTTGTACACTTTTAGGCTTTCGTTCAAGTTTTTCTCGTTTTTGCGATCAATACCATATCGTCAGCGTATGTTATCGCCGTTATTCCAACTCTCTCCATGTTCCGGAACTCTTACCAGTATTTGTTTGTTTGCCTTTTTGCAGTTTTTATGGCCTCGTCCATCACTACCGAGAACAGCAGTGGACTCAGTATACACCCCTGTCTGACGCCTTTAGATATTTCGAAACTCTCTGACTTTTCATGTCTTACTCTAACATAACTTGTTTGTCTATATAGACATTTTATTCCATTTATTGTTTTTTCATCAATTCCTCTATTCTCCAGGGTCCTCCAGATGTCTTCTCTGTCTATTCTATCAAAAGCCTTTTCCAGATCTACGAAACGTAGGTGTATTTCTCCTGCGTCTCTTAGGACTTTTTCGCTCACTTGCCTGATTATGAAGTTGGCATGTCACCCCTCTGTTTGGTCTGAAACCAAATTGTGTGTCTTCTAGTGTTTCCTTCAGTCTTTTATCCTTTTCTCCATCACTCTTGCGTATAGTTTTCCTATTGCGTTGAGTAATGTGATTCCTCGGAAGTTATTACTGTCTTTTGTGTCTCCCTCTTTGTGTATGGGTACTACAATTCCCCCTTGCCATTCTTTTGGCATGGTTCCTTCCGTGTATATTTTGTTCATCAATATTTACAATATTTTTACCATTTCTTCGTTTCCGGCTTTTATCATTTCCACCGTTATGTTGTCCTGTCCCGGCGCTTTGCCTGCTTTCATTTTGCTTATTGACGCTTCTTCTTTGGTTATCTCTTCTTCATGTTCATCTCTCTCCCTCCCTTCGTCTGCTTCAAGTTGTTTGCTCTGTTTATTTGTTGTGTAATATCTCTCCCTTCTAAAAGGTTCTTGAAGTACTGATTTCTTGTTCTTCTGTTAATATTGTCCCTTGTTCATCTTTTATATTTCTTTGTATGGTTTCTTTGTTTTTTCTTTGACTTCTCATCACTCCATAGAACAGTTTTTGATTTTCGTTGTACACCTTTCTCATTTTTTCTCCAAACTCTATCCACATTGCTCTCTTTCCATTTTTTCCCAGGTCCTTAACCACCTTCCTTTCTCTTTTATATTCTTCGTAATCCTGTTGGGTCTTCTAGTTCTAGTTCTTCCATTTTCTCCTTTTTACTTTAATTACTTTTTTTTTATTTTTTTCATTCCATCACTGTGTCTTTTTGCATTCTTTGTTTACAATCCTTGCGGTCCCACACACTCCTTCGACTGCTTTTAGTATTGCCTCCTTTATCTTCATCCACATATCTTTTATTGTTTCCCGCCCCCGTTATGCCTTGCATGTCTTGTATCTGCCTTCGATATTTGTCTCCGAGTTCCTGTCTTTCCAATTAATAGCGTCTTATCTTTCTATTTTCCACTTTTCTTCCCTTCTCTTCCTTCATTTCCACTGTCTCTTTTTGCCACTTCATAACCACTAAATAGTGGTCACTACCAACTTCTGCTTTATGTCCCTCACCTTTTTCCATATATCTTTGGTTACCAAGAAGTAATTGACTTTTCTTTTCTGCTTGTGATTTCTCTTGTATATTTGTGTACGCCCTTATGTTTGAAGGGACCGTTTGTTATAATCAGCTCGTTTTTTATGCAGAAGTTTATTATTCTTTCCCCATTCGTGTTTTTAGCATTTTTCCTTAGGTCTCCTAGGATAATTGTACTGTTTTTACTATCATCTATTTCTTTTTGTAAATCCTCGACGAATTTCTCCTTTTCCTCTTTTTTGGATCCTCTGTTCGTCCATACGCCACCACCAATGTATATTCTTCATTCTTCTCCGTAATTGTTACTGATAGTATTCTCTCACTTATGTATCTTTCATTTTTGACATTCCCCATGTTTTTGTTCTTGATGATTAAAGCAACCCTCGCTCTCGCGAATTCCTCCTTCTTGACCCGTGAACATATTATCCAGTGGTCACTGTTTAACCTCTCTGTTCCGGATCCTTTCTTTTTAGTCTCCGTTATTCCCATGTATTCCAGAACATAATCTTGCATCTCTTTTGCTAGTTCTTTTCCTGTAAGACTTTTAATATTCCAGTTTCCTATCGTAATATACCCCTGCTTCAGTTTCCTATTAATATCCAAGTCGTCGTTCCTTTTCATTGCTAATTTCGTCTTCCGTCCTTCTCCCCTTCCCTCATCTATTCTATTTTGGTTTTTTGAACATAAGGCGCTTACCCTTCTTATTTTTCCATTTAGGTCCAAGCTCTCCGGTAATCTTTCATATACGGTTCTTTTTGGCCTCATGTTTGTTTCTGTATCATGCCTATTCTCTTGTCGTGCTTTTATGTCTTTAGCCACGTATGAACTGTCATTTACTATCAATTTATTGTACACCAAGAAGGCTTTGTGCCCTTTGCTTCTTGCTTCCTTCAAGTGTGGTACTAGTATTCTTCTTTGCTCCCGTATGTCCTTAGAGTAATCCTCTTCTACCCAAATATCTAGCCCCTTCAGATTTTTTGTGTTTCTAATAGCTCTATATCTCAGGCTCTCTTTTGTGAACTTTACTCGTATCGGTCTTTCTCGTCCCTGTATGTGCTTCCCGACTTTCGCAGTAGCGTGTCTACACTTTTTCTTCCATCTCCTCTTTGCTTTCATTTTCTGTTTATTTTATTCCTCTTATAATTATGTTTTTTTTTCGTCTAACTTCTCGCTCTAGTTCCTTTATTATTTTCGCCTGTTCGTCCAATTGTTTTTTGAACTGTATATTTTCTTCTTTCATCTCCTTCATGTCCGGACACATCCTATCCATTTTTTCATTTATCTGTTTCATACCCGTATTTATTTGTTGAAACATAGCTTCAATCTTCCCCATGTCCCTCTTGTTTTTCATTGCCGTTCCCGCGCAGACCGATAATTGCCGTTTCCTTTTATTGTTGTTGTTGTCGTTTAAGCTCTAGCGTAAAGATGGCGTCCCCAGCCCACCCGTCGGAGGACGGCACCTTATTTCGTTTTCACCTAACCTCTCGCCTGCCTATTTTAATATACAATTACTTACTTTTAAACTGCTTAATAACTGAGTTCTTCTCTTCACTAATTCGTCACAGTCACTTCCTCGATCACTCTTCCACTTCCTCGTATTTAAACTCTCACGGCACCCCGCGATTTCCGTGTTTAATGCCGGCGAGAAATCAAACACGTACAACCGTAAGATACAACGTTGCCTCCTAATATTAAGTAAAAATAAAACCCTAAAATGAGCGTGTCACACAGAGATAGTTGTATACAATCAATATATTAATTTTTTCCCATAACACTGCTTTTACTATACAATTTTTTTTAAACAATAGTAAAAGAACTATCTGTAATTGACCGGTCGAGCCTTATCTATGAAATTTAAAAAAAAAGCGAAGAGGGTAAATTTGGATCAGTGGGAGTGAAAGAAATTACTGGTACACATATGGTAAAAATATGACTACCTCTGATAATTTGTGACGTGTTACTCTTAACACTAGATACTAATGTGTACTTTTAATTTACAGGATTACTTTTGGAGCACCATTAAGAGCAAGAGGGGGCAGGTCAAAATACAGAGGATATTGTATGCTTGGAACTCTAGTTATTTTAGGAATTTTATTATTTTTGTTTACAATGTCACGACTTGGCCGATATTCGACAGAAAATGATCCCAATTTTGATGCTGCCAATAATCCATTTATTAATGTTGCAGACAACTAAATTATTATCTGATTTGCTGAAGAATACACATTTTTTGCAAACATAACGTGATGAATTTCTCGGCAGTGAAAAGAAATAAATGACCTATGAGGTTACAGCAAGAGAGCTTGGAAGTTATATTGACATGAAATGTTCCAAGCTGTAATAATGTCACTTTTCCTCTACCTAATATTTTTTTTGTGCCTTTCAGATTCCTTTTTTGAGGTATAATTAAAATAAGTTTAATAAGCCACGTTACATTATTATCACATAAATATTGGTATAAATGAAAAAAAATATTTTTAAAATAAGAAAAATTAATAATACATAATAAATTTGGTATTTATTAGTACTATTTTTTTTATAGTTTAGAAAAAAAAAAAAAAAAAATATGGAAAATATAAAAACACGAATATCATTTTATAATAGTCAAGCCGTTATACTGGTACATTGTGTCTCAAATAAAGTCTGTACTATATCTAACATGCGTATTAGCTCTAAGGTGAATTTAACTACCAAACGTGTGGAACCAAATGAGCACATCATGTCTTCAAGTTTAAACAATAAATACAATTATAATTTTTACTGTAATTATATGTTGGAAAATGTATTACCAAATCAATTAGACGGTAAAAATATATTTTGTAATAAGTTAACGTGAAATTATGTTCTCAAATGGTCAGTAAGAGATGAAATATTATCATACGCATAAAACAGGACATTTGGGATTTTATAAATAATTATTTAATTTATAGCTCAGTTAAAACTTTAACTCTATATAAAGCTCATAATACATTATTCATTGAATACTTTTCCCATGCTTTGGGAGGGGGGTTCTAGAGCCAAACTAACTTTGTATTTATTAAAATAGAAATGTATTCATCTGATTTTGAACACAAAACTTACAATAAATCCTTAATCTTTAGAACATATCTTGTACCAAAACTGTCGATGTTTGGTACAATGTTTTGATTAATAGTCAGTCAATAACTTTCAAAAACTGATAATACTGAACAACTATTTTGGTAAACCATAACAAATAGATGCTTATACTGCACTCTGTCGGCGACTTACTAAGCCTATTCAAGCAGAGCGGCACAGCACGGCTGGCACTTATTGCAGAAACGCACCTTTCTCGAGCGTACTGCTCGAAGGCATAGATGGCAGCATTGGTATAACAATTAAAAATGAAACGAAAAGAATCGCATTTTTAGAAGTTACCAAAAGTGTTCTTTCGTATTTGCTGAACCATCCCAAGACGCGTTTCGCCGTATCACGGCTCATCAGCTGGGCTAGGTTCAGCAAATACGAGAGCCGTGATGAGCCGTGAAACGGCGAAACGCGTCTTGGGATGGTTCAGCAAATACGAAGAATACTTTTGGTAACTTCTAAAAACAGTATAAGCATCTATTTGTTATGGTTTTCCTTTAGTTACTTGGATAAAGGACTAAAAAATGTGTTCTCGTATTTGCTGAACCTATCCCAGCTAATGAGCCGTGATACGGCGAAACGCGTCTTGGGATGGTTCAGCAAATACGAAGAATACTTTTGGTAACTTCTAAAAATGCGATTCTTTTCGTTTTATTTTTAATTGTTATACCAATGCTGCCAACTATTTTGGTAATATAAATGAAATGAAATGAAATTTATCGACAAATAGATAAGTACATCTACTAACAATAAAAAGAAAAACGTTTGCATATCACATTAAAAATAACCACATACAGAAATTAACTTAAACCGAGGCAGAAACACATTCCTGACTAGATTATGAACTTCTTTAGTCTTGCTTTAAAAACATTTACCATTTCAACACTCCTAATATTTGTCGACAAAGCATTATAGGCGTTAAATCCCTTGTAGAACAGGGAAATTGCGATAAATGTTTCGTTCTTATAATATGAAAATCATTAACGCTTCGTGTAAAGTAGGAGTGTAGTTCCTTTCGTAATCCAACAAATTCATGAAAATAATTTGGAAGCATTCCCCTACTCAGCTTAAAAATAAATATCATTACCAGATAGTATAATCTTTGTTCAACTAAAAACTATCCCAGGGTATTTAGGTTTATTGGAGGGTATCGGTTGCACCTGAAAATCATTCTCATACTTCTGTTAAATAAAATTGGTAATGATTGTATCGATCCACTATCGAGGAGACACAACAAGGTTGCATGATAATCAAAGTGTAGTTCAATAATAGTCTTAAACACCATTATTTTAGAAAATAAACACAAACTATTTGCCACTCGAGAAAAGAACAGCTTCCTTCTAATTTTTTTTTCTGGATATATTCACAATACATAGTCAATGTATTGTCCAACATAAAACCAAGATATTTTATTTAATTGACCCCTTTTATATAGTCATTATCTATACATAATTTATACAATGATCCATCGATATTATTAACTTTGTAATGAGTTTCTATTATTATTGCTTTAGTTTTGCTGGCATTTATTTTAAGTTTATTAACGGAAAAAACTGTTCAATTCATCCAAGCAACCGATTCATCTCCAAAACTAGATCTCCCAAGTTGTCTCCATCACATGAAATTAAGGTGTCATCCGCAAACAAATTGATGAACTCCAAATCCTCAGTATAATTATTATCATTTAAATACAGTCGACACTCTGTATAGTGAAAGACCAAAATTTCACTATAGAAAGTTTTTCACTATATAAAGAAAAAATCGGTATATATTGCTATGTATGTATTTTATATTGGTAATCATTTACTTGTATTTTATAAGGTACAAACAAAAAAAAATTGCAAAATTGAATTATTAGAAAAGATTTTATTAAATATTTGAAAGTTTAAATAGTACATAGCATGTACAGGGCTAAATACATACATAAAGTCCGTTCGTTATATCTTTACCCGTGCGTCATAGTTTTCAGGCCATATAGCAGACGACTATTATATTATTTGTCTCTTCACCAACAAATCGTAGGTATTGGTAAAAAGAGACAAAAAATATAATAGTCGTCTGGGATATTGCCTGCAAACTTGACGCACGTGTAAAGATATAACGTACGGACTTTATGTATGTATATACTACATACGAAATAAAAAGAATAATATAAAATGTGTTAATACATATGTACATACTACGTACATACGTACTAGGAAAAATAATCAGTTATTTTCTTTTGAACATTACTTTTGAAAAATAATTGTTGCTCAACAAAATTCTCGCATTTATTCGAATGCATAAAGATTTGATCAGGTACACTTTCCTGGCCCCTGAGAGTAGTTCGCACTATGTCAAATGCATTTCATATTTCATTTTCACTAAATTTAGCAGGACATTCCCCGGTTTCAGTTTCTTTTTCATTATCTTCTATATTTTTTATATCGTCAATTATGTCTTGATCAGTTGGGAGATCTGTCGTGCCAACATCATTGTCGATTTCTAAGAAATCTTCAAGTAAAAAATCTGCGTCGCAGTTTTTTGTAGAATACCCCCTTGCCTTTTTAAGGTAGCGAGATCCATTTCGTCTTCTTCTTCCCATTCGTCAATTTTTTCAGTAAAACCTGCTTTAGAAAAGCAGTTTTTGATAGTTTTCTGAGAAACATTTTCAGTCCATACTTTAGCGACTTCGGTTATACACTCTTTAAGGGTAATCAATTTTTGGACTGGAAGATTGTTATCAATCGCATTAACAATTTTGTGAACAATTCTGTTTCGGTAATGATGTTTTATGTTTTTTATAATACCCTGGTCCATAGGTTGCAATTTGGAGGTCATGTTTGATGGAAAAAAGATCAATTCAATATTCCTTAATTTTTTACTTACAGTAACTGGATGTGCAGGACAATTGTCTATAAACATCACAATCTTTTGGCTTTTCATTTTCGTGTCCAGTTCTTTGATCCATCTTTCGAAAATCTCAGAAGTCATCCATGCCTTTTTATTATTGGCGTAATCTAACTCCAGAGATTTAACTCCTTTTAAACAACGGGGATTTTTGCTTTTACCTATGAGCAGTAAATTTCAGTTTTTCTGAGCCATCCATGTTTGCTCCAACCATAAGTGTCACCCTTTCTTTACTTGTTTTAACACCAAAACATTTATCACTTTTAAAAGCAAAAGTTTTATTTGGCGAACATTTAAAAAACAAACCGGTTTCATCACAATTGAAAACGTTTTTTGGCTCGTACTTTTTCAATGCACTTTTTAAAACAGTTTCAGTCCAAATGTCACAGTCCTCCTGACTAACGCTTGCACTCTCGCCAGACACCGTCTTGAAAACAATTGAATTGCGAGTCTTCCAGGCACTCAACCACCCTTCACTAGCTTGGAAATTAACGCAGTTAAATTCTTTAGCAAATTGTAGAGCCTTTTGCTTTATTAAATTTCCCGATATTGGTACGTTTTGATGCGTACGGGCCACTTGAAACCATCGTAAAACTGCTTCATTTACATCCTCGTAAGTACTCACCCGTACTCGTTTTCAACTGCTTGGAACACTAGGTTTCTTGATGATACTGTCGCGATTTTTTATTATCAGAGAGACGCAACTTGGAGAAACACCAAATTTTGCAGCAACATCAATTTTTCTGTAGCCTTTATCAACTTCCTCCAAAACTTTAATTTTCTCAGGTAAACTTAAACACACTCGCTTGGACATCTTACTTGATTCTTAAACAAAAATAAACTGAACCTGAATTTGCGAATTACTAGGCCTCGCCTATAAAATGGGTTTTTCCTCGGGTTTCTATAAAATGGGTTATTCCCCGGGTTCCTCACAGAAATCTACCTGATTTATTGCTAACCATTAGGCGTTATAAACGCGTTAAGAACCTTTTCAAAAAAATGCGTCATAAAAATAGAATTCGTGCTAATGTTAGATAAAAATGGAAAACCCGAAATGGTCAAGATCTCAATAAATGCATAAAAATTTATACATAAAATTCCGGTAAAAATTTTATTACATAGAGTGTTACTATTTTACAGATTCACTATATGCAGGGCTTTTTACATGAAATTTCATTAAAATATTCTAGGTCTTAAAAAAATTGCACGATAAAGAGTTTTTCACTATATAGAGTTTCACTATAAACAGTGTCGACTGTATATTACAACCAACAGTGTCCCCAATACGCTACCTTGCGGAACACCATACCCATTCTTAATATTTATAGAGAAACTTCTGCCAACTTTAACATATTGCATTCTATTTCAAAGATAATTTTTGAACCAGCTTAAGCCTTTATTTTTAATACCATTATATTCCAATTTATTCAGTAGTATCCCTATATCAATTGTTTTGAATGCTTTTTTTAAATCTAAAAAACTGCTATCATATATTGATTCTTATCAATTAGATCTTTCCATTTAGTAACTGTAAGTTGAATTGCGGTCTCACATGAATGCCCCTTACGAAATCCGGGCTGATTGCCCAGGAAAAGCTTATTCGAATTAAAATATTCAATTAATTGTTTGTAGGCAGCCGTCTCTAAAACTTTCTATGCATAGTAGCGAGTTCAGTGGCCTAAAATTAATGACGTTATTACTACTTTGAACTTTTTCAATTGGTGTTCACAAAATCTAAAACTGTATATCCGATTGTTGTAAGTCTCCTTTAAAAATTTTGAGTTTAAAACATTATGAGCATCATTACAATACTTTAGAGAAAAAAACTATTTTTTTTTTAACTGATCTGTAGATATGGGCTTCAATTCATCAAGTCTGCTATTTACCACAGGTAAAAGTTCAGAAGACCACTCATATGAAATAATGATACTATTTGATATGTTCTTAATACTATTAATAAAAAATTCATTAAACATATAGGCAGTCTGACTCTCATTTAATGCAGTTATCCTTATCTCCTTTGTATCAAAATTAATATTCAAATGTTTGTCCTCACACCTTTTTCCTACAAGTTTTTTTTTAAACACTTCCACATTTTTTTACAATTATTTTTATTTCTATAGCTATTACTTTCAAAATATTTACTCTTTTTGTTTTTTAATAGATTAACAACCATATTTCTTTTCACTTTATAATCATTCCACAGTGATTATCTACTTGTAGCATTAGAATAATTTTGATATAATTTATATGCCATATCTCTTTCATTTGCCTTCTTTTTCACCTCCTTATCACGCGAAGGAACATAACAATTTTTAATTCTGGCTTCTCTAATAGGATTACAGCTATTAATTGTATACTTAGATTTTTCCCTCAGATCTTCAAATATAATGTCCTTTTTGGAAGTACTAGTATTCCAATTACACTCTAAAAGCTTTAAATTAATTTCGTAATATGCTTGTTTTAATACATCTTGACAGTTATTTTATCATTTCTAGTATCACAATAATTTTCTATATTATTCCCCAATTTATTACTTATCATTGAGTGGTATATGATTTTTGTGGTGTATAAAATACCTGTGTTTTTACATTATAATTCGTTAATATATAATTTATAAGACTACTACTATTAATATTAGATCTACTACATATGTTTACCATGTGCTCATTTCCCATTGTTTCCATAAGATATTTTAATTTTTTACAATAGAAATTACTTGCATCATGATAATTAATATTAAAGTCACCAATCAAAACACATCTTTGTCCTACAGATATGTTATCATATATTATTTCCTCAAAGCGTTGTATAAATGAAGCCAAATTACTACTAGGTGAACGATACAATCCACCAACTTTCCACTGTACCCTTTCAATCTTAACTGTTACAAATTGGCTCCATATGCTACCATCAAAAACATATTTAGTTCCACACTCAAACTGAATATCATTTCTTATATATACCTGCACACTACCTGTGTAATGCGTTCTTGAGTCAGCGTACAATATTATATCACCGTACGTAGGGTGCCACCTCTTCAACTTTCAATGTTCTCCTTGTTTTGCTAAGTACAATCGTGCATGGTATCACACGGTGAGCGTGGAAACTCTGCACATTAACATATAAAATGTGACATTGTCTGATATTATGTATTGGTTTATTCTAGCCTCGGTCCAAAAAAAATGATAAATGTACCCACCATTTACCATTTTTTATATATATATATATTATGTGTATATATATTATGTGTGTATATATTATGTATATATATATATATATATATATATATATATATATATATATATATGTTTATATATATATATATATATATATATATATATATATATATATATATATATAAAATAAAGATTATTAAATAAATTGAATACGTAATATTGAATAAAATTGGTTTTGTTCCTTCCATTTTAATCGGCTGAAAAATGCTAATAATTTTCTAATTTAACCGAGGTTATAGTTCTAGTCAATATAGAGGTTGCTATTTATAGTAGTCTTAATTTTTGACGCACTGTATTTTTATGTATTAAGAAAGATGGAATGATAGGTTATGACAGTTTGTTAGGCAATAATGGTGATTAGTTATAGAAAGCTGGTTGCTAAGCAAGGTTGTGTAGGCCCAAGTGACATAATTTCAATAAACTAATTAAGTCTAAGACTAAAATATAACGGTTCAACTACAAGAACTTTTAATTCGTTATGTTAGTACTGCTGAGTATATAATCCAGTTATATATTATTATTTAAATAGTAGTTATTAGTATGATTACCATATCTGTTACATTTAATTGCATTTAATAAAAAGTTATTTTATTTAAAAATGTTCTATTTTTACTTTCCTTGCTAAAGGGAAGTATTGTATTCGTGAAAGAATCACAATGCTTTTCTGTTGGCACCATAACTCTCGAACAAAAGAGATATCAATTTTAAACTTGGTACATATATATTACCTAATAAAGGAATAAACTTTTAGCTTAGGACGAGGTTTTATTAGTAACTAGCAGTGCCCGCGGCTCCGCTCGCGTGTACCTGATTCACTACCATCGTCACTGCTTATTCCTTATGTTACCTAACGTAATAAAATATCTGCCATTATTTCCCTTTATCTCCCATTATTTCTCCTTATCTCCCATTACCTTTACATAATTTCCATTATCAAGGCTTATCTCTGCTCATCTCCCATTATTTTCCCTTATCTCCCATTATTTCCCATTATCTCACATTATCTCACCTTATCTCCCATTATTTAGGCTTATCTCGACTTATCTCGCATTATTTCTCCTTATCTCCCATTATTGCTCCTTATCTCCCATTATTGCTCCTTATCTCCCATTATCTCACCATAAGCCCCATTATATAGACTTATCTCCGCTTATCTCCCATTATTTCTCCATATCTCCCATTATTTATGCTTATCTCACCTTATCTCTTTTATACATATTATATTCTTTGCAACATGATATTGTTCCATATTTAATGGTTTAGACAGTGTATTGCAAGAGAACGCGCTAACGGTAACCTTTTTTCCGACTTGATTCACTATTATCGTCACTGCTTATTCTTTATGTTATCTAACGCAATAAAATATATCCTATAACCTGACTAGAGAACATATGTATGTTTAAAAAAAAAGCACGTAACGCACTAACGGACAGACAGACAGAGAGATGTTGCATTTTATATATATTATAGATAGATAACCTGGCCAGAGAACATACGTATGTTTTAAAAAAAAGCACGTAAATCGGATAAGTGCTTCTCCAGTGATAAGCGCACTAACGAACAAACAGACAGAGAGACGTTGCATTTTATATATATTATAGATAGAAGATTATAGATAACCTGGCCAGAGAACAAATGTATGAATTAAAAAAAAAAACACGTAAATCGGATAAGTAGTTCTCGCGTGAACGCACTAATGGACAGACAGAGAGACATTTCATTTTATATATATTATAGATTATAGATATTCTCTGCTACATAATTTTGTTCCATATTTAACGGTTTAGGCTGTGTATTGCAAGAGAACTGCTCTTTCCTTATGCTACCTATCGTAATAAAATATAGTCTATAACTTGGCCAGAGAACATATGTATGTTTTAAAAAAAAAGTACGTGAATCGGATAAGTGATAAGCGCATAAGTTTAGGCTGTGTATTGCAAGGGAACGCGCTAGCGGCAAACTTTTTTGCGACTTCATTCACTATTATCGTCACTGCTTATGCCTTATGCCACCTATCGTATTAAAATATAGCCTATAACCTGACCAGAGAACATATGTGTGTTTTTAAAAAAAACGTACGTAAATCGGATAAGTGGTTCTCCAGTGATAAGCGCACTAACGGACAGACAGACAGACAGAGAGACGTTGCATTTTATATATATTATATAGATATAGTAATTTTTCCTGGCTGTTTCTATAATATATATAAAATGCAACATCTGTCTGTCTGTGTGTCCGTTAGTGCGCTTATCACTCGAGAACCACTTATCCGATTTATGTGCTTTTTTTTTAAAACATACATATGTTCTCTGGCCAGATTATAGGATATATTTTATTACGTTATGTAACGTAAGGAATAAGCAGTGACGATAATAGTGAATCAAGGCGGTAAAAAGTTTGCCACTAGCGCGTTCTCTTGCAATTCACTGCCTAAACCATTAAATATGAAACAATATTATATAGCAAAGAATATAATATATAAAATGCAACGTCTTTCTGTCTGTCTGTATGTCTGTCCGTTAGTGTGCTTATGACTTGAGAACCACTTATCCGATTTACATGTTTTTTTTTAATTCATACATTTGTTCTCTGGCCAGGTTATCTATAATCTTCTATAACATATAAAATTCAACGTCTCTGTCTGTCTGTTAGTGCGCTTATCACTCAAGAACCATTTATCCGATTTATGTGAAGAGAGGACTAATAAAAGGAATACAAATAAGAAGATAATTAAAGAAATAGATAGGAAGAAAGGGAAATAATTATCGAGTTTTTAGATTGAGAATAGAGATATAAACGGAAAAGAGGAAGAACGGACAGAAGAACAATAAATGCACTATGTAGGAATCACTGCAACAGAAAGGAAAGGAAATAGGTGCAAAAAATTAGAGGGAAAAGCATATAAAAATCAACATAGAGACATAATATCGGAACAAGATACAGAACTCATACAAACAGAAGAAACTAATACAGAAGAAACAAAAGAGGCAATCGGCAATTTAAACAGGATGGAAGGATATAGAAGAATATATGGAAGAGACAGCTATAGGATAACTCAACTCCACGGGCCTCACACTCCTCAAGGGGTAGAAAGACATAAGGATTAAGTAAGTAAGTAAGTAAGATCTTCCATAATTATGCAGCTACAAGTTTATTTATTCAAGCGGTACATTTTTGATTCATGTCCTAATAATACTAAATCCCGAAATATATTTTTTATAGCTTTTAGATATATTTAATTTTTTTATTATGAATTTCAATAAAAACTTTATAATTTTATAACCTAAGCCAGTAACGTGACCACAATTTAAATATATGACTTCCTCGAATTAATAGAAATTAAATGATTAAAAATCATATTTTAAATAAGATATTACCAGGTGTACAACTATGAAATGCGGATTTCAGACAACAGATTGTGCACCAATGCAGTTTGTGCTATAAAGATTTGACACTGCGCCATTTTGTTGTGTCATCAACAAGTGTCAGACGCGCACGAGTGATAAATTGGAAAAGTGTGTGCATAGTGTTGTGTTCAGTATGTCGAAATTTATACCGAGCAAAGAGCATTCGCGGACAGCATTAATTTTTTGTTTTCATTTGAAGAAAACTGCTGTTGAATCATACCGATTACTTCGAGAAGCTCATGGTGAACATGCTCCATCGCAAGATACGTGTGAACGATGGTTTTGGCGTTTCAAAAGTGGTGACTTCGATGTTGCAGACAAGGAACGTGGAAAACCGAAGATGTGGAATTCCAAGCATTGTTGGACGAAGATGATTCGGAAATACAAAAACAACTCGCCGAGCAATTGGGCGTTAGTCAACAAGCTGTTTCCAATCGGCTACGAGAGATAGGAAAAATTCAGAAGCCGATAGATGGGCACCACATGAGTTGAACCACAGGCAAATGGAAAAGCACAAAAACACGTGTGACATTTTGCTCGCTCGGTACAAAAGGAAGTCGTTTTTGCATCGTATAGTTACAGGGGATGAAAAGTGGATTTATTTTGAGAATCCCAAGCGCAAAAAATCATGGGTAGACCCAGGCGCACCATTAACGATTAATACTAAACGTTACCAACAATTGACCGATTTGAACCATTCGTTGCTTGAAAAAAGGCCAGAATACCGAAAGAGGCAACACAAAGTCATTTTTCTTCATGACGATACTCCATCACATAAGGGAAAACCAGTTCGCGACACGTTGGAAGCACTCAGCTGGGAAGTTCTACCCCATGCGACACTTACTCACCAGACTTGGCTCCTTCCGATTACTACTTGTTTGCATCGATGGGTCACGCACTTGTTGAGCAGCGCTTTGGTTCGTACGAAGATGTGAAAAAATGGCTCGATGAATGGTTCGCAGCAAAAGGGGAAGATTTTTACTGGCGTGGTATTCACAAATTGCCCGAAAGATGGGAAAAACGTATCACAAGCGATGGAACTTACTTTGAATAAAGCACTTTTTTATCATTCTTCCGAATTTAACATGTTTTTTTAGAAAAAAAATCCGCATTTCATACTTGTACACCTGGTATGTTATTACTGGATTTAACTAAGCAGTTACATTTAAATAGATTGTTTTAATACAGGTTATTTTAAGCTTTCCAAATTAACCATTTGGGCAGTAGTGTATGTGGAAATGAAAGGAGGCAGTCTCATTATTTCTCAAATTTCTTATTTTGTTGCATAGATTTCCTACTAATTTTTGCACATTATCAGATACTAAAAACTACGAGTATAAGATAAATGAAATTTCACGACATATTAGATCTAAGGTCGAAATGAAGCTACATGTATAGTGGAAATATGTTTTCTTAACACACCTATTTTTAAGTTATGCAAAAAAATATCAATTTTAAGGATCTTTCTTATGAGTTTAACCCAAAAATTTTAACATCCCTAATAATGATTTACCACGAGTGACATCTTATTTGGACGAAATCTCTGAAACTGCCAGATTAAAGCTTATAAGCAGCCAGTATGTTTAAAAAAATGGAACAGTAATCCCTGTAAAAATAGTTTGACGGATATCCCTTGTTTTTTTTCTTTTTGAGGGTCCGAATTCGAAAAATCGAACAAATAAATCAAACAATTGAAAAATAATCATTTAAAAAAATAACACAAAAAAGTAAATATTTCACTCCCTAACAAATTATGGTGTTTTAACCTTCTGCGATATATTTTTAACCCGGTTGTTAAAATGTGTCTCATCGAATTTCTTAAGCCGAGTACACATCAGAACGAGGCAGCGTACATTTGGAGGTGTTGCCAACCCTAATGTTTTTAGTTTTACCATTCTAAACTATCCTGTCGTTATAGCGGCAAAAATATCTAATGCTACCTAGTCATTCGTGTCTTTGTTTTCAGATAGGTTTACGACTGTACAGCGTCAGTCAACGATAGAGTAAAGTTCATTATCTCATTTGTTTCGGGAATGACGAAAAAATGTTAAGTACAATAGTTTTAAGGATTTAAAATTATGTTATATACCTAAACCTAGTAGTTTTTCTAATATTTCAATTTTTTTTCAAAAATACTAGTTTTCAATTTTGTAAAAAATTGCCAGTACGCCATTGTTTCTGAAGGTGGAATACTCATAATTGGTACGAGCGTTCCATAGAGACGAAAAAAAAGATATATATATATATATATATATATATATATATATATATATATATATATATATATATATATATAGAAATTTGAGTTAGATGCTACAGGGTGTTCAAAATAAATTTATGCATTTCGACTATTTTCAGTTGAAAAATCTCAAATTTTTTAAATAGCACACCCTGCATATTGTTATTTTTTCTGATAGATTTTACAAAACCCTCCTACTTTTATTAAGTATGTCATATACCTATTTCTAATAGTTTTCGATTTATTTTGAATTTTTCAGTTTTGACCCTTATTTTTAATACACTTATGTTATTGTGAAAACATAAACAAACAGTTAATAATAATTTTAATATAGTTTAACTTATCTAATGATTAATTATTATAACGTAATAAATGTTCAAAAATATCCCCGTCTACTTGAATACACATGTTTAGTCGTTTTAGTATCCTTCACCTAAAGGGCGTTATTGTCCTGCACGCATCTCGTATCCTATTTTCCATATCTACTGGTGTTGTAGGGGGATTCACATAAACACGATCTTTAATGTAGCCCCACGAAAAGAAGTCTAAAGGTGTTAAGTCACATGATCGAGGGGGCCACTAAAGAAATCCATCCCTACCGATCCATTTTTGTGGGTAACGATCCTTTAAAAATTCCCAAAGTTCCCGATGGTAATGAGCAGGACCTCCATCTTGTTGAATCCACATTTGTTTCCTTTCAAAGTTATCAACTTCTTCAAGAAGCTGAGGTAATTCGTTTTGCAAAAAATTAAGATATTTAGGCCCGTTAAACGGTTCGCGGAAAAAATATGGCCAGTAATTCGAAAATTTAATATTCTATACCAGCGACCAATGGTTTTGGTTTTAAACTTCCCGGACCGAAAATGGATTAACTGTTGAATAATAATATAATGCATGTTATGGTTGTTAACTGCTCCATTACTGCGAAAAGTAGCTTCATCAGAAAACATTATTTTGGATAAAAAATTTAGATCGGCCTCTATTGCTCCATTCATGGTGGTACAAAAGTTTACTCGTCATTCAAAATCACGGTCTTGAAGTTCTTAGTGTAGTTCCATATGAAAAGGATGATACTTGTATTTTCTCGTGGTGCGATTAGCCGTAGATTGGGATGGGTCAGATAAGTCAGCTAGTTGACGGCTGCTGACCTGGGGATTATCTTCAACATGAAGTAAAATCTCCATTTCTTTTTCCTCATTGGTAGCATTCTAGTTTACTAGTTTCCGTTTCGTATACTCAACGCTACCCCTACCATCAAACCGTTCCATTAAGCACTGAAAAGATTTTCTAGATGGTATACGTCTATTAGGGTACTTCGCTCCGTAAAACCTTACTGCCAAAAGACAATTTTTTCCCGCCTCGCCCAGTATATAAACCATATCAATTAAGTCATTTTTAATAAAATCCATAACTATTACCTTTATACGTCACTTACTACAAAAAATTAAACTATTTTTACTTGCTTAATAGACATGTCAAAATTTGACAATGCCTACATTTTTGTTTTGTCTTGGCAACTATGATGTTATAGCGTAAGTGTATTAAAAACAAGGGTAAAAATTGAAAAATTCAAAATAAATCGGAAACTATTAGAAATAGGTATATGACATACTTAATAAAATTTGGAGGGTTTTGTAAAATCTATCAGAAAAGATAATAATATGTAGGGTATACCAATTAAAAAATTTGAGATTTTTCAATTTAAAATAGTCGAAATGCATAAATTTATTTTGAACATCCTGTAGCATCTAACTAAAAGTTATAAAATTTTACCCTGTATACTCAAAAATACTTTTAAACTGTACACCTTAACATTCCCTAAAACTATTGAACTTAACATTTTTTCGTCATTCCCGAAACAAATGAGATAATGAACTTTACTCTATCGTTGACTCACCCTGTACTTTGGTTAGACGACCTATTTTACCCTTACAACGTCTAAAATTTTACCTAGCACATTTGCCAAAAACTCTTTATCATACACCATGGCAAAATCTTATTTTACTGGGTATTTTATATGTTCGCATAAGTAAGGCACGTAGGCTGGAAAGTTATTGGTCTGATACATAGATGTCCCCTTCAAACCTTCAAACGATACGTGTCAAAATTTCACGACATTTCGATGATTAGTTTACAAGTTATAGTGTTTTTAGGGACGCTACTTTTAACATTTTCAAAACAATGGAAAAAATCAAATTTCTTGTGTTTTTTGATGGGAAAAAAATACACCGTTCAAGCAAAGCAATGGTTTGATAAGTGTTACGGGGACGGGTTACTGGTATGCTGAATTTAAACGCGTCAAATGATGCTAAACGTTCTGGACACCAGAAAACATCAAAAAAATCCACAAAATTGTTTTAGATAACCGTAAAGTGAAATTGCGTGAGATAGCTGACACCCTAAAGATATCAAAAGAACGGGTTGGTCGTATTTTGCAAGAATATTTAGGTATGGGAAAGCTCTGTTCGAAATGGGTACCACGTTTGGACACACAGTGGACCAAAAACAACAACGTGTTGTTGATTCCGAACGCTGTTTGGACCTGTTTAAAAGCGCGATAAAAAGGATTTTTTCATGCGATATGTGACAATAGATGAAACATGGATCCACCACTACACACCGGAATCAAATCGGCAGTCAGCTGAGTGGACAGCAGCAGGTGAAAGCCGCCCAAAACGACCAGTCGACTGGGAAGATTTTGGCCTCTGTATTTTGGGATGCGCATGGAACAATTTTCACCGACTATACTGAGAAGGGAAAAACCATCAATAGCGAATATTATATAAAATTATTGGTGCGTTTGAAGACAGAAATCGCAAAGAAACGGCCCCAAATGACCAAAAAAAATATGCTCCTTTATCAAGACAATGTACCGTGTCACTAGTCAATGGTTATGATGGCAAAATTGCATAAATCGAAGTTCGAATTTCTTCCTCATCCACCGTATTCTCCAGATTTGGCTCCCAGCTACTATTATCTATTCACAGACCTTGGACTGACTGTATCCCTCTTGAAGGAGACTATATTGATGAACGAAGTCTGATTTTGCAAAAAAAAGAATGTGTTTTAAGTAGCTAAACCAAAAACTTTTCAGCCTACGTGTTACTTACACCTAGAAAGTTGTGCACGCGATTAGTTATATCGATTTCTATTATCGTCCAAAGACCTTTAAAAAGACAACGGAAATAAACCTGAATATGATAATTCTTTAAGGTGGTCCAATTTTTTTTAAAATATCATGTACCGACGCATAATAACTTACAAGGCAAATAATTTGATTAAAAAAATAAACGAATAACAAAAAATTCCAGTAAAAAGTTATAAAAGGACTAACAAATATATTAAGGATTATAGATAGATTATTGATAAGAGAATTACATATAGGAATAAAGGCTATTTAAAAGATCCCCTATATGCAATCGTCCATAATAACAGAACTTACAATAGACAGGTGTTTTGGTAATTCAATCGTGAGTATATTGTTTTATTACTTCAATCAAATGCTTATCTTTTTGATTTAGTGATATTTATATATTAGCTAATTTATTAAATGCTATTCTTTATCTTCTCTAAATTTCTTAAAAAAATATTTTCAAATTTAATCAATTTTATTACTTCTTCTTACAATGCCATCCCCTCACGAAGGTAATGCCATCCCCTCGCGAAGGTTGGCGATCCATATAGCTAAACGAATATTAGAAACTGCTCGAAAAATATCACCCGAAGCACATCCAAACCACCTACTCATATCTTTCAGCCAAGAATTCTGTCGTCTTCCGATCGATCGTTTGCCTTTTATTTTGCTTTCAATAATTAGATGTAGCAACTAGTACTGAAGTATTGAGTTTTTCTTATTTTTATGATTGTTAGTAATCCGTTCATTTTGTTCATCCTTTCCAGTACTTCTGTGTTTTTTATTTTCTGTACCCAGGAGATGTGAAGAAGGCGTCTATAAATATACATTTCAAAAGATTCCAGTCGTTTCTCTGAATCAGGTTCAAGGGTCCAGCACTCATATCCATACAATAACATTGAGAATACATATGCTCTCACCATTCTCATTCGGAATTCAAGACTAAGACTCGCGATGGAAAAATTTATTCATATTCATGTATGTTATTCGAACCTGTTCAATATTTCCTTTCTTGGGTCCCACTTGTCATTTATATTGGTTCCCAAATATTTAAATGTGGAGACCTGTTCTACGGTGTTGTCCGTGACTATCCACTTGATTTTCCTTATATTTACAGTTAATTAATATTTCGCTGGCTGTTACGACTCGATTGATCAGTTGCTGAAGATCTTTGATATTATTTGCTAATAGAACAGTATCACCAGCATACCATATGCTGTTCCGTGTACTTTCATTAACTGTTATATTCCTTTAATGGATAGATGTCATCATGAAACACAGCATCAGAATAATGATTGAACAAAAGTGACGAGAGAATGCATCCCTGTCTATGTACTTAATAGTTATCACTAAAAACGTAAGAAATCATGTATATATAAAAAGAGGAGGCAAATTGCATAAAAAAAATTCTCTCTACGCTATTATGAACAAATAACCACAATGAAAAATCTGAATACAGCGTCATAACACATGGGCTGAAAAGTCCCGGGCCTAACACATAGATGGCGCTAGTTTTATTGCAGTCACCTTTTTTTCAGTTAATACTAACCTTCAAAAGACAGCTGTTAAAATTTCATGATATTCTATTCATTAGTTTGTGAGTTATTGTGCTAAGAGTGACGCTACTTTTGTTATTTTCAAAACAATGGATCAAAAACAATTTCGTGTTTTAATTTTACACTGCTTCTTGATGGGAAAAAATACCGTTCAAGCGAAGCAATGGCTTGAAAAGTGTTATGGGGACTCCGCTCCATCAGAAACAACAATAAAATGTTGGTTTGCTGACTTCAAACGTGGTCGTAGAGACACCGATGATGCAGAACGCAGTGGACGTCCAAATGAGGCGGTAACACCAGAAAACATCAAAAAAATCCATAAAATCGTTTTGAATGATCGAAAAGTGAAGTTGCGTGAGTTAGCTGACATCGTAAAGATATCAAAAGAACGTGTTGGCTTTATATTGCATGAGCATTTGACTATGAGAAAGCTCTGTTCAAAGTGGGTGCCGCGTTTGCTCACTGTTTATCAAAAACAAGAACGTGTTGATGATTCTGAGCAGTGTTTGGCCATTGTTAGAGCGGCGCTGGAATGATTGCGTTGCTCTTGATGGAGATTACGTTGATGAATAAAGCTAATTTTGAACCAAAAAAACCGTGTTTTCTTTGTTAGGCCCGGGACTTTTCAGCCCATGTGTTATATAGAAAAAGCACAACACTTAAACAAAGGTACGTGGTTATGTAAAAGGGAAGAAGCAACAGTTTTGGTAAAACTGACATTATGACTTTATTGTATTGAGGGGGCTATGTTTCAGCTATTAGTAATGTTTTTGTAACAGTTAAGGGTCTTTCTTTTACTAAACGGTCAGTTTTACAAAAAAAATTGAAGTTATTATAATTTTATCTCTGCTGTCTAAAGAAATGAGATAATTTTTTCATTATTTTCCTTATTTTTTTTTTATTTAAATAACCACAGTCTAAATCTACTACATTACTTACAGTCTGTCAAATAAGAAAATGTTCGCGATTATTCATTTTTGGTAGATGCAATTCTACCGATTGAACAAAAAATCGGGAGAGGGAACCTTTGTCTACGACGCGTTTTAGTAAAAATATCAGTCGAACTTTCGTCGAAATCACGTAAAATCCAAAATGAATCACCTGTTTGCGCATCGATTCGAGGCAGTCTTTCTTTGTTCCTATCCAAAGGGGCCTAAAATGACACATTCCGCGGCCGCTAAGTATATTAAAAAGTCGGTATCGTTTGTGAAGAAGTGGGTAAATCGTTTTAACGAGACGAAAAATATCGACGTCTTGCCAACACGTGGCTCGGTAGGCAGAGTCACTCTGAAAGTCGAAAAACGAATTCTGTTTTTTCACGGGACTCGAAATTTTTTTTTAAATAAATCTTTATTTATTTAGCTCTTGGCTAGTTGATAACAAACAAACCATATACAACTTATATGCTAAGTGTTAAGTTTTTAAATATAAAAACAATCTTTTTTTGAAAACACTTAAAGTAGGAGCATTTTTTACATTACTCGGCAAATCATTATAATAACACAAGCCGTCATAAAAAAGTGTTGTTTGCAACCACACTTTTCTCTGTAATTCTATATTATAGTGATCACTATTTCTAATGTTATAACTATGGTAGTTACATCTTTTATTTAAAAATGATCTGAGATAATCTGGCTGCAGACCATTCTCAATATTATATATTAAAACGTGAATCACGGTTCAAGAGAATTTGCATTGTTTTATTTTGTAACAGTTGCAATCTTAGCACATCCTCCCCAGTAAATGTAATCAACAATGAACAGGCATACGAGAAATGCGGCAATATAATAGTGTTATACACCAGCTGTTTGGCCCATGGAGATAGGCACCCTGACACACGTCTAAAAAATTTTCTTCCTTAATTTTTTACACATATAATCTACATGATTACTAAAACCTAACTGTTGATCTAAGACTACCCCTAAGTATTTAATTTCATTAACAAACTGAACAATATCATCATAGAGCTAAATTTAAATCACAATATCTCTGACAATTAATTCTAGAACCAATCACCATACACTTGGTTTTCGAACTATTCAGCTTTAATCTATTCTCGCATAGCCATTCTGATAGTATTCTTAACTCACGGTTTATAATAGCTGTTAGCTGTTCAAAATCTCTTCCAGCCACAGAGGTCAGTGTGTCATCCGCAAACAAACTGACAAAACGTCTTACATGCACGTCATTAACATAAATGATGAACATTTTTAAATTATATTTTCTTGTTCTTTTTATGGTAAATATTGACCAAACAATAATTTTTTTGTTCTTTGTAAAATATAGTAAGAACGTGTCCGCGATAATTCATTTTTGGGTAGATGCGATTTTAGCGATTCAACAAAAAATGGGTTGGTCACTTTCTCTATGACGCATATTAGTAAAAGTATCAGTCGATTCCGAACTTCCGTCGAAATCACGTAAAGTCCAAATTGAGTCACCTGTTTGCGCATCGGTTCGAGACAGTCTTTCTTTGTTTCTATCCAAAGGAGCCTAAAATGACACATTCTGCGGCCACTAAATATATTAAAAAGTCGGTATCGTTTGTGAAGAAGGGGGTAAATCGTTTTAACGAGACGAAAAATGTCGACGTCTTGCCAAAAGGTGGCTTGGTAGGCAAAGTCACTCCGAAAGTCAAAAAACGAATAGTATCTTTGTTTTCACTGGATCCGAAGTTGATGCTACATCAAGGAGCGGCAAGATATAAAAAATCGGGTTTGAATGTGTCCCATGACACCATTCGACACATCTTCGTGCTCATGAAGTCAAATTTCGAAGCACGCTGAAAAAACCTTTGCTGAACGAAAATCACGTCGCGACGCGGGTCGCTTGGACTGATGATAAGATAGTAAAGTAGCCCTCACAATCGCCGGACACCAACCCTACTGAAAACGTTTGGTTCCTTGTAAAGAGAAAGCTCAGAGGAAAGACTCTGAAAACTTTGACTCAGTTGTCCCGCGAGATTCGAAAAATTTGGAGTATGCAGAAAATCTTGTCGACAAAATGCCTTGAAGATCCCAGCCGATTATTGATACAGGAGGCGATTGGACAACTTACTAAGGTCATTGCGCCATTGTTAGCACACCAAAGAATACATTGATGGCAAAAAATGTTGTCGAAACACATTTTTTCAAGAATACGAGCGGTGACGTTCTCACTTGACAAGATGTATATAAGAGAGTTTGCCCTCTATTTCAACCGTTACTATCTTAATTAAATCCAATATACTGACAAACAATCTCTTACAAATTAGCATTTTGTGCATTTTTTTTTTCAAATGTAGGATTACGGTCTAGCACCGTGACTCACTACACCCTCATAGAGAAAGTTCAGGAATTCAGTGGAAACAAAAATATAATAAAATCAACACACGTGCTGCAGGGAAGTCCCTAAAGCGCTCCAGGAGCGGCATGTGTGCGGAAAAAGCGATTCAGGTTCTTGAATCGCTGTAAATTGTACTCGGTGGGAAGCACAGCGCTGGGAAAATTATTCCAAAGGGATGATGTTCTCCATATAAAAGACTGCTTGAAAAGCGTTGTACGCGGAGTAACAAGCTGTACTTCATACGGATGTGAAGCACCAGTGCGACGTGTATTTCTAACATGCACTCCTTTGGGAAGAATTAAGCGGGCTACATACTTCGATTTGTATTTGCTGCTGACGATAATTCTAGAAAAATATATTAACAATACAGAAACATTATAATAATACATTAACTAGCAGAGGGGTTTCGCATTCTAAAAAACTGCTTGCTAGACCAGAGATAAATTGCCAAAATATAATTATCCACGACACTCTTTCGCAGTAACAGGAAATAGATATCACTATGCTGCAATTACTTTTTACAACAGTTTACCTTTGTTATAAAACTGATAAGTAATTATTAATATAATACTCCATTTTCTGATGATAGAATGTAATTTTTGCCAAAGCGAGATGGAAGAAGTCTCGCGATATCGTCAAAAAATAACCGGCCAAGTGCAAGTCCAGAACTGTGTTTCCCACCGAGTACAATTTACAGCGATACAAGAACAGCCTGAATCGCTTTTTTTCCGCACACGTGTCGCTCCTGTAGAGCTTTAGGGACTTCCCTGCAGCACGTGTGCTAGACCCATAAAAAAAAAGTCGGATTTGCGCAATTATACTTCATCTTTAAAAGGCATAGAGTAATGATACTTTAGTATGTAAAACCACGATAGGGTGGTACGCTAAAATTGTGTGTATTATTTAGCATTTTGTATTAAGTCTGCCTTATTTCTCTTCGATTCAGGTAGAGTCATCCTATAATAAGATAAATTGTTGGGTCTCTTCATTGTCGACCCATTGTTAACCGGGGCAATAATGTAATCATAAACGTGTATATAAGATGGATAAAATTAAAATATGGGAACTAATAATTAACTCTAAGAAATGAAAATAAATTGCAAATAAGAAAATCATCAGGTGTATGAGGTGGGTGGCTATTCAAACGGTACATGCTATTAAAATAAGCTATTCAGAAGAAGAACTTTAATCAACATTAACGGAAAAATTATCGGATCAATTACTTGGTCAATAATGTTATCCAATTCCCACATTTTCTTTTCTTCTCCGATAACGTAATTTACATATTTTTCTCAGTTCTTCTTTTTCACATTACTTATCGCATCACCAAATATGGACTTAACATCCGTCATTTTAAATATTGTATTGTTTCTCGCGACTACCCCCTTTACTTGTGCCCATATCAATTCTAACGGATTTAATTCACCATGATAAAGAGGAAGTCGCAGTACTATTATACCACGTGAAGCTGCTAGTTCATCTACAACGTACCTTTTAAAAGTTTTTTGGTAATATTGGCTAAATCTAAAAGTTCTCTTTTCAATGCATTATCCAGAATTCTGATATTTTTTGAGCGTAACCACTACAATACATCCATTTTGCGCCAAGTACTTGTTGGTAGTTTTTCTTATAGTCTGGAATGGTAACTCAGGTTGTCCATAATAATAATCGAGTTTACTAGAATCATATCTAACATTTGAGAAAACCATCCTTCAAAGACGTCAGCATCCATGTCCTCGTGATAATCTTCTCTGCGTTTAGACTCGCAGGTTTACAGGCCACCTTCAACAAATCATTCCGAACTTCTGATCTGAAACCCCTTGACCATCCACCTTGATGGGTCTGTCTTCGACTTTTAATATTTTTATCTTTTCAGCATTTAGCTACCGTATGTCCTTCGTTCAACCAAATTTCATCTAAATAATATACTCGTTTCTCTTCCTATCTAGCATTTCGGATGTTTCCTAAGTAATGTCTTCTCCAAGAGACAATATTATTTGTCTATTAAAATAGATTTCCTAGAATGCTTTTTCCATTAGAAATCAATTTGTTTCAAAATTTTTCATAGGGTGTTTCGGCTCATTTTGGGATAATCCGTGTCTTCTTGGACTCTAACAAAAATTTTATCTAAGTTGGAAATGTGGAATCTTTGGCACAATGACACTACTCAGTATATATTACCACTACACCAAACACTTTATTTTTGCGCTCGACGCGCGTTTCGCTAACCATGTTAGCTTCATCAGGAGCGATGATTGACTAAAGCTAAACTACAAATTTACCCCATTTATACTTAGCCCAACCCTTGAATTATTCAGGCGGAACTAATGGCATAGGCAAGGCCATCAGTTCCGGTCAAGTAACCAGTAGCGGGGACTATAAGGAATAGGCCCTCTGTCTTTATTTAAACTACTTTTGCATTTTATAATTTCCATACTTTCGTGTGCGTTCTACAATCTCCTATCAGATACATTTTTAATTAATCTTAGATTAGCTAATGTTACAATATGATCAGCTTCAAGGGCATGTTCGGCAATGCTAGACTTTTCTGCTCTACTGTATTTTAAGTGTGCTAAATATTCTTTAAATCGTGTTTTAATTGACCTTTTAGTTTGCCCAACATACTTTTTGTCACAATCATTATAACTAATTTCATCTATTTTATCTAATGTTAGAATTTCCTTGTTGAAAAAAAAGGCATGTACTTTATGTCCTTGCTTAAAATCTCCTTCAATTTCAAATGTTGGTCGACCTGGAGATTTTAGCGGTTCGTTTCTAGATTCTTTCATTATTTTATATACAGTTGATTGTGCAACACTCAGCATTACAGCACACTGTTCCACTGTTTCGTCAACACTCGCACTGGAATGATTATATTGCTATGATTTAAAACAATTAAGAATTATTGTTTTTCTTTTACTGTTAATGGCCCTAACTTAGCTCTTTTGGAAATTGATTGCAAATTCTCCATATGATCTTACTTCATACGCTTGTACTCAGGCCAACACCAAACTATTTACCATTAATATTACAATTTATTATAACCCACATCATCCCCAATAGATTAAACGAAATTGCCTGACCCCACTAATAATGCCTATTATTTATGCTTATTTACTATATATTATATATATTATCACAATTTCTTGGAAACCCACATGACCCCTAATAGAAAAAACTCCAGGTAAAAGTCTTAATACTTATTATTTTTGCATATTTACTAAATAAAAGTAATAAAGGTGAAAGTAGCAATCTGATAGTAGGTACGCCTATAGAATTTGTCATAGTGGGTGATTTATTACTCCATGTCTTTTAAAGATAAAGTATAGTGTTCCGTACGTTGATTGCTTTTAAAATAAGAAATTTTTGTTACGGAGGTATAAAATAATCAATGGCTTCACAAAACACACCCCAAATGAGTTTTCAAAAAACTACGCGGCTCTGATGAGGCCATCAATTTCTATATTAGTGCCAAAATACAACTTTCTATGTTAAATAGTTTCGGAGAAAATCGGGTGTGACAGACGTACAGACAGACACCGAAGTGATCCGTTCGGAACACTAAAAATTGTTCTTGTGAAAGATTCCAAAATCGCCGCACCGTGCTGGTGGAGTGCCGTTTCTATGTAGGGGACTTTCATAAAAATGTATTGTTTTTACAAGACATCTACGTCGAACACAGCTTAAGAAATTAATAAGAATGCTTAACTTTTTTTTTCAGTAAAAAATATTTGGAATCATGAGCAATCAGTTAACTCTAATTTTGACCCTATTGACACTGACATCTCAACTAATTTCAGGAAGTAAGTATGTTCATTAAAATACTTTGAGTTTATCAATTAAAAAATAAACAATTGACAAAGCTGTAGTAGTTTAGTAAAGCTATTTATGTATTTTTGAACAGATTGTTAATGTAAAGGAACAAGAGAATAACAAACAGTATAGAACTACGGGGTACATCGATGTTAATAGTGATGGTATCAGAAAGAAATCCATCATGATCGCTAAAAAAGCTGGAGAGAAAATGCATTAAATATATCAAGTGCGGTGATATGCTATATGGATTAGGATAACTTTTGTTGATATTTGCTTACGAAAATCATATTGGTGGTCGCGAAAAATATTAAATCCATGCAGGTGTTCTGAAATATACTGATTTGCCTTTTTGATAACCTTCAATACAACTGAAAGCAATGCAACTGGTCAGTAGTTGTTGAGCGTGTTCTGTTTACGTTTTATAGGTATTGATGGAATTCGAAAACGTTTTCAACATGAAGAAACTAAAGAGTTGATTGGTCCGTTACTTTGTGACAGAACATTTTAACAATAAAATTACTTAATTACTGTCACTAAATATATTTTCTAAAGATTTTACAATTGCGTTATCGCGATTTCGTAGTACAACTACATTGTCAAACGCTTAACTAAGACTAAAACAGATTTTTGGTAGTTTATGTTTATATGATGAACAGATGTGGGTCTATTATGTACTAAAACAGTTGGAACAGAACGGAGTTTGCTACGTCTAATTGACTATTCAGTAAATTTATATTACGGTCCTTTGAATGTCTGTAAATTTCTATGGATTCTAAGAAATTGAGTTTTGACCCTTTAGGTGCTGTATGGAGTATTTGTAAACAATTGATATCGGGAAAAGTATAGCCTGTTACTAAGAAATGTTTAGCGTGATTTTTCATTTTCTGGCCTATAAGAGCCATTGTGTTCTGCGAATCTTGTTTTGAAATTCCATCCCGTTTGGCCTATGTAACGGTTATTGCACTCTTGACAATTAAGTTTAAACTCCTGATTTATTGTGTTTATTAGTTTTATCTTTGGCATTGAAAAATATATTGGATAATTTTTGAGCGGGTTTTAAAGCTATTCTTGTTTTTTTTTTCGGCCGTAAGACTTTGGGATATTTTATCCGAGATGGGACCAAAAATATGTCAGAGGTATGAATGTTTTCTTTTCTCGGTATTCTTTTACGGGGTAGATTAAGCTGAAAGTGATTTGTTTTCGTTTACGGCTTATTAAGGTATTGATTATTTTAGGTTGGAAGCCGTTATTGAGTGCTATATTTTTGATTGTGTCCAGTTCTTTTTTTTAAATTATTTTTACTATTGAAGGCTTTACGGATCATAGATCTATTGTCTGCCAGTTTATGGGAGTTAGGGTGTATTGAGTCAGCTGAGGTGGTGACATCTGAAAAGGTTGGTTTGCGGAAGATATGGAATTCTAGTCTACTTCCCTTCTTTGAAATGGTAACATTTAAGAAATTGATTTTATTATCTGTTTCCTTTTCCAGTATGAATTTTATGTTGGGGTGTAAATTATTTAGATAATTTAAAGTGGAATTTAGTTCAATATCATTTCCATGGAAACATCCTAAAATGTGGTCCACATATCTAAACCAAAAGAGAATATTTTTTGCGTGTTGAGTTTTTAGAAAACTATTTTCCAATTCTGACATAGAAATTTCCGCTAGCAAAGGATTAAGTGGAGACTCCATGACAAAACCATCTTTTTGTTTGAACTGAAAATAATTTCCGATTATACAAAATTCGAACAGTTTCAATATATCTTGTATTGTTACATTGATTTTGTTTTTTTGTAGCATAGTTTTAATAATTTCTAAACATTCTTTATTTGGGATATTGGAGAACATATTTGTTACATCGAATGAAACTAGAAGGGAATTATTTGGGATGGAGATATTTTTAAGTTTATTTGTTAGGTCAATATAGTTTTTTGTATTGTATTTTGGATTGAATTGTGTAATTTCTTTAAAGATGGTGTTGAGATATGTTACTAGATTTTTAAGGTGGTGTTGCTGTACGATACTACTGGTCTTATTGGCGAATTTTCTTTATGTATTTTTATCAAGCCGTAAAGTTTTGGTTATGTAGGATTTTGGTTTATTATTTTAAACTTTTCTTTTCCATTCACAAAGCTTTGGGTTTCATTTAACAGGGTCTTGAATTGTTTTTGAATTTTATCAGTTGTATCTTTTTTTAGTTTTATTGAATTTTCTTTTTCCAAAAAATCCTTTACTTTTTGAATGTACTGGTTTTTATCAAGAGCTATGATGGAATTGCCTTTGTCTGTTTTTATTATTATTAAGTTATTCTCTTTTATTTTAGACTGAATGGATGCTATCGTTAGTTGTTCTTTGTTACTGCAAGTAGTGTTTTTTTTCTGTTTATCATAATATGTTTTATTTTTTTTTTTTAATATTTTTTGCAGCTGATTCAATTTCGGATATTAGTATTTCGGTAGTATTTTTTATATTAAAGTTAGGGTTATATTTTGGTCCTTTTTCCAGCAATTTTTTTCACTTTCTGTGAAATTTGTATTAGGGATATTGATAAATCTATCATAGAAGGTTTTTTGTTGACTATTGTCCGAAGTTTCGGTATATTTTTTATTCTCTATTAGTTTTTTGAGTTTTTTTTGATTGTGTTAAATAAATTTTGGGAATAATTTGGCGAATTTTTAATCTAGTATTATCATCAAAGATATCAAATTCTATTGGGTGGAGTTTATAAGCTAATTCAGAGTACAATACCTTGATATGGAGTAAGAGGTTGTCTCTGTTGCGGAACCATTTCTTACCTTCTTCCATCAGCCATGTGATTTTGCAAAATCTGTTTTAGTCTTAGTTAAGCGTTTGACAATGTAGTTGTACTACGAAATCGCGATAACGTAATTGTAAAATCTTTACAGATATTTTACCTAGTAAAAAATCCTTGAAGCCTGTCTTGGTTCATTTCAATGACGAAAATATAAGAAACAGAATTTTACAACAGCGTAAAATAACTGCCCTTGATACTGAGCTGTGCCGTATTACTGCTGCTTCAAAACGAAACATATATATAAATCCTGACCTGTCTAAGTTCACTCGCTCTCTCTTTCTTAAGGCAAAGGAACTGAAATCTTGTGGTTTCAAATACGTTTGGTGCAAGGACGAAAAAGTTTTGGTCAGAAGAAACGATGGCGAGCCTGTGCTTAGAATTATTACTTCCGCACAAGTCGAGAGTATAAAAAGAGATCTGTAAATAGTTCTATTCATATACATATACTTTTAAGATTTAATATTTACAAACATTGTAGCTCAATGGCCTTTCATGTAAACAAAAATAACAATTTAAAAATAGGACATATAAATATTAGGTCTATTGTTGCCAAAATAAATAGGATTAGGGATTGTATATTGTCCAACAGATTTGATATTTTAGCTGTGTCTGAGACTTGGTTAACACGTGATATTGATGACGTAGTGGTGTCTATTGATGGCTATGAATTGGTAAGAATGGATCGTGTGCGGGGACGTGGGGGAGGAGTTCTTTTATATGTACGTAATTCTATTGAATTTAATATTTTGAGTAACTTAAAATCTGATACCTCTGAGCAAGTCTGGATAGAATTTAAAATTAATGCTATAAAAAGTGTTTTAGGCGTTGTGTATAGACCTCCTGGCTTTAAGGGAATTAACGATTTCTTTGATGAATTCGAACATAATATGTCTAAATTTTTGTTGCAGTGCGAGAATTTGATTTGCCTTGGCGATTTCAATATCAATTTGCTTAATCTTGACTGTGTGTACACTCGGCAGTTTCTTGCATTACTGCATGCATACGGTTTGAAGCAGATTATCGATGAACCTACCAGGCGTGGACTTACTAACGCATCACTTATTGACCTTATAATATGTTCTAATAGTGACGTTGTGTTGAACAGTAATGTTGACACATGCCTTGACGTATCTGATCATTTCCTTGTTAGGTGCGAGCTGAGACTGCGGGTGACAAAGTCTGAACCATTTTTGGTAGCATATAGAGACTTTAAAAATTTCGATGAAGGAAAATTCTACAGCGATCTTTTGGAGATACCTTTTGATAATATACTCTATATACAAAATATAAACGAAAAACTATGCACATTTAATGCATATATACTTAACTTATTTAATGTTCATGCTCCTTTGAGAAGTGCACGTATCACTAAGAAGAAAGCCCCGTGGCTAAATCAGGGCTTAAGGCATGCCATGCGTCTTCGTAACAAAGCCTTAACAAAATATAAGAAAAATAAATCACTGGAGAATTGGGAAAGTTATAGACGACTTAGGAATTATGTTACACTAGCAACGGAAAATGAAAAGAAGTTGTATTTAGAAAGTAATTTTCGGTCTAGTAATCCAAAAAACAATTGGAAATTGTTGAGGGATTTGGATATTTCTTCTAAAGTATCTAGTTCTGTTCCTGAACATTTGGGGAATGTAGAAGATATTAACACATTTTTTGTTACTGCTGCTGGCTCTTCGGCTCCAGATCCAGAAACCTTAAACTTTTATTTACAAAATAAAAAACGGGCCACAAGTACATTTCATTTTAGAGTGGCAACAACTGGTGAGATTGAGCAGGCACTTTTTTCTATTGGCTCTAGGGCGGTGGGTACTGATGGAATTGGTATAACTATGTTGTTGAACTGTTGTCCACGCATAATTCCTTTTATTGTGCATTTAGTTAACTCATGTATAGAAACTAACTGTTTCCCCGACATTTGGAAAAGTTCCTTTATAATTCCGTTTCCGAAGGTGACCTCCCCCAAGGATCTGAAGGATCTTAGGCCCATAAGCATATTGCCAACGCTGTCGAAGGTCATTGAGAGAGTGATGGAGCGGCAAATGCGGGAGCATATTGAGCGGTACGGGCTCCTACCAGATTTCCAATCTGGTTTTCGCAAGGATCACAGTTGTGCTACTGCACTTCTCAAAGTTACAGATGATATTCTATCGGCAGCGGACCGTGGTGAGCTCACTGCCTTGGTGCTCTTGGACTACTCGAAAGCTTTTGATCGAATAAATCATACTTTGCTTTTGGCCATTCTCGGTTTTCTTGACTTTGGGGGAGATGCTTGTGGGCTTATTAAGAGCTATCTCGAGAACAGAACACAGCGTGTAAAACTTAATCGTAAACAATCAAGTCAAGTAGTCGCTAAGTGTGGTGTGCCTCAGGGGTCAATCCTTGGGCCTCTACTTTTCACATTGTACACTTCTCAACTTACTGTCAACTTGAAGAACGTCTCAACGCACCTATATGCAGATGACACGCAGATTTATATGTCATTTCGACCCGAACAAATTCTGGAGGCGAATGATAAACTTTCGAATGAGCTTGAGCATCTTCGGAAGGTTTCGCAAAACCATTGTCTTGAATTGAATCCTAAAAAAAGTCATTTACTTTTATTTGGACGAGAGCAATGTAGGGATCAATATCGGGATCTGATACATGTCAGTATAAATAATGACACAGTACAGGTTTCCAGTGTTGCCAGGAACTTGGGATTATGGCTGGACGTTAAATTGAGATTCTCAGAACATATTAGCCACTGTATCAGGAAAGCATTTGCAAATTTAAAACTTATTTTTAACCAACGACACCTTTTGAATGCCGCTCTGAAAAAATCCTTGTGCGAATCATTGGTGCTGTCGCACTTTGCATTCTGCGACACTGTGTATGGACCCTGTCTTGCAGAGCGAGATGTCAGACGTATACAGCGTATGCAGAACTGTTGTGTGCGTCTAATTGGTGGCATAAGAAAGTATGAGAGGGATTAAGTGCTGGAATGAAAGAGATTGGGTGGCTAATTATGAGCGAAAGAAGGCATTTACATAGTTTGGTTCTATTTAATAAGATAATTTTCAAAAAATTCCCAATTATTTGTATCAGAAAATTAAATTTAGATATGATGCTCATGCTTTAGATTTGAGGCATAAATTTACCATCACTCCTCCTTATCATAGAACAACTTTATTTGAACGATCATTTAGCTATCAAATATCAATATCTTACAATAAGTTGCCTGCAGACTTAAAACAATTAAAACCCACCGCGTTTAAACATAGGGCACGCAACATGTTGATAACATTGCCATCCCGTGCATGATTTGCTTTCTGTTTTGATCCGGTCTCTTATGTCACCGTTGCGTCGAAATGTATTATTGTGTTTTTACCATGTCTCAGACAACATTTGTGTCACAGTTTATTTATGTATTAGTTTTTAGTTGATATATGTAAATTTAGTTATTATTATATATATGTATAGGTTAAATGAGGAAGCCTGGCTTCAATTTCGCCTTTTGTGATTTTACTCTGTAAATTACAATAAAGACATTATTATTATTATTATGACTGTTCTCGTTTTTCTTTCTCACATTTGGTTAATGTGGTTCCATGTTTGGCTGACGGGCGGAAACCAAGTCAGCACAAACGCATTATCATTGTGTATTAAGAAATAACCTGACAATGTTACATGTTTTTAAAATCACTGACTTCTGAATGTTTTTGTGTATGTTTGTATTGAGTCCTAATTGTACTAAGTGTGGTGTGAATGTTGTTGGTGTAAGGCCTGTGGCTGATATAATGAGGGGGACAATGATGACTTTTTCTTGTTTCCATAGCCTTTTTATTTCCGTTGCACGTTTCCGTATTATTATTATTATTATTATTATTATTATATTTAGTGACAGTTAACAAAGTAATTAAGAAGTTTTATTGTTTATTATGAAGAAACTACTCAGTATATATCACCAGTACATCAAACACTTTATTTTTGCACTAGACGCGCGTTTCGATAACCATGTTAGCTTCATCAGGAGCGATGATTGACTAAAGCTAAACTACAAATCTACCCTATTTATACTTGGCATAGGCGAGGCCATCAGTTCCGATGACGTAACCAGTAGAGAGGACTATAAGAAATAGGCCCCCTGTTTTTATTTAAATTATTTTTACATTAAATAATTTCCTTACTTTCATATCAATCTTAGATTATCTAATGTTAGTTTGATCAGCTTTAAGGGCATGTTCGGCATTGCTAGATTTTTCTGTTCTACTGTATTTTAAATGTGCTAAGTGTTCTTAAAATCGTGATTTAATTGACCTTTTAGTTTGCCCAACATACTTTTTATCGCAATCATTACAACTAATTTCCTAAATTCCACTTTTCTCACAATTAGGAGTCTTGTCTTTGGGATTTCCTAAGATATTCCTCAAATTGTCTGATGACTTATAAACTAAGGTGAGGCCTACCTTATTAAATACCTTATTGAGTCCCTTGCTATATTTCGGAGTGCAAAAATAAATTGGTATAGTGGTGATATATACTGAGTAGTGTCATTGTGCCAAAGATTCCACTTTCCCAACATAACATGAAGAAAGACATTTTCTTTTTCTCTAGTACACAACGATTATCACCACGACCCCAAAAAATTAATTTTTGTGCTCCATGTTAGCTTCATCAGGAGCGATAATTTTGTAAGATTGTAATATTTACCATAGTAATGCAAACTTTGTTTGTAGTCAATGGAGCCCAATCAAAAAAAGAAGGGTCGCGGTTTTCGGATACGCTTCATTCATGTGGAAAATTACAGGAGACCCCCCCCCCCACTGTAGATCATCCCCTGACAGGTCAATAGATTATGACGACGGTATCATGTTTATTTGGACTTGTCAGGCAGTTATATTCCGCTGAATATTATCTTAAAACCTATGCAAGCTCAAAACACAAAAGTTCAAACTATACAGTTAAACATACATTTACGTATTTTGCATAGTTTAGGCCTGTAATCAAGAATTTTCTTGTTATTATAATCAGGAATTTGAATTTTCTGTAAGAAACATGGGGGTTTCCTCCAGGTCGTTTTTTTCAGCTGACACTATTTTCATCTCTTGTGTAAATTTCGAATTTTGCAAGGGCGTACCTAATCCCTTTTGCAGTGTTGTCGGTAACAAATTCCATCCTATACAGCTTCTGTTTCGAATGTTGTCCGACATATATATACATACTCTCCTTTTAGGCTTATACACTTCGTCCAACGATGTTCTAGTTTGTTGATCCCTTCCGAATAATAGGATTTGTCCAAGTCTGTAAAATATCCATTAGTGTCTGCAATCACCTCCTCGTTTGAATAAAATCTTTGTCCCGCCAGCCATTTCTTCAAATTGGGGAACAAATAGTAGTCCGAGGGAGCCAAGTCTGGAGAATAGGGGGGATGTGAAACGAGTTGGAATCCTATTTCCATTAATTTTGCGACCACAACTGCTAAGGTGTGTGCTGGTGCGTTGTCGTGATGGAAAAGGACTTTCTTCAATCGCGGGCGTTTTTCTTGCAGCTCGGTTTTCAAACGGTCCAATAATGATGAATAATATTCACCTGTAATAGTTTTACCCTTTTCCAGATAGTCGATGAGGTTTATCCCTTGCGAATCCCAAAAGACAGTCGTCATAACCTTTCCGGCCGAAGGAACGGTCTTCGCCTTTTTTGGTGCAGATTCCCCCTTGGTAATCCATTGTTTAGATTGTTGTTTGGTCTCAGGAGTATAGTAATGTATCCATGTTTCATCCACAGTGACGAAACGACCCTTAAAGTCCTCCGGATTCTTCTGGAACAGCTGCAAACCATCCTTGCAACACTTCACACGATTCCGTTTTTGGTCAAGCGTGAGCAATCGTGGCACCCATCTTGCGGATAGCTTTCTCATGTCCAAATGTTTATGCAAAATATTATGTACCCGTTCAGTCGAGATGCCCACAGCACTAGCAATCTCACGCACCTTAACTCTTCTGTCATCCATCACCATATCATGGATTTGATCAATGATTTCTGGAGTCGTAACCTCCACAGGCCGTCCAGAACGTTCAGCGTCACTTGTGCCCATGTGGCCAGTCCGAAAATTTTGAAACCACTTATAAAACTGTTCTAATCGAAGGTGCAGAGTCACCATAATGTTTATCAAGCTTCTCTTTAGTCTCCTGAGGCGTTTTGCCTTTCATAAAGTAATGTTTAATCACACACGAAATTCTTTTTCGTCCATTTCTTGAAAATCACTCGACTTCCTTGATTCACACGAATGCCAAACACAAAGAAATAGACCAATATGGCTGAAACTTGGTGTGCGTTCATTCAAGAGATGCTACTAACTAAACATGACCTCGATACGCGCCGGTGGTGCCATTTCTCGGACTTTGCACGGACTTTTCAAACCAGCCTCGTATATATATATATATATATATATATATATATATATATATATATATACAAATATATATATATATATATATATATATATATATATATATACATATATATATATATATATATATATATATATATATATATATATATATATATATATATATATATGTATATATATATATATATATATATATATATATATATATATATATATATATATATATATATATGTATATATATATATATATATATATATATATATATATATATATATATATATGTATATATATATATATATATATATATATATATATATATATATATATATATATATATATGTATATATATATATATATATATATATATATATATATATATATATATGTATATATATATATATATATATATATATATATATATATATATATATATATATATATATATATACAGTGGCGAACAAAAGTATGGAAACATTTAAATTTCCATTTCTACTCTTAACATTTAAACGGTTTAAATTACAATATTTATTTATTAATCGTGTACATGCTAACAAACATTTTGAAAACTGTTTTACAGTTATTGTTTACTAGAAATGTGCTTAGTTTTTAACATACAAAAGAGCTAGCAAATTTTCCACCACGATCAGGCAATCCTATTATTAATCAGTAAATTGAATAAAGCCTCAACTGACTAATCAGTTAATCAGTAAATTGAGTAAGGCCTCAACTGACCGCAAAAAATTCAGTGTCACGGCCTCGTTCTTTGGGATATTTGATTTCGTGAACATTAAAACCGCATATGATGACAATTTGGATGGTGTTTGCATGGCATGTTTGATTAGAACCTAAGTACCGACTCTTATATATTACACAGCCCCACAAAAAAAAAGTGGGGTATACTTTTGATTCGATATATCAGATCCGTAGTATTTTTGCCCGCTGATCACGAATCTGACGTCAGAATATCGCCATCACATCTCAATTTTTTTCTAACCTCAAAAAATAGGTAAAAATTAGTAAAAATTAAGAAAAATATACTCCTAAAAAATTGATTCAAGCTTTTTCATGAATCGAAAGATGTATTAATATGTATTCGGACACGCTAAGCTAATATTCATCGGTTGGATTGAGCCATACAGTTCTGTTTTCTTTCTAACCTCAATAAATCAGACATCGGTCGATTTTTATTCTTCTACCTGCATCCAGGGCACCTCCACGTGGTGACGGTGGGCAACGGTGTTACTCCACTAGCCGGCAGAGTCGCTGGATAACGGCTTAGATGCCGTCATGGCAGCTAGAAGAAAGAGAATTACGATGCAGGGACTCGGAAACCCAGTATCGGCGGTTGGTCAGGGTGGGAAAGCGGGCCCGCAGCCGTCGTCATCCAGCGACCGTAGCTCTTCATGTGTGGGTGACTTGGCTCATGTAGAGTATAACGCTACAAGAAAACGGTCTCACGGTACAAGGACTTTTCATAAGTGCGATAAAAACAGTGATTCATTTTGTTACATTTGCTGTCAACACGTATTGAGTAAAATGGGATCACCGATAACGGATAAGATTAAAACCTTATATAAGAATTGTTTTAACATTGAAATACAGCACCAGGATACAGATTGGGTTCCCCACATCATTTGCAGTTCTTGCAAAATAATGTTGTACATCAATAAGAAGGCGATTAAATATTCCAGACCAGCAATATGGAATAGACCATACAGTGAAAATGATTGCTACTTTTGTATGAATGTTGTATCTAGGCATAACCGAAAAAATAAAGCACTATTACTTATAACCATGTTTCGACAGTAACAAGACCAACTAAACCAATTCCGCCTCCTGAACCACTTGATGCTGATGTTATGGAAACAAATGATTTCACCTTATCAGTTCATGCCGAAAACATTGAGACTGTCGAAAAAGATTCAAACACTGTTACTAATGAATGTTCTAGTGACAACCTATCATATACTAGTGACACAGATAAAGAATTTCTACCATACAACCGTAAACCAGAACCAATACTCGTATCACAGTCAGAACTTAGTGATCTAGTCAGAGATTTAGGCTTATCCAAAGATGGTTCAGAGCATCTTGCTTCCTTTTTAAAGAAAAGACATTTACTTAAGCCAGAAGCTACGATTTCTTATTATAGAAACAGAGATGAAGAATTTCGAAAATATTTCACAATGGACGAGGAATTGTCACTTTCATATTGTACCGATGTAAAAGGTCTAATGGATGAATTTCAAAATAACTCATACGATCCTGAAGAATGGAGACTGTTCTAAACGGAGCATTAAGGCAGTTTTGCTGCATAATACCAACGTTTACGCTCCCATTCCGATTGCTCATTCCACAGTTATGGAAGAGCAATATGAAAAAATGAAGCAGCTTTTGATAAAAATAAAATATGCTGATCATAACTGGAAAATTTGTGGAGATCTGAAAATTGTAACAATATTGCTTGGCCAACAGTCAGGGTTTACACTTTATCCCTGTTATAAATGTCTGTGGAATAGCAGAGACAGGGAACGGCATTATAAGAAAAAAATTTGGCCAACAAGAGAATCGTTCACTCCTGGTGAAAATAATGTATTGTTTCCACCATTGGTAGATCCAGGAAAAGTTCTTATTCCCCCGCTTCACATTAAGCTTGGACTTATGAAGCAATTCACGAGAGCATTAGATACAAACGGCCCATGTTTCAAATATTTGCATAAAAAATTTCCGAAATTTTCTGAAGCTAAAATTAAGGCAGGCGTATTTGACGGGCCACAAATAAGAAAATTGTTTCAAGATTCATTATTTGTTACTAAAATGAATAAAGTTGAAAAAGCTGCTTGGCTTAGTTTTAAAGAAGTCGCAACAACTTTTTGGGAAATAATAAAAGTCCTAAGTACAAAGAAATAGTCGAGAAAATGGTAAAAAATTTTCAAACATTAGGTTTGCGTAATGAATCTAAAATTACATTTCCTGGACTCCCACATCGATGATTTCCCAGATAATCTTGGTGACTACAGTGAGGAGCAAGGGGAACGTTTTCACCAAGATCTGAAAATCATAGAAAATCGGTATCAAGGACGATGGGATGACCATATACTAGCGGACTATTGCTGGTCGCTAAAAAGAGAAACAAGTCCTCAAAAGCATTTGGGCAGAAAGCCTTTGAATAGGTCATTCGCGGAAAAAAGAACAAGATACAGCCAAAAAAAGGAAAGTTAGGCGCGGGTCTAACCTTCGCAATTCTAGGGCTTAAGGGTCTACTATTTGAGAGTATATGGTTTAAAAGTCCTGGTTTTGAGTTTATTGGGTCTCATTTTTAAAGTTACAGGGTTATTGAGGTCTATTTTTTGAGGTTACAGGGTGTGGGAGTCTAAGGTTTCAGGGTTTAGGATTTAAGAGTATCAGGTTTGAGGATTCCCCAACTGTATACCAAATTTGGTAGGAATCGGTTGGTTTTCAAAAATTTTGTCCGCCATCTTGGATCCGCCATTTTGAATTTTGCAAATCCGACCTCAGATTCATGATCAGCAACCCAAAAAACCCCCGTGTACCAAATTTGGTAAGAATCGCTCGAATTTTAATTTGAATTCGTTTTTGCATTCGAGAAGCACTATATCTGTCTGACTTATTGAGGTTAGAAAGAAAACAGAACTGTATGGCTTAATCCAACCGATGAATATTAGCTTAGCGTGTCCGAATACATATTAATACATCTTTGGATTCATGAAAAAGCTTGAATCAATTTTTTAGGAGTATATTTTTCTTAATTTTCACTAATTTTTACCTTTTTTTTGAGGTTAGAAAAAAATTGAGATGTGATGGCGATATTCTGACGTCAGATTCGTGATCAGCGGGCAAAAATACTACGGATCTGATATATCGCATCAAAAGTATACCCCACTATTTTTTTTTGTGGGGCTGTGTTATCGGCGTCAAATTTGAAGAAATAAGATCTTATAACCTCTTAGTCTAAGTAAAATAAAATGTGCCGTGTACTTTTCTTCAGTAAAAATCATACTTGTATCACAGAGTGATCGAAGCGAGTAGGATGTGTAGTTCCGAAGACCACTGAAACAGATAACCAATAAGAGAGAAGCAGAGTTAAGACAACCAAATAAAAGAATAGCAGAGTTAAGAGGCAACTTTTTTCCAGAGTTTATGTTTTTACAACGGCCAGGCAACTATTTACCTCGTCATTGATGAAATGTTAAAATTTTTGTCCTTTTTTAGCTAATGTCATCTGCTACCATGGTACTTGGTCCCAATACAGAACAGGCAATGGTAAACTGTCCATAAGTGCTGTTCCTGCTAATTTATGTACCCATTACATTTACACTTTTGTTGGATTGGATAGTACTACAAACACTGTTAAAATATTGGATGAAAATTTAGCTATCCAGCTAAGTAAGTAAATAATAAGAATGAGTGGGGAAAAGCATATTAGAGTAAGGTCCCAAGATTAGTTGCCAAAACAAATACATCTTATAACTAAATATATTCAAAAAACGCAGGAAAATATATAGGGACTTAGACGGCGACCATTAGTACGTTTTTCTCTCTCTCTTAGATAGAGTGAAACAACTCGTGATATGCTGGAGTACTAAATGAGGTGAAGAGGCCTGAGACTATGTCTGTGCCAAAAATCGATTTCATTCTTCAACATAGTTTCCTTCAAGAGCGCTACACTTCTTCAGTGATCTTCCAATATAGCACGATTTGTCGAGCTCTCTAAAAAAGGTCACAGTTTCCCATTTGATTTCTTCATTTAAGCCAAATTTCTTTCTCAGGAGATACTTTCTCAAATTTGAAAAGAGGTAATAATGGCTAGGGGCCAGATAAATACGGCGGATAAGGAAGCAATTCATGGGCTAATTGACCCAATTTTGTGGAGTTGTGAGCTGGTGCATTTTCTTGGTGAAACAACATTTTTTCTTCGCTAAATGCGGCCTTTTCTTCTTGATTTCACCATTCAAAAGGTCCAATAAACAAATCTAATAGTCTCCGGTGATTGTGCGCCCTTTCTTAAGATAGTCTTCTTCTGCTTCTTCTTTAAGTTAGATTGCAAGATCTGTTATTTAACCAATCAGCCGTTATCATTTTCTTGGGAAGTTGATTGTCTTTACATTTTTTAGGTGGTCTTCCTAGTGAGCGCGTACCGTGTTGTTTGCTTGTGAGTGCAATGCGTGCTAGTCTGTTTTCGTCCATTCTATTGACATGCTCGTACCAGTATCTTCTTCGTTGCCTGCTCCATCTAACCATGTCCTCCACTCTGCATGTTCTTCTGATCTCCTCACTTGTGACTCTATCCCGCTACGTTTTTCCTGCTATTGCTCTCAGGGTCTTCGTCTCCGCTGTTCTCATTATCCTCTTTGTTTTCACTGTATCAGCTCTTGTTTCTACTCCATAAGTCAGGATAGGCCTTATACATGTTTTATCTATTTTTGTTTTGCTTTCGATTCGCATGTGCTTATTATGTCTCTGAGGCTACCTGATATTGCTGAGGCCTTGTTTGCTTGTATGTTTTTTTCTCTTTCCAGGTTGTTGCCACCGGCCACCTCTACTCTCAAGTATCTGCATTGCATGATCTGTTCGATGGGTTGATCATTCACAACTAGTTTACATCTGATAGAATCCCTGGAGAAGGTTAGGCTCTTGGTTTGGTTCAGCGATATTGCCATATTAAATCGTTGGGCAGTGAGGTAGAATCGATGCAGTTATCTTTGGAGGTCATCCTCAGTTACCGCAATTAGAGCGGTAGCATATCATGTCTAGTCGATGATTTCTCATGCGATATCCTAATCTGTGGTGTAACCTCCTCGATCAGTATGTCCATAATGAGGTTGAAAAGGAAAGAACTTAAACTGTCGCCCTGTCTTATTATTTTTTCATTTCAAAAAATACTTCCCAAAACCTATTCCAGCTGATGCTTGTAAGGGTGTTTTTTATAGAGGTATAAAACTTTAAGTTGGCAACACTTTTTTAACTGGCGGCCATTTTGTCAGCTGTCAAGTGATTTATGTTTGGTTTGGCATTTCAACATGAATAGACTAACGCCTGAACAACGCTTCCAAATTGTGCAAATTTATTTTGAAAATCATGGTTCTGTTCGAAATACGTATCGCGCACTACGTCCATTTTACGGTCAACATAATCGTCCATCAGAGCAATTAATTCCATTAACTATGGAACGTTTTCGCACCACGTTTACTCTAAATGATAATACGCATCCACAGAGACGTCGTACAGTGCGTACAGAAGAAGTCATTGCTGCTGTAGAGCGTAGCGTAGAGGAAGACCCGAATCAGTCTATCCGCCATCGTGCACAGGAATTGGATATGTGTCCATCCACTTTATGGAAGATTTTGCGGAAAGATTTTGGTTTGCGTGCTTACAAAATCCAACTCGTGCAACAATTGAAGCCACACGATCACCTAGCAAGGCGTAGATTCGGTGAATGGGCCCAAAACAAGATTGCCGTTGATCCCGATTTTCATAAGCGAATTTTGTTTAGCGATGAAGCTCACTTTTGTTTGAATGGATACGTCAATAAGCAAAACTGCCGTATTTGGAGTGATGATAATCCTCAAGTGTATTTGAGATACCGTTACATCCAGAAAAACTGACTGTTTGGTGTGCTTTATCGGCTGGTGGAATCATTGGTCCGTACTTCTTTAAAAACGATGCTGGTCAGAACGTTACAGTCAATGGTGACCGCTATAGAGCCATGATTACTGACTTTTTCGTTCATCAATTGAACAACCATGATGTGCAGGAGCTGTGGTTTCAACAAGACGGCGCAACATGTCACACAGCTCGTTCCACAATTGATTTATTGAAGAAAACGTTTGGTAACCGCATAGTTTCACGTTTCGGACCCGTGAATTGGCCTCCAAGATCATGCGATTTAACGCCGCTAGACTATTTTCTGTGGGGATATGTGAAGTCGCTAGTCTACGCCGATGAGCCCGAAACGATTGACCACTTGGAGGACAACATTCGCCGCGTTATCCATATACGGCCATTAGTTGGAAAAAGTCTACGTCCGATTAGCCAGCCAGCCGTGGCGGTCATATGCCAGAAGTCATATTTAAATTATAATGCCAGAAGATTATCTTTCGAATAAAGTAAATTTCATGTCAATTTAAAAAATTCATCTTTGTTTTATTCCATTTCAAAGTTCTATACCTCTATAAAAAACACCCTTTATTTCTGGACGCTTCGGTCGGCTTTCATACGATTCCAGCCACTCTGCGGACTGCCTGTTGAACTCAGGTGTGACAGACCGCGTTTTGAATCTTCGACATGTTGCTGTTTTTGATCAATCGTGAGGCGCCCATCAGGCACATACCTTTTTCATGTGCGAATATTCATGCAAAATATGCCTCGCGCATTCTGTTGATATCTCCATGATGTCAATTATCTCTCTCACTTTCAATTTGCGGTCATTCAGAATAATATAGTGACCTCATTTGGACGTCCGGAACGTGGTGTATTATCGGTACTTGTGCGACTCCCTTTAAGTTCACTAAACCATCAGCATATAGTTGCTTTGGACGGAGCAGAAGTGCCATAACACTTCTTAAGCGATTCTTGAGCTCTGACTATATGTTTCCTATCAAAAAGCAAGGTTTAATCAACACATGCAATTTTTTTTGTTCCATCGTTTTGTTATAATCAAGAGTAGCGTCACCCCAAAAGTACTCGTAAACTAATAGACGAAATGTCATGAAATATTTACATAAATCTGCTGAAAGCTGATGCTAACTAAAAATCTTTTTTTTTTTTGTTTGTACTGCCATCTCTCGGAGAGTCTCGGGACTTTTTACCTCATGTATGTAGCAGGTGAGCTTTTCTTTATAGCTACACCTTCATAATTTTTTGTGCTATGCATTTGTGTTAAAACATAATACGTGGGGAAAGAGGGGATAAAATGCATTTCTTGTTTTAAATATTTTTCTTTTATTTTTTTAGATGGATTTAGTAATGCAGTTGCTCTTAAGCAAAATAACTCGAACCTAAAAGTAATTTTAGCAGTTGGCGGATGGGGAGAGGGTATGTATTTTATTAGTACGGAAAATTTGTTTATTAAATTGCACTTTAATTAAAGTGAAAATTAATAAACAAGTATTTAATTTAACATATACTTACTAAGTATGAAGTTCCGCTAAGTAAAGACAGATTCGATTCAAGATGTATTTTAAAATACATTAATCCATTATATAATAGGTGAGTCAACGATAGTGTAAAGTTTATTATCTCATTTGTTTATGGAATGACGAAAAAATGTTTTTTTTAAATCGAACATCCTATTTTCTAATTTATTTTTAAATTCTGCGTAAAATATTATAACTTTTTTATTAATAATGTTATATATCTAAACCCAGTAATCTTTCTAATATTTCAATTTAAAAAAAAATACTAGTTTTCAGTTTTGTAAAAAATTGCCAGTAGCGCCATTGTTTCTGAAAGTGGAATACTCATAATTGGTACGAACGTTCTTTAGAGATGAAAAAAAAAAGATGTATGTAAAGAAATTTGGGTTAGATGCTACAGGGTGTTCAAAATAAATTTATACATTTCGACTATTTTAAATTTAAAAATCTCAAATTTTTTAAATAGCACACCCTGTATATTATTATTTTTTCTGACATGTTTTACAAAACCCTCAAACTTTTATTAAGTATGTCATATACCTATTTCTAATATTTTCCGATTTATTTTGAATTTTTCAATTTTTACCCTTGTTTTTAATACACTTACGCTATTGTGGAAACATAAACAAATAGTTAATAATAATTTTAATATACTTTAACTTATTTAGTGATTGATTTAAAAAATATGCCCGTCTACTTGAATACACATGTTTAGTCGCTTTACTATATTTTCCTTCACTTTCCTTAGCATAAGCATTCGAATAATCGAAAACTATTAGAAATAGGTATATGACATACTTAATAAAAGTTGAAGGGTTTTGTAAAATCTATCAGAAAAAATAATAATATACAGGGTATGCCGTTTAAAAAATTTGAGATTTTTCAATTTAAAATAGTAGAAATGCATAAATTTATTTTCAACACCCTGTAGCAACTAACTTAAATTTCTTTACGTATATCTTTTTTTTATTCTATAGAACGCTCGTAAAATTAAAATATTAGAAAAACTACTAGGTTTAGGTATTTAATATTATTAATAAAAAGTTATAAAATTTTACGTAGAATTTAAGAGTAAATTAGAAAATAGGATGTTCCATTTAAAAAAACATATGTTATATCGGCCATATTTTTTTGAAGTACCCTGTATACTCAAAAATAATTTTAAACTATGCACCTTAACATTCCCTAACCTGTATTTAACATTTTTTCGTCATTCCCGAAACAAATGAGATAATGAACTATCGTTGACTCACCCTATACAATACAAATTCTAGGGCCTATAAGGAAGTACGTTAAAACAACACTAGGTATACAAGTATGAAATGCAGATTTCAGACAACAGATGGTGCACCAATGCAGTTTGTGCTATAAAGATTTGACACTACGCCATTTTGTTGCGTCATCAACAAGTGTCAGACGCGCACGAGTGATAAATTGGAAAAGTGTGTACAGAGTGTTATGTTGTTGTGTTCAATATGTCGAAATGTATACCGAACAAAGAGCATTCGCGGACAGCATTCATTTTTTGTTTTCATCTGAAGAAAACTGATCATACCGATTACTTCGAGAGATGATTCGCAAACACAAAAACAACTCGCCGAGCAATTGGGCGTTAGTCAACAAGCAGTTTCCAATCGGCTACGAGACATGGGAAAGATTCAGAAGACCGGTAGATGGGTATCACATGAATTGAACGACAGGTAAAAACACGTGTGACATTTTGCTCGCTCGGTCCAAAAGGAAGTCGTTTTGGCAACGTATAGTTACAGGGGATGAAAAATGGATTTATTTCGAGAATCGCTCTGTGTTTGGTGGGACCCGAGGGGCGTGGTCTATTATGAGCTGTTAAAAATCTGGGGAAACGGTTAATATTAAACGTTACCAACAACAATTGACCGATTTGAACCGTTCGCTGCTTGAAAAAAGGCGAGAATACCGAAAGCGGCAACACAAAGTCATTTTTCTTCATGACAATGCTCCATCACATACGACAAAACCGGTTCGCGACACGTTGGAAGCACTCAGCTGGGAAGTTCTACCCCATGCGGCTTACTCACCAGACTTGGCTCCTTCCGATTACCTCTTGTTTGCATCGATGGGTCACGCGCTTGCTGAGCAGCGCTTTGGTTCGTACGAAGATGTGAAAAAATGGCTCGATGAATGGTTCGTAGCAAAAGGGAAAGATTTTTACAGGCGTGGTATTCACAAATTGCCCGAAAGATGGGAAAAATGTATAATAAGCGATGGAGCATACTTTGAATAAAGCACTTTTTGTCATTCTTCCGAATTTAACATGTTTTTTTGGAAAAAAAATCCGCATTTCATACTTGTAGACCTGGTAGCTTAATACATTCCCTTGGTTGATTAAAGTAACATTCACTACTTCCTTTTTGTCAGTCCGGGCATTTGAAATTTTGTAATATTCCCATTCACCGACTATTTGGGACGCCTGTTATTTATAGTGTCCGACCGAAGGCTAGTTTTTGGCCGATGCCGAAGCTGAAGCCGAAGGTTAATCGTCTAAGTTGGGAATGCGGAATCTTTGGCACAATGACACTATTCAGTATATATCACCACTACACCAAACCCTTTATTTTTGCACTCGACGCACGTTTCGGGCGCATGTTAGCTTCATCATTAGTGATGATATAATAGTAATAAGTCAATCATCGCTAATGATAAAGCTAACATGGTTAGCGAAACGCGTCGAGTGCAAAAATAAAGTGTTTGGTGTATTGGTGATATATACTGAGTAAGGTTAATCACACTTAGAAATCTCAGAACATTGGCTAAAAAGTATACATAACAATGCAAATTCTGTACTGTAATTTTGTTTTATGTGTTTTATATGGTGTTGATAATAATTGTAAATATATAGGAACTTTAAATAAAGAAATTACATCTTTTCAAAAATGATAAACTCAGTTTTATTCGTATTTATTTATTGAAATGAAATATAACAGTACCGTAGTAGCAAATCAGGTTTTTAAGAATGCAATTTAGCTAAAGGCGATGACATTATTTAGCAACGATTAAAAAAATATATAAGAAAATTTAATAGTAACAGTCTTAATTAAATTCAAATAAGTCTCATATGGTAAATTATTAATTAAGTATTTAGAGTTATAGCTTTAGTCAATCAAACTCACATTTTTGTCTTCATCATGACCATCATCTGCTATGCAGTCTATCGTCGGACTTAAGCCTCCTCTAAGTACGTCCATCTTATTCAGTTTTGAGCCTTTGTTTGTTGCAGTTGTATCCCACTAGTCTTTTGATGTCGTCAGACCATCGGGTTTGTGGGCGTCCTCTACTTATTTTCTCCTTCCAGTGCCTCCAGTTGATTACTTTATGGATCCATTGATTACACAGGTCAACATTTGATCTAAAAAAAAACACTCAGTGCGGTATGGTCCTTATGGGGTTTTTGGGGTCGCTGATTACGATGAGCGGGTTGGTTAACCTTCATCACATCAGATTCAAGATCATTTGAAGGTCAAATAGAGAAAAAACCGTAGGAAAAATCTGAAAAATTCTATGCGTATGTTTTTGAGGTCCCTGAATACGAATCCGTAGTTTGTTTGACCTTATGCCTTTTCCCAGAGGTCATTTGAAGGTCAAATAGAGAAAAAAATCGTGGAAAAAATCTGAAAAAATTCATGCGTATGTTTTTGAGGTCCCTGAGTCCGAACCCGTAGTTTTTTTGACTCAAGCCGCCTTTTAGAGGTCATTATAGGTCATTTCATCATCAGTTTATGTTTATTTGAAAAATATGTACGGTCATTTTGCGTTGTTAAATTTAATTTTGTTTTTATCGTACACTTGCGAAGCATACAGAGGTTAATTTACGGTACATTTTTATTGATTATATCTTATACATATCATTTTACATTTACGTTAATATATCACAATCAAAAATGTCTTTTATGCTGCTCGGTCATTACAAGGGAATTAATATGTGAAATATAAGCTAAATAATGGCAGGTAGACTGATGCAAGCAAATGTTATAATACTGTTTAAAGGTACTTATTAGTAAAACTTAAAATATTGTTTATATCAAAAATAGACTATACAAATATTTTGACTAGTTTTGTGACTGTGAAATAGACTTTTAAAATCTAAAAAAAAAATTGACCTAATTTTTGTACTCTCGATGTTCGTTCCATATATTTAGTAAATTTAAAGTCCAGCCCGACTGTGTTTCTTGAGGTATAAATGAAACATTGTGCGCTATGTTATGTTTAAATTTCGTTTTATAACTCAATTCCCAATACATTTCAAATTAATAATTCTAATGTCGAACAACCTTGTTATCAAGTAACCCTTAATCTGTATACTTCAATACTTAATCCTTGTCGACAAAGAAACTCTAATACCCAATACCTTTGAACCCAATAACTTACTTGTACAGTAATCCTTATATCTACTTATACTCTCATATTGTCTTATATAATACCTCAATGCGTAAGTTAACTACTAAAAATGATTCGGCTCATACTTCGTAAAGAGTCTCGAGTGTCCAAGTAGATTTTCGAAATCGCGCAGTCAGTATTTAATATGAATTAAGCATAAGAGTTTGCTTCTTTTAGTATTTATCAAAGCATGTTTGAAGTACTACTCTAAACGAGAACGCTTTCGTTTCTCGTGAAATGATCTTCGACTTGCTTTTCTTTTATGAGATTTATTTGATTCTCGCTTCAGGCTCCAGCAATAATCTGCCAGCATGTTTATCCCCCAAACACCTTGATACCTTTTTTCAAATTCACTCAAGTCTTGGTGCATCCTTTCTCCATGTTCTTCGCTAAAATCTCCGAGACTTTCAGGGAACCAATCAAGGTGTGAATGGAGAAAATGCAGTTTCAGACTCATTAAACACCCCATTTCATTATGATTTTGTACTAAATTTCCAACAATATTTTTGTAATTAGGGTCTTTATGATTTCCAAGAAATTTAGTCGTCACCTCTCTAAAACTTCGCCATGCTGCTTTTTCTTTGGCATTCATTTTCCTCTCAAATGCATTATTTTTTAGGAGGTCTCTTATTTGTGGTCCAGTAAATATGCCCTCTTTTATTTTAGCTTCAGAAAGATTAGGTAGCACTTTAAAAATATGCATGAAAGCAGGACTTTCGTTTCGGCGCATGGCCTTGACAAGTTGCTTTGCAATACCTAGTTTGATATGCAAAGGTGGAAGTAGGACCTTATTGGTTGATATCAAACTTGGACCTATGATGTTTTTTTCACCTGGAATTAATTCTTGTCTCAACGGCCAGTCTTTCCTCACATAATGCTGATCTCGAGCCCGACTATTCCACTCACAAATAAAGCACGGATAAGAAGTGTTTCCAGATTGCTGTCCCAGTAATATTGTAAATATGTCCCCATAAAGTTCCCACTGCTTTTGACCGTAATTCAATTTTTGCAATAGCAACTCAAAATTATGGTATTCTTCATCTAATACGACAGAATGAGCGACTGGTAAAGGGGCATAAATATTTCCATTATGTAACAAGATATAAACAGTCGCCAATCACTTGCTGTGTATTCTATACCCTATTCTTGCACTAACCCTCCAATATTATGACAATAGACTAGATTATTCATTTTAGTAAAATATTTTCTGAATGGACGTTCTCTCGAACGATAGACAGAAATTTTTGTTCCTGTGGATAGACAATTTTCTCTTTTAGCCTAGATGTTAAAAGCTCTGATCTATCTTCCGAGAGTCCCAAGTCTCTGCACAGATCACTTAATTCGTTTTGATTAAATGTTTCGGCTTTCGATATATAATTTTCCTCAACATCTGATTCTTCTGTGCTGAAATTTTCTCTTTCTTCGTGTTCGAATGTTTCATCTGGAATATCTTCATCAGTTACCACTTCTTGTCCCAATTCATTAATTTCCATGATATGATCAGAATTTGTTTCAATAAGAACTGGTAAAGTCACAGATGTTACACGTGCATATAAAATAGAATCCTTATTCTTTCGGTTGTACCCTTTCAAGTTTGTTAAGCAGAAGTAACAGTCGGTGCTATGGTCTGTTGGGGGTCTCCATATCATTGGCCGAGAAAATACCTGGTTGTTAATTCTATATAGAACATTGCGGCATTTATGACATATAGATTTTGGTGTGTAAAAGTTATCCAATGAGCTTGTATCAATATGATAAATTTGGTGATATTTTACTTTTAACGAATCTGAAAACATGAATTTCTTTTATACTCCCCACAAACAACACAAAAATTGTCGAGTTTAATGGAACATGACGAATTTCTTGTAGCATTTGACTCTACAAAGGCCAAGTTTCCCACCAATGTAGAGCTACGGTCGCATGATGACGACGCCTGCGGGCCCGCTTTCCCACCCTGACCAGCCGCCGATTCTGGGTTTCCGGGACCCTGTCTCGTAATTTTTTTAGGAGTAGTTGCCATGACGGCATAAACGCCGTAACCCAGGGACTTCGCCGGATAGTGAGACAACTCCGTTGCCCACTGTCACCACGTGGAGGTGCCCTGGGTGCAACTTCACCTTAATACTGGAGTTTAAAGCGAGACTAAATTTATAAAAAAGAAGAGAATAAATAATTTCGCGAGGAATGAAAAAGCATTTTATTGTCAAAGTAAAACTTCAAATATATGTACAAAGATACTTAAAATGACCACCGTATATCTTTTGAGCATAAGATCATGCAGGATTTGAACTGAATGATCTGAAAAAATAATAGATGAATTTTTTCAGATTTTTTCCACGATTTTTCCTCTATTTGACCTTCAAATGACCTCTGGGAAAAGGTGTAAGGTTAAACAAACTACGGATTCGGACTCAGGGACCTCAAAAACATACGCATGAAATTTTTCAGATCTTTCCTACGGTTTTTTCTCTATTTGACCTTCAAATGACCTCTGGGAAAAGGCGTAAGGTCAAACAAACTACGGATTCGGACTCAGGGACCTCAAAAACATACGCATGAATTTTTCAGATTTTTCCTACGGTTTTTTCTCTATTTGACCTTGAAATGACCTTGAATCTGATGTGATGAAGGTTAACCAATCCGCTCATCGTAATCAGCGACCCCAAAAACCCCATAAGGACCATACCGCTCCGAGTGTTTTTTTTTAGATCAAATGTTGACCTGTGTTATCAAAGAGTCTTACGATATGATCCGCACAGCTCCACTTCAACCTGCTTACCCTCTCAGCTACATCAGTTATTTTGGACCTGCCTCGAATTTCTTCATTAGTCAGCCTATCCCTCAACGATATTCCCAACATCCCCCCTTCCATCGCACGTTGAGCTACTTGTAGGAGACTTATAACTTCATAATTCAAAGCCCACGTTTCCGTTCCGTATATCAATACTGGCAACACACATTGATCAAAGGTGTTCGTTTTTAGTGTATTTGGGACATTGGAAAGGAAGATGTTCCGCAATCTACCAAACGCCGACCAAACCAATGATATTCTCCTTGATAAATCCGTTTTCAAGTTTTCTTTGGATATTACTATTTTTTGTTCAAGATATACTCGTACGTATGAATCCGTTCTTGTGATTTACGTTTTCTATGTTCAGTACTACTTCTTTATCACAGTCGTCATTTGTCGTGAACATGGTTTTGGTGATGTTTATCATAAGACTAATCTCTCTGGACTTGTTGTTAAGTTCGTTCAGCATTTCTTCCAATTCTTCTTTGTTGTTAGATATAAGCACAATATCATCCGCGAATCGCAAATTATTGAGTTTTTCTCCTCCTCTATTTATACCCTTACTTGTCCATGGAAGTTGTTTGAAAAGCACCAACGTAAACTTTTGTCTTACGTTAGTTTATATATAGTAATACTGTCATTTTTATTTAACATAATAAAAACAAACTTCAATCATCTTATTTAATATAAAATATTCTACAGTTTTTCAAATAGGAGATCTGCTGCGCTGACGTCATTCGTAGTAGTTCGTTAGTTTTCGTCTTTTCGACGGCTGAATGCAAAACTTCGACTTCGGCCAAACCTTCGGTGTGGCCGAAGATGCTTTTTTTGGCTGAAGGTGACCGAAGTCGAAGCCGAACTTTCGGTCAGACATTAATTATTTAATACAGAATGTAGTCAAATACTTCTTAAAGTCAGGAAGCCTTCGGCCAAAAAGTATTTTCTTGAAAAGATCTAAGTTTCAGACAAAAAAAACTGTTGTAAACAATAGTCGTTAACGTTACATTTAACAAGTATTTTTGTTTTATATTTTCTAGAGTTTAGATCGTGTTTGTGTTCTGTGGAGTGTTTTAAGAGTTTATATTGCCATTTTTAGCAATTATTTATAAAGAATTATATCCTTGACCTTTTACAGTGTGTCCTGGTATCGTTAATGTCACTAAATAGTTTTTTAAACATATAGCGATTATTTGTGTTTGTCTATAGTATCTATTATATTTTTAAAACATTGAACTATAGTTAATTTCTGTCTCGTCATTTTTTGTTAAATCAATTGAATAATCTTAATTTATTAGCACAGAATACAAAACACTGTTAGTTCAACTATGACTGTATTGCAAATAGTCCAAGTCTATTGTGAAAATAAAATTAATGTTTTTAATGTGTTTATTTATTGTAACTATTAGCGTTCATGCTGATAAACCCTACATCTTTAGTATAGTTAGTTATAAGGATATGCCGGTTATCATTATCATGTGTAGTTGATATTGTACTTGACAGACCATGAAACGATTTAAATATATTTATATACGTACATATATATATATATATATATATATATATATATATATATATATATATATATATATATATATATATACATACATAAAGTAGTAATTTTTAAGGCACCAATTTAATTAGTACATAAATGTTGCTTGATGTTCCCCAGGTTCCGCTAAGTATTCGACGATGGCTTCAAGTGCAACTTCAAGAGCCACCTTTATCGCATCTGCTCTAGCTATGGTTCAGCAATATGGTTTTGATGGGTTTGACCTTGATTGGGAATATCCAGCAAGAAGAGATAGTTCAAACACAGCCGATAAGGTAGGATTTATGTAAAAATTGGGGTTAATTTTATTAATCGTTGTATTCAGAATGCAATCGTACCCAGTCAAAATGTATCTACGAGTATGGCTAGTATAGAGAGAAATAATTAAAATAATTTCAAAAAACAACGCTGTCACCAAAAACAAGAGACAAGTATATCGTTAACAAGTCACTTAGACAATTTCACTATAATTAACGATCCAGCAACTGGATATAAAGCTTGAATACTTTGAAGACTCTCGAGCGGTTGCACTTGATATATTTAAGGCATTCGACTCTGTTTGGCGCGACGAATTAATGGCTAAGCTACGCTTTTATGGTATGTCTGAAAAGTTCTATTTATGGCTCTCGTGTTTCCTCAGAGAGCGTTCTTTACGAGTGACAGTCGGTGGATTTCTTTCCAACACCTTCACTATCAACAAAAAATAAATAAATAAATAAAATTAAAATAAATAAATAAATAAATAAATAAAAAATAAAACATCAGTGTGCCACAAGACCCCATACTGTCTCGTACTCTCTTTCCCATTTACATTAACGATCTGTTGCAAAGGACCAGGAATTCAATCTACAGCTTTGTAGATAACAGTGTGCTTATTTCTTCATTCACTTTGAAAGCTTGAATATCGGCTCCCCATCCGCTTACATCAAAAAGTTGTTCAACTTGACAATGACCTGGTAGAAATTCTATCTTGGTATGGCAGTGAGCAAATAGAATTTAACGCTACAAAAACCCAGGCGGTAGTTTTTTCTAAAAAAAGTTAACGTTGTTGAACCGGACATAGCTACTCCCCATGGTTAGGGCTCTGCTCCAGAATATACACGGCATTTGTTGGATTCAAATGGGAACTGTTCGCCTAATTGGGTGTTTGAATAAAAAATAATTATCGATTTTTTTTATTTTATTTTAAAACTTTATCATAAATAATATTGATAACACAGGCCAACGATGAAAAAAACTTTTTTAATAATATTACCTGATTCCTATGTTTTTTAGTATGCTGAGTCTGAAAATAATAATAAAATGGTCGTATCATCCACCAATTTTCCACATTTTAATATTCAAAATGTGAAAAGTTTATTTTTTATCATTCGAATGTTATTAGGTTGGCAATAAAATCAGAATTTTATAAGGTTGGCAGTAAAATTAAATATTATTAGGTTGGCAGTTCCGATAAATGTCACAGCTCAAAGTATCGTGGTTGTAAAAACTCTCCCAACACTTTTTGTTATATATGTGATGAGTTTGTAGTCAAAAAAATTTACTGACTTTGTAAAAAAAATATACTTTGCATATTTTGGTGTAGAAATTGGTAATCAAAAATAAATGTTGGGCTCCTCACAAAGTATGTTATGCCGAGTGGCGGTCGACGGATTTCTTTCTGACACTTTCACTATCAACGCCGGTGTGCCCCAAAGCTCCATACTGTCTCCTACTCTCTTTCTCACTTACATTAACGATCTGCTGGAAAAGACTGGGAATCCAATCTACAGCTTTGCAGATGACAGTACGCTTATCTCTTCATTCACTTTGAGCGCTCGGACATCGGCTGCTCAGGCGAATATCCGCAGACAGCAGGAAGTCATTCAACTTAACAAAGACCTGGAAGAAATTCTATCTTGGGGTGACAGTAACCAAGTGGAATTTAACGGTACAAAAACCCAGGCGGCAGTTTTTTCTAAAAAAGTTAACGTCGCTGAACCCGACATGGTCGTGTCGGGGCACTCCATTCCCCTAGCGTCGTCACTCAATTTGTTAGGCATTAATTTGGGAGCAAATATGTCCTGGCATGAACATGTTGCAGGCATAGCAAGAAGAGCTTCTCAAAAGTTGGGAATATTATTTTCAACCAGAAAGCTTTACACTCCTCAACAACTGTTAATTCTTTACAAAGCTCAAATTCGACCAACTCTGGAATACTGCTCCCATGTTTGGGGCTCCGCTCCCAAACACACACGGCATTTGTTGGAGTCTGTTCAGAGAAGAGTTGTTCGTCTGATTGGAAACCCGGAACTGACCGGCGGCCTTGATTCGCTGGAACACCGAAGAACGTTTGGCGACTTGAGTCTGTTCTACAAGTATTTTCATGGAAAGTGTTCGAAGGATGTAGCCTGCTTAATTCCTCCCAAAGCGGTGCATGTTAGAACTACACGTCGCGCTAATATTTCACATCCGTATGAAGTTCAGCTTGTTACTCCGCGTATAATGCTTTTCAAGCAGTCTTTTATATGAAGAATATCATCCCTTTGGAATAATTTGCCCAGGGCGGTGTTTCCCACCGAGTACAATTTACAACGATTCAAGAACAACGCGAATTGCTTTTTCCGCACACATGCCGCTCCTGGAGCGCTTTAGGAACATTCCTGTAGCACGTGCGCTAGACCCTTAAAAAAACACCGTATGCAATTCCAATAGAACAATTATCCTCCTTTTTGCTCAATTAGTTACATGTAGGAGCGTAAATCTTAAGATCTTTAGTTGAAATTCAGCTAGTATCGAGAAACTTTTCTCATTTTTATGATGGTTGTGTATTTACCTTAAAATATAGACCTAATTATGTTTTATTTTTATTTTTTCTAGACAAATTTCGCATCACTCGTAAAAGAATTCTATGAAGTATTTAATCCCTTGGGATTAATCGTAACAGCAGCAGTATCAGCTACTCCTAGTACCGTCGCCATATCTTACGACGTGCCAGTTCTCTCCCAGTAAGTATCTGTAAATTAGATTTAGTTGAAAAAGACAACATGAAAGCCTTGTTTTTTTGTATATGGATTCATGCTCGGTTAGTGAGTCGTGATACAACGAAATAGGCCTTGAGATGAGTTGATAGATGAGAGAACAATAAATAACAGCCGAAGTATGGACTTCGTTCAATTTTTCAATCAATATTGATTTACAGATAAAATTCGGTCTTCTCCATTAAATAATAAAATAATACTTTTCTTTCTGTTAAATATATTTCGGTATTGGAAACTGAAAAAAAAGAAGCATGATTTTTATGTTCCTCCAATCCAAAAATAGCGAAAAGGTTATAAATTAGGACATGTACAAAATTATCCTTTTTAACCGCTTCCCCTCCCTACACTCTTTATAAGTTTGATTAAAACTAGTTAAGTACACTTATATACAAAGGAAAGACGTGTACCTATGTTTCGTCGATTACGAAAAAGCCTTTTATCGAGTTAAACATCCACAATTGATACGGATGCTTCAGAATATAGGCCTTAATGAAAATCACACCAGATTTATTACTCACTTATATTGGGATCAGGTAGCGACAAATGGCAGAATAACAGAAGAAATCAGAATAAAAAAAAGGTAATCTATATTTTAAACAGATATTTCAAAAGAACTCTTCAGACGGTATTAAAGTTAATGGCAAAATCATCAACAACCTGAGGTACGCTGATAATACCGTTATTATAGCAGACACAGCAGATGGACTTTAGCGTCTTATGAACAATATATCTGGGGAAGGTGACGCTTTGGGAATGAAAGTGAACGTTGAGACAAAAATAATGACCATCTCAAGAACAGCTAGGTTGCAAACAAACATACGCGTTGACGATCAACTAATAGAACAAATAATCCAATTTAAGTATTTAGGATGCTAGATGACCAATGATCTGAATTCTGAAATCGAGATACGAGTTCGCACTGAAATGGCCAGAATTGGTTTTCTCAAAATCAGATACCTCCTTATAGACTCCATTCTGTTTTTTGGATACTCGTTACCGTTTTATTAAAGTATATTGTATGGAGTTAAAGCCTGGACTTTGGTAATACACTCAATGAATCGTTCGAAATGTGTGTGAGGCGCAGATTGTTGAAGATCTCCTGGACAGAACATATCAGGAATGAAAATGTACTGTGGCGAATAGGTAGAGAGAAAACTCGTTACTTGTGACATATCCATAGGGGTCCAAGACACTCGCTTCTCCGGTTGTTGATGGAGAATAAAATTGAAGGGAGGAGAGGTCCAGGACGCCGACAATGTTCCTGGTTGAAGAATGTAGGAGACCGGACAGGCCTCAACATTCATATTTTTATTAAGAATTGCCCAGGATATAGAAGAATTCGCCGCGAATACCGCTCAATTTCAGTAATTGGGATGGCACTATAAGAAGAAGAAGTAAGCTTAACATTGACTTTATCAACTAAAAATTTAAATATTGCTATTTAATGTTTTACTTACGATTTCAAATTACGCTCACATATTATATTTGATATAGGATAATAGAAAGGATTCTTAGAATCAAGGAATCTAAAAATTAGTAAATTGTTAACTCTGCGCGTTTTAACAAAAATAGTGTAGTATAGAGGGAAATGCCAGGTTTTAGTTGTAAATACGAGGCCCGTTTTAAAATAAGTAAGTACCGTTTTAATATTAAAAGATCAAAGGACATTTTTTTAACAATTTCAGTTTTATATGAAGACTCTCACCTTGTCGTATCGTAAGACCAGCTTCTGTGTTCCATCCTCATTAAAATCTGCTACCTGGATTGACGCGATAATGTCTTAGGTTCGATAAGCCACGTGTGGACGAACATTGTCTTGTCTGTCTTTACTAAGCCTTTTATGTTGGAATGACGCAGTTTATTTAAGGTCTCATAATATGTCTCAGCAATTACTGTGTCCCCCCGGGGCAAAAAATACCCCTCCCTATCCCAAAACACAGTGTATATCATTTCTCGGACTGAAATTGTTTGCTTGAACTTCACTTTCTTGGATTTTGTGAAAGGTCCCCAGTCTATGAACTGTTGTTTTGATTCCGGTGGAACGCAAGCAACTCAGGTTTCATCTCAAGAGCCATTTTAGCTTAAAAACTGATCACCTGCGGCACTTTATCCATTAAGGAAAGTCAAAGTACTGGTTAAAGGACTGGTTTGGTGCACCTCATCAGCAGTTCCGATAACTTAAACGTTCTGCAAGAAGTATTTCTTGAAACTTGAGAAAAACACATTAGATAATGATGAAATCGTAAAGCGTCTATTTTCTCAAACTTTCTCATCAACTTTCCGCACCAAGCCATTATTAATGACCGATGGTCGCCCGCTTCGTCACTCATCGTACACGTTTGTACGGACATCTCTAAATGCTCTCATGCATTTTCTTACCATTCCATCACCCATAACATTTTGGTCATACTTCACTAATCTGCCGATGAATTTCGGCCGCTTGCACGTTTCATGCCTTTAGAAATCAGTTACAGCACGTATTTCACACCACGCGGGATTTTCAATAGTCTCGTACTCAGCGTGCATGCGCGGATTGACCACCGCTACGCTACAGAGGCCATATACCAGGGGTCGGCAACCTATGGGACGCGTGCCATCTCTGGCACGCCAAGCAATTTTGAATGGCACGCGTACCTATTCAAAGTTTACACATTAATTCTGTAATCTGTGACATGTTTCGAAATTAAGTAAATAATCGAAGACAGTATTACTTTAACGATACAAACAAAAACGATATATTATATAGGTCGCTAGGTATTATTACCAAAAACTACAAAATATATATTTTGTAATTTATAATTTTACTGAATGCATTGGTTTGGCTTTAATTTCGGCAAGTATTAAAGACGGCAAGCCTCAAAATATAAGCCTAGGCAAAAAACACAAATAAACGTCCTCAATTCAGATCAAAAGAGCCGCTATAAGGCGGTTTTTGTTTGACTTGACTTTAATCGTTCCGACGCGCGCCTCAACTCTTTTTATATTGCACAATCGTTGGCACAAAAGGGTAGGCCGTTCACTGATGGAGAATTTATGAAGCAAACGTTTTTGAGTACTGGCGAGAAATTATTCGACGACTTGCCCAATAAGGATACAATATTGGCCAGGATTAGGGATATACCGGCATTAGCGCGGACCATCGAGAGACGAATTACCGAAATGACACAAAATGTCCAAAAACAGCAGAGAGACGCTATCAAACGGAGTTTTGTATTTAGTGTCGCACTGGATGAAAGTGTCGATATTAATGACATTGCCCGTCTGGCAATCGTTGCGCGATACTTCGATGATGGCAGTATGTATGAAAAGCTGATTTGTCTGCTCCCATTGCAGGGAACTATAAGAGGAAAGGATATATTTTCAGAATTTGTTATACATTTTGAAAAGCGGGGGTCGATAAGTTTTGAATTTTCATTGCATAATTCACCAAGAGAGTTTGTCCGCTGGAAGTTTAAAATCCGTGATGGATAGGGTGGTTAAAATAGTTAACTACATTGTCGGTCGTTCTTCACTGAAGGAATTGGAAAGTGCATATTCAGATATGCCATTGCACAATAATGTACGCTGGCTCAGCCGTGGTAAAGTGCTCTCTAGATTTGTGCAATGTCTGGGCGAAATTAAATCGTTCTTGTTGGAAAAAAATCCTGAACTAGAAGATAAGAACTGGATCTGTATGTTAATGTTTCTTACTGATATTACAAACCATCTCAGTGAACTCAACTTAAAGTTACAAGGTTCAGGCAAAACAGTTCTGGATTTATACGAATCGTGGAAATCATTCAAATTAAAAATAGATTTATTTATCAGTGATATTACTACAAACACATATAAATATTTTCCAAATTTAAAAACTTATATAGACGATCGTGCACTAATAGACGAAATTCTTAAATATATTATTAATTTAAAAGAGGAGTTTATCGAGAGGGGTCAGGATTTTGATAAACATGGTCCTATGTTCGCTTTTTTAATCAGACCACATTTAATGGATTTTTTCCAGCAGTTGCTTTGACATATCTCTTTTCTCATGGATGGACATTAATGATTTTGATCTTCAATACATTGAATTTAAAAGCTCCGAGTTATGGAACACGAAATTTGTAGAATTAAGAAGGGTATTAGAAGGTGACTACCAGAACCATTCAAACGAGATACTCAGTTGTTGGATGAGTTTACCAGAGAAATTTATTTGTCTTAAGAAAGTAGCGTTTGCCATGCTTACGGCTTTCGGATCATCCTATATCTGTGAACAACTTTTTTCCCATATGAGAGTGATTTTAAACCCGTACCGAAGCAGGCTGACAACAGACAACTCGGAAGCATGTGTGACACTAAAAATAACCAGACATGAACCGGATATAAGAAAACTCTCTAAAGAACTTCAAGCACAGGGTTCACACTAGGTCCTAGGACTAGTATAATAAAATTATTTGTTAAATGTTAAAATTTTTTTGTAATTAAACCTTCTAAAAGCAATATTTTAAGTTTATGTAATTTTTGTTAATTTTAGTTGTAGTAAGAACCTATGTCGGCACCCAAAATGTTGTATGGATGAAAACTGGCACCCCTTAGTTAAAAGGTTGCCGACCCCTGCTGTATGCGGTACTAACTTAAAAAAACACGTCTCGTATTTTTTTTTAATTCTAGATATCTTGATTCTATCAATATAATGACTTATGATTTTCATGGCGCTTGGGATTCATTCACTGGACATAATTCGCCCTTATACAGTTCTGCAAGATTATCAGGAACATATGCTGACTACAGTACCGTAAGTATAGTGACATTGATCAATGCGGCATATCTACATCTTACTTTACTAAGGCCAAGAGAGACAGATTATTGTAAAATCTGTAAATAAGTTTGCTCGATTTTTCGCACTTTTTTAAAAATAATATAAAGAGAATTGTGAGCAAGTATTAAATTATATATATTTTTGAACTTTTGAACTTTACAAGCTTACATTTGACACTCCACCCGATGACCTGGTTAATTTTTTTTTTCACTTCCGATTTCACCCCCCCAAAACTAACCCCCTTAAGTCAAAATTTAACTTTCAAAACTACACAGCTCTCATGAGGCTCATAGGCTAAATTTCAACTATGGCAAATAGTTTCTGAGGTGTGACAGACGGACAGACACCGAAGTAATCTTATAAAACCTCTCAGTTTAATTTTTCACTATTAAATCATCAAACGTAGAGCTTCTTTTGTTAGTTCAGGTTAGTTCAGGTCAGTTCAGGTTAGTTCAGGTTAGTTCAGGTTAGTTCAGGTTAGTTCAGGTTAGTTCAGGTTAGTTCAGGTTAGTTCAGGTTAGTTTTCGTGTTCGTGTTCGTGTTCGTGTTCGTGTTCGTGTTCGTGTTCGTGTTCGTGTTCGTGTTCGTGTTCGTGTTCGTGTGTGTGTGTGTGTGTGTGTGTGTGTGTGTGTGTATGTGTGTGTGTGTGTGTAAAAAATTAAAAGCTTTCTGATGTACTAATCCTTTTATCCTTTGTTGCTTTATAATTTGTAAAAGTTAAAACGAAATTTTTGTTTGCATTATTTTAACGGACATACAGTATATTACAAATATTTAATAAAATATGGTATTGAAAAAAAAAACCTTGTGCATATATCATTATTAAATTTCAATATAAGAATAATTAAAAATACGCCATTGTCTGTGTTATTTAAAAATTAAGTTTTAAAATATGAAAATTTGCATGCTGTAGTGCACAGCCGGCAATTTTACGTTCAAAGCAGTACGATATGTTCAAAAACCATCAGATAATTTTTTTTAGTTACACTTACGTGATATTAGAAAATCATTAAAAACTTGAAAAAAGCTTTCTCTTTCTTTGTAGTTTTGCTCTTAAAAAGTGTTCATTATTAAGGTATTTTTTGCTTATTATTAAACATACAACTTAAATTTAAAATTAAAAAAAATATATTTAAAGGTGGTAAATGGAAGATAAAAGTCTAAGCTTTAAATATAAAGTATTTATATTTCATTTAAACATCCAGGTATAAAGAAAACAGTTATTGAAAACATTCATTCTAAATTACTCGAAGGAATTGAATGAATTACGTACTCTCTGGCCGTCATATTGGATCCACATTTCGAATTTTTCAAATCTGTCATCGGATTCTTAATCAACACCCCGAGAAACTCCTTAATAGCCAATTTCAAAATATTTAACGGTATACAGAAACATTAATTTAATCATAAATGAGGTTGGAAGCATGATTCCTTCTACAACTGAAGAGGTTAAACTAGTCATTTTCTTTGAAATATTTCTTTTTAGTTACGTTAAAACTGAAGAAAAATAATCTATATACTGTAAAATGTCTCGTTCTTTCACGTGGTGGCTAGTTTTTCGATATCTTTTTTATTTTTCGAGATATTTATGAAAAACAGAATTTTTCACTTTAGAGCAGCAAACTTTTTTATCCTATTATCCGTGTAAAAAAAACTACCTGCATGCCAAGATGCAGCCTGTTAACATTTAATGAAAGTTTTTTCGTCAAAATTTGCCTCTGGCGACGGGGCCAATACAAATGTCTCTATTTGTATCATTTTTTCCTTTCCTCCTTTTTTTCCTCTTTTCGTTTTTCCTTTTTTCCCTCTTTAGTATCTCTTTTCTGTGGTCTATTTGTCTCAATTAAACGTTGTATTTCAAATTTTATAAGTAATGTTTTTCAGAATGCTTCAATCCGTGGTTGGATTGCAGCCGGAGCTGACCCAGCCAAAATTGCCGTGGGCGTACCATTTTATGGAAGAACTGTTCTGCTTTCCGATTCTAGCAACGCGGCTGTAGGTGCAGCAACAACTTCAACTGGTGGTACTATGGGACCCTATACTCAAACATCTGGCTTTTGGGGATATCACGAAGTAAGTTTTACCAAACTTACTAAGTCATTTACATTAGACTGTAGTCAATCATGTAATACAAAATATAAAATGTACTGTAAACCCAGTTGCGAACTATTTAATTAATTTAATTTAATATTAATTTAACCATTTTAATTGAAATAAAACTGACCTGTAAATTCAAAACTAAATTCGAAAAAGAATGCACTGCAGTAGAAGCTTTTGGCGTCCGTTTCATATTTATTTTCAAATATAAACTCACTTAAACTTTCTTTGAGTTTTATTTCAGCTCGGTACATTTAAATTATTTCACTTTAAAGTACATTTTATCAAATATGTACGAAGGCGTATTGGTAAGTTTCTAGCCTAGGATAGAAAGAACAAGCAAATTACTGTCTGTCAAGTAAGAAAGCGTCCGCGATAATTCATTTTTGGTAGATGCGATTCTAGCGTTTCAAGAAAAAATCTGTAGAGGGAACCTTTGTCTACGACGCATTTTAGTAAAAGTATCAGTCGATTCCGAAATTTCGTGGAAATCACGTAAAATCCAAAATGAGTCACTTGTTTGCGCGCCGGTTCGAGGCAGTCTTACCTTGTTCTCATTCAAAGGGGCTTAAAACAACACATTCCGCGGCCGCTTAATATATTGAAAAATCGGTGTCGTTTGTGAAGAAGTGGGTAAATCGTTGTAACGAAACGAAAAATGTCGACGACTTACCAAAACGTGGTTCGGTAGGCAAAGTCACTCCGAAAGTTGAAAAACGAATGGTGTCTTTGTTTTCCCGGGACCCAAAATTGACGCTGCGTAAAGGAGCTGTAAAATTAAGAGAATCAATTTTGAATGTGTCCCGTGAAACCATTCAATAACATATTCGTGCTCGTGATGTCAAATTCCGAAGCATGTTCAAAAAACCTTCACTGGATGAAAGTCCCGTCGCGAAGCGGCTCGCTTGGGCCCACTATAAGATACTAGAGTGGCCCTCACAATCGCCGGCCGCTGATCCTATTGAAAAAGTTTGATCCCTTGTAAAAAGAAAGCTCAGAGGACTTTGACTTGTTCTAGATCATTGGTCGAGTATGCAGATAGCATGCCTCGAAGATGTCAGGCGATTATTGACGCAGGAGGTGATTGTACAACTTACTAAGGTAATTACGTAGTTGTTATTACACCAAAGAATACACTGAAGGCAAAAAATGTTCTCGAAACACATTTTTTCAAGAATACGACAGGTTCTTACTTGACCGACTGTATATACTTAACGCAACGATAACAATGTAAATCTAGCCCTGTTAAGAAAAAATCTTTTTCTTTATTTACCTATAAGTCCTCGACAAAGTTTATTATTTCTTTATTTGAATGAAATTTGTACTACTCAGTGTATATCACCACTACACCAAACACTTTATTTTTTCACTCGACGCGCATTTCGCTAACCATGTTAGCTTCATCAGGAGCGATGATTGATTAAAGCTAAACCATAAATCTACCCTATTTATACTTAGCCTAATCCGTCAGGCGGAACTAATGGCATAGGCGAAGTGATCAATTCCGGTCAAGTAACCAGTAGATGAGACTATAAGAAGTAGGTCCTCTGTCTTTATTTAAACTACCTTTACATTTTATAATTTCAATACTTTCGCATGCGTTCAACAATCCCCTATCAGATACATTTTTAATTAATCTTAGATTACCTAATGTTACAATATGATCAGCGTCAAGGGCATGTTCGGCAATGCTAGACTTTTCTGTTCTACTGTATTTTAAATGTGCTCAATGTTCTTTAAATCGTGTTTTAATTGACCTTTTTGTTTGCCCAACATACTTTTTGTCGCAATCATTCCAACTAATTTCATAAATTACACTTTTCTCACAATTATGAATCTTATCTTTGGGATTTCCTAAGATATTCCTCAGATTGTCTGATGACTTATAGACTAAGCTGAGGCCTACCTTATTAAATACCTTATTGAGTCCTCTGCTATATTTTGGAATATATGGTATGAAGACATACTTGGTCTTATTTTCTTCTCGTGCAAAAAAGGCTGAATTCTAACTATATAACCTGAACTTATGTCTATTTTTCAACTTGTTTACCAAGTCATCGTCATAACCATTAACTCTAGTTATATTTCGAATACGATTCCTTTCATTACTGAAGAGGAAAAGTGACCAAACGATGAACTAAAAAATGCAAGTGTAATGGTGATATATACTGAGTAGTGTCATTATGCCAAAGATTCCACACAGATTAATCAGTTCAAATCCTAATTTGCATATTTTCTTATAAAACTAATAGCGATTTGCGACAGACGCATTGTATTGCAAAAAACAACACACTAGTCAGTAAAATTCAAGTCTAGATACAGCAATATTATGATTTTATCCTCTCTGGGGTATCACCAGGAGTATTGTCCCGAGTTTTGGACCTCAAAAAACTTTTGTTTATAAATAATTTAAGTTTTCAAAAGGCGTTTTTTAAGCTTAAAATGTGAATAACTCCAGTTATATAAGAAGAACAAAAAGATAATGGATAGATGAACAAACCAGAGAAATAGAAACAGAAGGTCAGAATGTTAACACAAAACAGTTTTACAATAAGATCAAAATACAGAACAGAACTTATAAAAAAAAAAGTCAGAGGAGTGAAAACAAGAGAGGGAAAAATAATAGAAGAAGAAAAACAGTATAATATTATATGGAAGGAACATTTCAGGCACCTCTTAAACGAACAAATGTAGGAAGAACGCATAACTTAAAAAACGAGCAAGAAGAAAATGGAATGGAAATGATTCTAGAACCAACAAGAGAAGAAATAAAAGAAATAATACTAAGAAGTAAGAACGGGAAAATGCCATGCAAAGACGAAATAAACATGGAATTGTTAAAATATGGCGGAGAAGAACTGCGTGAAAGCATGTACGTATTAAACAGATATGGAAAGAAGAACGCATGCTACATGTTTGGAAAGGAGGTGAAATTGTAATAATAGACAAGAAAAATGACCAACGAGTATGCGAAAATTATCGAGGAATTACCCTGTTCAACACGGCCTGCAAGATTTTGGCAATAGGTCAATACCAATGCGGGTTTACACAAGGAAAATCTATGGTAGATGCAATACATGTGGTCAAATAAGCATTGGAAAGAGTGTTCTTCCTGCATTTGTTCGTTTAAGAGGTGCCTGAAATGTTCCTCCCATATAATATTATACTATTTTTCTTCTTCTATTATTTTTCCCTCTCTGACTTTCACTCCTCTGACTTTTCTTTTATAAGTTCTGTTCTGTATTTTGATCTTATTGTAAAAACTGTTTTGTGTTAACATTCTGACCTTCTGTTTCTATTTCTCTGGTTTGTTCATCTATGCATTCTCTTCTTGTTCTTCTTATATAACCGGAGTTATTCACATTTTAAGCTTAGAAAACGCGTTTTGAAAAGTTAAATTATTTATAAACAAAAGTTCACAAATTTTTCGAGGTCTAAAACTCGGGACAATACTCCTGGTGATGCCCCAGAGAGGATAAAATCATAATATTGCTGTATCTAAACTATGCCTATCTCATCATTATTTTGACCTTTTTTTACTGCACTACACCTATAGATAGCTTTCAACGCCGTTCTTTCACAACTACATTAATACAATCTTTTTTATATCTCGTTTCTTAATAGGATATTTCCGTAACTTATTAGAAAAACTTCCTTTGTTATAAGAATAGAATCCTTATAATAAAGATGCCGGTGTTCTCTAATCTTTATTATTAAGAAATTATTTTTTAAAGAACGATTTATGTGTTCTTTCTTTTGCAATATATTTTTCCTACAACAAAGAGCGTCATGAGGTTACCCTATTAGCAGTATTCGAACAAGAGTTTATTGAAGAGGAAAAAAAAACATAACTGTTTTCTTTTTTTAGATTCTAGAACAATTTGCTGCAGGTGGTTGGACACAGGCTTGGGATGACGAGCAAAAAGTACCATACGCTTACAATGGTAACACATGGTTATCATACGATAACTCGGCATCCCTAATTTTAAAGGTATGAAGGAAAATTGATAAGTAATTTGGCAACAGAATCTTAATAACGAAAAATATACTTACATGCACATTTTAAGATTACTTCGTGATCCCTTTTACATAGGGTGTATACTTAAACCTCAAAAATAAAGAAGACTGTTGACTGAAATCAAACAATTACTAATTTATTCATTCACATATACCAGGTGTACAAGTATGAAATGCGGATTTTTCTAAAAAAACATGTTAAACTCGAAAGAATGATAAAAAGCGCTTTATTCAAAGTATGCTCCATCGCTTGTTATACATTTTTCCCATCTTTCGGGCAATTTGTGAATACCACGCCAGTAAAAATTTTCCCCTTTTGCTGCGAACCATTCATCGAGCCGTTTTTTCACATCTTCGTACGAACCAAAGCGCTGCTCAGGAAGTGCGTGGCCCATCGATGCAAACAAGTGGTAATCGGAAGGAGCCAAGTCGGGTGAGTAAGCCGCATGGGGTAGAACTTCCCAGCTGAGTACTTCCAACGTGTCGCGAACTGGTTTTGCCGTATGTGATGGAGCATTGTCATGAAGAAAAATGACTTCGTATCGCCTCTTTCGGTATTCTGGCCTTTTTTCAAGCAGCGAACGGTTTAAATCGGTCAATTGTTGTTGGTAACGTTTAGTATTAACCGTTTCCCCAGATTTTAACAGCTCATAATAGACCACGCCCCTCCGGTCCCACTAAACACAGCGCATCTTCTTTCTGCCAAAGTGATTCGGTCTTGCGATCGATGTGGATGGTGCCCCTAGGTTTACCCATAATTTTTTGCGCTTGGGATTCTCAAAATAAATCCACTTTTCATCCCCTGTAACTATACGATGCAAAAACGACTTCCTTTTGTACCGATCGAGCAAAATGTCACACGTGTTTTTGAGCTTTTCCATTTGCCTGTCGTTCAACTCATGTGGTACCATCTACCGGTCTTCTGAATCTTTCCCATCTCTCGTAGCCGATTGGAAATAGCTTGTTGACTAACGCCTAATTGCTCGGCGAGTTGTTTTTGTGTTTGCGAATCATCTTCGTCCAACAATGCTTACAATTCCACATCTTCGTATGGCGCTTTTCCGTGTTCCTTGTCTGCAACATCGAAGTCACCACTTTTGAAACGCCGAAACCATCGTACACACGTATCTTGCGATGGAGCATGTTCACCATAAGCTTCTCGAAATAATTGGTATGATTCAACAGCAGTTTTCTTCAAATGAAAACAAAAAATTAATGCTGTCCACGAATGCTCTTTGTTCAGTATAAATTTCGACATATTGAACACAACAACATAACATTATGCACACACTTTTCCCATTTATCACTCATGCGCGTCTGACACTTGTTGATGACACAACAAAATGGCGTTTCAAATCTTTATAGCACAAACTGCATTGGTGCACCATCTGTTGTCTGAAATCCGCATTTCATACTTGTACACCTGATATTTGATACTCTTTAATTAAAGTATTCTCCTCCCACTGCAACATACTTATACCAATATTTTTATCAATCTTCAAAACACTTGTTACAATCGATTTCCGAGATTGCTTTCAAAACGACCAGCGAATCCTTTTTAGTGTTCCGTACGGAACACTTATAAGATGACTTCGGTGTCTGTCCGTCTGTCTGTCCGTCTGTCTGTCTGTCCGTCTATTACATCCGATTTTCTCCGAAACTATTTGTTATAGAGAGTTGAAATTTGGTAATAATATAGGAATTGATGGCCTCATCAGAGCCATGTAGTTTTGAAAGTTTTGGGGGGTGAAATCGGAAGTAAAACTAGGTAATCGAGTTTGGTGTCAAATGAAAGCTTGTGAAAGCACGAGTAAAAAATATGTATATTTAATGTAATACTTGCGCGTACTTTTCTTTGTATTCTTTTTAAAAAATCGTGAAAAATCGCTGTCCACCCGCCTTATCTCGAAAAGTACTTTTCAAAAAATTTTGAAAAAATTCTGGAATATTCTCCACAGGGTGTAGATTGAATAAAAATTTAATAATTTATCTGGTACATAAAAAAAAAAAAAAAATTTCAAAGTCATCAGTTTTCAGTAAAGATTGGAAACAAACTTTGTTGAAAACTCATTTGGGGTGTGTTTTGTGAAGTCACTGATCATTTCATACCTCTGTAACAAAATTTTTTATTTTAAAAATCAACGTACGGAACACTAATTGCGCAAGTTCAACTTGCACTTGACCGGTTATTTATAGTTCTATAGATTCAAAACGATGTCTACGGAGTAGTAATTTGACCTTTGAGAACAGTGAAAAGTCATAAAGAACCATTTCTGATGAATACGGTACTTGCGAACATCTCTTCACACCGGTCGTAGTCATCGATCGGTTTTCTGGTTCAATCTTGTCGTACCTAAAGTGGAATGATTTGTAATGGAAAAGGTCAATTTAAGGGATTATTCTGCTAAATCCAAGGGTGAGAGATGCTTGTAAGGAGCACCTCATATACCATTACATGTGATATTGACCCGAATATTAATTATTATTATCGTTATTATACAAAAAAGTTCCTCTTTCTCACATTTGGTTAATGTGGTTCCATGTTTGGCTCACGGGCCCAAGCCAAGTCAGCACAAACACTATTACCATTGTGTATTAAGGAATGACCTGACAATGTTACATGTTTTCAAAATCACTTACTTCTGAATGTTTCTGTGTATGTTTGTGTTGAGTCCTAATTGTACCAAGTGTGGTGTAAATGTTATTGGTGTAATGCCTGTGACTGATATAATGAGGGGGTCAATGATGACTTTTTCTTGTTTTCATAGTCTTTTTATTTCTGTTGAAAATTGTTTGTTTGGAGATTTTTTCTGTGTATTTCGTTTGGATGTTTGTATCGTTGGGGACAGCTATGTCAATTAAATAGGTGGCCTTTTCTTTTTTGCACTGAGAAATAATATTGGGTCTATTGGCGGAGACTGTTTTATCTGTATCTTTATTTTCAAGAATGGATGTTGGTGTGTATTTGTAGTAGGGATCTGTGTTTTCTATGAGTCTGTATGTTGTGGCTAATGCTTGGTGAACTAGTTTTGCCGCTGAGTCATGTCTAGCTGTGTATTCCGTTCCGGCTAATATTTTACATCCGCTTATTATGTGTTCGATCGTTTCTTTCTGCTCGTGGCATTTCCTACATCTGTCTTCTGTAATAGTTGGGTCTTTGATGATATGCTTTTGGTAATTTCTGGTTAATATAACTGTATCCTGGATGGCAAGTAAGAAGCCTTCTGTTTCAGGGAATAGCTGCCCACCCTGTAACCAGGTGTATGATTGTTTTTTATTTACGTGGTCTTGTTCTATGTGGTATCTGTGTTTTTCGTGGAGTGTTTTTGCGGACCACGTTTTCATTTTTTCCTGTTGTAATTGAGTGTGTCTGTGTGTGTCTGCTGGGTGGTTTGCCCGGGATAAGTCGAGAGGTGTGTAGTTTTTGTCTGCTTTCACTGTTGCTGTATGGACGCTGGTTTGCTTGGTGTAAAAGAAGATGTGAATATTTTCTATGTCTGTGTGTGACTATTTGATGATACCAAATGAACATGTGAGTATAGGTTTAGCGAACGTGTTGATGGCTTTAGTGAGATTCTTGGAATTGAGTTTTGTTTGTAAAAGTTTCGTGACTCTGTTTTTGAATTTAGTTCTGAGCTCTGTTTTGATGTGAATGTGGTTTAGTTTGGTATTTTGTTAGAACCCTAAATATTTGTATGTTTTTTTGTCGAGCATGTTATCGAGTGTTTTGTTGTTGATGGTTTCTGTCTCATGCTGACCTTTCCATTGGCCTTTGTTGATGTGGAGCACTTTACATTTACTTATACCAAATTCCATATTGATAACTAAGGCGAATATTTTTGTGATTCTGAGGAGTTTTTTCAGCTGTGTTTTTGTGGCAGCATAGAGTTTTATGTCATCCATAGAACCCTGAGCGAATCTACCTGAAATATACCTCGTCTGATGTACAGCTCTTCTGTTTGGAAGCGTTCAGTTTGTGTTTTTAGGTGGATTTTGGTTTTCCATGTTTTCATAATTCTCATAATTCATTTCATAATTGTTATTACTAATATTATTTTTATTACCTCCAAATGCTACAATCTGAGAATTATCTCCAAGGTTAACTGGAGATCTCACTAGGTACGAGATGGGAAGATGAGATGTAACATTCTTTTGAATAGAAACAGAATCAATATAACCAAGAGTGAGAGAGGAAAATACTTTTGACTAATGCACCAGTACTTCGCTCGTATTTAAACCCTATTTAAAATTTTCAGGTTGAATATGCCAAGGCTCTTGGTCTTGGTGGAGTTATGCTGTGGTCACTTGAAACTGACGATCTGGTAGGACACTCAGGGACAAAATTTGAACTGTTAAATGCAATTAATACTGCATTGGTAAGTAACAGTTTTATTCTATTGAGACAAATGAGTTTAAAAAATTCAAACTGCAGAAAACATTTCGCAAAATTATTTTAGTAGACAACCTCCTAAGTTTTTATTTTTTTTTTAATATTTATTTTTATTACCTAAAACCCGTTTTACAATAAACGTTTCAATTTGTTGCTTAATTGATTATTGTAATTTTAGATTTAAATTTAAAGTTTTATATTAAAACATCCTTTAGGACCGTACCACTGACCCAGACGCTTCAAGTAGTACTGACGATTCGAGTAGCTCAAGCGCCCCCAGCAGCTCCGCCACCACTACCACAAGCACCACAAGTACAAAAAGCTCGAGTAGCTCTACCAGTTCAACAACTTCTTCAACTTCATCTTCTGATACGTGTACTGCTGTAGGCTACTACAGAAATTCGTCTGATTGTAATAAATACTATTACTGTCAAGCGTCAGGTAATACTTTCGTTAAGCATTCCCTTCAATGTGGTCAAGGACTGTACTATGATACGACCACTGGTGTTTGTAACTATTCATTTGACGTTACCTGTTAAAAATTTTTATACATTCTGGCTGTATTGTAAATGAAACAAAAAATTAAAATAATAGCATTTCCAAAAAACATGAAAATTTTTTTTTTCTCGTACAATAGAAATACGAGGCGTATTTGAAAAGTAAGAACCATTTGCTTATATTTAAATATTGGCGAGTCTGAACAAGGTTGTACACATGCAGTGCCATCTATTGATTGTTTCCGAAACCACTGAAATTATTGTTTTGATTCAGTAGCCTGTCAGTGAATACAGACAACAATGTACACGAAAATCGTTGCTCCTGCCAGTTGCGAAGTACATGCTGTGATTCGATTGTTGTGTACAAAAGGATCATCGGCTGCTCAGATTTATCGGTAGTTGTGCCTAATTTATGGACCTACAGTAATGAGTAAAGGAAAGGTTAGACAATGGTGTCGAGACTTCAAAAATGGCCACACAAATGTGCATGATGAAGAGCGGAGTGGCAGGCCCAGTATCTAGACCGATGAAATCGTTTAACAAGTGGATCAAAAACTGCGGACTGATCGACGATTGCGCTTGAAACAATGGCTTGGTGGACAACGGTTTAAAGAAGACGAGGAACTCAAGACCTCCGTTGTCAACTGATTCAATTCCCAGGCGGAGAACTTCTACGAGGCTGGTTTGAAAAGTCCGTGCAAAAATAAAAACTACTTATGTGTTTGGGGTAAACCTTTTTTATTTTTCGACATAGTCTCCTTTTAGGCTTATACACTTCGTCCAACGATGTTCTAGTTTGTTGATCCCTTCCGAATAATAGGATTTGTCCAAGTCTGCAAAATATCCATTAGTGCCTGCAATCACCTCCTCGTTTGAATAAAATCTTTGTCCCGCCAGCCATTTCTTCAAATTGGGGAACAAATAGTAGTCCGAGGGAGCCAAGTCTGGAGAATAGGGGGGATGTGAAACGAGTTGGAATCCTATTTCCATTAATTTTGCGACCACAACTGCTGAGGTGTGTGCTGGTGCGTTGTCGTGATAGAAAAGGACTTTCTTGTGGGCCAATCGCGGGCGTTTTTCTTGCAGCTCGGTTTTCAAACGGTCCAATAACGATGAATAATATTCACCTGTAATAGTTTTACCCTTTTCCAGATAGTCGATGAGGATTATCCCTTGCGAATCCCAAAAGACAGTCGCCATAACCTTTCCGGCCGAAGGAACGGTCTTCGCCTTTTTTGGTGCAGATTCCCCCTTGGTAACCCATTGTTTAGATTGTTGTTTGGTCTCAGGAGTATAGTAATGTATCCATGTTTCATTCACAGTGTCGAAAGGACGCTTAAAGTCCTCCGGATTCTTCTGGAACAGCTGCAAACCATCCTTGCAACACTTCACACGATTCCGTTTTTGGTCAAGCGTGAGCAATCGCGGCACCCATCTTGCGGATAGCTTTCTCATGTCCAAATGTTTATGCAATATTATGTACCCGTTCAGTCGAGATGCCCACCGCACTAGCAATCTCACGCACCTTAACTCTTCTGTCATCCATCACCATATCATGGATTTGATCAATGATTTCTGGAGTCGTAACCTCCACAGGCCGTCCAGAACGTTCAGCGTCACTTGTGCCCATATGGCCAGTCCGAAAATTTTGAAACCACTTATAAAACTGTTCTAATCGAAGGTGCAGAGTCACCATAATGTTTATCAAGCTTCTCTTTAGTCTCCTGAGGCGTTTTGCCTTTCATAAAGTAATGTTTAATCACCACACGAAATTCTTTTTCGTCCATTTCTTGAAAATCACTCGACTTCCTTGATTCACACGAATGCCAAACACAAAGAAATAGACCAATATGGCTGAAATTTGGTGTGCGTTCATTCAAGAGAGGCTACTAACTAAACATGACCTCGATACGCGCCGGTGGTGCCATCTCTCGGACTTTGCACGGACTTTTCAAACCAGCCTCGTATGAAAAGGTATTAAAGAAACTGGTGCAGCGTTACGAAAGGACTTAGAACTGAACGCCGATTACGTGGAAAAGTGAAGTAAGTTTGGAGGAAACTAAAACCGTCAATAAAAACTTTTTCTAACGAATATATATATTTTTTTTATGACCAAGCGGCCTCTACTTTTCGAATATGCCTCGTACATAAACATTTTTATTATATACCCGATGGCTACGTGAATAACTGAAGAGTTTATTTATAATAATTTTTGTTAAGCAAGAATATTAAAAATTGAGCAATCGAAAATGTTTTATTTTAAAATTTAACTTTTACCTTAAAAAGATGTCTCCCAGCCGTAAGGCGCCAAAATAATTTCATTGTAATTATTTTTGGATGATATTAAAATAGCTTTCGATCTATTCAGTGAGGAGGGAATAATCATCATAATAGATTTATTGTGAAACCATTATAATGACAACAAATTTATGGTGTGTTTTTCATCGAATATACTAAAGATTGTTTGAATATCTTAAGTACTGATTCTGAGTAAATAAAAAAATATTATATAACTTTATTACGGAATATACTAAAGTAAATAATACCTAAATATCTTTTTGAATCATCTCGATCAATCATATTAATTCCTCCTAGAGCGGTGCATTTAAAACACGTCGCGCTAATACCTCACATCCGTATGAAGTTCAGCTTGTTACTCCGGGTACAACGCTTTTCAAGCGGTCTTTTATATGGAGAACATTATCCCTTTGGAATAATTTGCCCAGGGCTGTGTTTCCCACCGAGTACAATTTACAGCGATTCAAGAACAACGTGAATCGCTTTTTCTGCATACATGCCGCTCCTGGAGCGCTTTAGAGACTTCCCTGTAGCACATGTAATAGGCCCATAAAAAAAACATATGGATGATTGGCAAGAAGGGATATCAATTAACGGTAAAACGATTAGTAACTTGAGATTTACAGATAACACGGTTCTTCTGACTAGGAGCGAAGATAAATTACTACAAATTCTTAAGAGGGTAGAAAAAGAAAGAGTAGAACTCGGACTTGAACTAAATATAAACAAAACCAAAATTATGATGGTCGATAGGCAAAATAATACCAACACACCAGATCTCAGACAAATAGACCGCCTTGAAGTTGTTAGTGAGTATGTGTACTTGGATTCCCTAATTAATAATTCCGGTACAGTGGATAGGGAAATCCTTCGAAGATGTGCTCTCGTAAAAGTTGCTGTGCTTGGTGCGATTAGCCGTAGATTGGGATGTGTCAGATAAGTCAGGTAGTTGACGGCTGCTGACCTGGGGATTATCTTCAACATGAAGTAAAATCTCCATTTCCTTTTCCTCATTGGTAGCATTCTAGTTTACTACTTTCCGTTTCGTATACTCAACGCTACCCCTACCATCAAACCGTTCCATTAAGCACTGAAAAGATTTTCTAAATGGTATACGTTTATTAGGGTATTTCGTTCCGTAAAGCCTTACTGCTAAAAGACAATTTTTTTTTCTCGCCTGGCCCAGTAAATAAACCATATCAATTAATTCATTTTTAGGAAAATCCATAATTATTACCTTTATACGTCACTTACTACAACAAATTAAACTATTTTTACTTGCTTAATAGATGTGTCAAAATTTGACAATGTCTACATTTTTGTTTTGTCTTGGCAACTATGATGTTATAGCGTAAGTGTATTAAAAACAAGGGTAAAAATTAAAAAATTCAAAATAAATCGAAAACTATTAGAAATAGGTATATGACATACTTAATAAAAGTTGCAGGGTTTTATAAAATCTATCAGAAAAAAATAATAATATACAGGGTGTACCATTTAAAAAAATTGAGATTTTTCAATTTAAAAGTCGAAATGTATAAATTTATTTTGAACCCTGTAGAATCTAACTCAAATTTTTTTACATATATCTTTTTTTTTCGTCTCTATAGAACTCTCGTACCAAGTATGAGTATTCCACCTTCAGAAACAATGGCGCTACTGGCAATTTTTTGCAAAACTGAAAACTAGTATTTTTGAAATAAATTGAAATATTAGAATAACTCCTCAAGCTCAAGAAAATCTGGCAAGACAACCACATATCCATACAAGTGAAAATCAGACTTTACTATTCTCAAAGTCGTAAATTTAAAGATAAAATACGACAGAAATGTACTGCTGGCGAAGAATGCTTAAGATCTCGGATATATCATGAGAAAAGATCAGGAATGTATAGAAAAACTTATCATTCAAGGAAAAGGTCCAGGTAGAAGACCTCGAGGTCGTTCTTCGTCTGGTTGGGGCTTCACACACTGGTTTACGAAGCGCAAATAGAGAAATGTGGAGAAGAACATCCCACAACGCAACAAAATTACCACTACATTCCCTGGAGGGAAGCGTTCAGTCTCGATGATCGATCGAGAGATCAATATATGATGAACATTTGATCTCATAAAAATACAGAAAATGACTAGTATACATTGCAGTGATGCCCTCTTATCCATTGTAAAAACCCCTAGAAAAGATAATAACAACGATCTGCCAATAGATACTGCAGGTTTACCCTATATACACGGTACTAGAGAAGAAATAGTCAAATTATGTAAGGGAATATATCTAGTTATGGAGCCGAAAAAGCGTTTTTAAGAATTTTTTTAGCGAAAATATTCATTTATAAATCAGGTTTTTATTTTACATAATAATACATAGCTTAAAATACAATTTGTGAAATTTTATTTAAAAAAAAAAAATGACGGCGCTGCACCCGTTCCCCTGCGACGCTTTTTTTAAGGAGCATTGCGGAGTGCAGGATTACAGGGAGTTGGATCATCTGAAATCAAAATTTCTAAAGAAATTAGTTTACTAGACAATCAATCTTCTCTTTGAATGAAGAATTTAAAAAATCTTTAAATAGCATTGGTTTAAACAAACAATAGTTTTACATTTTACTCATCAAAAATAAAGTTCTTAATGAAATCAAAATACCTTCGTTTAAAGACAAGCAATATGTATAGAGAAAATATGTGCCTAATTTCATTAAAATCGGTTTCGTGGTTCTTGAGATATCTTGTACACCGCCAAGCGGTTTTCGAGAAAAACGCGTTTAAAGTTTATTCTAAACTCAATAGGTATCGCCCTACTACAAAGGCAGTTAAGGTATTCTTATAGAATTTGCGTCCCATATTTGATTAGTTCCCCCGAAATATTACCTGGTCCACGTGTATTTTTATTCTTTAACGATTGACATATGTGCTCCACCTCTTTCCGTACATTCTGATTATGTTCCTTGATCAAAAACTCCATTCTGTCCTCGTAATGGAGCTTGGAGACGTACTTATCGCATATTTCAAGAGTAATTAGGGAGATGAGATCTTTTTTCTATTTGATTTAAAGGATTTTAGTACTTTCCACTTCTTTGTAATCCGTTTTCCACCAAGATAAGTTTTTATTACTTTGAGAGATCATTCTCCTAACTACACTTTGATGGTTTTTAGAGCTTATCCAATTTGTCTTATCTTTTGTTGTTAAGTATCGTTAATATATTTACCTTTTCTTTTCCTAAGTACTAATGATGTAATTCAAACTATAAGTATGGAATTTTTATAACATCAGTTAGTAACAGACATCTTAAAATAAAAATTAGATATATTTTTTCAGGTAATTTATTTTTTATCTTAAGTTGTCATAATCCAGAGCCGGGTTAAATAACTTTTGAAAATATAAAAAAGTATTTACATCATACAGTTTAAAAAATAATATTTTTTTAAGAAATCAACGAAGTAACATTTTCAAAATTGAGTAAAATTTGTACATTCACAAGACAGCAGAGAACTGAAATGGAAAACCTGTTAGAGTATACACACGTGAAGAAAGGAACGTGGGTAACATATCTTACACAATTATATAAAAGGGAACAGAGTATCACACTGCCACAAACACCAGATAAAACCATAAACGAGAAACATATATAACGGTAGAAGACGTAATAGAAGCATTAGAAAAATTAAGAAATCCTAAATCTCCCTGCGAAGACCAAATAGCTAATGAACTACTAAATTATAGGGGACACTCCCTGGTTAAGCAACTCCAGACACTTATACAAAGGATTATAAGATCGAATAGAATCCCAGATGAATGAAGAACAGCGACAGTTATTCTAATGCACAAGAGGGGAGAAAAAAGAAGATCCAAATAACTATAGAGGCATAAATCTACTAAACTGTACACTGAAACTTACAACAAGGATTATTATAACGAAAATAAACGCGAGAATACAACTGGAAGAAGACCAGCAAGGATTCAGAAGTGGCCGCTCATGTACCGATGCCATGTTCATTGTGAGACAAGTAAAAGAAAAACCCATAGAACACAACATTTCAGCATATTTGTGCCCGACAGACTTAAAAAAAGCTTTCGACAATGTGCAAACAGAAGACGTTATTCATCTATTATATAACAGGAGCATCCCTTTAGACCTAATTAAAACTATCCAGAATATATATAGAGACAATAAAGTAGTCGCAAGATTAGCAGAAAGAATGACAGAATCAATCAACTATGAATCTGGAATCAAGCAGGGAGACTCTTTAAGTCCTCTTCTATTTAATATTGTCATGGACGAAATTATAAAGAATGTCAAAAGAAAGAAGGGACATAGAATGAAACAAGACCCGATACAAAGATAACACAGAGAATGCTGGAATCAACTGAAATGGAAGTATACTTAGGAGATGTACAAACAAGACATTGAGGGATAGAGAAAGGAGTGAAGACATAAACGGCACATGTAATATAGAAAATATCAGCCAGTGGATAAGAGGAAGAAAAGCGGAATGGAATCGATACATAGGAAGAATGGCAAACAACAGGATAGTACGGACAATGGAAGAAGATCTATGGGACGTCCAAGAATGAGATGGAGCGACGGCAATAGTGCCTAGCTATAAGTCAGAAGAAGAAGAAGAAGAGTAAAATGTACTACGAGAATTGATAAATAGTTAGCCTAGACCACTTCTCATTGTCAAGAATAAATGCGGCTGTTATGGATAGTAACTTGACATATATTACGAGGGTGGATTGCCTTATAAAGAAAAAAACACGATAAATAACATTTTTTACAAAAACGAAAATATACATATTCATTAAACGCAATACCTTTCAATTTTTTTATCCCCTCAGAAAAAAATCTCGATTACAGCACAGATAATCTCTTCATTTGACAAAAATTTCCTCCTCCCAAGCCAATTTTTGAGGTTAGGAAACTTAAAAAAGCCACTTGGGGCCAAATCTGGGGAATACGGTGGCTGTGGAATTATTTCAAAGCCCCGCTCGTGCACTGTTGCTATTACAACGGCGGACGTATGAGCAGGCACTTTATCTTGGATCACTTTTTTGCGCGCTACTCTTGGTCGCTTCTGCTTCCATTCACTATGCAAACGGTCTAATAACGCTGCGTAAGAAGAGCCAGATACTATTTTATCCTTTTCCAAACAGTCAATCATGATCGTACCCAAAAAAACTGCAGCTATCATTTTTCACGTCAAAAAAAACTTTTCGCTTTTTTTTTTTGGTGCACTTTTACCTTCGCCAACCAATTGTTTTGACTACCGTTTTGTCTCCGGTGTGTAACGGTGGATCCATGTTTCGTCCCCAGTCACGAAACGACACCGAAAGTCCTTCGGTTTAAGCTGCAACTTTTCCAAACACGATTTTAAAATGACCTTCCTCGTGCGTTTTTGGTTTGGCGTCAACAAACACGGCACCCATCGCTCACTCAACTTTTTCATTGTTAGAACTTTATGTGGGATATTATGTACCCTCTCATATGAGGTACCTACTATCTTAGCAATCTCATGAAGCTTAATGCGATATTCTTCAATCACGATGTGATGAATTTTATCGACCATTTTCTCAAATGAAAACTCAATCGGGCGTCCTGAACATGCAGCATCTGCAGTCCTCGTCCGGCCTGGTATGGTCTTGAGTGGTGGTGCAGAATCTCTATGAACTGCTTTCAGTTCGGTTTCTATTTGGGCTGCAATCTGCAATCCCCTTTTGTAAATAAAAATAATATTTCACCACTCCCCTTTATCCTTTTCTACGAAACGCGATCATTTACTATAGCTGCCAACAAACGACTGCGCGTTGCATGTTTGAAACTTTGAATTCAACCGTTACAAGAATCATGCTTACCAATAGTTATGCCCTTTAACAAAATTTTCCACTATTTCGTAGAAATTTGCCAGATTTATCAATCCATCCTCGTAAATACATACACCAAAAATGAACATAGTAAACATAAAACACAGTAGCGACAGTCTGACTCGGCACCTTTGATGTCAACGGGTTCGAGTTTGTAATGATCACATGATCTGTCGCCATTTTGCTGGTATGATGCCCAGGAGTTTTTTAAATATTCAAATCCCCTCTTTCAAGAAAAAAACGTATTCTGTAGAATAAAAATTAATCTTGCTGATTGAACGGAAGAAAAAAACGAGAAAAATTTTTTTAGAAACATTTTTTATCAAGTTCTTATTAAAAGAGACATACAAAAAAACAGGGAAAAAGGCAAAAAATACAAGGAAAAACTATATTTGGCTTCAATCCTTTTTGCACGTTATTCATTTAAATATTGCCGGGGGGGGGGGGGGGATGTTTATTTTGAAAATATTTCTCTGCATACCTTCAGCTTCGTGCGTATAATGTCAACAATCATGCTGCTTATATTTCAACGAATCTCAGTAATTTGGAGAGATTAAAATAATTATAATTAACATTTTAAGATGAGATAGTCTTTCTTTTGAACTTAAAAATGCTTTTTGCTTCATTTGGTTATTAGATAAATCTAATATAATAATTTTCATACAACTAATGACTTTTCGTGCCTATATACTACTTATATAAAAAAACTAACTCCATTTATTCAAACTCATTCATGCTGGAGAATTACTACTTTTGCATGCCCAGATTGAGTTTTGAAAGTTTGGTTAGCGAATTTTAGCAGATAATATAACTTAACTCTAGCAAACATTCTACCCTGAATTCAGGAAAAGAGTACAAGTGGAATAACATAAACCAATACTTAATAATAACACATCAACTCTTTTACAAATAAAATGTACATATCTCTAATATGAAAACTTAATCATCATAATCTTTATATAATATATTGCATAATAGAAATAAAGAATTATGAATAAACTATCTTTAAGGATCTTTGGGAAATCTAAAAACTAAACTGCTTCGAAGATACCACATATATTTTTACAAGCATTAATTGCACAACAAAAACTTCCTCTTGACATCTTTTATAATCATCAATCAATTATAACGTCAACGAGTCATTTAATTATTAAAAAATTATTAATAATGAATTTTGGAGCACGTTTAATAAGATTCTCTTTGAAATCCAGATGTAAGCACAACCAGCGTCAGCTTTGGCAGCCATGTTGTTGGTATATAGGAGACGCATGCGTGATAAGAAACAGGAGCTCAAAATTTTCTTGGGCATCGTTACTGTGTTTTATGTTTACTATAGCTTGGTGGTCTAAATTTTATAGTGCTATTTGTAGTGTATTGTTAAAGAATATATGACCGACAAAAATTGTTTCGGATTTAGTTCAAACGGTGTTAAATGACTTCTTTTTGAAAGGATTGTTCGCTAGAGAAATTTACGCGGGTATGCTTAATACGTTAAAGGTTGTGTCCTGTTAATCTTTTTATGTCGTCCGTCCATCTTATCTGTGGTCTACCTCTACATCTTTTGTATTTTCTAGGCCTCCATTCCACTATACGGCGTGTCCACTTATTATCATTAACCCTTGCGACATGCCCCGCCCAATTCCACCTTAATATACATATTCGTTGTATTACATCTGTCACTTTTGATCGTCTTCGTATCTCGGTGTTAGAAATACGATCTTGGAGTCTAATATTTAGCATTCTCCTCTCCATTGCTCTTTGGATTACCTCGAGGGTATTTATTATATTTTTATTTAAAGCTTACGTTTCAGTGCCATATATTAATACTGGCAGTACATATTGATCGAATACTCGATATTCGTTAGGCCTATCACAACACGAGACAGTTTTTAAGAAGGAAAAACGTCGAATGAAAATTGTTTTATCTTTACTATTTCAATTATATATTCTTTTCTACTGTCCTTTTTCCACTCACTCTGGAGCACTCAGTAGAAGAAACCGTTTCTTTTTTTTACAGAAAGCGGGACAACTCCTTTTACGTTTAACCACATGCTGTAGAGTTGATGAGATAAAATTATTTGAAACGCCTGAGATTTTATTGGTAGTACAACGTTTGTTCTTTTCCTTTTAAGTATTTCCGTATTTTTTCTATTTTCTCCTTTTTTAATCAAGATCTTTCCATGATTTTTTTCAGTACTTCTGTCACCAGATTCTTCACACTTTAGCACCAATTTTGGTCTACTGATTATTTTCTAATTTGCTGCTGCCGTTTTACCAAACAGCAGTCCAGCGGCTTACTCCATCATGAGCACTGTACATCTTTAAATACTTAGGAAAATAGTCTAGTGTAGAAGAGACGTCGAGTTCAGAAGAGCTGTTCCACCAAAAAAAAAAAACAGTAGACCCATATTAAAGCAAGCAATTTTTTATTTATCTGAAAGTTTATTTATCAAACAGTGACTTTAATTACTTCTAATCAAATTACTCTCTTTCTGCCTTATGGTACGATACGGTGCGGATCACATAATATTGCTATATTAAGACCATAAATTGACAAAGAAAATGCCGTATAATTTTTGGCTAAATTTTCACATAGGAAGTAGTTTTTACGAAGCAAACTTAGGCGTTTTTTTTAATACCTCTCAAGATCAAAGTTATCTCTTCAGACAGTAGTTTGATGCCATATATTATAGCCACTAATTTTAAAAAACAATTTTTATATTTTATTTTTTAAGCACTAGATTTAATGGTAAGTTTAATAAATATGAGGAAATAAAAACGATGTTTTATTTTATGCGAAATTTCTTTATTTTATTCCACAGTCGATAAGACACCAGTTTTGTTTTATTTGCCAACGTTTATAGGGGTCTGCGTTTCCTATTTTTACGCTAGGTAAGTGTTGTCATCTCATATGAAATGGATGTTGCTAAAATAATAAAAGGTTAGCATATTTAGTGACGTGTCAGAGCTAAAACCTACTTTCTTGGACACATAAACTGCCTTTTCGCATAAATAAGTTTCAGCAAAAAGACGCTGTCACAACAAATAACCTTCCCATTTGTTACACATGCTGATTATTAACTAATCACTAACTAAATTTTTCTTAATTAGTTATTTCGGCTTATTGATGAAACAACAGGGATTTTTGATCGTGGAAGGAAACTTTCCCTAACTTGTTTTCAACCACTAGTTAAGACATTTACACTGCCTCTGTAAATCGCCCAATAGGTTCTTCCGATTCGACATTGAGTGTTTCATTAATCAGTGTCAAAGAGGCCGCTCCAGATTTGATACTACAATCAGCCAAATGAGAAAAATATGGAGTATTTTTGATCTTTTCCTTAGACCCTAAGGATGTTTCCGATCTCATTTCAGTCTAATGTCATCTTTTAGAGCAAATTTTGAAGAAGACCTCTTCCCAAGGTCGAAACGTCAATAAATATATAAGAAATCCAAGAATAGTTTTAATGATCTAATACCAAGAACACATTATATATATAAATATATATATATATATATATATATATATATATATATATATATATATATTTTATACCGGGTGTTGTGGAATTCACTGCATAGAATGCATCATGCAAGAAGTACACTATCGACGATAAGCCTTGGTGCATCTTGTTTATATCGACAATGGCGTGAACATTCTAAAGTCATAAATCATAAAAACTTTGTTAGTACGCGGAAAAGGTCCATACAAATAATTGACGAAATTAAGGAGGCATATAATCAGAAAACTAAAAAGAAACTTCTTGCCTTTCGCCACAATTTCTGGTCGCCCTGATTGGTAGCTAAGGTCATTAGTCGAAATTTTAATAAATTCACTAAACCACAGCTTACATGGCCAGACAATACTTTACAACAACAATTGTGTAGAAAGCCAATCTATTAGCTGGACTTCTCTTACACACTGTTATTATATTTGAGATTCCTAATTTAAATATAGATTGTAACCTTCCGAACGCAAACCAAGCGAACGAGACTCTTCTACCCAAGTTAGCCTTTAAATTATTTTTTGATATTTCGATTTTTTGTCCTAAATATATGACTATTCTTTCACCTTCTATTAACAGTTCCTGGCTGTTATCTTTACTTTCTTCAAATATTTGGTTTCGGTGAAGTTTATTTTTCGACCTATTTCTCCAAACTTGTGATTTAATTCCATGATCATTTCTTGTTACTCTTCTTTTGTGTTGGCGAAAATGAAATCCTTATATGAATGACCAAATCCACAGAATTGCTGCTGACTATAAAGGAAAGAAAGATTGGGTATATCAGTCACACAATGAGGAGAGCAAAATATGATTTGCTGAGACTGGACATTGAAGGCAAAATACAGGGTAAGAGATCAGGTGGAAGACGTCAGAATTCCTAGTTAAAGGACGTCCGAAGATGGTGTAATTGCTCATCAGTAACTAAGAAGAAAGAAATAATAAATGTTGTGTGTCGAAGAGTGGCTTGCAAATCAAGACAAAGAATTTTGGTTGAAAGTTCTAGCGTTACTTCATAATCTTTTGCACTAAGGTTCTATTGAATAAACCATTCTTGCTTATAAGATTTGCTTGATCTTTCCATAGTAGGCTAGACATTTATCAATATTATATAACAGCTCACCTTTCGGTTGTTGAAAACTTAATTTTTCAACTCAATATATTAATTTAATAAAAAAGATATATAAATCCGCTTCATAGCGTTCTACGTCGCCCTACAGTTCCCAGTTACCATTCTCATCTATCGTTCCAGTCTCCTGGCTGCAGGTTTCTTTCAGACATGGCCCTCTCTATTCCTTGGTTCCAGGTACACTTAGGTCGGCCTCGTTTTCGTCAGTCCCAAGGTGTCCAATGCATTACTTGCTTCGGTATTCTCTCGTCGGCCATTCGTTGTATGTGGCCATACCAACGTAGTTGTTTTTCTCGAATTTCCTGAATGATGGTCTTATTTGCTTTCATCTTGTCTCTTATTCTCTCGATTCTAATTTTGTCTAAGCGAGAGATTCGGGCCGATCTTCGCCAGAAGTCCATTTCTGTTGACAAGAGTTTCTTTTTTTGCCTTTCACTCAGTTGCCACACCTCTGAACCGTATAGCATTACGCTTTTAAGGATAGTGTTATATAGTATCCTTTTCCTGTTACCCAGTATATCCTTAGACCAAAGCACAGAGTTTAATGCTCCTATTACTTTCCTTCCTTTGCTGGTTCTGTCTTCAATTTCTTTCTCACATCTTCCTTCACTTGTTATTTTTACCCCTAAGTACGTATATTCCTCACAGCCTTCAATTTTTATGTTATTTTCAACTACCAGCTCTTCCGGCTCTCCTCCCACGCACACGTATTTCGTTCTGGTTTTGTTTATCTCAAGTTCCCATTTTCCATATTCTTCGATTAACTTTCGGGTCATGTATTCTAGGTCTTCCTTGTCCTGAGCTATTACTATCTGGTCGTCTGCGAAGTGTAATGTGTATAGTGTAAGATTGCCATTGATAGGCATTCTCATTTTTGAACACTTTTTTCGCCAGTTTCTCAGTACATGTGCTAGATATATTTTAAAAAGGGTTGGAGACAAGCTTGCAAGTTTGAAGAACATCCGTTGTACAATTGTTGTACGGTTTTTATCAAAGTTATATCTATTGGACTTTTCTCAAGCACTTCCCACATTTTTTTTTTAATTGGTACTGTGTCATAAGCCCCCGTAAGGTCTACAAACAAAACATATATCCGACTGTTGTGTGTCGCCGTCTTTTTCTCGATGATTTGAGATATTGGAAATATGTTATCGATGCATGAGCGACCCGCTCTAAATCCGGCTTGTTCTTCAAGTTCATATGGGCCATATTATTGTTCAATTTGAGACTTTAGGACTTTTCCATACAGTCTGCTGAGAGCATCTGTGACGGATATGCATCTATAGTTACTACATACATCTTTCCTTCCTTTCTTATGTATCGGGGTAATCCATGCCATTTTCCCTGAAGTGGGTGAGGGTTTTCCGTTTATATACAAGGTGAACAGGTATGCCAAGATCTTTTTTAAATTTGTTGGTCCATATTTTAAGAGTTTGCCTGGTATTCCCTCGGGTCCACTAGCCCTTCCATTCTTCATAGTTCTTAAGGCTTTTTCTACCAAATGTAATGAAAGACTAATATTGTCAAATTTTCACTTTATTTAGTTTCACTGAAACTGTATGACGCGTTTCGCTATACTATAGCTTCTTCTGATACAAAATGATATCATTTTATATCAGAAGTTTGCCTGGTATTCCCTCGGGTCCACTAGCCCTTCCATTCTTCATAGTTCTTAAGGCTTTTTCTACCAAATGTAATGAAAGACTAATATTGTCAAATTTCCACTTTATTTAGTTTCATTGAAACTGTATGACGCGTTTCGCTATACTATAGCTTCTTCTGATACAAAATGATATCATTTTGTATCAGAAGAAGCTATAGGATAGCGAAACGCGTCATACAGTTTCAGTGAAACTAAATAAAGTGGAAATTTGACAATATTAGTCTTTCATTACATTCGTTATGAATTTCCATCAAGTAACAGCCACAACAATTCAAACTTTTTCTACCATATCCACAGTCACTGTTATATATGTTCCCTGGGTTCTATAAGCGGTTGGTGACATTATTTGATATTGTGGTCTGTTTTCCTTTAGATCATTTTTGCAATGGTCTTGGAATTGTTTCACGTTAATACAAGGTATATTTATTTTATCCACTTTGTCCGATCTAAGAGAGTTAATTAATTTCCAAGCTTCTGTTGATCTCGTACCTCCCAGGAAAGTGTTTATTTCTGCGCACTTCCTGTCCCACATATCATTTTTCTCTTTTCTTAATAGTCTTTTGAATATAGCCAACTGTTTTCTATATTCTATTCCATCTTCTGTTGCTTTCGTACAGATCCATTTTTCGTATGCTTTTTGTTTTATGTTTTTTTTTTTGTGTAAAGTCTCCTATTTACTTGTAACACGTATTTTAGCAATTAAATACAAAATTGCCCATTATTCTACTATCATTATTCAATAACCTTTGACGCATATTTGTCAAAAGCGTCCGGGATCTATAGCTGTAGCTTATGAGCATAATTTTTCAAGATGATAACATAGACTAAAGAATTATTTTCTATTAGACGCCGAAAATGGACTAATAAGATAAGCTCGTTTAAAGTTCTTCAACTCTCTGTTGAGTAACGGATATTCCAATTTTAGGTGTATATCAGTTTATTGGTCGATAGTAATAACTAGAAACATTTAATTACCAAATTGGGTCTATTTTACATTAATAAGTATCTTCAAGTATACATTTAGTTCAGCTCTGTAAGGCGTCCAATTTAAAAACTAAAAATATTTTAAAAATGTAACTGTGTGCTACAATTCATAAGTGGAGTATTATCAACTTTAAAAAAAAAATTTAAAAAAAAAGAATATTCTCGCTAATGATAACATGTATAACCAACACTTTTAAAAGAAAAGCCACAAAACGTATTACGGCATTTGTAATGCGACAAATCATATTGACGCAAGTAAGATAGTTTTTTTAAGCAGTTATATAACAATATTTTGAATAATTGCTTTATTTAAAGTTATGAACAAGCAATTTCTATTTATTTTAGCCTTTTGGTGCTTGACGATTCAATCGATTTCAGCAAGTAAGTATAATTTAAAAAACATAAAAGCAAACATTACATCAACTGATACTTTAAATTGATAAGAATGTGACAATTTTGTAAAAATTTTTAGATTTTAAAATTTCCAGCGAATTCATCATTTTCCATATTTTTATATAATCGGTACCTGCTGGAAATACGCTACAGTTTAGCCGAGATCCAAAGAAGAATTTGCCAAACCACTATCAACGAGTTGTTCTTTTTTTTGCCTGGTTTTTAGTTGCACTCGTGCACTTTTGCAGTTGCGACGACCATTGTGAGAGTATTTTTTTTTATGGTTCTAGCACACGTGCTGCAGGGAAGTCCCTAAAGCCCTACAGGAGCGACACGTGTGCAGAAAAAGCGATTCACGTTGTTCTTGAATCGCTGTAAATTATACTCGGTGGGAAAAACAGTCCTGGTCAAATTATTCCCAAGGGATGATGTTCTCCATATAAAAGACTGCTTGAAAAGCGTTGTACGAGGAGTAACATCCTGAACCTTATACTGATGTAAAGTATTAGCGTGACGTGTATTTCTAACACGCACCGTTCTGGGAGGAATTAAGCGGGCTACATCCTTCGTACACTTTCCATGAAGATACTTGTAGAATAGGCTCAAGTCGCCAACGGTTCGCCGATGTTCCAGCGCCACCGGTCCGTTCCGGGTCTCCAATAAGACGAACAGCTCTCCTCTGAATAGAACCCAACAAATGCAATGTATGTTTGGGAGCGGAGCCTCAAACATGGGGGCAGTATTCCATAGTTGGTCGAATTTGAGCTTCGTAAAGAATTAACAGTTGTTGTGGAGTGTAAAGCGTTCTGGTTCGAAATAATATTTCCAACTTTTGAGAAGCTCTCCTAGATATGCCTGCGACAAGCTCATGCCAGGACATATTTGCGCCCAAATTAACGCCCAACAAATTGAGTGACGATGTTAGAGGATGTCAATAATATCGCAATTTACCAAAAAGGTTAAAAATCATGTTTTAAAATGTCTGGAATAATTCAATAATATTAGCCATCTCAGTATGGCTTTCCTAAGCAAGGATCAAGAGGAGAGATTAACTTATGTTACATATGTTTGGAACAACGCAATTGAACATATTAGAGAATCTCGAGCGTTTGTACTTGATATATCCAAAGCATTCGACTGTGTTTGTCATGACAGATTATTAGCTAGGTACGCTCTTATGGTATATTTGAAAAGTTTTGTTTATGGATCTCGTGTTTCCTCAGAAAGCGTTCTTTACAACGAATAGCCGACAAGTTTCTTTCTAATACTATTACTGTCAACTCCGGTGTGGCTTAAGGCCCTACACTGTCTCCTACTCTCTTTGCACTTTACATTAACGGTCTGCTAGAGAGGAACAGGAATCTACTTCTTCTTACAACGCCGCACAGTGGAACAAAGCCTCACTGTGCCACTTAAATTACCCTACAGGTCTTAATTTTGAAGTAATTGGAAAGATTTTTTTTTAATTGTTCATTTTTTTCATGGCCAATCGTTCTGTCGAGCTAGGTTTAAGGTTTTTTTCCGCAATTTTCCGGAATTTTCAGAAGAAGTATCAATTTTTTATGAAAAAACGGCGTTTTTCTGGGAAAAATCATTTTATAGATCGATCGTCATTTTCACCTAATCATAACATATATTTTTTTTAAATGTTCGTTTTTTATTGCCAATCGATTTCTCCCTGGTTGGCCTATTTCGATACTAAATTTAAAGAACACCAAACAACTTTTAGCTTAAACAAAGAAAACTAAAACTTTGCTAACCAATTCCATCAAACAAATCATATTTTTCCAGACATAAATAATCTACGAATATTATATAAAGCACAAAAAGGAAGAAAATTAAATATTTTAGAAGCTATAGAGATCTACAAGCACAATAAAAATAAAGATACAATCCTATTAAATAATCAAACAGATATTCAGAATTCAACACTGTTTGGCGTATTTTAGAAGTTTTTTAGATATATCTTTGAAGAAGGAATTTTTGTAATAAGTTTTAAGAAAATATTGAAAAGTATTTCTTCAAATTTTAAACAATAATGTCGTTTAACCCTTTGTAATAAAATAATTTAATTTAAGTTCATTGTAATTTAATGATGGCTAATTCCAAGTTGTACGCGGAAATTTGTTATAAATCATAAATAAATCACCTTAGTTTGTAGTATTACGTTTGATAATGTAGAAAATCTACGAAACTGCAGTAGGAGATAAATAAAAAATAAGTGACAAATAGCAAAGTAATTTTATTTAGAAAAATAACAGTAACCAAGTTATTTTTTCCATAATAAATAACGTTATCCATCATAGTCTATTCCTCTGTTATCGTCACTAAACTTGAGCTAACTGGAAAACAAATATGTCTTGGAATTCACATTACATGCGTAGTAAAGAGAGCTCAAAAGCTGGGAATATTATTTCATTATAGAATGCTGAACCCTCCCCAACAACTTTCAATTCTGTACAAAACTCAGATTTGACACACGATGGAATACTGCTCTCCTGTTTGGGGCACTGCTCAAAAACAAACGAGATTTGGATCGAATTTTACCCAGAAGAATCTGATTGGAAACGCAAAACTCACCAGAAATTTTAAAGAACGGTTAACAACTTGGGCCTGTTCCAGACCAAAGGGAATCGATTTTTACTGGCACGCATCCCTCCTGTAGCGCTTTAGGGATTTTTCTACAGTACTTGTGCTATGCCCACAAAAAAGAATAACCGGCCAAGCGCAAATAACATAGTGTTTCGTACGTTGAATGCTTTTGAAAAAAATTTTTTTTGTTACGGAGGTATAAAATAATCAACGACTTCATAAAACACCCTCAAATGAGTTTTCAACAAACTTGCCAAACTTGAGTGAAAATTGATTACCTCGAACTGTTTTTAGTGTTCCGTACGGAACACTTATAAGATCACTTCGGTGTCTGTCTGTCTGTCTGTCTGTCTGTCTGTCTGTCTGTCACACCCCGATTTTCTCGGAAACTGTTTGACATAGAAAGGTGAAATTTGGTAATAATATAGGAATTGATGGCCTCATCAGAGCCATGTAGTTTTGAGAATTAAATTTTGACTTAAGGGGTTAGTTTTGGGGGGTGAAGTCGGAAGTGAAAAAAAAATTTTTTTACTAGGTCATCGAGTGTGGTGTCAAATGAAAGCTTGTGAAAACACGAGTAAAAAATATATATATATAAATATTATACTTGCGCGCACTTTTCTTTGTATTATTTTTAAAAATTCGCGAAAAATCGCTGTCCCGGGCCTTATCTCGAAAAGTACTTATCAAAAAATTTCGAAAAAATTCTGGAATATTCTCCACGGGGTGTAGATTGAACGAAAATTATCACGAGCGCATTACCTTTAATAATTTATATGGTATAAAAAAAAAACAAAAAATTTCAAGGTCATCAGATTTCAGTAAAGATTGGACACAAACTTTGTTGAAAACTCATTTGGGGTGTGTTTTGTGAAGTCACTGATCATTTTATACCACCGTAACATAAATTTTGACTTAAGAGGTTCGTTTTGAGGGGTGAAATCGGAAGTGAAAAAAAATTTTTTTTACTAGGTCATCGAGTGTGGTGTCAAATGAAAGCTTGTGAAAACACGAGTAAAATATATATATATATATATATATATATATATATATATATATATATTTATTTTAAAAGCAATCAACGTACGGAACACTAATTGTGCAAGTTCAACTTGCACTTGACCGGTTATTTTTTTTTATCTACCAGATAAATTATTGAAGGTAATTGACTCGAGATAATTTTCGTTCAATCTACACCCTATGGAGAATATTCCAGAATTTTTTCAAAATTTTTTGATCAATACTGTTCGAGATAACGGGAGGGCCAGCGATTTTTCGTAATTTTTTAAAAACAATATGAAGAAAAGTGACCGCAAGTATTACATTATATACATATATATATATATATATATATATATATATATATATATATATATATATATATATATATATATATATATTCAATTTCTTGGGCTTTATGGTTCTTTTGTTTTAAGGATAGAGAAATTACATCATGTTCTAGTTAGAATTTATTGAAAACGTTTCACCCGATTTTCAGGCTTCTTCAGTTCATCTAAAAATTGAAATTTTCTGTTTTGGATATTCAATAGGACGCACAAATTTTTTTTTTTAATTATGAATATATAAAATTCTTAAACTTATAATACAATGTAGAAGGTGAAAATAATAAAAATACACACAAAATATATATAAAAACTTACATGTGTGGGTTGAAACGAAGACACACTTAACATTCTTTAAAAGGTGTTACTAAGACGGTCACATTTTTTAAAATAACTTTAGATTTGTATAGGGAACGAAAGTCATCCTTTGGTTTGTTTATGTGTTTTTATTTATTATCTGCTATTGAGTTACTATGAGAAGAGTCCGAAATGGGAAACTAAAGTCATTATTAAATAATTTCAAGCTAAATATTATAAAATTAGCCATAACTGACACAGTTAAAAAAATAAAAACCCTTAAAAAATCAATTGAAATCACTTACACAAAGATAGCCTTCTTACCTACTAATCTAGTCAATGAGTTCAAAGACATAGAGGGAAATAAATATGAAAAGGCCTTTTCACAAATTAAAATTAAGAACATAAAAAAATACAATTCTCTTTTAAATACAAATGGACAACGAAAAAATTCCATAATAAAAGAATGGTGCGAAAATTTATCAGACACATACATTCCGGAAGATATTCTAGAAGTTTTATCCTATTTATCCGAAATTTTGCCAAAACAATAACTAATCCATCTGAATACCCAATTACTGATTATATAGCCAGCACAGAATATGCAATTGAAACATTGAATAACGATACAAAAAATACAGTCAGATCACAAGTAGTAAACATTTTGACAAACCATAAAAATAAAATCAAAAACAACATTAATGCAAAAAATAACATAACTCAACGCAATATTAATAATAAAATACACAAAGTAAAAAAGTTTTTAAAAAATAATCCTCAAATTACGATTTTAACTCCGGACAAAAACAACAAAACGGTTATTCTTAACACAATCGACTACGAATCAAAAATGTTAGAATTATTAAATGATGAAAGTACTTATAAGAAAATACAAAACAACCCCACAAATACCTATCAAACTTTAAATAACAATTTAGTTAAAACCTGGTACAACAAAGACTACATCAGTAAGAAAACATATAACACTCTTATCATTCACAATGCAGAACCTCCCAAAATATACGGCCTTCGCAAATTGCACAAGCCCAACATCCCACTAAGACCGATAGTTTCTAGTATACAGTCTCCTTTCTACAATATCTCCAAATTCCTCTTAAATATTCTTTCTAAAGTCACTAGAAAAAATGTTTTTTATATAAAAAAACTCTTTCGAGTTTAAAAATTTCATAGATAGTATACACATGCCCAATGAAAGTAAACTCATATCCCTCGATGTCATGTCCTTATATACAAACTTACCCATAAACCTTATAATCACCGCAATAACAAATAAATTGGACCAAATTAAAAAACACACCTGCCTACCACAAGAAGAATTCATAAATGTCATAAATATAATCTTTGAAAACAATTTCTTTCAGTACCAGAACTCATTCTACCTTCAAATGGAAGGTTGTGCAATAGGGGCTCCTATTTCTGCTACCCTTGCCCAACTGACATTGGAATATTTGGAGGAAAGTGTTATTGACAGCTTAAGCAACAAACCTATTTTCTTCAAAAGATACGTAGATGATTGCATTCTAGCACTAAAAGAAGACCAAATAGAAAACACAGTTAAAGCCTTCAACCAATTCAACAAAAAATTACAATTCACCATCGAAACAGAACAAAACAACGCCATAAATTTCCTAGATCTAACTCTAATAAGAGAAAAAAACAAAATAAATAGCAAATGGTACACAAAACCAACAAGTTCTGGAAAATATCTAAACTACCATTCACACCATCCTTTAAATTTTAAGAAAAATACCGTCATAAATTTAACTGACAGAGGCTTAAAACTACAAGTCCTAAATATAGAGCAGAAATAATAGAAAAAATAAAAACTACCTTAACCAACAACAATTATTCGGTTAAGCTAATTAACAAAATTTTAAAAACCAGAATTCACAAATTATATAATACTCTAGATAAACAACCAAAACAAAGAACAGCTACAACATACATATCCATGCCATATATTCAAGGACTTTCAGAAAAAATTAAAGCAGTCCTCAAAAAACATAATTTAACTGTTTGCCACAAAACTCATAACTCATTAAAACACCTTTTTACCCCTCTAAAATCCAAAACACCCCTACTGAAACAATCAATCCTGATATATTCTATTCCATGTCAAAACTGCAACGGCTGTTATATCGGCATGACTAAACAACATCTAGAAACTAGACTGAATGGCCATAAGTATGATAAGAATAACCCTACAGCTCTCTCAAAACACGTTAAACAAACCAAACACTCGTTTGATTTTAAAAATACAAAAATCTTAAAAAAAGAGTCAAATTATTTTAAAAGATCAATGCATGAAATGATCTGTATTAATAAAGAGAAAAACAATATAAACGACAAAAGCGACGTTAGGGGTCTGAGTCATATTTATTTCGGACTCTTCTCATAGTAACTCAATAGCAGATAATAAATAAAAAACACATAAACAAACCAAAGGATGACTTTCGTTCCCTATACAAATCTAAAGTTATTTTCAAAAATGTGACCGTCTTAGTAACACCTTTTAAAGAATGTTAAGTGTGTCTTCGTTTCAACCCACACATGTAAGTTTTTATATATATTTTGTGTGTATTTTTATTATTATTTTCACCTTCTACATTGTATTATAAGTTTAAGAATTTTATATATTCATAATTAAAAAAAAAATTTGTGCGTCCTATTGAATATCCAAAACAGAAAATTTCAATTTTTAGATGAACTGAAGAAGCCTGAAAATCGGGCGAAACGTTTTCAATAAATTCTAACTAGAACATGATGTAATTTCTCTATCCTTAAAACAAAAGAACCATAAAGCCCAAGAAATTGAAAAAATATATATTCAATATTCCAAGGTTCAAGAAAAAATTCAATCCAACATATATATATATATATATATATATATATATATATATATATATATATATATATTTTAACTTGTTTTTACAAGCGTTCATTTGACATCCGTCTCGATGGCATGATAATTTTTTTTTACTTCCAGTTTTACCCCCAAAACTAACCGTTTAAGTCAAAACTTAACTTTCAAAACTACACGGCTCTGATGAGGCCATCAATTCCTATACTTGTGCCAAATTTCAACTTTCTATGTCAAATAGTTTCCGAGAAAATCGGGTGTGACAGACAGATACCGAAGTGATCTTATAAGTATTTCGTACGGAACACTAAAAAATTAGTAAAAATAAGATGTCCGTTAGTTCGGTTTTAAAATGATCTTTCCCTTTGTACGATATACAAAGTGAGTCAACGATAGAGTAAAGTTCATTATCTCGTTTGTTTCGGGAATGACGAAAAAATGTTAAGGTGTACAGTTTAAAATTATTTTTGAGTATACAGGGTACTTCAAAAAAGTATGGCCGATATAACATATGACAGAACATCCTATTTTCTAATATATTTTTAAATTCTGCATAAAATTTTACAATTTTTTTATTAATAATGTTATATACCCAAACCTAGTAGTTTTTCTAATATTTCAATTTTTAAAAAAAAAATACTAGTTTTCAGTTTTGTAAAAAGTTGTCAGTAGCGCCATTGTTTCTGAAGGTGGAGTACTCATAATTGGTACGAACGTTCTATAGAGATGAATAAAAAGATATATGTAAAGAAATTTGAGTTAGATGCTACAAGGTGTTCAAAATAAATTTATATATTTCGACTATTTTAAATTGAAAAATCTCAAATTTTTTAAATGGCACACCCTGTATATTATTACTTTTTCTGATAGATTTTACAAAACCTCCCAACTTTTATTAAATATGCCATATACCTATTTCTAATAGTTTTCGATTTATTTGGAATTTTTCAATTTTTACCCCTGTTTTTAATACACTTACGCTATAACATCGTAGTTGCCAAGACAAAACAAGACCGTGATTTTGAACGACGAGTAAACTTTGGTACCACCATGAATGGAGTAATAGAGGCCGATCCAAATTTTTTACCCAAAATAATGTTTTCTGATGAAACTACTTTTCGCAGTAATGGAGCAGTTAACAGCCATAACATGCATTATTATTCAACAGTTAATCCATTTTGGGTCTAGAAAGTTCAAAGCCAAAACCATTGGTCGCTTAATATATGGTGTGGAATATTAAATTTTCGAATTATTGGTCCATATTTTTTCCGCGAACCGCTTAACGGGCCTAGATATCTAAATTTTTTACAAAACGAATTACGCCAGCTTCTTGAAGAAGTTGATAACTTTGAAAGGGAACAAATGTGGATTCAACAAGACGGAGCACCTGCTCATTACCACCGGGAAGTTCGGGAATTTTTAAACGATCGTTATCGACAAAAATGGTTCCGTAGGGATGGATTCATTCAGTGGCCCCCTCAATCATGTGACTTAACACCTTTAGACTTCTTTTTGTGGAGCTACATTAAAGATCATATTTATGTGAATCCCCATACAACCCCAGTAGATATGGAAAAATAGGAAAGTGAAGGAAAATATAGTAAAACGACTAAACGTGTGTATTCAAATAGACGGGCATATTTTTGAACATTTTTTACGTCATAATAATTAATCATTAGATAACTTAAACTATATTAAAATTATTATTAACTGTTTGTTTATGTTTTCACAATAGCCTAAGTGTATTAAAAACAAAGGTAAAAATTGAAAAATTCAAAATAAATCGAAAACTATTAGAAATAGGAATATGACATACTTAATAAAAGTTGGAGGGTTTTGTAAAATCTATCAGAAAAAAATAATAATATACAGGATATGCCGTTTAAAAAAATTTGAGATTTTTCAATTTAAAATAGTCGAAATATATAAATTTATTTTGATCACCCTGTAGCATCTAACCCAATTTCTTTACATATATCTTTTTTTTTCATCTCTGTAGAACACTCGCACCATGAAACAATGGCGCTACTGTCAATTTTTTACAAAACTGGAAACTAGTATTTTTTTAAAAAAATTGAAATATTAGAAAAACTACTAGGTTTAGGTATATAACATTATTAATAAAAAAAGTTATAAAATATTACGCAGAATTTAAAAATAAATTAGAAAATAGGATGTTCCATTTAATAAAACATATGTTGTATCGGCCACACTTTTTTGAAGTACCCTGTATACCCAAAAATCATTTTAAAATGTGCACCTTAATATTTCCTAAAACTACTTTACTCTATCGTTGACTCACCCTGTACATTTTTTCCATGATGCACATTCATTTATTGTACTTCGTTTATTATGGACTCTTGTTATTTTTATTTCACTATCTTTCTTTGCTTTCTTAAAAGATCGTGTCAGATATTTCAACTATGGGTTCTTTTTCTATGTAATTAGAGCTTTTTAGTTTATTGGATTCTTTTTTTTACTTCTGATTAACTACCTCATTTGCTTTTTAAATCTGTGAAATTCTATTTTTATTCCTTTTGCTATAGTTTCCCAATACTCGTTTTTGAACTACTTGACTAGAAAACTTTACTGACTGTTTCATAACACTGCGTTACAAATTTAAAAAAAAATTAAGTACCCCTTAAATTTTTCCTGTTTATTTATTCATACACACCACTTATTAAGAATACATAAGTACTTTTTGTCTATTACGTACTGTTTTTTAGGTACGATAGTTAACAATTTTAAGTAAAATAATTAAGGAGTAAAGTACAGTGTACACGTAGCTTCATTAAATTTTCCAATAATTCGAATAAAACTGCTAAAAAAACTTATTATTAATACATTTGGACACAACTAAATATAAAATATATGGTAAAAAGTTTATGTTGTACATTAAAAGTTAAAAATATTTAACTTTTCTCTTATGTTGGGAAATATCTTCTCGTTTTAAAAGCCAGCAGTAATCTCCCAACATAGCTCCCAACGACCTTGAAACTGTTCCTCAAGCCTTTTCACATCCTGATGAAATCGTTCCCCTTGTTCATCACTCACTGCTCCAAGATTTGATGGAAAAAAAGAGAAATGGGAATGGAGGAAATGAATTTTTAAGGACATTCTGCAACCCATCTTTTTGTATGCTCTTAACAAATCGTTCACTAAGAGTTCTGCATTCTCGGGTCTATGATTTCCTAAAAAAACCTTTTATCGCGGCTTTTAATGATGTCCATGCGCATAGTTCTTCGTCATTTAGTGTTTGATCAAATTTGTTGTTTTTCACTAATAGGTGTATTTGTGGACCAATAAAAATAACTTCTTTCAACTTTGCGTCACTTAATTTTGGAAAAATAGATTTTAAATATAAAAATCCTTCGCCATTTTTATCCATCGCTTTCACAAAATTCTTCATTAAGCCGAGTTTTATGTGTAGAGGAGGTAAAATGACGTCTTCGGGGTTGATTAAAGGTAAGTATTTTACATTTGACTTCCCACACACAAATTCTGTTCGTTTTGGCCAGTCTTTGATCAAATAGTGCTTATCAGTAGCTCTACTGTCCCACATGCAAAGAAAGCAGCAGTACTTAGTAAATCCACCTTGCAAACCAAGTAACATAGCTATTACTTTGAGGTCAGCGCACACTTTCCACTTAAAATTTTTGAATTTAATTAAATCCAATATTAATTTCATATTTTCGTCTCTTTTAAAATAGTTGAATAAGCCACTGGTATTGACGGATATTTATTACCATTATGAAGTAAATGTGCCTTCAGACTTGTTTTCGAACCATCAATAAAAAGACGCCATTCATTTGTATCATAGGGAATCTCTAACTCACCCATCAAAGATACAATGTCATTACAAAAACATATGTTTTCTGAACTAGAGTAAAAAGTTGCCATTTCTTTACTTCGTTTTCGTTGTACAGATATTTTTGTATCTGGTGTCAACAAGTGCCATTCCTGTAGTCTTGATCCAAGTAATTCGGCTTGTCTAACAGACAAATTCAAGTCCCGTATCAAATCATTTAATTCCCGTTGTTGAATTAAATGCGGTTGGCATAGATCACTTGAAGAGGGTAAAAAGTCTGGATCTTGGTTATCAACTTCCATGTCTTGTCCATCGTTATTTTCATCGCTTGGTATATCTAACTCTTCAATTTGACTTTTCTTAGGAGGCAAAGGAGGAGTCATTTCTTCACTATATGGTATTGGTTTTGATACAGAATTCACAGAAGGGTACTCGATATTATACTTAATTTTCTTTGAAAATCCTCGTACATCAGTCATGCAGAAGTAGCAATCGTTAAAATGATTACTAGATTCGCGCCACACAGTCGGTACTGCAAATGGTATAGATGTTTTGTTTCCGTTCAACCACAACAGGAGAGTAGCATAACATGATACACAAAACAGTTGCGGAATCTTGGGTTTATCTTGATTTACAGTACGTCCAAAATATAGAAAATACGCAATACATACTTTTTCAGATATTTTTTTTCCTTGAGACTTGAGAATGTACTATCCACACACGTAACAAAACTTGTTTGGTGAAGTTTTGCACTGACGGTGACTACTTTTTTCAGTATTCATCTTTAAAAACTGTATTATTATACTCTTAATCAGATAATCTCAAAGAAACTAACAAGAAATGAACATATCCTCTCAACAGATTATCTAGCGATTACATTTATTAATATGAACAATATGAGGGTAGGTTAAGAAAAGGTTATCGGTGTGTACCTTAAAAACAAGACGTGACAGAAATAAAAGACATCCACTGCTTACATACTATAACTAATAGGAAACTATAAAAGCAATCGATTTTTCGGGTACCAAAATCATGTCACGCAGTGTAATTCTCGAAATTATGATGCGTTTTTTGCGTTAATAATTTTTTATGAAAATTCTGAAATAAATAAAAAGGGTTCCCATTCCCTTATGTTTTCTTTTTTATTTTTTTTTACTATTGTTAAAAAAATAAACAGTATTCCTCACTAAATTATTTGATTGTATTTTGAGAACCCTTTTTAGTGTTCCGTACGGAACACTTATAAGATCACTTCGGTGTCTGTCTGTCTGTCTGTCTGTCTGTCACACCCGATTTTCTCCGAAACTATTTGACATAGAAAGTTGAAATTTGGTAATAATATAGGAATTGATGGCCTCATCAGAGTCATGTAGTTTTAAGAGTTAAATTTTGACTTAAGGGGTTAGTTTTGGGGGGTGAAATCGGAAGTGAAAAAAAAAAATTTTTTTTACTAGGTCATCGAGTGTGGTGTCAAAAGAAAGCTTGTGAAAACACGAGTAAAAAATGTATATATAATGTAATACTTGCGCGCAGTTTTCTTTGTATTATTTTTAAAAAATCGCGAAAAATCGCTGTCCCGCGCCTTATCTCGAAAAGTACTTATCAAAAAATTTTGAAAAAATTCCGGAATATTCTACACGGGGTGTAGATTGAAAGAAAATTATCACGAGTTCATTACCTTTAATAATTTTTCTGGTATTTAAAAGAAACAAAAATTTCAAGGTCATCAGATTTCAGTAAAGATTGGAAACAAACTTTGTTGAAAACTTATTTGGGGTGTGTTTTGTGAAGTCACTGATCTTTTTATACATCTGTAACAAATTTTTTTATTTTAAAAGCAATCAACGTACGGAACACTAATTGCGCAAGTTCAACTTGCACTTGACCGGTTATTTAATCATGAACATGAAAGTGTTTATGCTTCAGTTGAGCGTAACTTATTTAACAAGCCGATTAAAATGGCCCGGATTTTGAATGTGTCTAACGTGTAAAATTATATAAACTTTGACATCCTCAAAACTCTATTTTAACACGTCGGTTGCAAAGTTTTTGGTCTGACACATAGATGTCGCCCTTTTCAAAAAATCCATATGATTTTTAAGAAGTACCAACCTTCAAAAGATACGTGTCAAAATTTCATGACAGTTTACAAATTACAATTGTTTTAGTGACGCTACTTTTAATATTTTCAAAACAATGGAAAAAATCGAATTTCGTGTGTTGATTAAACACTGTTTTTTTGATAGGAAAAAATACCGTTCAAGCAAGGCAGTGGCTTGATAAGTGTTATGGGGACTCACCCCTGAAAAATTACTCATCATTTACTGGTATGCTGAATTTAAACGCGGTCGTACAGATACAAATGATGCTGAACGCTCTGGCCGCCCAAATAAGGGAGTTACACCGGAAAACGTCAAATAAATCCACAAACTTGTTTTGAATAACCGTAGAGTAAAACTGCGCAAGATAGCTGACACGCTAAAGATATCAAAAGAACGTGTTGGACATATTTTGTATGAATATTTGGGCATGAAAAAGCTCTGTTCGAAATGGGTACCGCGTTTGCTCACAGTGGACCAAAAACAACAACGTGTTGATGAGTCTGAGCGCTGTTTGGACCTGTTTAAGCGCAATTAAAAGGACCATTAATAACGAATATTATATGAAGTTAATGGTGCCTTTGAAGACAAAAATCACAAAGAAACAGCCTCAAATGAACAAGAAAAAAGTGCTCTTTCATCAAGACAATGCACCGTGTCACAAGTCAATGGTTACGAGGGCAAAATTGCATGAATTGAAGTACGAATTGTTTCCTTATCCTCCGTATTTTCCAGGTTTGGCCTCCAGCGACTGTTATCTATTCGCAGACCTCAAAAAAATGCTCGCGGAAAAGAGATTTAGCTCCAATGAAGAAGTTATCGCCGAAACTGAGGTATATTTTGAAAGCAAAGACAAATCTTTCTACAAGTCGAATTTTGCAAAAAAAAAAAAGTGTTTTAAGCAGCTAGCCCAAAAACTTTTCAGCCTACGTGTTAGTTGGCAACTACTTAAAGAATTTTAACATAAATATGAAACTTGCTTCTCATTTTTTAGCAAATATATTATGTTACCACGGTACATGGTCTTACAACAGAACAGGAGATGGTCAATTTAATATAAGTGATGTCCCTGCCGATTTATGTACTCACTACATGTACGCCTTCGTTGGACTAGATTCCTCCACTTACACCGTTACGTTATTGGACGAATCATTTGATATAGGACAAAGTAAGTACATACAATGTTAAGTCATACTCAGTGGCGTTGCCTGGTTTAAGTGGCAGGGGAGGGGAGTATATAAATATAAACGATGTTTCTTTAAAAAGACACTAAAAGACTTCTAAAAGCTTAAATCTTTCGCAATACGTTAAACTAAAAAAATCGATGGCCAGAGGGAGGAGATTTTATACAAAAAAGAACTCTTACCTATAATGGAACTCAAACAACTTACACCCAATTTAAGAATCGATAGCCGAGGAAAGAAAAAGTTTTTTTTATAAAAAAAGGACACCTGTTTACAATGGAACTTTAAAAACTTACACCCAATCCAGAATCGGTGGCTACCGTGGTGAAATTTTTCACAAAAATGAACACCCACAGAAAAAAGTCCTTGGCTACGTCATTGTATGTTTTGTTTTTGATGCATTTTTTACTTGCAACTCATTTCTGAAAGAAATATATGTGAAAGAAAATTTTTTTGAGTTTGTCTCATCAATATTATAACCTCAAACTTACCCGTGTTGTCAGTAGTATAACTTTAACAAAACTATTGCCATTTAAAAAATTACATTAGACAGCAAAATTTTTCACTGGGTTTACAGTATAAAATACTGATTCCTCACCGCAAACTCAATTAAAATTGATTAACAAAATAGTCAAATCACGTCAAATTTCATAGGGGTTTATTCAAAAATATGTTAAATTAGTGACAAAAATTTTATTTTTCATGAAATATTTTTTTTATCGATTCTCTTATAGTCAATCCTCGCAAGAGCCCTCTGAAGATACCAACAAAAGTCTACAAGCATGGCTGGTTACTATTTACCTTGACAACACTTGTCAAACTGAGCTATTGCTTGATGAAAGCCTTCTCCATGTTCATCGTTAACTGAGCTCATGTTTTCCGGAAAGAAACTCAAATGGGAGTGGGAGACATATTGCATCCCAGTTCATGATAGGCATTCAGCATTAATTTTATTTTTTCATGGAAATCTGGTAATTTGTGATTGCCGAGGAGATTTCTCGTGACATCAATAAAAGCCAACCATGTTTCTTGTCTATGAAATTTAGACTCAATAGAAAACAGGAATCATCAATTAATTTTCTTATATAAGGCCCTACAAGAATTCCTTATCACCAGCATCACTGAGCCCAGAAAATTTAATTTTGAGAAACTGAAATTCAGGTCCATCCTTACGTAACACTTTGACAAAGTTTAATGTGCACTGGGGGCAAATAATTTTCTCAGGTGATAATAATGGTTCATTTTTAATATTTTTCTGGCCAAGAACTTACCCACTTCTTAAAGGCCAGTTTTATTTTAAGTAATGTTCTGAACGCACTCTGCTATCCCTTTTAGATAAGAAACAATTATATTTCGTATAGCCGGTTTGCAATCCTAAAATCAAAGCCATTACTTTTAAATCTGCACATATTTTCCATTTGAACGTTGTGTATTTGATACATACTGAAATCAGTTTTAAAATGTCATAGGTTTGTTATAAATCAGAGGTTCCCAAACTTTTTTTTCTCGTAAACCACTTTCAAAATTTTACTGCTTTCGGTGGACCCCCTGCTGCTATATTCCTACCACATTCCCAAAACTCGTCAAAAAATGTGAAGATTAGATCTAACGATGGAAATTTGCGTCGTGGCTGAGTTCCAACCCTAAATTCGGAGTGGTAAAAATAAAAAGAAAAATAATATATTTTCTTGTGTTCTATTTATTAAAATAATATGATTACAGACTAAATTGAATTAAAATTAAACATTAATAACGTACCGTAACTTCAACAATGCAAATCAACAATTAAAAAAAAAATAGTCATAATTTTAATGGGAGGGATGTATTTGATGAATTGACAGCAAATTATCAATATTTGGCTTCAGTTTTGTAAGGGATAACCGCAAATCTCCCTGTTCTACGATGTTCAATTTGCTCCTTTTTTTTGTTAATAGGTTTGTAACGACACTAAAACATTTTTCGACAAAGTATGATGAGGGAAACGCTATCAAAAGTTTTCTCGCAATTTCCCACAGCCCAGGATATTTTACGGGTATTTCTGCATGCAGCCAAAATGTTTGATAGCCTTTTTTAAATTGCACCTTCAGCTCCTCATTGGTGCTAAGCTCGAGTAGCTCCTCTTGTAATACCACATTCGCCACTTCCGTTTCATCAAATGGATTTATGATCCATGGTGGTATTTCCATCGTCAGAATATCTGCAAATCTATTTTTGAAGTCATCATGCAGGGCATTTAAATGTTTAACGTATGTCTGAATATCCTCATCAAGACATTCTGCCTGTGACAAGTTTGGAAACTGGGAGAATTCGCGCCGACTAATATTTTGCTTCATAAATTTCAATTTTCCAAGAAAAGCCGAAATTACACCCTTTGTTTTTATTAAATTTAGGCTGTCCCCTTGTAACTGCAGGTTAATGTCATTAAATTTTTTTGAACAAATCTGTCAAATACGCGATGTCTGCTTTCAATTTGATCAGGTTTTCTTTTAAATCTGGATCTTTACTTACCACTTACTACACTGCCTTACTACCACTTACACACTTACTACCAGAAACTCTAAAACTGATTCAAAAAGTGAGTAAAATGTTGTTAAACATGCACCTTTCGACAACCAGCGTACTTCAGTATGTAAGAGCAATCGTTGGAAGTCTTCATCATTTTCGTCGCACAATTGTGCAAATAAACGGGTATTCAACGCATTGCTTCTTATTTTGTTAACTGCTTTAATCACAAATTGAAGCGATTGGTACAATCTATAACTCAAATTTTTCGCTATCAGGTGTTGTCGGTGGATGACACAGTGAATTGCAGTTACTCCTGGTATAATTCTTTTAAGATGGCTTATAAACCCACGATATCGCCCGAAGATGGCAGGAGCTCCATCTGCTGCCACCGAAATAATGTTTGTAGATGGAATCGATTTTTCCTTAAAAAAATCACTCAGGACATTAAATATTGATTTGCCTTTAGTGTCCGTCTTCAAAGTTTTCGCGAATAGCAGCTCTTCATGGGTTTCTTCGTTCATAACAAATCGAACATATGCCAATAATAATGCTTCATTACCAGGTAAAGTTGACTCGTCCAGTTGAATAGAAAAATGAGTTGTTTGTAGATAATTACACAATACGTCTTTGTACAGTGTTGTACTCAAAGGAATTCTTTTGAGTACGTCAAATGGAGGTCTGTGCAGAACAGTTTTTAAAACCTCTTCAACAGCGGGTAAAATTAATTGTTGTCCGATGGTGTGCGGTTTTCCAGATTTCGCTACAAGCAATGAGATATTGTAAGATGCCCGCAAGCCATCATCGTTACTTTGAGACGTTGAAGCGAACATACTGTGCACGGTGGGTCTCTTTTCATATTTTTCCTTCAATGTGAAAATATTTTAAATCTTTACCTATTTTATCAGGATGACACCTTCTTAGATGATCTTCGAGCTCCGATGGTTTCATAGAGTCATTGCTCAAAACTTTGTTGCATAAAAGACAAATGGGCAATCATTTGTCTGCCTTTGATAGAAGAAAACCAAATTTCAAATAATCAAAACTGTACTGTCGACATTTCTTCTTAGATTCAGCCATGTTTCGTATCAGTTACCTACCTGTAAAGAAAAAAATGTTTGTTTTAGTAATCATAAGGCGACTTCAACAGGATATGGCTATTTTAACAGAATAAAATAGGATTAATTAATTATTGCAATGAAAAAACCAAAATGCCGGCGGCAAAACTGATTTTAATTATTAAAAGCAATAAACTGCTAAGACCCATATAGAGGTTTTCACAAAACGGCTGAACCTATTTGTAATATAAAATATTTTTTCATTAATTATATTTTGATATATCTCATACTTTTAAAGAATATTTTGACATCAAAACAACGCGATTTTAATGATTTATTTATTACTTTGATGTACGTTACGAGTGGTACATAAAGACACGTACAATTTATGAAAATATGTTTAGTCATTTAGCATTAGCAACTACGAGGGCACTGAAATATGTATAAACATGCAGGTCAATCATATATCTCTCCTTTAGTGAATTACCACAGTCGGGTAAATAAATAATTTTATAATAAAAAGTACTAAAAGTTCAATCTTTCTCGGCTTTCTGTTCTTTTATAGAAGTATCGAATAATGGCCCTGTTCAGTATTTAATTTTTATTATGTACCTACTATACGCAAACATAACAAATATAATATTATTACAATATAAAATAAAAGTATGAATAACAAATAGGCAGGTACTTACTTTTTCCGGCACTGGCAAACACTGACATCGATTCACTCACACTTTTCTTTTCAAAATTCCGGAAACAAATGAGTAACGTTTGTCCTTGGCATTCGTATTTATATTGGTGAAGAATCAAACAAGTTCATGCAAGATTGTAAGCACAGCACAAGTCGTATTTCGTCCCTTTGAACGTCTGAACGGGTTGCGTTGCGGGCGGGCGGGCGGCGCTTTGCAAGTCTCGACGCGCGTTGTATTGAATATCGAATATGCAAGTTTTTACAAGTAACAGTCGCTGACCTTCTTAAAATACACTACTCAAAAAAATTAAGGGAGGTTTTAAAACAAGGAAATTAATGCTAAATAAACAGGCTACCTGATCCATATGCCGGCCAAACTGAAAAATTTTTTTTCAAGCCCGTGAACCAAAAAAAAAGCAAAATATTTGCAATATTATTTTTTCGCGCTATCTGTTAGGATTGCATGAGAACCGTAGCTCCTAAAAAATTTTAGCCAAAAAATCTGAAAATTAGAATCTTAAAGCTTCAAAATGCTTTTTTTAAAAGTCTCAATACAACCATTTTTCACCGAAATACAGCCTGTCAAAAATCACTGAAAAATTTGGAATTTTTTTTGCTCCCTTAATTTTTTTGAATAGTGTATTATCTGCCTACATTGATAGGTAAAGCCAAGCCAACATTTTTGTTCTTTACTATCGAAATCAGATAAATTTTCGTGGACCCCCACTTACAACTTGTGAACCCCCATTTTTTTTTCACGCCAACGTAGATCCCCGTCGAGTCTCCCGTGGACCCCTGGGGGTCCACCTGAACCACTTTGGGAATCACTGTTTTAAATGAACACCGTACGCTACAGGTAAAGATAGGCTCCATACTGTCTCCCAGGGCTCCATACTGTCTCCTACTCTCTTTCTCATTTACATTAACGATCTGCTGGAAAAGACCGGGAATCCAATCTATAGCTTTGCAGATGACAGTACGCTTGTCTCTTCATTCACCTTGAACGCTCGGACATCGGCTGCTCAGGCGAATATCCGCAGACAGCAGGAGGTCGTTCAACTTAACAAAGACCTGGAAGAAATTCTATCTTGGGATGACAGTAACCAAGTGGAATTTAACGCTACAAAAACCCGGGACCCGGAATTGACCGACGGCCTTGATTCGCTGGAACATCGAAGAACGGTTGGCGACTTGAGTCTGCTCTACAAGTATTTTCATGGAAAGTGTTCGAAGGATGTAGCCCGCTTAATTCCTCCCAAAGCGGTGCATGTTAGAAATACACGTCGCGCTGGTGCTTCGCATCCGTATGAGGTTCAGCTTGTTACTCCGCATACAACGCTTTTCAAGCAATCTTTTATATGGAGAACGTCATCCCTTTGGAATAATTTGTCCAGCGCTGTGTTTCCCACCGAGTACAATTTACAGCGATTCAAGAACAACGTGAATCGCTTTTTCCGCACTCGTGCCGCTCCTGGAACGCTTTAGGGACTTCCCTGCAGCACGTGAGCTAGACCCATAAAAAAAAAAAAAAAGAAATATGTTGCCGTTATGGGGTAAAACTGCCTTTGGACTTTGTTTTGATTTGTCCATAAATAGTCTCCACTCTTCTGGCAAAGGATGGTAGCCTAGTATTGACATTAAACTATCAATATCATTACAAATAACCGGTCAAGTGCAAGTAGAACTTGCGCAATTAGTGTTCCGTACGTTGATTGCTTTTAAAATAAAAAATGTTGTAATGGAAGTATAAAATGATCAGTGACTTCACAAAACACACCTCAAATGAGTTTTCATCAAAGTTTATTTTCAATCTTTACTAAAAATTGATGACCTTGAAATTTCGGTTTTTTGTATATACTAGATAAATTATTACAGGTAATGCACTCGTGATAATTTTCGTTCAATCTACACCCCGTGGAGAATATTCCAGAATTTTATAAGTACTTTTCGAGATAAGGCGGGTGGACAGTGATTTTTCTCGATTTTTTAAAAATAATTCAAAGAAAAGTGCGCGCAAGTATTATATTATATATATATATATATATATATATATATATATATATATATATATATATATATATATATATATATATATATATACATATACATATACATATATATATATATATATATATATATATATATATATATATATATATATATATATATATATATATATATGTATAAATATATTACTCGTGTTTTCACAAGCTTTCATTTGACACCACACTCGTTTACCTAGTAAAAAAATTTTTTTCACTTCCGATTTCACCCCCAAAACTAACCCCTTAAGTTAAAATTTAACTTTCAAAACTACATGGCTCTAATGAGGCCATCAATTTCTATATTATTACCAAATTTCAACTTTCTATGACAAATAGTTTCGGAGAAAATCGGGTGTGACAGACGGACAGACAGACTATCCTCTTTTGAATAAAAGGTAGTTAAGGAGCTGTGACGATTTCGATAAGCTGTAATTTTAACGTCAGTCTGTAAAAGATTCCACTGTTTTAATCTCGTTCCTAATATTTCAGATTTATCTTTTGCCAAATCTAAATATCTAACAAGGTTAATTACTGCATGCGAAAGTAGTAAAATGGCCTGGAATCAATAAATAAATTTTAACATACTTTTATCAATCTAACCAATTATTTTATTTGAAATTAAAAAAATAAAAATCTCCTTACCATCATATTTTTTTATACTACAATAAAATGTAATTCTAAATCCTTTTTTCTAATAAATATTTTCGAAATTTTAAGAAAGAGAATGACTTTTGGACTTTAAACTTAAAAAATTCAAATTTCCCGCTAAACGACAAATAACCATGGGAATTTTTTTTGAATTTCAAGTGATGCAGAATCCACCTATAATATATATTATTTTTTTTTATAAATTTGGTAATAAAAATAAATATGTCGCACACTCTTTGTCACTGTATAACCACACATAACCATTTATTAAAATTAATAAATAAAATAACATTACCAGTATGCATTTCTGACAAGTTTTACTACCAGACAATATGCTTTAATTGGGGTTTTTGGGGGCATTGCACGGACGAGGGATACGGTAAATTTTTGAATAAGACAAGGTTGGAATTCTGTCCATTGTTTTCTAATTGTCCTTATCATACTCATTACAGTTTCTAATCGATCATTAATTTGGTAGGAAACGGTGTTGTGATTGACATAATCTATCTATTCGCTTTTGTCTCGGGCTTTAACTAAATAAATGTCTAACTATGATCTATTTACTTTTTAGATGGACTTGCTGATGCAGTAGCTCTTAAAGAAATCAATCCAGACCTTAAGGTTCTTGTATCAATTGGTGGATGGGACCAAGGTATAACATATATTTTTAATTAATTACAAACTAACCGACAACTAAAACTTCTTGTAAGGGTATAATTCCTATTTTTAGAGATTTATTATGATCCGTATTGTTATATCTAACAAATGCAATATTTTAGAATAACGAAAACTAATTTGATAATAAAAGAGAGCCGAAAAAATGAGCTAAAATTTGATGCTGCTAAGTCTAAGGGTAAAAATAATATTATTTTGTTTAGTTATTTCCTAGAGCAGGGGTCGGCAACCTTTTAACTAAGAGGTGCCAGTTTTCATCCATACAACATTTTGCGGGCCGGCATAGGTACTTACTACAACTAAAATTAACTTAAATTAACTTAAAATATTGCTTTTAGAAGGTTTAATTACAAAAAAATTTTAACATTTAACAAATAATTTTATTATACTAGTCCTAGGACTTAGTGTGAACTCTGTGCTTGAAGTTCTTTAGAGAGTTTTCTTATATCCGGTTCGTGTCTGGTTATTTTCAGTGTCACACATGCTTCCGAGTTGTCTGTTGTCAGCCTGCTTCGGTACAGGTTTAAAATCACTCTCATATGGGAAAAAAGCTGTTCACAGATATAGGATGATCCGAAAGCTATAAGCATGGCAAACGCTACTTTCTTAAGACAAATAAATTTCTCTGGTAAACTCATCCAACAACTGAGTATCTCGTTTGAATGGTTCTGGCAGTCACCTTCTAATACCCTTCTTCTTAATTCTACAAATTTCGTGTTCCATAACTCGGAGCTTTTAAATTGAATGTATTGAAGATCAAAATCATTAATGTCCATCCATGAGAAAAGAGATATGTCAAAGCAACTGCTGGAAAAATCCACTAAATCTGGTTTGATTAAAAAAGCGAAAATAGGACCATGTTTATCAAAATTAGTCATATATTTAAGAATTTCGTCTATTAGTGCACCATCGTCGACACTGGATATATAAGTTTTTAAATTTGGAAAATATTTATATGTGTTTGTAGTAATATCGCTGATAAATAAATCTATTTTTAATTTAAATGATTTCCAGGATTCGTATAAATCCAGAACTGTTTTGCCTGAACCTTGTAACTTTAAGTTGAGTTCACTGAGATGGTTTGTAATATCAGTAAGAAACATTAACATACAGATTCAGTTCTTATTAGACAAGGCGAAATCGGCGCCATCGTTGGAAAAAATTTTCTAATTGAATTTTTTTTTCATAACCTTCTCCAGGAGATGCCCCTGAAAGAGGATCAACATGTTGCCGGGCGGTAACCTGGTCCGAATTTGTTTAAACAAATTTTTTTTAAACAAAGTCCAAAAATTGAAATTTTCGCCCCGGAACAAGTTTTTTAGGTAAATTGGACCATTTTGAACAAAAAATGTCTCTTGTGAATTTTCTCTAAAATGCGTCGTTTTCGAGATATCGGCGATTTTAGGTGCGAGAAAACGCGAAAATGGCCACTTTCACCTCCCAATATCGGGTCAAAAATTAAAATTTTCAATGTTGCCAAGTGTCCAAATTAAAGTTTGAGATCTCCTCTACAAATTACCGTAGGAAATATTGCAATATCTTCATTTTTAAATATTGTTTTTTAACAGTTAACAAATTGCGTTCGAGCGCCCGCGGCTGCATCGAAACTGTATACATAGATATATACGCAACGCCCGTACGTAGGCGCACGGAACTGTATACGCACTGCGATGCTCTATAAAGCTTTGTTTCTTGATTTCTTATTAAAATTAATATATTTGAAAAGGGCGAAAATTTCAATTTTTGGACTTTGTTTAAAAAAAATTTGTTTAAACAAATTCGGACCAGGTTACCGCCCGGCAACATGTTGATCCTCTTTCAGGGGCATCTCCTGGAGAAGGTTATGAAAAAAAATTCAATTAGAAAATTTTTTCCAACGATGGCGCCGATTTCGCCTTGTCTATATCTTCTAGTTCAGGATAAGCATCCACTTGATTTTTTTCCAACAAGAACGATTTAATTTCGCCCAGACATTGCCTAAATCTAAAGAGCACTTTACCACGGCTGAGCCGGCGTACATTATTGTGCAATGGTATATCTGAATATGCACTTTCTAATTCCTACAGAAACGCCTTAAATTGTCTATGGATCAGTGAAGAACCACTGACAATGTAGTTAACTATTTTAACCACCCTATCCATCACGGATTTTAAGCTTCCAGCGGAGATTTTAGCGCACAAACTCTCTTGGTGAATTATGCAATGAAAATTCAAAACTGATCTACCCATGCGTTCAATAAGAAGGGAAACAAATCCTTTATGTCTCCCAATCATAGCAGGAGCGCCATCTTACGCAAAAAATTTTATTTAAATCAGTGTTCCGCTTTTCAAAATGTTTAACAAATTCTGAAAATATATCCTCTCCTCTTGTAGTTCCCTGCAATGGGAGCAGACAAATAAGCTCTTCATACACACTGCCATCATCGAAGTATCGCGCAACGATTGCCAGACGGGCAATGTCATTAATATCGACACTTTCATCCAATGCTACACTAAATACAAAACTCCGTTTGATAGCGTCTCTCTGCCGATTTTGTGTCATTTCGGTAATTCGTCTCTCGATGGTCCGCGCTGATGCCGGTATATCCCTATTCCTTGCCAATATTGTATCCTTATTGGGCAAGTCGTCGAATAAAATCTCGCCAGTACTCAAAAATGTTTGCTTCATAAATTCTCCGTCAGTGAACGGCCTACCCTTTTGTGCCAACGATTGTGCAATTTGAAACTGCATTCAGTTACCTGATTTTTTTCCTTGGAAAACTTTGCTAAAGAATGTTGACTGTTTCTCGTATTGTTTACTTGCTCTTTGTATTGCCTCCCTTTTATCAGCGTTATCTTTAAATGACGATTCATGTTTTATCTGGAAATGTCGTTGAACACTAGATGTACGACATAGGACACAAATGGCCCGATCGTTTTGCTGTACAAAACCGTAATCTGTTGTCCATGAAGTTTGAAATGATCGAACGTCTACCTTCTGTTTCTTGGCGGCCATAACGCAACGTAATTTTAATTTTTAAACTTTTCGACGACTATTGACTGGAACGCATGTTACTTCTATACTAAAGGATCCAAACGTGTAGCCGCTTGCTATATATAGAAAAATAATGTTTCTATAAAATTCCAATAATTACGTTTATTAAATTTCTTAGAACAAAAATTATTATCTACAACGCGCCCATTGCAATCAAAGGGCCGCCTAGAAGTTAAATCTAACAAAAACTAAAGTTCGGCAATATAAAAAGAGTTGCGGCGCGCGTCGGAACGTTTGAAGTCAAGTCAATCAAAAACCGCCTTATAGCGGCTCTTTTGATCTGAATTGAGGACGTTTATTTGTGTTTTTGCCTAGGCTTATATTTTGAGGTTTGCCGTCTTTAAGACTTGCCGAAATTAAATCCAAACCACTGCATTCAGTTAAATTATAAATTACAAAATATATATTTTGCAGTTTTTGGTAATAATACCTAGTGACTTATATAATATATCGTTTTTGTTTGTATCGTTAAAGTAATACTGTCTTCGATTATTTACTTAATTTCGAAATATGTCACAGATTACAGAATTAATGTGTAAACTTTGAATAGATACGCGTGCCATTCAAAATTGCTTGGCGTGCCAGAGATGGCACGCGTGCCATAGGTTGCCGACCCCTGTCCTAGAGTATGGTATAGCTATGTGGATAATGTATTAATAATTAATTGTATAAATACAGGAGATTTTGTTTTTATATTAAGTAGCCGATACGACACCATTAAATTTAGTTATGAAATTGAGAACAAAGAACAATTAAATAATTTAGTTATTAAAAATAACAATAAGTTAGAATTTGACATCTATAGGAAAGATATCGTAACAGAACAGATATATTCCTAACGATTCATTTTATATTAAAAAAAAACATGCTACTTTTTGGTCCATCGTTTAGTCACTTTCCGGTTGAATGAAATCAGATTAAGAAATGAAAGAAATACCGAGAATCAATGTTTATGGCGAAAACTTAATACACAAGTTAATAAATAGTTATAGGTTTAGATCAAATATTCATCATTCCACGTTTTTGTACCAGTGAAGAGAATATGACAAAATATGTTTCAATATCATATTATGTAATAACGTATGTTATATGTTAGTCTATCAGTCATCAAAAAACCTAAAAAATATCTTAGAAATTCAAAAGGATAAAATTCACGAACGTAATTGAAATGGAATGGCTTTAAGGTGTATAAAACACATAGCCTCACCATGTATAGAACACATAGCAAATATGAAAGAACTATTTGAAGAAAATTTTAATGAAACCTACCTTTTATCCTTTGCAATCTGTGTTTGTTCAAATAATTGTGATTTATTTATTATTTAGTGCAATGCAGCTAATGAAGCAAAGGAAAGAAATGGTAGATAAGAGTACAGATGAATACGGAACTATAAATAGAGAGATATCGAGGGAAATTAGAAAAGACAACAGACAAAAATTAAAAACGTTGTAGAACAGAATAAAAGCTTCAAAGTTTTGAGAATGAAGAACATAATGGGAAGGAAAGACATATGCAAGATAAAGGATAGCGTGGTAATGTAATAACAAACGAAAGAGATATTCTACAGATCATCGGATTATTTCATCAACAATTATATACCTTACAAGATAAAAGAACAGAAATCAACATACCAAAAGTCCAAAATCAGGGGTCGGAGGATATCCCAGACATCACAGAAGAAGAAATCATATCAGCCTTGAAGGACATGAAAATAACAAAGCTGCGGGTGAAGACAGTATTGTAGTAGAGGCAATTAAACAAGGAGGACAACAAATTATCAAACCTCTTAAAATGTTATTCAATAAATGCCTCCTGGAAAGAATAATTCCATCACAATGGAATCATCATGCATAAAAAAGGAGATACTTCAGACCTTACAAACCATCGACCCATTAGCCTCCTGAGTCATGTATACAAGTTATTCACGAAAATACTTACCAAACTTCAAGCAAATAAATTCAAGTTTTTCCTTTCAAAAGAACAGGCAAGTTTCCGCTCGGAGTATGGAACAAACGATCATCTGCTTACAGTTAAAATCCTCATTGAAAAATGTATAAAATATAATAAGCCTCTTGTGGTCATATTTGTAGACTTCGAAAAGGCTTTTGATTCTGTAAATCAGCAGAGACTCTTAGAAGCGCTTGCTGAGTGTCGTATTGATCATCGATATTCTAATGTAATTAAATACATATATGAAAATGCCACTGCTCTTGTTAAAAACACAAACTAACCAATCCACCCGCAAATTTCGAATCGAAAGAAGAGTACGGCAAGGTGATAGGCTCTCTCCCAAGCCTTTCGTGCCACTCTAAACCTGATGCGACCATCGACGTGGAGAGCGGCCTGTGGATCTACGGCCATTTACTTTTCCTTTTATGATTAGCAGCTCCACATCGTTATTCCGTCTTGCTATGGTGTCAATTATTCTTTTAGCTATTCCCAGTTCGTCCAGAATTGAAATATTGTTGCTGTACACAGTCCATGGTATACGCAGTAGTCTACCATAACACATCTCATACGCCTTGAGTCTTGAGGGGTCCCTTTCTTTATGCCTCCATGTCTCTGCGGCATATAGTAAAATAGAAAAAACTAGAGAATGAAGGAGTTTTGTTGATTTAGATATATTACGACCGCGCCAGATTTTTGTTAGTTTTACCACAGTAAGAGCCCAGATATGTAAATTTATCAACAACTTCATAAAACTGGGAAAGAATTGGACTTAACATTGACGGTGAAAATTTAAATCACCTCTGTTTCACCGACGACATTGTCTTAATAACAGACAAAATACAAGAAACACAAACCTGGGACGTGCATCAGCATAGACGAGATAACCAAACACATGAAATTCAGCGGAGAATAGGTCTCTCCTGGGCTGCATACGGTAAACTGGCCTATCTATTCAAATCTAACCTTCCCATATATTTAAAAAGAAAAGTATTTGATAGATGCATACTCCCTGTTCTTACGTACGGAGCCGATACTCTCACAATGACGAAGAAAAATATCAATAAAATATGTGAAAAATGGAGAGGTCAATGTTAGACGTTACTCTTAAAGATCACGTCCCAAATCACATTGTCAGAAAGAGAACAGGGGTACAAGACGCAGTCAAATTCATTCTACACCTGAAATGGAACTGGGCTAGGCATGTTGCTAGGTTTAAGGATGGACGATGGACAACGTGAATTATAGAGTGGCGACCAAGATCCGAAGCCTATCGGAGTAGAGATAGACCACCAAGTCGGTGGACTGATGATTTAAAAAGAGTGGCTGGAAACTGAGTACAAGCGGCCCAGAACAAAATAACCGGTCAAGTGCAAGATGAACTTGCGCAATTAGTGTTCCGTACGTTGATTGCGTTTAAAATAAAAAAAAATGTTACGGAGGTATAAAATGATCAGTAACTTCACAAAACACATCCCAAATGAGTTTTCAACAAAGTTTTTTTTCCAATCTTTACTGAAAACTGATCACCTTAAAATTTTTGTTTTTTTTTTATATACCAGATAAATTATTAAAGGTAATGTACTCGTGATAATTTTCGTTCAATCTACACCCCGTAGAGAATATTCTAGAATTTTTCAAGTACTTTTCGAGATAAGGGGGGTGGACAGCGATTTTTTGCGATTTTTTAAAAATGATACAAAGAAAAGTATACATAAGAATTACATTATATAACTAACCCCTTAAGTTAAAATTTAACTTTCAAAATTACATGGCTTTGATGAGGCCATCAATTCCTATATTATTACCAAATTTCAACTTTCTATGACAAATAGTTTCGGAGAAAATCGGGTGTGACAGACAGACGGACAGACAAACACCGAAGTCATCTTATAAAGATATCATTCCTTCGGTCATATCTTCATAATCGTATTCAATATGTTGATATCCGAGGACATCACTCATTTCAATTCGTAGCTACTAGCGGCGCTCCACAAGACAGTAACCTCTCACCATTGTTGTTCTCAATTTTTATAAATGATATTGTGGAGTCCATTGCTAGTAGCACACTCTTATTTGCTGATGATCTTAAACTGTTCCGGGTAATTCATGACATTAACGATTGTATTATACTTCAGGAAGACATACGTGCTATCGAAAATTGGTGTGGTATCAATAAGTTGACCTTGAATCTCGGGAAATGTTTTGTTATGTCGTTCTCCAACCAACAGCAATTATAAATCGTTGCTATACTTTCAGGGACCTGGGAGTGGTGTTTGATACCCGATTGTCATATGCCGATCACATTGATCGTGTTTGTGGAGAAGCGTTGAAGATGCTTGGATTTATTTTTCGCAATTCAAGGAGGTTGGTAGGTACAGAGTCCCTCAAAATGCTCTACTTTTGCTATGTGCGATCTAAGTTGGAATACGGCGCAGTGATTTGGCACCCAATCTATCACAAATATATTGATAGAATAGAGAACATACAGAAAAAGTTCCTTAAGTTCCTGTGCTTCAGAGATGGCGGTACTTGCCCTCCTAGAGGTATAGAAAGCAAGATCTTGTTAGCGCGTTTCAACATGCCGTCGTTGATGAATCGCAGGATTTACTTGCTGGTTCAATTTCTGTTCAAGATATGTAAATCCTTTATTGATTGCCCTGACCTGCTTTCCCAAATTAACTTTCATGTGCCGTCTCGACTTATCAGATTTCCTCATGTTTTTTGCTTGAGTACACCAAGAACTAATATTTTAATGAAGACTCCTTTGTATCAATCCATGAATATTTTCAATGTGGTTTGTAGCGATTTCGATATGCATAAATTAACTCATGCTCAGTTTACTAAATTGACGAAGACGAAGGTTCTTGATGCTCGGTGTCCACATTTTTGAGAGGTATATACGGGTTATATATATTGTTGTTATACTTATTTTAAGCAATTATTGTAAGTTTCTTTTTTTCTCTTTTCTTTGAAATTTACACATTTGTCTTGTAAATGGATATTCTATCTCTTAGACAATAAAGATTATTATTATTATTATTATTACAAAAAAGTTCTTCTTTCTCACATTTGGTCAATGTGGTTCCATGTTTGGCTGACGGGCGCAAAGCAAGTCAGCACAAACGCATTACCATTGTGGAATTAAGGAATGACCTGACAATGTTACATGTTTTCAAAATCACTGACTTCTGAATGTTTTTGTGTATGTTTGTGTTGAGTCCTAATTGTACTAAGTGTGGTGTGAATGTTGTTGGTGTAAGGCCTGTGGCTGATATAATGAGGGGGACAATGATGACTTTTTCTTGTTTCCATAGCCGTTTTATTTCCGTTGCAAGGTCTGTGTATTTGGAAATTTTTTCTGTGTATTTCGTTTGGATGTTTGTGTCGTTGGGGACAGCTATGTCAATTAGATAGGTGACTTTTTCTTTTTTGCACTGAAAAGTAATATCGGGTCTATTGGCGGAGACTGTTTTATCTGTATGGATACTGATGTCCCAGTAGAGTTTGTAATCTTTATTTTCAAATACGGATGTTGGTGTGTATTTGTAGTAGGGATCTGTGTTTTCTATGAGCTTGTATGTTGTGGCTAGTGCTTGGTGAACTACTTTTGCCGCTGAGTCATGTCTGGCTGTGTATTCCGCTTCGGCCAATATTTTACATCCGCTTGTTATGTGTTCGATCGTTTCTTTCTGCTGGTGGCATTTTCTGCATCTATCTTCTGTAATAGTTGGGTCTTTGATGATATGCTTTTGGTAGTTTCTGGTTAATATGACTTTATCCTGGATGGCAAGTAAGAAGCCTTCTGTTTCCGGGAATAGCTGCCCATCCCGTAACCAGGTATATGATTGTTTTTTATTTACATGGTCTTGTTCTATGTGATATCTGTGTTTTCCGTGGAGTGTTTTTTCTGACCACGTTTTCATCTTTTCCTGTTGTAATTGGGTGTGACTTTGTGTATCTGCTGGGTGGTCTACCCGGGATAAGTCGAGTGGTGTATAGTTTTTGTCTGCTTTGACTGTTGCTGTGTGGAGGCTGGTTTGCTTGGTGTGAAAGAATTTCCTAAGTGCTTGTATTTGTTTTGTGTGTAATGATCTGATGTCTATAATTCCTCTTCCTCCTGCCTTCCTCTCGATGGTAAGTCTTTCTTTGCATGCGTTGGGGTGTAATTTCCTGTATTTGGTGAATTGAGATCGTATAAGGATGTGAATATTTTCTATGTCTGTTTGTGACCATTTGATGATACCAAATGAATATGTGAGTATAGGTATAGCGAACGTGTTGATGGCTTTAGTGAGATTCTTAGAGTTGAGTTTTGTTTGTAAAAGTTTCGACAGTCTGTTTTTGAATTCGGTTCTGAGCTCTGTTTTGATGTGAGTGTGGTTGAGTTTGGTGCTTTGTTGGAAGCCGAGATATTTATATGTTTCTTTGTCGAACATGTTATCGAGTGTTTCATTGTTGATGGTTTCTGTCTCATGGTGGTACTTCCATTGGCCTTTGTTGATGTGGAGCACTTTGCATTTACTTATACCAAATTCCATATTGACATCTAAGGTTAATATTTCTGTGATTTTGAGGAGTTCTTTCAGCTGTGTTTTTGTGGCAGCGTAGAGTTTTATGTCATCCATATATAGGAGGTGGTTTATTTTATGTTGATTCACTTTTTGGTGTCTGATATTGAAGCCATGCTCTGTTCTGTTTAGTATATTTGAGAGTGGATTGAGACAGAGGCAAAACCATAGAGCGCTGAGCGAGTCTCTCTGAAATATACCCCGTCTGATGTACAGCTCTTCTGTTTGGATGCGTTCGGTTTGTGTTTCTAGGCGTATTTTGGTTTTCCATGTTTTCATAATTTGCGCGAGAAATTGCCTGAGGTGTTGGTTGATTTTATAGATTTCTAGGGCTCTGATTAACCAGCTGTGGGGTATGGAGTCGAAGGCTTTTTTATAGTCTATGTAACCGATGTGAAGGTTTCTGTGTTCTTTTCTGGTTTGTCCCATAATCACGCTATCTATGATCAGCTGTTCTTTGCATCCTCGACTATTTTTCCTGCATCCCTTCTGCTCTTCTGTGAGAATATTCTTGTCTATTAGGTGTTGTTCTATTTTCTTGGAAATTGTGGCTGTGATGATCTTGTATAGGGTTGGAAGACAGGTGATAGGTCGGTAGTTTGACGGGTTTGTGGTGTCTGAACTTTTGGGTTTGATGTATGTTATTCCTTGTGTAAGAAAAGTGGGGAATGTGTGTGGTTGTAGAATGGCTTTGTTAATTTGGTGTGTGAGTGCTTCGTGTGTGGTGGTAAACTGTTTGTACCAGAAGTTTTGTATATTGTCTATCCCAGGGAATTTCCAGTTGTGTGTGTGTTTGATTGTTTCTGTAATTTCTTCTGTAGTTAGTATGGAATTTTCTTGTTCTGTGACACGTTTGTGTTTATCTTCTTCGGCTTTGATCCAGGGGGTGTTATTATTATGCAGTTTGGGTTCTGACCAGACAGTTTTCCAATAATCTGCGAGTTCTTGTTTGTTTGGTGGTTCAATTACTACTGTCTGCTCGTTGTACATAGTTTTTCGGTAGAACTGTTTTTCGCTTCTTCGGAATAGGTTGTTGGTGTCTTTCCTCTCATTTGATTCTTTGTATCTACGGAGTCTTGCAGCATATACAGACAGTTTTTGTTTCAAAGTATCAACGATTTCTGGCAGTGTTCGGTTGAGAGATTTAGATTTGATCTTGTCTACACCCTGTGTGACACGTTTGGATGCGTTCCCGTTCATAAACTGAGTAAGGTGTCCCAGATCTCTTCTGATGTTGCTGATTTTGTTTTCTATTCTTATTTGCCATTTAAATTTAGGTTTTCTGCTGTTGGGGTCTCTTTGTCGTTGCGGGAGTTTTTGATTATTTTGTGTTATAGTGGTGATTGCTGCTGCATATATTATTGTGTGAATGTCTTCGATCGTGCCTAAGTCTGTTATGTACTGTGGTATTATGTGCTTGTTTATTGTGTTGAGGATTGTTTGTGTGCTTTGTTTGAAGATTAAACGAGGGATGGGATTTCTTGTTGTAGGGTCGGTGCCTGACCATCGAGCTAGATGTGACTGCATTTCTGCTTTGAGTGTTTGTATGAGAGGTGATTCGGGGTGATGTTGTGTAGATGTTGTTGAGGGTGGTGAGTCATTCATTTTGTCGTCTGTGATATGGTGTCGGGTGGTGCTTGCTATTTGCATTGAAATATTATTTTGAGTTATGCTCCTGCTGGGTGGTGGGTCTTGTTGTTTTCGACTGGGTGGTTGTGTATGTGAGACTGGTTCGGTATCTGCTCTACTGTTTCTATTGTTTGGTTGGTCTGTGTTCAGTTCAGCAGCTACTGTATCTTTGATGGTTTGCAATTCGAAAGGTCTGAGGCGATTGTTCTTGGTAATAACTCTTTTTTGGTCTATTACTCTCTGTTCTGTAACAAGTAATTGCAGATGTGGATATTCGGTCAAGAAAAGTCTGTGTAGTTCCAGTCTGTAGCCTGATGTCACTGTTTCTAGTTTGGTGGCGGTGTAGTAACAGCGCATCACTGTTCTATTCATTTCATCTGTCCACTTTAACCGCTGTCTTGGTTTGCCAGCCTTGGTAGTTGCATGTTGTCCTTGCAAAACATACGCGGTTTGGCCTGGCTTTGGTGGTTGTATTTGTCCCGCATCTACGTCGGTTGCGCTTGGGATTGGTGGTGGTGGGTCCAAGCGGCGAGTGATTCTCTTGTCAGTGATTTCTTTGTCAGGTGTGATTGCATCACAGCAACGCATGGCGTGTGCATTGATTCCTGTGGTGCAACTCATGCGCTGCTGCGACTTTCCCGCCTTGGTGGGTGTCGGCTTACTCGCCGGCACAACACTTTTGGCAGGTCCATTTTCGATTGCCTGGTCTTCATCGTTTTGGTCGAGCTGCCATTTCCCGCGACGTCCTCGACCGTTACGTCGCTCGCCCGATGCTTCTTTTATTGGTCTGGTGTTGTCTGGAATGTTCTCAATGTTTTGTGGTGTCAGAAGCTCAAAGTGTCCCGACATTGGGTTACCTGTTAGTAGAAGGTAAATAGTTTTACTGTATTTTCTCGTGCTTATTATTGTTGGTCTGTCCGTAAAAGATATTTTTGTATGTCTTGTTCTTCGTTGTTTTGAGAAGATATGAAAGTTGCTATTTTGTGTTTCCGAGAGGGCAAGTATCTCTAGGCTCGTTCCATAGGTGCCATTTTTCCTCATATAATTATAGTAGTTATTGAAGTCTTTTATATCGTCGACTTCATTAATGAAAATGTGTGAAGTTCCGACCAGTTTTGTTGTAAATATCTTAGAGCAACCTCTCGGAGTTTCTCATGATGGTTTTGGTGGCCATACAAGTGTAAGCTAACTGCACGGAAAAGGCAATTTCCATCACCTACAATGTCGGATCTGGTAAAACTATCGGGAGTAGTTTCGGCTGAGGCGGTTGTTTGGGTCGTCTGTGGTTGTTGTTGTTGTGGTGTTGCTATAGCTGTTTGTACAACCGGGGTCCGCCTCCGCAACACCCTTCCATTATCATTACTATAATTATTATTCTTTGACATAGTATTCCCACGAGTATCCTAGGAAAGAGGGGTCGACTGCGGCAGAGCCTGGATGCCACAGCAAGGCTACTTACTCCCGGAGGGCGCCCGGTATCCGGGGGAACCGTTCGCGACTCATAAACGCTGAGCCATTCATCTTCTCGGTACGGTAAACACCTTAAGATTGCGTTTTTATTACACATAATCTGGACAACACAAGACAGCACAACATGACTCAGGTACCTCGGGATCGTCAATGCCCGTACTAGGAGAATCCTGGGATTCCCCTAGCCCCTGAGGGTTATTATTATTATTATTATTATTATAAGTGTTCCGTATGTTATTATTATGATTGTTCTCGTTTTTCTTTCTCACATTTGCTTCTGCTCTTCTGTGATAATTGTTGTCTGTTAGGTGTTGTTCTATTTTCTTGGAAATTGCGGCTGTGATGATCTTGTATAGGGTTGGAAGACAGGTGATAGGTCGGTAGTTTGACGGGTTTGTGGTGTCTGAGCTTTTGGGTTTAACGTATGTTATTCCTTGTGTAAGGAAAGTGGGAAGTGTGTGTGGTTGTAGAATGGCTTTGTTGATTTGGTGTGTGTGAGTGCTTCGTGTGTGGTGGTAAACTGTTTGTACCAGAAGTTTTGTATATTGTCTATTCCAGGACATTTCCAGTTGTGTGTGTGTTTGATTGTTTCTGTAATTTCTTCTGTAGTTAGTGTGGAATTTTCTTGTTCTGTCACACGTTTGTGTTTATCTTCTTCGGCTTTGATCCAGGGGGTGTTATTATTATGTAGTTTGGGTTCTGACCAGACAGTTTTCCAATAATCTGCGATTTCTTGTTTGTTTGGTGGTTTAGTTACTAATGTCTGCTCGTTGTACATAGTTTTCGGTAGAACTGTTTTTTTCGCTTCTTCGGAAGAGGTTGTTGGTGTCTTTCCTCTCGTTTGATTCTTTGTATCTACGGAGTCTTGCAGCATATACGGATAGTTTTTGTTTCAAAGTATCAACGATTTCTGGCAGTGTTCGCTTGAGAGATTTAGATTTGATCTTGTCTACTCCCTGTGTGACACGTTTGGACGCGTTCCCGTTCATAAACTGGGTAAGGTGTCCCAGATCTCTTCTGATGTTGTTGATTTTGTTTTCTAGTCTTATTTGCCATTTAAATTTAGGTTTTCTGCTGTTGGGGTCTCTTTGTCGTTGCGGGAGTTTTTGATTATTTTGTGTTATAGTGGTGATTGCTGTTGCATATATTATTGTGTGAATGTTATTATTATTATTATTATTATTACAAAAAGTTCTTCTTTCTCACATTTGATCAATGTGGTTTCATGTTTGGCTGACGGGCCAAAACCAAGTCAGCACAAACGCTATTACCATTCCGTATTAAGGAATGACCTGACAATGTTACATGTTTTCAAAATCACTGACTTCTGAATGTTTCTGTGTATGTCCGTGTTGAGTCCCAATTGCACTAAATGTGGTGTGAATGTTATTGGTGTAAGGCCTGTGGCTGATATAATGAGGGGGACAATGATGACTTTTTCCTGTCTCCATAGCCTTTTTATTTCCGTTGCAAGGTCTGTGTATTTGGAAATTTTTTCTGTGTATTTCGCTTGGATATTTGTGTCGTTGGGGACAGCTATGTCAATCAGATAGGTGACTTTTCCTTTTTTGCTTATTATTTATGACTATTCTCGTTTTTCTTTCTCACATTTGGTCAATGTGGTTCCATGTGGGCGGAAACCAAGTCAGCACAAACGCATTATCATTGTGTATTAAGGAATGACCTGACAATGTTACATGTTTTCAAAATCACTGACTTCTGAATGTTTTTGTGTATGTTTGTGTTGAGTCCTAATTGTACTAAGTGTGGTGTGAATGTTGTTGGTGTAAGGCCTGTGGCTGATATAATGAGGGGGACAATGATGACTTTTTCTTGTTTCCATAGCCTTTTTATTTCCGTTGCAAGGTCTGTGTATTTGGAAATTTTTTCTGTGTATTTCGTTTGGATGTTTGTGTCGTTGGGGACAGCTATGTCAATTAGATAGGTGACTTTTTCTTTTTTGCACTGAAAAGTAATATCGGGTCTATTGGCGGAGACTGTTTTATCTGTATGGATACTGATGTCCCAGTAGAGTTTGTAATCTTTATTTTCAAGTACGGATGTTGGTGTATATTTGTAGTAGGGATCTGTGTTTTCTATGAGCTTGTATGTCGTGGCTAGTGCTTGGTGAACTACTTTTGCCGCTGAGTCATGTCTGGCTGTGTATTCCGTTCCGGCTAATATTTTACATCCGCTTGTTATGTGTTCGATCGTTTCTTTCTGTTGGTGACATTTTCTGCATCTGTCTTCTGTAATAGTTGGGTCTTTGATAATATGCTTTTGGTAGTTTCTGGTTAATATGACTTTATCCTGGATGGCAAGTAAGAAGCCTTCTGTTTCTGGGAATAGCTGCCCATCCCGTAACCAGGTGTATGATTGTTTTTTATTTACGTGGTCTTGCTCTATGTGGTATCTGTGTTTTCCGTGAAGTGTTTTTTCTGACCACGTTTTCATCTTTTCCTGTTGTAATTGGATGTGACTGTGTGTATCTGCTGGGTGGTCTACCGGGATAAGTCGAGTGGGGTATAGTTTTTGTCTGCTTTGACTGTTGCTGTGTGGAGGCTGGTTTGCTTGGTGTGAAAGAATTTCCTAAGTGCTTGTATTTGTTTTGTGTGTAATGATCTGATGTCTATAATTCCTCTTCCTCCTGCCTTCCTCTCGATGGTAAGTCTTTCTTTGCATGCGTTGGGATGTAATTTCCTGTATTTGGTGAATTGAGACCGTATAAGGATGTGAATATTTTCTAAGTCTGTTTGTGACCATTTGATGATTATTATATTATTATTATTATAAGTGTTCCGTACGGAGCACTAAAAAGGTAGCAAGACTTGAGGGAGGCTTTCGTCCAACAGTGGACAGTACAAGCTGATGATGTTGATGATGACCTTTCATCCTTAGCAAACGTTTTATAACTGCAATCTGTGTTTGTTCAAATAATTGTGATTTATTTATTATTTAGTGCAATTTTAATTATTTTCCAATATTTTTTTTTTTTAACTGAATACGCATGTTTACTCTTTACAATGAGTAAAACGATAAAACAAGCCAGTGGTCGCTCATGATGCTAACACGGTTATCGAAACATGCAGCGAGTGCAAAAGTAAGGTGTTTGGTGTAGTGTTGATAACTATTGTGTAGTAGTACGTAGTAGCTAAATATCCACACAACTCTAAGCCTGGATTCACTTCAGTTTTCTACGTTTATGTGTGTGATGTTTCGACGTCATATATTGACAGTATAAAGTTTCTCTAATAGTAGTCATTTTCACAACTTTCGGAGCATTTCGGGACGAAATTCATAATAAATAGAACTTGAAAACTTAAGGAATAATATTTTGAAGGTAGTTTCTGTGTCGTCGTGAAGATAATTTTCTCCTAATTTACCGATTCCCCTTTCTAACAATGCACTAATTGTTTTTTACGTCATACAGTTTATCAAGTAAATCAAGTGTCAAGTAAAAACGTGTCGTAATTTATTTTTGGTAGAGACGATTCTAGCGATTCAATAAAAAATCTGTAGAAGAAAACGTTTGTTTACGACACATTTTAGGAGAAGTATCAGTCGATTCCGAACTTTCGTCCAAATCACGTAAAATCCAACTTGTTTACGCGTCGCACATTGGGGCGAGGGCGTAAAAAATCGGATATTGAATGAAAAAATTATTAAAGAAGTATTTTTCGAATATTGACGATTTTTTCCTTTAATATATATTATAAACCATACATAAATATGTTTATAACTAATTTATTCCTTCTGCCTTCCTTAAAATTATCCATTGAAGTGTGCCATTTTCGTCAATGTTGGAATTTCTGTAATTCGAGAAATTACATTCTAAATTCTCTGTGGACAACATAACTACGAATATGAGTTAAACGCTTACTAGAACTTGTTTATTAGGTTTCAAACAACAAATTAATCTTAGTGTAACATCAATATATTAATAAACATTTGACATATTCGACACAAAAAATTATTCTTACTTCCATATTCAAAGATGTATAAAGTTTTTGGAACGAGGTGGAAAGAGATGGCGCTTTCACCGTCTGATAGGGCAAAGTCTCTAGTTTCCGAAGATATCCTATTTTTATCCCCCTTCGTCCCCCTTTGGTAAAAAAATGGACATTAAAGTTCCCCCGACTTGATCTAACGTTCTCCACTCAGCCATTCTCTCGGGCAATATTCCAATGAAATGAAAAAATGACGATATAATCCTCATTTCTTATGAAGTAGACACTTCTAAAAAAAGGGCAATTAAACTCTTGTTGCCTCTTTTCGGCAACGCGGCTTGACTACTTTGAAATTTCGATCTCAATGCGAGTGTTTGCTTACATCGCGCGCCATAGTGAGACAAATGCGACATTTTTCGGTCATTTGCTCATAACTTCGACATTTGTCAATGGAATGACTTCTATTTAATATACATAATGTACGATTTATATATTTTCAGAAATATGAAATCAAAATCATACAATTTATTATCACGAGCACGATAAAGCGTAAAGATAATTCATGTAAAGATAATTATTCACAGAATCAAAACTATTCAGCAGATTATAAACGATGCATCGGATGTAATGCTAAGAGCAGATAATTGATATTCGAAATATTATTCGCTTCATGAGTGTATTTTGATGGGTTAATGTTCCGTTACATATTGCATGCGTAGGGCAATCGTAACATGGGACAATGATATTAATGCTGCGTAAGCGCAACCAGTGTTCCTAATTTTAGCTATACCTCGAAAATAAAAAAAATATACCATAACGAAACAAAAGGCATTTTAAAGCTAAGTGTTGATACTTATGCGTAGTATTAACGAAGTTTATGAGAAAAATATTTGTGCCTGTGTGATGTCATGAAAATCCTTGAAACCGTCGTTTTTTGCAAATTTCCGTCATTTTTCTCAAAATTACGACGCCGTAGCCAAATTTGGACAACGGATTCATGTTCAGCAGGCAAAAATACATTGAAAATGACTATTCGCACTCATGTAATCGAAAATTTTTCAATTTGTTGTCTAGTATTTTAAAATAATCATCTTTACGCTTTATCGCGCACGCGATAACAGTATATAGTATGATTTTTATTTCATGTACTGAACATATATTAATCGTACATTATGTGTATTAAGTTTGAAGTCATTCCAATAACAAATGTGGAAGTTATAAGCAAATGACCGAAAAATAACGCATTCGCCCCATTGTGCGTCGGTTCGAGGCAGACTATCTTTGTTCCCATCCAAAGGGGCTTGAAATGACACATTCTGCGACCACGGGTAAAATCATTTTAACGGGACGAAAAATGTCAATAACTTGGCAAAACGTGGTTCGGTAGACAAAGTCACTCCGAAAGTCAAAAAACGAATTGTGTTTTCACGGGACCCAAAATTGATGTTGCGTCAAGGAACGGCAAAATTAAGAAAATCGCGTTTGAATGTGTCCCATTTGACAACATCTTCGTGCTCATGAATGTAATTCGAAAACACGCTGAAGAAACCTTTGTTTTGGGGAAAATCACGTAACGAAGCGGCTCGCTTGGGCCCACGATAAGATACTAGAGTGACTCTCACAATCACCGGACGCCAACTTTATTGAAAACGTTTGGTCCCTTTTAAAGAGAAAGCTCAGACGAAAGACTCTAAGGACTTTAACTCAGTTGTCTCTCGAGATTCGAAAAATTTGCAGAGTATGCAGAAAATCTCGTCGACAGCATATCTCGACCATGCCAGGCGATTGTTGATGCAGGAGGCGATTGGACAACAATTAAGGTAATAGCGCCGTTGTTAGCACACCAAAGACTACATTAACGGCAAAAAATGTTCTCGAAACACATTTTTTTCAAGAATACTAGCAGTCACGTTCTTACTTGACAGACTGTAGGTTTCCTCGTTTTTTCTTACGTTTATTATTTTCTAGGTTCGGCTAACTACTCAACAATGGCTGCAGACGCTGATCTGAGAAGTACCTTTATTACATCTGCATACGATTTTGCGACCAATTATAGTTTCGATGGTTTTGATATTGATTGGGAATATCCAGGTCGGAGAGATAGTACAAACACTGAAGATAAGGTATGGACGATGGTACCCGGTTTTATTGAGACAGATTAAGATAGTTTTACTACCACCCTAAATGAATATAATTTCTTATTACTGTTATTTTTAACATCCATACTTCTTTTACCGATCTAAAAATGATCAGATTCCCTCAACGTGAAATTTAAATAGTAAATGTTTTTCAGGAAAACTTTTCAAGCTTATTGGAAGAATGGTATGCAGTATTCAATCCAGCCGGATTAATTTTAACAGCAGCAGTATCAGCTATCCCCAGTACTGTAGATATATCTTATGACGTACCAGTACTTTCTGAGTAAGTAATTTTTATGTAATATCCAAGATATATTATTATTGCGTTCTTTTTTGCTTTGGCATATTTTCAAACAGAAATTTTAAAGAAATTGGCCAATCCTAGACTTAAAAAACCGGTCAAGTGCAAGTTGAACTTGCACAATTAGTGTTCCGTACGTTGATTGTTTTTAAAATAAAAAAATTTGTTAGGGTGGTATAAAATGATCAGTGACTTCACAAAACACACCCCAAATGAGTTTTCAACAAAGTTTGTTTCCAATCTTTACTGAAAACTGGTGACCTTGAAATTTTGGTCTTTTTATATACCAGATAAATTATTAAAGGTAATGATAATTTTCGTTCAATCTATACCCCGTGGAGAATATTCCAGAATTTTTTTCAAAATATTTTGATTAGTACTTTTCGAGATAAGGTAGGGGACAGCGATTTTTCACGATTTTTTAAAAGTAATACGAAGAAAAGTGTGCGCAAGTATTACATTATATATATATATATTTTTTACTCGTGTTTTTACAAGCTTTCATTTGACACCAAATTGATAACCTTGAAATTTCTGTTTTTTTATATACCCAGATAAATTATTACAGGTAATGCACTCGTGATAATTTTCGTTCAATCCACACCCCGTGGAGAATATTCCAGAATTTTTTCAAAATTTTTTGATCAGTACTTTTCGAGATAAGGTAGGGGACAGCGATTTTTCACGATTTTTTAAAAGTAATACGAAGAAAAGTGTGCGCAAGTATTACATTATATATATATATATATATATATATATATATATATATATATATATATATATATATATATATATATATATTTTACTCGTGTTTTCACAAGCTTTCATTTGACACCAACTCGATGATCTAGTAAAAAAATTTTTTTTTCACTTCCGATTTCACCCCTCAAAACGAATCCCTTACGTCAAAATTTATGTTACGATGATAGAAAATGATCAGTGACTTCACAAAAACACCCCAAATAAGTTTTCAACAATGTTTATTTCCAATCTTTATTGAAAATTGATGACCTTGGAATTTCTGTTTTTTTTATATACCAGATAAATTATTACAGGTAATGCACTCGTGATAATTTTCGTTCAATCTCCACCCCGTGGAGAATATTCTAGAATTTTTTCAAATTTTTTTTTGATAAGTACCTTCCAAGATAAGGCGGGTGGACAGCGATTTTTCGCGATTTTTTAAAAATAATACAAAGAAAAGTGCTCGCAAGTATTACATTATTTATATATTTTTTACTCGTGTTTTCACAAGCTTTTATTTAACACCACACTCGATTACCTAGTAAAAAAATTTTTTTTTCACTTCCGATTTCACCCCCCAAAACTAACCCCTTAAGTTAAATTTTGAACTTTCAAAACTACATGGCTCTGATGAGGCCATCAATTCCTATATTACTACCAAATTGACATATAGTTTTGGAGAAAATCCGGTGTGACAGACGGACAGACAGACAGACACCGAAGTGATCTTATAAGTATTCCGTACGGAACACTAAAAACTGCAACTTTCTAGTCCTTATGAAATCCCTGCTTATTGCTAAATCAAGGTACTAGTTCGTACTTCCTCTAGAATTTTTTCGCGTTTGATTTACATTTCTTTTTAATTTTCTCTAAATGAAATGACCGTTACTGAATTGACTGTCCGAAGATTTTACACACATATCTAAAACAACGCAGTTGAACATTTTAAAGAATCTTGAGCGGTTACATTTGATATATCCAAGGCATTCGACCATGACGGAGTGTTGATTAAGCTACGATCCTATGGTATGCCTAAAAGGTTTTGTTTGTGGCTCTCGTGTTTCCTCAGAGACCGTTCTTTACGACTGGCGGTTGGCGGGTTTGTTTTTAATATCTTTACTATCAACGCCGGTTTGCCCAAGGCTTCATACGGTCTCTTTCTTCTTTATATTAACGATATGCTGGAAAGGTCCTGGATTCCAATATACAGCTTATCAGATGACAATATGCTTACTTCTTCATTTTCCTTAAACGCTCAAACATCAGCTACTCATGCAAATGTCCACAGACGACAGGAAGTCGTTCAACTAACAAAGACGTGGAGGAAATTCTGTCTTAAAGTGACAGTAACCAAGTAGAATTTAATACTACAAAATCCCAGGTTATTCTAAAACCTTGCTGAATCCGACATAGTTATGTCTGGACTTCATTCCTCTCCTCTCACAAGCTGGAATATTATTTTAAACTAGAAACTTTACACTCCACAATAAGTTTTAATTCTGTATAAAGCTCAAATTCGACCAACGATAGAATACGGCTCCCATGTTCGGAGCTCTGCTTTCAAACATATGCTGCATTTCTTCTTCTTTCTTATATGGTGTGTCATATAAGTAGGCATACTGCCTGTTTTATCCCCATTAGGTCTCTCCAATGTGTCTTCGGATGTCTGCCCCTAATTCTTCTATCGCAAGGTTTATTAAGTTTGGCCCTTTTTACCAGTCTGTTGTCATCCATCCATTCTACGTGTTTACTCCACTATTTTCTTCTAGTTCTGGTCCATTTGGATATTTCTTGGTTCTTACATAGTTCTTGTAGATCTTTGTTGCGGATTTTGTAGTGGATAGTTCAGGTTAGTTCCACATATGGCACTTAAGTCACATGATGGAGGGGGCCACTGGAAGAATCCATCCCTACCGATCCATTTTTGTGGGTAACGATAGTTTAAAAATTCCCGAACTTCCCAGTGGTAATGACTTGAATTGAATCCACATTTGTTCCCTTTCAAAGTTATCAACTTCTTCAAGAAGCTGGGGTAATTCGTTTCGGGAAAAATTTAGATATCTAGGCCCGTTAAGCGGTTTGCGGAAAAAATATGGACCAATAATTCGAAAATTTAATATTCCACACCATACATTAAGCGACCAGTGATTTTGGTTTTGAACTTCCTGGATCCAAAATGGATTAACTGTTGAATAATAATGCATGTTATGGCTGTTAACTGCTCCATTACTGCGAAAAGTAGCTTCATCAAAAAACATTATTTTAGATAAAAAATTTGGATCGGCCTCTATTACTCCATTTATGGTGGTACAAAAGTTTACTCGTCGTTCAAAATAACGGTCTTATCAGTTAATTCATTTTTAGGAAAATCCATAACTGTTGCCTTTATACGTCAGTTACTACAACAAATTGAACTATTTCTACTTGCTTAATAGACATATCAAAATTTGACAATGCCTACATTTTTGTTTTGTCGTAACTGTATTAAAAACAAGGGTAAAAATTGAAAAATTCAAAATAAATCGAAAACTATTAGAAATAGGTATATGACATACTTAATAAAAGTTGGAGGGTTTTGTAAAATCTAACAGAAAAAATAATAATATACAGGGTGTACCGTTTAAAAAATTTGAGTTTTTTCAATTTAAAATAGTCGAAATGCATAAATTTACTTTGAACTCCCCGTAGCATCTAACTCAAATTTCTTTACATATATCTCATACCAATTATGAGTATTCCACCTTCAGAAACAATGGCGCTAGTGGCAATTTTTTACAAAACTGAAAACTAGTATTTTTTTTTTTTAAAAAAATTGAAATATTAGAAAAACTACTAGGTTTAGGTATATAACATTATTAATAAAAAGGTTATAAGATTTTCCGCAGAATTTAAAAATAAATTAGTAATTGAAGTACCCTGTATACTCAAAAATAATTTTAAACTGTGCACCTTAACATTCCCTAAAACTATTGTATTTAACATTTTTTCGCCATTCCCGAAACAAATGAGATAATGAACTTTAATCTATCGTTGACTCATCCTGTATATTCTTATTTTTCTTTCCACTGTAAAGTATTTATTTTTTCCAGACTATATCCGTCAAACAACCTGCTGTTAATGATACGTTCATAGGCTGTTGTCTTAATTCCCTGTTTAAGTCTCCGAAGCTTTTTGTCATTGTTCCCAGGTACTTTAACCTATTCAGTAATATTTATTTGCATCTTAATAATTCTTTTAAAGCTACCATACATTTTGTCTTGGTTGTATTAATAATCATGTTTAGTTTTCTCGCTTCCAAATTGAAGGCATGAAAGATCTCCTGAAGGTTGTGCTTAGAATCGGAGATGAGGACTGCATCATCGGCGTGGCAGATTGTGTGGCAGTGTGTGTTGCCCATTTTACATCCTCTAGTTTTTGAAAGATTCTCTACTATTCTGTCTATGACGAGGTTGAAGATAACGGAACTAAGTGAATCGCCTTGTCTTATTCCGGCGTTTATTTTTACTTCCTTGCTCAGTAGATGTCCTACTTTTATATTTGTTGGATTCTATTCAGCGGAGAGCTGGTAGCATGATTGGAGATCCACAACTTAACAGCAATCTACATTCCTTGTAACGTTGAAGAACGGTTGGCGACTTGAGTCTATTCTATAAATACTTCCATAAGATTCGATGGATTAAGTTCCTTCTAGGGCGGTGCATGCTAGGAATATACCTCATGTTAATACATCCGTATGATGTTCAGCTTCGTGCAACAACTCTTTTTAAAAATTCTTTTATATAGAGATCCTTCCCTTTTGGAACAATTTTCCCAGGACTGTGCTTCCTGCTGAGTAAAATGTACATCAATTCAAGACCAACGTGAATTGCTTTTTCCGCACACACGCCGCTCCTGTAACGTTTTAGGGATTTCTGTGAAACACATGCGCTATGCGCACAAAAAAATAGATGAAAAGATAACAACAAAGCAGTTATCACAATTTTTTCGTAAAGTCGAGAAATTTGCACATGCAAAATGCCCAACAAAGATCCCATGAATGCTATATTCCATGCCTTTCCTCCTACGACTATAGTTTCTGAGCCTATACCCTTCATCAGGTAGGCTTTAGGCAACGGTATCGATCGTGAAGATCCGAGTACTGTGGAAAGTCAAGTTGGAATGACTCTCGCTGGCTTATGGTACCTTAAATAAACGAGATACTACTCGTTGAGCAAGATACAGACCCTTGCGCCATCTGTATCTTGCCCAACGAGTAGTATCTCGTTTATTAAGGTACCATGATTGCTATAAGCCAGCGAGAGTCATTCCAACTTGACTCTCCACGGTACTCGGATCTTCACGATCGATACCGTTGCCTAAAGCCTACCTGATGAAGAGTATAGGCTCAGAAACTATAGTCGTAGGAGGAAAGGCATACAATATAGCATTCATGGGATCTTTGTTGGTCATTTTGCATGGATAAATTTCTCGACTTTATGTTGTAGTGACCAATCAAGTAACAAACCATATTCCGAAATTTCGGAATATTGATTTATAATTTTTTCGGTTTGATTTTTAGAGCTACAAGGGTATTCGTATTGTAAAACTGTAATGATGATGATAATTTTTCATTTTAGATACCTTGATTCTATTAATGTAATGACCTATGATATCCACGGATCATGGGATGGGTTTACTGGTTTTAACTCACCTTTATATATGGCTGCAAGCGAAAATGGAACCGATTATGAAGATTATAATATTGTGAGTACTACCGTTTGGAGACCAAGACACCAAACACTTTATTTTTGCACCCACTTGTCAATTATCGCTCCTGATGAAGCTAACATGGTTATCGAAACTCACGTCGAGGACAAAAATAAAGTGTTTGATGTAGTGGTAATATATACTGAGCAGTATCAATAAATCAACTAACAAAAGGTTTGGTTTAATTCTTAAAGAGAACACAAGAAATAGTTACGTTAGACAGTATTTGCAACATAATGATGATATCTGCACAGTATCATTTGACATTCAAGATAAGTTTACGTTTTGTTAGAATGCTTCAATTACTGGTTGGATTGAACGTGGAGCAGATCCCGCCAAACTTGCAATTGGAATACCGTTCTACGGACACACTTACATACTTGCCAATGACAGCGACACTGAACCTGGTGCAACTACTACTGGTGCCGGTGATGCTGGTCCTTACACTGATGAAGCTGGAACATTAAGTTATCTCGAAGTGAGTATATTTCACTAACATTTTTACTTTTACTACTGACCGATCTCTGAATTACTTCCGAGTTCATTATTTCTAAAATATTTAAAAAATATATAATATTTGGATATTATTCTGGGAAATAATTTTTTTTAGATTGTTCAAGATTTTAACGACGGAGGTTGGACAGAAGCTTGGGACAGTGAACAAGAAGTACCATATGCCTACAAAAATTCCACATGGCTAAGCTATGATAACGTCAAATCTATAAAACGAAAGGTAACTGCATATTAATAAATACAATATTTCAAAGTCTTGATAACTACTCGGTGCTACCAGTTAAAACCTTCTATTAGGTGTAAGTGGAGATCTCTGACATTTTGGTCCAAAAATATTAAGGTTTAGAGGGTGATAAAAATCGATTTTATTGTAACATCAGTGGTACTGTATATTTGACAGGACAGAAACATAATTGTACGTTGAAAACATTACTTTTTTGAAGTTTCAATTGCATACATACCAGGTGTACAAGTATAAAATGCGGATTTTAGACAACAGATGGTGCACCAGTACAGTTTGTGCTATAAAGATTTGACACTGCGCCATTTTGTTGTGTCATCAACAAGTGTCAGATGCGCACGAGTGATAAATTGGAAAAGTGTGTGCATAGTGTTGTGTTGTTTTGTTCAATATGTCGAAATTTATACCGAACAAAAAGCATTCGCGGACAGCATTAATTTTTTGTATTCATTTGAAGAAAACTGCTGTTGAATCATACCGATTACTTCGAGAAGCTTATGGTGATTATGCTCCATCGCAAAATACGTGTGAACGATGGTTTCGGCGTTTCAAAAGTAGTGACTTCGATGTTGCAGACAAGGAACGTGGAAAATCGCCAAAAAAATACGAAAATGTGGAATTGCAAGCATTGTTGGACGAAGATGATTCGCAAACACAAAAAACAACTCGCCGAGCAATTGAGCGTTAGTCAACAAGTTGTTTTCAATCTGCTACGAGGGATGGGAAAGATTCAGAAGACCAGTAGATGGGTACCACATGAGTTGAACGACAAGCAAATGGAAAAGCGCAAAAACACGTGTGACATTTTGCTCGCTCTGTACAAAAGGAAGTCGTTTTTGCATCGTATAGTTACAGGGGATGAAAAGAGGATTCATTTTGAGAATCCCAAGCGCAAAAAATCATGGATAGACCCAGGCGCACCATCCACATCGACCGCAAGACCGAATCGCTTTAGCAGAAAGACCATGCTCTGTATTTGGTGGGACCAGAGGGGCGTGTTCTATTATGAGCTGTTAAAACTTAGAGAAACGGTTAATACTAAACGTTACCAACAACAATTGACCGATTTGAACCGTTCGCTGCTGAAAAAAAAAAAGGCCAGAATACCGAAAGAGGCAACACAAAGTCATTTTTCTTCATGACAATGCTCCATCACATACGGCAAAATCAGTTCGCGACACGTTGAAAGCACTCAGCTGGGAAGTTCTACACCATGCGGCTTACTTACCAGACTTGGCTCCTTCCGATTACCACTTGTTTCCATCGCATCGATGGATCACGCACTTGCTGAGCAGCGCTTTGGTTCGTACGAAGATGTGAAAAAATGGCTCGATGAATGGTTCGCAGCAAAAGGGGAAGATTTTTACTGGCGTGGTATTCACAAATTGTCCGACAGATGGGAAAAAATGTATAACAAGCGATGGAGCATACTTTGAATAAAGCACTTTTTATCATTCTTCCGAATTTAACACGTTTTTTTTTGAAAAAAAATCTGCATTTCATACACCTGATAGATATGTAGAACTGACAATTACGTACAAACTTAGACCACGAGAGACCAAGTAAACTCAAGTCATGAGGAAATAAAAGACGTTTAAAATAAATATGTGCAACTACTAAAATAAAAACTTGTTTTTTTTTATTAATATTGAACAAAACTATTATTTCCAGGGTTTTTTGAAGTTCTTAATTCTGACTTGACAACAAAAAACAAAGTTTTATGTTCAGTTTCAACAAAAAACTCGCTTTTAACACACACAAGGGTGCTATGTGGTTAGTAAAATGTTTTTTTAAGTAAATAAATGCAATCAAATAATAGTTTTGTTCAATATTATTAAAAATTGAAAATATATATTTTTTTTTAATTTACGATTTATTTTAAACAGCATTTTGCTATGTATCCTAGTTAAAGGTGGTGTATGCGTGTTTTTTGTTAAACTTGAAGACTAAAACCTAATATTTTTAAGTTTTTATGATAAATCTACATTTAGAACGTTTAAAGATGTCTGAAATAATAGTTTTATTCTATAATTTTAATAATTATACAGTATTACATTATTTATTAAAATTTATTTTTTTCAATTTAATAGTTTTCTGGCATTTTTAAGTGTGTTTTCTGAATAAAACCTCATGATGGATGTTTTTAGTGTTCCGTACGGAACACTTATAAGATCACTTCGGTGTCTGTCTGTCCGTCTGTCCGCCTGTCCGTCTGTCACACCCGATTTTCTCCGAAACTATTTGTCATAGAAAGTTGAAATTTTGTAGTAATATAGGAATTGATGGCCTCATCAGAGCCATGTAGTTTTGAAAGTTAAATTTTGACTTAAGGGGTTAGTTTTGGGGGGTGAAATCGGAAGTGAAAAAAAAAATTTTTTACTAGGTAATCGAGTGTGGTGTCAAATGAAAGCTTGTGAAAACACGACTAAAAAATATATATATAATGTAATACTTGCGCGCACTTTTCTTTGTATTATTTTTGAAAAAATCGCGAAAAATCGCTGTCCACCCGCCTTTTTTCGGAAAGTACTTATCAAAAAACTTTGAAAAAATTCTGGAATATTCTCCACGGGGTGTAGATTAAACGAAAATTATCACGAGTGCATTACCTGTAATAATTTATCTGGTATATAAAAAAACAGAAATTTCAAGGTCATCAATTTTCAATAAAGATTGGAAATAAACTTTGTTGAAAACTTATTTGGGGTGTGTTTTGTGAAGTCACTGATCATTTTATATCTTCGTAACATAAATTTTGACGTAAGGGATTCGTTTTGAGGGGTGAAATCGGAAGTGAAAAAAATTTTTTTTTACTAGGTCATCGAGTGTGGTGTCATATAAAAGCTTATGAAAACACGAGTAAAAAATATACATATAATATAATACTTGCGCACACTTTTCTTCGTGTTACTTTCAAAAATCGTGAAAAATCGCTGTCCCCTACCTTATCTCGAAAAGTACTAATCAAAATATTTTGAAAAAATTCTGGAATATTCTCCACGGGGTATAGATTGAACGAAAATTATCATTACCTTTAATAATTTATCTGGTATATAAAAAAAACAAAATTTCAAGGTCACCAGTTTTCAGTAAAGATTGGAAACAAACTTTGTTGAAAACTCATTTGGGGTGTGTTTTGTGAAGTCACTGATCATTTTATACCACCCTAACAAAATTTTTTATTTTAAAAACAACGTACGGAACACTAATTGTGCAAGTTCAACTTGCACTTGACCGGTTTTTTTTTATGATTTTTTTGGATTCAGCATAAAAAAATACTTACTTAAAAGACAGAGAATTTTTCTTATGTATACCTGTGAAATTTATTCCTTATTAAAAATCGAAGAATAGCAAAAAGTTGATATAAACGAAGCTCTGTCACAAACATATACTGTGATCAAAAAATAGTAAGACTTTTGAAATAAAACGCAAAAGGTTGTTTATTTTTCCAAATTTCTTTCGTCCCCTTGGATACAATGCATTTATGCCAACATTTTTTCCAGTCTTCGAAACAGTTGTGGAATTCGATTTCTGAAATGGCCTTTGAAGCCTTCTTCGATTCGGTTTTAATCTCCTCAATCGACTCAAAACGATGTTCTCGAAGCGGTTTTTTTAGTTTCTAGGGAATAGCCAGAAATCCGACGGAGCTAAATCAAGGCGAATAGGGCGATTGCGGAATGATATGAGTTGAATTTTTGATGAAAAAGTCGCGAAGAACCACTGCTGTATGAGAAGGCGCATTATCGTGATGAAAAAACCAAGAGCTATCGGCTCATAATTCCGGCCTCTTGAGACGAATAGCTTCACTCAAACGACGCATAACACTCAAATAATATTCCTTGTTGACAGTTTGGCCCGGCGGAAGGAATTCATAATGAACAACACCACGATAGTCGAAGAAAACTGTTACCATCATCACCTTGATTTTCGACTTGCTTTCGCGTGGTTTCTTCGGTTTGGGCTCACCTCTAGCACGATATTCGCTTGATTGGTCGGCAATTTCCAGATCGTACGCGTAAATCCATGTCTCATCTCCCGTAATGATGTGCTTGATGACGTTTTTGATAGTCAAAAATTATGGTTTCACAGACATTGACACGACGCTCTTTATCGAAAAAATTGAGTGTTTTTGGTACCACACAAGAGGAGATGTGTTTGAGGCCCAAGTTGCCTTTTAAAATCGATTGAATTGACCCAATTGATAAGTTGGTCATGTCAATAAGGTCTCTTAATTGTCACTCGACGATTTTTGAGTACCAAATCCTTGATTTACTTGACGTGGTTCTCATCGGTAGATGTTGAAGGACAACCAGGACGTTCATCGTCCTCCACACGTTCTCTGTCTTCTTTAAACAAGAGCAACATCACCAAATGACTTTTTTATTATTTCGAACGTTTGGGGAGCCGAATTTTTAAAACAAAATTTAATGCAACTTCTTTGCTGAATTTTTTCACTTATGTTAAAAATCGAAAAACGCACTTTTGTTGTGGAACGAATGCAAGCGAATCTCATTAACTACTAACACTATGGTCTTAAAATTTGACACAGATGGCAGTTAAGGTCCTACCAACCTAACGAAAAAAAAATCCGATTTGGAAAAGCCCGGGCGATTTAAATTTAAAAGTCTTACTATTTTTTGATCACAGTATATATATATGATTGAATATTAAGTTGAAATTTGGAGAGAAAATTAATTACACTTGCGACAATCTACGGAAAAAAAATATTACGCATATTTATTTTACGCCCGAAGTTTAAATTAACTTGACCAGAGATTTTTTAATGATGACAATATTTTACATTATTATGTGAGTAGAAAGGCTACGGGTGTTCTACCTAGATAAAATATGTAAAGACATTTTTAGGAACCAAAAAACAGAATCATTTGATGACATTTTATATGCAGCTGTAACTATTATAATTTTCTGGGAGATGCTGGTCATACATCAGCTCACAAAGTTTGTAAGCGTCCTCGGAAAATTCGTAACAACTTCCGAACAAACGAATACCCGAATTGAAAGTTAAGTTGATATTCTATATCTATTTTACCTCTATTTTTAGGTTCAATATGCTACAGATTATGGTCTAGGTGGCATTATGCTATGGGCTGTGGATTTGGACGATATCGTAGGTTCTTCTGGAACAAAATTCCGTTTATTAAAAGCGATTAATGAGGCATTGGTAAGAAACTATTACATAAAACAATTCATCTTTATTATTATCTTCTGGCCACTAATATACTACATCGGGTGAAAAGTCCAGATACTTTCCGAGAGATTGCAGTACAAACAAAAAATTATATTATTTTTTGTTAGTGTTAACCCTCAGGATATTCGTGTAAGCTTTTCATGACATTTGGTTATTTCTTTGCGAGTGTTTGAGTGACGCTACTTTTAATTTTTGCAGAACGGCGGAACAAAAGAATTTCATATATTGATAAACATTTGCAAATGCAAAATGACCGACCAACAAATAAAGATCCCATGAATGCTATATTCCATGCTTTTCCTCCTACGACTATAGTTTCTGAGCCTATACTCTTCATCAGATAGGCTTTAGATAACAGTATCGATCGTTATACCTCGGAAAGCCAAGTTGGAATGACTCTCGCTGGCTTATAGCAATCATGGTACTTTATGTAAACGAGGTATTACTCGTTGGGCAAGATACAAGCTCTTGCGCCATCTGTTGAGAGTTTCGAACATCGAAAACTGCTCAGCTATATAAACCTAACATTGTTAGAAAGGATAAATCAAATCGATATTCCGAAATAAAATTTCGGAATATGGTTTTTACTTGATTGGTCACTACAACAGAATTTCGAGAATTTGCAAATGCAAAATGATCAACAAATAAAGATTCCATGATTGCTATATTCCATGCCTTTCCTCCTACGACTATATATAGTACCATGATTGCTAAAGCCAGCGAGAGTCATTTCAACTTGACTCTCCACGGTACTCTGGTCTTAACGATCGATACCGTTGCCTAAAGCATACCTGATGAAGAGTATAGGCTCAGAAACTATAGTCGTAGGAGGAAAGACATGGAATATAGCATTCATGGGATCTTTATTTGTCGGTCATTTTGCATTTGCAAATTCTCGACATTCTGTTGTAGTGACCAATCAAGTAACATATTCCGAAATTTTATTTCGGAATATCGATTTGATTAAACATTGCTTTTTGATGGGAAACAAATACAGCCAGAACCCAAGGATGAGTCCAACAGTTAGTCAGCGCAGAGTGGCTGGAATCGCATAAAAGCAGACCGGAGCGTCCAAAATCACAAACATCAGCTGGAAAGGTTCTGGCAAGTATTTTTTGGGATGTGCATGAAATAATACTAATTGACTATCTTGAGAAGGGACGAACAATCACCGGAGATTATTACGTTGGTTTATTGGACCGTTTGAATAGTGAAATCAAGAAAAAAATCCGTATTTAGTTTTTCCACCAAAATAAACCAGCTCAATGGTAAAATTGGGCTATAAATTTTTATTTTTTTTTATCGTTTATCTCCCCGCCTGAGTAGGGATTTTACCCTTTTTCATATCCTAAGAAAATCAGCGAGGAGGTCGTAATATCCGCGTGTCGAAACATACATTTTTGTATTTCAGAGCACCTTTTAGACAACGCGTTAGTGCTGCCTCGGACGCTCTTGCATTTCTGCCAACAACTACTACCTATGTACGTGCCAAGCCAAATATACTTAAATAACACAGTGCAACACATGAAAAGTAAACTAAATTCTGACTTCAGTTTCTAAAAGTGCCCCCCCAAACTAGCAAAACCCTATTTGGGTTTTGATAGTTTAGTTAGAATTTTTTTTTTTTGCCATCATCAATTTTTTTGCTCGAGCTTTGGTTTTGCACGGCTATATCTCGTAAATTATTGGGAATTTCTCAATGCAATCTTCAGACAACATGTTTTTCACATCAAAATACACAATTTTTGTGAACATGTCGAAGGCCAGATTTTCACTCTTTCGGGGTGTTTTTAGTGCAGAAAGCCCGAAAAAATGCCATTTCACATTTTCGACCATAACTCAAAAACCGTGCATATTTTAGCATAACTGTCTCGACAAAAATGTTCTCTGCATCAACACGAGTAACTTTGCTGAACATTGCAATAACCTAAAATCGATCCTTATAGTTATTTTGGCCATTGTAAGGAATAAGGCATATTGCCATCACGAAGGCGCTTATTCGGCGACGACGAGCATTACATATTTTGTGCTCACTTTATTTTAATTCAATAATCAATTTTAAACACACGTATACACACACGAAAAATTGAAAACGTTTAAGTACTAAGTTCCTACTGTACAACAATCCATACCAACACTAGTATGGAATTGGCGCGCACTGTGCTAGTATTGGTACAGTGCCATATACTTAACATGCGCACGTGTTAGATATATGGTTCTGTACCAATCCTAGCACAGTGCGCGTCAATTCCATACTACACACAAGCGATTCCCCGTTCAAATGTGTGTGTATTTATTCCAGCGTGTGTGTGTGTGTACCATAGCAGTTCACAAACAAAATTTTTTTTTTAATTTCTTTTCCAAAAATAGACGCTAATGGTTAGTAAACATTCAAAAGTGAGCTAAAAACCAGTTTCTTGAACGTAAAACCTGAAAAAAGCTGAAATTTTGGTGTGAAATTCCTTACAACTGCCAAAAGAACTATAAGGATCGATTGTAGGTTATTGGAATGTTCAGCAAAGTTACTCATGTTTATACAGAAAACATTTTTGTCGAAGACAGTTATGCTAAAATATGCACGGTTTGTGAGTTATGGTTGAAAATGTGAAAAAAAGGCATTTTTTCGGGCTTTCTGCACTAAAAACATCCCGAAAGAGTGAAAATCTGGCCTCGACATGTTCACAAAAATTGTGTATTTTAGTGTGAAGAACATTTCGTCTGAAGATTGCATTGAGAAATTCCCAATAATTTACGAGATATAGCCGTGCAAAACCAAAGCTCGAGCAAACAAATTGATGATGACAAAAAAAAAATTCGAACTAAACTATCAAAACCCAAATAGGGTTTTGCTAGTTTGGGTGGGCACTTCCAGAAACTGAAGTCAGAATTTAGTTTACATTCGATGATCTCGAAAATGTTGCACAGTGTAATTTAATGAATAAGTATACCGACTGCGAGCTTGAATCCTTGACGTTCTGCACCGTAAGCAAAGTACTACGTCACGGAGCCACGGGTCGCCATATTGCTTCTTCATCCACCACATTTACCAGATCTGGACCCTAACGATTATTATCTCTTTCCACCCTAGAGAAAGAGATTTGGCTTAAATAAAGAAGTCGAATGGGAAACTCAGGCTTATTTTAGGGAGCTCGACAAATCGTATTATAGGAAACGTATCTAATTGTTGAAAGATCCCTAGAATAAGTGTGTCGGTCTTAAAGGAAACTTTGTTTTTTCTTCAAGTCTCGGGATTTTTCACCCCATGTTAGTACTCTAAAATGGACGCCGCCGTAGCGTGCAGTCTACCAAAAAATTTGAGATCTACCCTGCCATAACATTGCGTTATAATAATAATAATTGATAAGGAGAACGATTTGTTGTTAATTGATTGATTTTATTACGAATACATTTACAACTAATATCTACAAACAGAGGTAATATCCTTTAAAAAGCTGACAAATTAGTCTTCTTCATTCTTCCTTAATATCTTCCAGGATAAATGGTCCAGATGTGATTGAAGATGCTCCTCATTTTCTTTTAAGATCTAAATTGTGGCATCTAGCCGTGACCGTTCAATACCTTGTGTATGAGCTCCTGTGAGCGAATCAACATAGTTTTGCTGGTGATTAACGGTTTGATGATCGAAGCCTCGGCTGCCAAGATTCCTATACGCTGGCTACTCGTCTGAATGAATAACAGACTGAAATTGAACCTCTCTTGCTATAACTGGCATTAATGTGTTTTCATCTCTCCTTTCGAAAATATCGTACTTTCCGTTTTGTTCTCAAACCAAGAACCCACGGTCCATCTATTCGTCTACCATGGTTGGTTCAGATTCAGGTTGTTGATCACCTTGTAAGAGCCTTCCCCTGTTATATTTTCGGCGCCCTGCGATTCGCGCTTCATCAATTTGTATAGGTTCGTCGTTACTACCGATTAATTGTCCTCTGCGATTGATTGTCACAAATGCGGCACCTATTACTTATGGTATGTGGGTATGTAACGACTTTCCAGTCAGTTTTTCACATGTTGTACTTAGAATGTCGTGTACGAACATAAGTCCCACTTCCAAAATATGACATAAGCTTAAATTTTAATGTAACTTGCCGTTCAAATCCGTATAAACGATTTTGTTGTTCATTTCTGCACCGCACCTGTCATAAATATTGTTTTCGTCATTCTGCATAAGTAGATTATGCGTTTACAAAAAAGTCACGACTACATCTTCGTTAAAAGTGATATTTATATAAACATCTCGCAAAAGCATGGCTTCTTTTGAAATATACGTATTAGCAACTTGTCACTGTTATTAAACTTACTCTATTATTTTATTTCTTTGCTTAGAAATGTATTTATGGCAAGTAGACCGTACGCAACAATTAAGATTTGCAGGTAGACCGCACCCTACAATGACACCCTTATTGTTTAGATATCATCATAAAGATAAACAGTAAAAATATTCATCAAACAATAAAGTTTTCTTATTGTTATTATTATGAAAAAAAGTAGTTTTTCAAAATTTTCCATATAAATAACTAACTATGTTTCCAATTTTTATAATGGTACAAATTTTGTAATTTCTCTAAACAAAAAAAAAAGCGTTTTTTTAATTTATTTTAATATTAATATATGTTATTATTATTTTATTGTGGTAAAAACCTCCAAAAAAACTTAAAAAAATAATAATTATCTTTTTTTTATCAGAATCAGACGGAATCTGACATCGATAAATATGACACCGATAAATATGACAGCGATGAGGACTCAGTCTGAACCAAGCATGTTGATGGGAGCTTAATATTCCTACTAAAATGAATTTAAATAGAAAAATTGAATTTTAAACTGTTAAAATTTTAATTACTATATACGAGGCTCGTTTTTAAAGTAAGTACCGTTTTGAAATTAAAAAAAACCCAAGGTCATGTTTTTAACAATTTTATTTTTATAGGAACGCCCGGACCGTAATATAGTTTTTAACCTAATTTCCATCTATATTTAGGCACTTGTCGTACACTAAGACCAGCGTCTGTATTTCAGCCTCATAGAAATCTGCCGCATGATTTTCTAACAATTAGATAATTATGAAATCGTAAAGCGTTTTTTGAACGTTTTCATTAATGACGTACGGTTGCCCACTTTGTCTCTCATCGTACATTTTTGTACGCCTATGGTTAAATTCGCTATTCTCTTATCATTCCAAGCTCATAGCGTTTTCGCAAATACTTTACTAATCTGTCAATGAATTTCGGTCGCTTTAACGTCTCTCGCATTTAAGAAACGAATTACAGTACGTAATTCACAATTCGCGGAATTTTTAATGATCTGAGGCATTTTAAATACATACGAACAAACGTAAACCCGAACAAGTGCTTCCGTTATGGCGTCTGTGGTTAGCCAAAACATGCAGGTATTCATCGCGCAAACGCGGAACTGCACTTGCAATGCTGCAGCTGCCATATTTCAAGACAGTATCTACTTAAAAAATGCGCCTCGTACAAATCATTTTAACTTGATAATAATGACAGAAACCATTAAACGCAGTTCGTCAATAAAAATGTCATATTATATTTAGAACGAAAGGTACCACTGCCGTCTGGCAGATGAGAAATCATGGTTCCTAAGATTGGAGCTTGGTAAAATAACTTTATTACTTATCGATGTGTCGTCTATGATTACGTCGTCAAGGAACGAAATTATTCCATATTAATTCATTGTTCTAATATAGAGTACACTACCCTGAAGTTTAATCAGTGTTTAGCGTGATAACTGTTAGTTTTGGCTGTAGCTGCTCTCAAGTTAAAATAATTTCCATATAGTAATACATGTAAAAATGTAATATTTAAGATAATTTGAACTATTTTATTAAAATATGTACCAAATTGAAATGAGTATTTATTTTTCTCGTTTTTTTTACTTAAGCAAAAATTATCAAAAAAAAAAAAAAATGGATATAATAAGTATGTTGGTACAACCAGTTTCAAACCAGCCACAACCAATCAAATCACAGAAAAGAGTTTGCTGATTGAATTCAATCAATCAAATTACTCCTGTCTTGATACAAGAGAAGTTTTTTTAAAGAGAAAAGGGAACAAAAGCGACCCTGCTTATAGAGGGAGGCACCAATGAATAAACAGGGGTGCATCAAACTACAACAGCCAGAAGGACAAAAAAAAAATCCTCTTGTATTTGAATTTTTGGTACAGTGGAACTAAAAAAATCGCTAACCGGCGGAAGGGAGGTGAAGATTTTTTACAAAAACAGTGAAAAAGCCTTATTTTAAGAGCGCGGAGAGCATATACCAGCCTCACCACCCCCCCAAGTAATGACATTTCATGTATGGGTTACGTTGTGCATGGATCGCGAAAATTAAACTTAACTACTCGAAGGAAGCAGCGTAAAGAAAAAATTTTAAAAAATACTAAACCGATTTCAAAAAGGTCAAAAAAATCCAAAATAATATCTTTTATTAATTCTTAAAAGTTAGAATCTAGCTGCTTATAATTAGTAAATATATTTACCTGTTACCATTCTGAACGAAAAACGCAAGAAATGTAAGTAATACACAAAAATGTAATATGTAAACACACAAAATTAAGCAGAATTTAGAAATTGGCACAACTCGCCCTAGCTTATTTAGAGTATAAAAATTTCAGACTAACTTCAAGTGTAATATTATATATATATATATATATATATATATATATATATATATATATATATATATATATATATATATATATATATGTATATATATATATATATATATATATATATATATATATATATATATATATTATATACAGTCCCTGGCCAAATTATTAGACGCACTGCAAGATTTCATGTAAATATTAATTACCGAGTGATATTGTACCGTTTTATTATTTTAAATTGATTTGTTTTTTATTTTTATATTGTCCAATCAATTACCTATTTATTTGACATAAATAAAACAGCATTAATTTAGAAAAGCATAAATTTATTAAGTTTTAAAGAAAAGTGAAATTAATGTTAGTAAAAGTCAATATTTAGTTGAGCCACCTTTAGCCGCTATCAAAGCTTTAATTCTGCGCGGCATGCTATCAATGCAAGATTGTACTGTCTCCTGCATTTGAGGATGATGATTCCACACATGAATAATCTTTTCTAGGAGCTGGGTTTTGTTGGTAATCACATCTTTAGCCACTTCTCTTTTCATCAGCTCCCACACATTTTCAATGGGGCCAATCCAACAGAGGGATATTTTTTTCTTCCAAAAAAGCTTTAACAGACCGAGCAGTGTGGCAGGGAGCTCCATCTTTCATGAAAGTGAATGGTTCCCCATTTGGAAACCATTCTCTGAGCTGCGGAATCAACCGATTTTGTAATACTTCTTTGTACTGATCTTGCCTCATTATTCCTTTGACGACGTACAGACGTCCAGTGCCCTTGCCGCTGATGACTGACCAAATCATCACTTTGGTGGGATGTTTAACCGTCGGGACGACACAATCAGGATGAAACTTTTCTCCATGACGACGACGCACATACTGAGCTTTATTCTGCAAAATTTCAAATGTGCTTTCGTCACTGAAGCAGACCTGGCAAAAATAGGAAAAATATGTAAACGTCCATGTTTATTTGCTTTATTTAACTGAAAATGATAATAATGTATCAATTATTGATTAAATTGCTGTATCTTACCGATCTCCAGAAGTTTCACATCTTTGTCTTGCCATTGTTTGGCCCACTTCAGGCGCTTTGCTTTCATTACAGCTGTTAAACTTGGGCTTCCTGGCGGGGCGACAGGCCTTAAAATCTAATTCTTTCAATTTTCTTCGAACAGTGCGCTCAGCAGCATTTACGCTAGCATCCTGGAGTTGTGATTTTATTACCTTTGTGGTAGCAAATCTGTTTTCTACACAAATTTTCTTCAAACATCTCTCTGACCGTGGAGTGAAAATTGGTTTTCTACCGCATCTTTTCTTTCTTTTCGGGCTTAATTCCTTCCCTGACTCAATTTTCTTTTTTATGCGTCGTACACTAGCTTCAGAAACCTCCAATCTTCGTGATATTTCTCGGTTTGTAAATGTTTTCGCAATCACAAGGGCCTTCACTTCAGCTTTTTTACGTGGTGAAAGATCGCCTTTTCTACCCATAATGAAAATAGTCCAATTACTTTTTTAAAACACTGCATACAAAATAAACTAATAACTGAGTAGTATAAAACTGTTTAAACAAACAATCACAGTCCATAAAGCCACAGAAACACGTCCGTACCTGACTCGATTCCGATCGCGACTGATACAGATTTGTACTTGTTTACGTTCATGTATCACTTTGTCAACACAGTGTTGCCATATGTTAAAAATAAATACAAATATGTAGGCTACAACAATTCTTTTAAATAAAAATCAATAATATTGTAGTTTAAATATACCATTATTGCATAAAAACTCTTAAGAAACATAAAATTACTAAAAAAAAAAAAGTGCGTCTAATAATTTGGCCAGGGACTACTTAAATATGAAATTAGTTGGGAAACTCGGCAAAGGGCGCAACAAGTGTTCACACAGTGTTCATTTAGCCAATATTTCGGTCCTAGGTTGGGACCTTCATCAGGGCACAAACTAAAAAGAGAACGAAGCGACAATTGAAGTAGTACGGGCAAATAAACAAAAGTATAAGTTATTTTATTTTAATAAGTTATTGTAGAAAAATATATATATATATATATATATATATATATATATATATATATATATATATATATATATTTATAGTAATAAAACTGAAAAGACCACTTACATGAGAGGTGTGATATAAATATAACAAAAATGGCCATAAAACCAATTACATAAATGCGACTAACAGTTAAGTAAATCTAACACCAAACACTAACATATTAATTCAGTAAAAAGGCATTTACAAAAGGGATGCCATTAAAAACCTTGGATGCTAATATGAATTACAAATTAATTCAGTTTTTATTAACCACCTGTGACTTGCAATTTGTATGACACATCTGACACAACACTGACAGAAAACAGCCATCTGACAGAAGCAAGGAATCATTATACCTACAGGGCCAAAGCCATCAGAAACAACCAGGACAGGACCGGCTTTAGTATGAAATATAAATATATATCATCAAATTGAAAAGTCAATAAAATGGAAAAAGGTACAAGAGGAACACGTTTAAGTCCGGTATGGAGATTAGGATAATGTGACGAGCTGGAATTTAGAACAGAGAAAAACAGTTTGGAGAAGAACCAAATGATGAACAAAACATTCCACACATTGATAATTAGCGACCATAATTAGTGAGGAGATCAAAGGAAGGATCAAAAAGGCCAACTGGTAATTAGTAAAGAGGCGGTAGGGGGACAATAAATGGTGAAATGTAGAGACTAAAAACAGGAAAAGGAAAGAATTATGCAACAGATGACATCCCAGAGGTATCATGTTGAGGCGACAAATCGCATGAAAGGAGAAAGCTATATATGTTACTCAAGCCATCAAAGTCCGTTCTTTTGTTATTGTTATTAGGGTTCTCATTGATGTAACACATTTCAAGAAATTCTCTTTTAGAAAGATGTTTTGAGGAATGGAGAATTTTAGATTCATTGAAATTGAAAGAATGTCCATTATCAACGGAGTGGCTTGCCAATGCACACATATGTATCAATTTTATGTAATGCAATGCAACGATTAAGGGACTGTGAAGTCTGTCCAATATAAACTGAGGGACAATCACAACAGGGGATTAGGTACACCACATCTGACATGGTGAGAACGGGTAGAGAAGCCTTCAACTTACTGAAAATACATCTGCTCTTAAAGAAATAATATTTAGCAATTTTGACATTAGGAATAGCACGCAGAATATGAACCAGCTTATTAGTAAGACCAGGAATAAAGGGCAAAGAGAGTAACGAGAAATTTATATCAATATGACCAACAGGGGGTGTGGGGTATAGGGCGAGGTAGTGGAGAGGGTGCAGATGGAGGAGGAGGTTCTGGTAATATTTGATTGGTATGGGAAAAGCTTGTTAACTTCATCTTTGGTCTTGAGTAGGAGCTTCTTGCTGTATCCATTCTCCATGAAGAGACTTGTGAGCAATGTCTGTGCTTAATATAGATAGTCTGGGTGTGCTATACTTTTTATTCTTCTATAAAGACCCGTTATGACATTGACTTTCACCTTCCAATCATGGCCGGAATTGGCATGAATATATCTGCCAGAAGAAGTTGGTTTTCTATTCTACTTTAATCGCATCCCTTTTGTAAATGCCTTTTTACTGAATTAATATGTTAATGTTTGGTGTAAGATTTACTTAACTGTTAGTCGCATTTTTATGGCCATTTTTGTTATATTTATATTACACCTCTCATGTAAGTGGCCTTTTCAGTTTTATTATTATTATTATTATATCGGTTTCACAACGTTCTCCCGACGTCTTCCGATACCCAGTCTCCATTCGGTGCGGTCATTCCACTGGCCTTCCTCCAGTCCTCTTTCTTGCATTTCTTTGTCAATGCCCTCTCTCCAGCTCATTCTTGGTCTACCTCTTCTTCTTCTTTCTGTAGGTGTCCAATCTAATATTTGTTTTGGGAGCCTCTCTGGTGTCATTCTTTGGACGTGTCCATACCATTTAAGTTGTTTCACACCCTTATTTCTTCGACTATGGTCTTTTTTACACCCATAATTTCACGAATTCTCTCGTTTCTTATTCTTTCCAGCTTAGATCTTCCGGCTGCCCGTCTCCAGTAGTCCATTTCTGTGGCCTCTAGGGATTTAACGGATTTTTCTTTTAACTGCCATATCTCACTACCATATGTTACAATGCTTTTAACTATTGTGTTGTATATTCGGTGTTTGTTCTCTTTGTTTATTTTGTGGTCCCATAAAATACTGTTCAGAGACCTGATAGCTTTCCTGCCCTGAATATTCCTTTCTTTGATGGCGTCATCGAGAGTTCCGTTGTTGGTTATATTTAGACCCAAGTATTTATAGCTACTGCATGATTTAAGATTGTGTCCGTCTTCTGTCACCAAATCCTGTTGCGTACCCCCTATGCACATATATTCTGTCTTTGATAGATTTACTTGTAGACCCCATTTTTTGTATTCTTCAATAAGTTTCCTGGTCATATATTCCAAGTCTTCTTGTTCCTGGGCCACTACTATTTGGTCATCTGCAAAACTAAGAGTGTAGAGAACAGTATCGTTGAGCGGGATTCCCATATTTTTACATTTGAGTTTCCATCTAAGAAGCACCTTCTCAAGAAAAATCTTGAAAAGCGTTGGTGATAGGCAGCACCCCTGTTTTAGACCTTTATTTGGGGAAAAACCCTTTGATATTTTATTGCCGATTTTTATTCGGATATGGCAATTTTGGTATAGATCTTGCACTGCTCTGATCAAATTAGTGTTTATGTTTGTTGTTTTTAATGATTCCCCATAGTTTTGTAAGTGGGACGCTATCGTAAGCTTGTTTCAAGTCCACATAGAGAATATGTAACTCCTTGTTCATCGCTGTCATCTTTTCTATGAGCTGAGTTAGACAAAAAAGGTGGTCTACGGTTGATCTTCCTGCTCTGAACCCGGCTTGTTCTTCTGCCTCGCCGTCCACATATTCTCGCTCTATTCTTGCTTTTATCACTTTTCCGTAGATTCTACTTATTGTCCCCATGACTGCAATACCTCGATAGTTATCGCAGCTCTCTTTGTTGCCCTTTTTATGTAGGGGTGTCAGAAAAGATAGTTTCCATTCCTGTGGTATTTGCTCAGTGCTGAGGCATTTTTGGAACAAATTGGTTAGATGTTCAAACAACTTTGGTGTGCCATATTTTATCAATTCTGCTGGTATATTTCCAGGTCTAGGAGCTTTTCTGTTTTTGAGTTTTGTGCACACCTCTTTTACTTCTCTGACTGTAATACGGATCGGTGATGCGGTCACTTTTATGGCGTCAATTTCCTCAGGTGGATCTCTGTATAGTTCCCGGTTTTCCGTAAGTAAGGAGCTGAAGTATTTATCCCAATTTGTTAAAGTGATGGGCGATATAATTTCCTTTTTGGTATTTTGGCGCAGTGATTTTATAAGTCTCCAACTTTCTGTACTTTTGGCTCCTCCTATGTACGTGTTTACTCTGTTACAGCGTCTCTCCCAAGTTTCATTTTTCTTTTGTGTAATCAGCCTACGTACATTAGCTTGAAGTTGTTTATACATTTCTTTGTTGTTTTCTGTTCGCATGCTGAGGTATCTTTTATGTGGTTCGTTCTTTTCTTTTATTTTTTCTTCTATATCCGAGTCCAGTAAGGTTTTAGACGGCTTTCTCCTTCTTTGAATCCTAGTGACTCTTTTGCTGCTTCGTGTAGACAGTTTTTAATGTGGTTGTAGTGCTCTGATGTGGTCGAAAAGTCTCTGGGTTGTAGTTTCTCATCTAGTCTCCTTCTGTACAGATTTTTGGTACTTTCTTGGTCTAAGCTTTCTAGGTTATATTTACTAAATTCTATCTCTTCATAGTCGTCACGTTTTTGAGTATGCGTGGTGTGGCTTTTTACCGGTAAAGCTTATTTTGCATTTAGGAGATGGTGGTCACTACCGCAAGTAGCTCCTCTATAAGCTCTGACGTCGTGGATTCTAAGGGTTGTTTTCTGACGGACAATCAGGTAATCAATTATGGATCGCTGGTTTCTAGATGGCTTAGTCCAGGTACATTTTATGGATCCATTTGTGTGAGTAGAATCCATTAGTTATTCTTAACTCATTTTGTTCGCACACTGTTATTAGTCTTTGGCCGTTATCATTTAGAATTTCCTCTCCATGTCTACCTAGTACTTCGTCTTGAACTTTTTCCCTATTCTAGCGTTTAGGTCTCCTAAGATTATTACTTCTCTGGTATCTCCAACGTTTACTATTTCTCTATTTAGTAGCTCAAAGAATTCGTTTTTCTGATTTACTAGGGCGTCATCATTTATTGCATATACTCCAAAGATTGTAACTTTATGTCCTTGCGCTGTTAAGTTCATTTTTATAATTCTTTCGCTGATTGGTTCCCATGATGTTATGCATTTTCTGAGTTTTTTAGATATCAGGATGGATACGCCTTGCTGGGCACGCTTATCTTTCGGTACAATTACGCTGTAAAAGTGGTCATACCTTCCTAAATTTTCTGAGCCCTGTCCCTTTTTTTTATCTCTGTTAGTACCGCAAGGGAGACATCTGATTTTTGGAGCTCAAAAATTACTTCATTGGTCTTATTCGTCCATCCTTGCACATTCCATGTTGCAAAATTCATTATCCGTTTTCGTAGCGTTTGTCGTCTTCGTGTATTTTGTTCTTTATTCCGAGGTGTTGACTAGGTTTTTTAACAGTAACGTTTTTCCGAGTATCGAGGAGTTAGCCCGATGCCTCAACCCCCAACCTGGAGGGCCGGCCAATTTGTGGTCAAGGTTTTTCTTCCTCTAGCCTTTGGCAAGTTCAACGTCTTCCTACAAGGCAGCAGGTTCGCCTGTATCCTAGGCAGGAGCCCTGACAGGGTGCTATCGTCCGGGCCAGATGAACCCTGGTTTTTTAACGAGGTTGTTACTCCTCCCCCTCCTCGCTTTCCCTTAGTGTAATGGGACCCCAGGCTTGGAAACTGGCGTAGCGGAGTTCTTTTCAGTTTTATTACTATATATATATATATATATATATATATATATATATATATATATATATATATATATATATATATTTATTTATATATATATATATATATATATATATATATATATATATATATATATATATATATGTATGTATATATATATATATATATATATATATATATATATATATATATATATATATATATATATATATATATATATATATATATATATATATATATATATATATATTTTCTACAACAACTTATTAAAATAAAATAACTTATACTTTTGTTTATTGGCCCGTACTACTTCAATTGTCGCTTCGTTCTCTTTTTTAGTTTGTGCTCTGATGAAGGTCCCAGCCTGGGTCCAAAATATTGGCTAAATGAACACTGTGTGAACACTTGTTGCGCCCTTTGCCGGGTTTCCCAACTAATTTTAATTTCATATTTAAGAATTTTGTTAGATACGGCAACTTTTGCTTTCTTTATATATATATATATATATATATATATATATATATATATATATATATATATATAATTATATATATATATATATATATATATATATATATATATATATATATATATATATTATATATATTTTATATATATACATGTGTCCTCAAAGAGTGTTCTTTACAAGTGGCAGTTAGCGGATTTCTTTCTAATATATTTACTATTTACACTGGGGTGCCCCAGGGCTCCATACTCTTACCTACTCTCTTTCTCATTTACATTAACGATCTGCTGGAAAAGACCAGAAAATCCAATCTGCAACTTACAGATGACAGTGCGCTTATCTATTT
>CM032446.1:227024232-227082451 GCA_019049505.1 Pachyrhynchus sulphureomaculatus
CTACCCTATTTATACTTAGCCTAACACCTGAATTACTCAGGCGGAACTAATGGCATAGGCGAGGCCATCAGTTCCGGTCAAGTAACCAGTAGAAGGGACTATAAGGAATAGGCCCTCTGTCTTTATTTTACTTTTACATTTTATAATTTCCATACCTTCGTATGCGTTTCAACAATCTCCTATCAGACAGATTTTTAATTAATCGTGTTATGTTACAGTATGATCACGTTCAAGGGTATGTTCGGCAATGCTAGACTTTTCTGTTCTACTGTATTTTAAATGTGCTAAATGTTCTTTAAATCTTGTTTTAATTGATATTTTAGTTTGCCCAACATAATTTTTGTCACAATCATTACAACTAATTTCATAAATTCCACTTTTCTCACAGGGAATCTTATCTTTGAGATTTCCTAAGATATTCCTCGATTGTCTGATGACTGATAGACTAAAATAAGGCCTACCTTATTAAATACCGTATTGAGTCCCCTGCTATATTTCGGATTATAGTGTATGGAGACATACTTGGTCTTAATTTCTTTGCGTGTGAAAAAGGTGAAATTCTCAATATTTAGCCTGAACTTATGCCTATTTATCTCTTACTGCGTCTTTTCTATAGATATGGTATCAAATTCTGTCCTATTATTATTTTTATAACTAAAGGCAGTTGTCCTTTGTTCTCAAGTTCATAAGTGTGAATTTAATGGAATCATATCGGCTATTTAATTTGGAAACAAAATCATCTATATTTGCTTTCTCTTTTTTATATCAAAAATCGCGAGAACATCATCCACATACCTATACCATACCCTTGTGAAATACTCAAATTCTTGACTGGCTTCGGATTCAAACTTACTCATGAATGAATTGGCTATGAAAGGTGATAAGCAATTACCCACCCATAGCTGTTCCTTCTTCCTGAACATAAAAACTGACTATTATATTGAAGATAATTTTGTTCCCTACAAAGTTTAGGTATTGTTAAGTATTCATGAATAATTTCGTCCTCAAAGTCATTCATCCTAAGTAATTCTTCGAGATATTGTAAAGTTTGTGGTATTGGCACACTTGGAAACAAAGAACCGACATCAAAAGAAATTAAGATTTCACCTTCATTCAGAACTAGATCTTTCGTAGTTATTAATGAATTCTAAAAAAATCTTCACTGTGAAAGTATTTAATGGTTAATTCTCAAGTTCTTTTGTTAACCATTTGGATATCAAATATGTGGGTGATCCGACCGATGAAACAATGGGTCACATTGCTTTTCCAGGTTTGTGAATTTTAGGTAAGCAATACAACTTTGGTATGGTCGGATTACTCACATTTAAATTTTAGCGAATCGGAGATAAGGTTACTTGACCCGAACTGAAGGCCTCGCTTATGCCATTAGTTCCGCCTGAGTAAGTCAAGGGTTAGGCTAAGTATAAATAGGGTAGATTTGTAGTTTCGCTTCAGTCAATCATCGCTCCATGGTTAGCGAAACGCGCGTCGAGGGCAAAAATAAAGTATTTGATGTACTGGTGACATATACTGAATAGTAATATGAAAATGTAAACCTTCATTTGGAAAAAAATCTCTTTAAGAAGTTTTAGTTGTAATACTAAACTTATTATGGGTTTTAATACAAGAAAATTCTAAATTATAAAGATAGTCTTTTTAATTAAATAGGAGTTTATCTCTACTCTTGGCGTTATCCAGGAACAACAGCGAGGAAGTGGTAGATAGCTGTTCTCTTTGGGGTGTCTAATTAGCGTAAAAAGAAAATAATTACCTTAAAAACGTAATCAAAAAATCTAACTTAAATAAGTTTTAATAAACTGGAACCTTTAAGACTGCTTGCTCCATCGTGTAAAACATATAGTATCCCACTTCATTAGATCACACATTATGTCACTACTATTACCAGGTGTACAAGTATGAAATGCGGATTTCAGACAGCAGATGGTGCACCAGTGCAGTTTGTGCTATAAAGATTTGACACCGCGCCATTTTGTTGTGTCATCAATAAGCGTCAGACGCGCACGAGTGATAAATTGGAAAAGTGTGTGCATAGTGTTGTGTCGTGTTCAATATGTCGAAATTTATACCAAACAAAGAACACTCGCGGACAGCATTAATTTTTTGTTTTCATTTGAAGAAAACTGCTGTTGAATCATACCGATTACTTCGAGAAGTTTATAGTGAACATGATGATTTCGGCGTTTCAAAAGTGGTGACTTTGATGTTGCAGACAAGGAAGGTGGAAAACCGCCAAAAAAATACGAAGATGTGGAATTGCAGCACTGTTGGACGAAGATGATTCGCAAACACAAAAACAACTCGCCGAGCAATTGGGCCTTAGTCAACAAGCTGTTTCCAATCGGCTACGAGAGATGGGAAATATTCAGAAGACCGGTAGATGGGTACCACATGAGTTGAACGACAGGCAAATGGAAAAGCGCAAAAACACGTGTGACATTTTGCTCGCTCGGTAAAAAAAGGAAGTCGTTTTTGCATCGTATAGTTACAAGGGATGAAAAGTGGATTTATTTTGAGAATCCCAAGCGCAAAAAAATCATGGGTAGACCCAGGCGCACCATCCACGTCGACCGCAAGACCGAATCGCTTTGGCAGAAAGACGATGCTGTGTTTGGTGGGACCAGAGGGACGTGGTCTATTATGAGCTGTTTAAACCTGGGGAAACGGTTAATACTAAACCGTTCGCTGCTTGAAAAAAGGCCAGAATACCGAAAGAGGCAACACAAAGTCATTTTTCTTCATGAAAATGCTCCATCACATACGGCAAAAACAAGTTCGCGACACGTTGGAAGCACTCAGCTGGGAAGTTCTACCCCATGCGGCTTACTCACCAAACTTGGCTCCTTCCGATTACCACTTGTTTGCATCGATAGGTCACGCACTTGCTGCGATGAATGGTTCACAGCAAAAGGGGGAGATTTTTACTGGCGTGGTATTCACAATTTGCCCGAAAAAATGGAAAAAAAATGTATAACAAGCGATGGAGTATACTTTGAATAAAGCACTTTTTATCATTCTTCCGAATTTAACATGTTTTTATAGAAAAAAAAATCCGCATTTCATACTTGTACACCTGGTATATTACAGTACACTTTATTACATTACATCATCATACATTACGTTACAGTTCACATTACATTACATCACGTTACAGTACATTAAATCACTTTACATCAATTACATTACGTTATATAAAAAGCCGCAGGGCTTGTGTCAAAACACAACGAGCGTACATGGAAAATGTTTATGTAAGACAAACACCACATCGTGAGAGGCAAGAGGACTTACGTTAGTCAAGCATCCCATCGTTAGAAGCAAGGGACTCACGCTAATGAAGCACCCCAAAGGGAACAGATATCTACCACGTCCTCGTCATAACGCCAAGAGTAGATATAAACTCCTATTCAATTAAAAAGGCTATCCTCACTATTTGGAATTTTGGTGGTTTAAGACCCATATGAAGTTTAGTACTAAAACTTCTTAAATAGGTTTTTTTTAAAAAAAATGAAGGTGTACAATCTCACGTTAGACAATAAAACCCGCTTTTTATTGAATTTTTATTCGTGATACTTATTTCAAAAATACCACAGATATTGCTGTTATCAATAAGTCGTACGTTTTATTAATTTTAAGTTCAATTGTCCTTATGGAACGCTTTTTACGAAACAGTTCCCTTTGAAATTGTTTTTTGTCATTTCTAATTTAAAAGGAACCATTTACCAGTAATTATATGACAAAAACAATTGCTTGTAATTTTACCAGTTGTCGCAATGTCGAACTCTACTGGATTGAGGCCTCATTAAAATTCTACAAAATTTCTTGCCATTTCTTTCTCAAGCAATAAATTTCATGTATCAAAACTATTTACAAGTAAACTACTTTTAAATGTACAGGGTGGTCCAAACTGGACACTTTTAAAGGTAAACCCCTTTATCTGAAGGAGATAGACGAAAACTGATGTCAGTGTCTGAGGCTCAATTTTTATGATAAACTCAATGGTGAAAACCTCATATCGATATCTAGTACCATTTCAGATATACAGGGTGTTTTCAAAAATCTGCATTTTGGAAAAATGTTTGTAATTCTTTTCCTATTGAAAATTTTTGATTCCTGTAAAAACATTCTCGAAACACTTTTCAACGTGTATTTCAACAGTGTAAGTTACATTTTTTCATAACTAATATTGTAATAGTTATTAATGCAAAAATATATTTTTTAAATGGGATACCCTGTATATTTTTAGTTATCCAAATAGAGCTTTAAATTACCATTCTAAAAATATAGCACACTTTATATTTTGCTAAATCTATATAAAGGTTTTCAGTTTTTACGCGAGTTTTAAATGCACATTTTGTGAAGTAGACTTTGGACGGGGCGGCAATATCAATTGTTTACCGATAGCAGTCAAACCGTAAAAAAAAATTCCCAGAAGTAACTCTAAGAGTCATAACTACAATGAAATTTACTAATGCTATAGTACTTTAAACTATGTAGAAAATAAAACAAAACAACAATAAAACAATTTATTCGAGTAGAGCAAACTAAAACAAAACAATTTTCTATAAGGAAGGTTCGAAATGTCGACCAGTTTCATTTATACATGGGCACTTATTACCGAGTTGCTTCGTTCAAGAGGAGTGAGAACTGCAAAACTTTGTATCACTGAGACTTCTAACTCTTATCTGGTGTTCGTCGGCAATTTAAAAATTAGTTCTTTCAATCTTTCCCAGAGATAGAAATCCATGGGTGTTAAATCCAGTGACCTTGCCGGCCAACGGTTCAGACCTTGGTTGGCTATCCAATTATTGTCGAAACTGGCCGATAAAAAATTACTGATAACTGCAGCGTTATGAGGGGGTGCCCCGTCGTACTGAAAAAAATATAGTTCTAAGGTCCATTAACGGCAGTTCATCAACAAGAGGTTCTCTTTGCTGCCTTAAAATTTTCTTCTCCAAAAACCATTGGCAAAAATCCATACGCAGTTGAAAATCTCCCTCTCTAAGGTGATGAACTTTTCTTGTCCTATATGGCCTGAATTTGTGCTTCTTCAAGGTATGACTTACGTTAGTTCTTGGTAGTCCAGTGGATTCTTTTAACTGTTGGGTTGAAGTGTTGCGATTATTTCCGATAGTGCCTAAAACTACTATTTCTCCTTATCCCTGTTTGATGCATAATTTTTGGGTCGTTTCTTTTCAAACTGGCCACTATTAACTAGGTTATGTCGCTTCCGAATTTTCTCCGGTTTGTATGAAACACACTATCTTATTCCATTTTTCGTAATTTTCAAACTTCATTGCGAATTATTTGACAATTCAATAACTGGTCCTGAAGTAAAATTTGACAACTACGAGTAAACAATTGAATTAAACCATATGGCCGCTCCGTCCAAAGCCTACTTCACAAAATGTACATTTAAAACTCGCGTAAAAACTGAAAACCTCTATATTTTGAAGTAGATTTAAGCAAAATATAAAATGTGCTATATTTTTAGGAAGGTAATTTAAAGCTCTATTCGGATAAGGCAAAATATACAGGGGATCCCATTTAAAAAACATATTTTTGCGTTAATAACTATTAAAATATTAGTTGTAAAAAAAATATAACTTACACTGGTGAAATCCACGTGAAAAAGTGCTTTGAGAATGTTTTTACAGAAATCGAAAATTTTCAATAGGAAAAGAATTACAAACTTTTTTCCAAAATGCAAATCTTTGAAAAACACCCTGTATATCTGAAACGGTACTAGATATCGATATGCGGTTTTCACCATTGAGTTTATCATAAAAATTGAGTCTCAGACACCGACATCAGTTTTCGTCTATCTCCTTTAGATAAAGGAGTTTACCTTTAAAATGTGTCCGATTTGGATCACCCTGTACATGTCTATTCCAAAAAAATTGCGTATCTGATTGGAAAAAAAGAAGTTTTGATCCGATGAGGCTCTTAAGTGGAACCATTGTCGCAATGTCGAATTCTACTGGACTAAAGCCTCCTTAAAATTTTACAAGATCTCTTGTCCATTTCTTTCTCAAGCAATGTATTTCATGTATTTTGAGTCATTTTTTGAATGAAACTCTTACATGCATTGCTCAGTAGATATCACCACTACAGCAAACACTTTATTTTTGCACTCGACACGCATATCGCTAACCGTGTTAGCTTCATCAGGAGCGATGATTGATCCTACATACTCTACTTTTACATACATCATTTTTTAGAGTGGTAAGGGGAGCTGTTATTAGGGTGGAGACACGCTCGTTTACATCATAGTTGACTCTATTGTTTTCGTTGGTGAAAGTAATATATTTCATGGGTTTTGGGACATTTTTTTTTTAATTCTTACTTAGAAGAGTTTCAGATGATATCGGAGGATGTAGGTAGAATAGGAGTGTCTAAGGGGGATGTATTCGTTTAGGCTACAATCGATTGAATATTATTTGTCTTGTCCCAAGGAATGTATTTCATGTGTTTTGAGTGATATTCTGATTGGGCCGAAATCCGCTCCTATTGACACTCCCCCTTTCTTCTCAATTTTGAACATTCATTATTGTAATCAATCTCAATATGTCAAATGATTTTAAAATATAACTCTCACTTCATAAGTATCTTGTGTTATGCGGATGATGGCTGAGTCTGAAGACGACCTCCAACGACTACTTCATACATCTAAGAACAAAGCGGAAAATCACAATACGAAAATTTCCACGACAAAAATTAAAGCAATGATAATCGCCAGAGAACCGTTACGATGCAAATTGGTTGTGAATAACACCTCGATTTAACGACAAATCAAGAAAGCAGCCACTATCTCGGGACATTTAGAACAAGTGATCTGGAAAAACAAACATCTAAACCATTGACTGTAAATCCAGAATATAGAAAACCTGTGTCAGACTGGTGATGAACTTATGTAGCTAGCTCAATTGGTTCAGCGCATGCCGCTCGGTCGCCCATCACCTCAACGGTGGTCTTCCCGCACTTGTGACGCTGCCTCTTGGTCGCCAAGTTAACAATCTGCTGGTCCATCTCTCCATAGGACTTCTTGCCACTTGTTGGGCCCATCGCCATTGCGCTATGTTAGTGATTTGACAATTTGTTCGCTCTGGTACATAGTCATTTCCCACCCGATCCATTAAAGCTGATGTCCTATGACCTCTAAGTCACGTGGAGTCTCTCGGCACTACGCTTGGGAAGAGTGACGGTCTCGAGCACGTACGTAGTCACTGGCAGCACACAAGCTTCATATAAATAGACATACATACGCACACGTACACGCCCATGCCCACGCGCACGCGCACACATACACACATACACAAATACACACATACACACATACACACATACACACATAATACATACATACATACATACATACATACATACATACATAGATATATATATATATATATATATATATATATATATATATATATATATATATATACATATATATATATATATATATATATATATATATATATATATATATATATATATATATATATATATACATATATATATATATATATATATATATATATATATATATATATATATATATATATATATATATATATATATATACACAGTCTGCTGGTCCATCTCTCCGTAAGGCTTCTTACAACGTATTCAGTCCAACGCCATTGCACTATGTTAGTGATTTTTGTTCGTTCTCGCCCATACGTAACCACTGGCAGCACACATGCTTCATATAAATAGACTAGCAGTGCCCGCGGCTCCGTTCGAGTGGACTTAATTCACTACTATCGTCACTGCTTATTTATATGTTACCTAACGTAATAAAATATCTGCCATTATTTCCCCTTATTTCCCATTATTTCTCCTTATCTCCCATTACCTCTACATAATTTCCATTATCTAGGCTTATCTCTGTTCATCTCCCATTATTTCTCCTTGTCTCCCAATATGTCCCCTTATCTCCCATTATCTCACCTTATCTCCCATTATCTAGGCTTATCTCGACTTATCTCGCATTATTTCTCCTTATCTCCCATTATCTCTCCTTATCTTCCATTATCTCACCATAACTCCCATTATCTAGACTTATCTCTGCTTATCTCCCATTAGTTCTCCTTACCTCCCAATATTTATACTTATCTCCCATTATCTCACCTTGTCTCCCATTATCTAGGCTTATATCGAATTATATAGAACATATGTATAAATTTATAAAAACACGTAAATCGGATAAGTGGTTCTCGAGTGATAAGCGCACTACCGGACAGACAGACAGACAGAGAGACGTTGCATTTTATATATATTATATTCTTTGCTACATGATACTGTTTCATATTTAATGCTTTAGGGCAGTGTATTGCAAGAGAACGCGCTAGCGGCAAACTTTTCTCCGACTTATTCCTTATGTCATCTAACGTAATAAAAATATATCCTATAACCTGGCCAGAGAACATATGTATGTTTAAAAAAAAAGCATGTAAATCGGATAAGTGGTTCTCCAGTGATAAGCGCACTAACGGACAGACAGACAGAGAAACGTTGCATTTTTATATATATTATAAATATTCTTTGCTACATCATATTGTTCCATATTTAATGGTTTAGCATGTTTAAAAAAAAAGCACGTAGATCGGATAAGTGGTTCTCCAGGACAAACAGACAGACAGACCGAGAGACGTTGCATTTTATATATGTTATAGATATAGATTTATATTATTATACAACCTTTGTATGAATTTAACAAAAGACACGTAAATCGGATAAGTGGTGCTCGCGTGATAAACGCACTAATAGACAGACAGACAGACAGAGAGACATTGCATTTTATATATATTATAGATTATAGATATTCTCTGCTACATAATATTGTTCCATATTTAATGATTTAGGCTGTGTATTGCAAGAGAACGCGCTAGCGACAAACTTATTTCTGACTTCATTCACTATTATTGTCACTGCTCCTTCCTTATGCTACCTATCGTAATAAAATATAACCTATAACCTGGTCAGAGAACATATGTATGTTTTAAAAAAAAAAAGTACGTAAATCGGATAAGTGGTTCTCCAGTGATAAGCGCACTAACGGACAGACAGACAGACAGACAGAGAGACGTTGCATTTTATATATAATATAGATATACACACACTTATATATACATATATACATATATACATATATATATATATATATATATATATATATATATATATATATATATATATATATATATATATAAAAATTCCGGGTTTCAATCCGTTCGTCTAATAATGAATTTGCACGACGTTTCGCCAAAATCTCATTTGGCATTTTCAAGGGCTCCCGCTGCTGCTGCTACTCGATACTGTGATCTTGCTGTCGCCCGCTAGCTGCGATCACAGTAATGATAGTAGCAGCAGCGGGAGCACTTGAAAATACCAAATGAGATTTTGGCGAAACGTGGTGCAAATTCATTGTTAGACGAACGGATTGAAACCCGCAATTTTAATGCATTACATTCCACCATCCGTGAAAGCCTCTATTGTAATATATATATATATATATATATATATATATATATATATATATATTATATATATATATATATATATATATATATATATATATATATATAGTTCGTTACAAACAGTAAACAAAATCTAATAACATTTTTCACTACTTTTTATTTAGATAAGGCGCTAATGCTTAGAAAAATGATTAATAATAATTATATTAAAATAAAAGAAAACGTTCAAAGGAAAATAAAGTTATTATTATGTATGTTGATACATATACGAGTATAACCGAAAACATTAAAATACGTAGTTTATACAATAAAATCAGTAATTTTCGTTTGTACAATTTTATTTGAAAAAGAAGTGGTGTTTATATAATTGTCAAGGTCACAAAACCTACTCCATATATGTATGTTCAGGAATTTTACGACATTCCAAAAAATTTCGAGTTGCGGTCATTTTCTTAGTAATTTCTGAAATGAATGGAAAGTAAATATTATCTCCTTCTCCAAACTTGTCTTCGTCGTCATTATCACTTAAAATCTATCCAGAAGTCACTGATGTCACAATTTGATCATGAGTTAATATTTCTTTCGTCATAATTCATTATCAGCACATACATATTCTTCAAAATTAAAGTTATTAAACATCTTTTTAATCTCGATTTCCACTGTACTTTGTTGAATGTCAGCATCGTAAACAAATTCTAGAAAATCATTAGGATCTTCTCGGTGTTTTTCAATCCACTGAGTCAACGGTAGCTCATCATCTGAGCTATATCTACATTCCTTCCTTAAAAATTAGTTTGCAATGGTTTCTCTACTGACTCTTTGCCAAGCCATATGGATAAAGTTTATAGTGTCCAAGAGAGTTACAAAAAAAATATTGCCTTTATCGATCGTCTCTAACATTTTCATAAGTAAAATCTTTCTATAATGACATTTTAAAGAATGTATCACACCTTGATCCATAGGCTGGAGCTTTGCACTTGTGTTTGGAGGCATAAAAACTAATTTTATTTGCTGTAGATCAACTTCAAGGTGCGCTGGACAGTTGTCAATAAAAAATAATATTTTTCTGTTTGTGAATTTTAATTATTTGTTCCATTCGATCACTTTGTTTTTAAAAATTCCTGATGTCACTCAGGCTTTACTGTTTGATTTGTATTTTACTGGTAATTGTTTGTTTTTAAAACACCTGGGATTGGCGAACTTCCCTATTACCAACAATTTTCTTTTCTCTGTTCCAGACATATTTGCAGTTACCAACACAATAATCCTTACTTTTGATAATTTTCCACCAGCAAAATTCTCTCCAACAAACTTTAATGTCTTATCAGACGTCATCTTGTAAAACAAACTGGTTTCGTCAGTATTAAAAATGTCCACCTATTCATAACTTTCTCGAATTTCCAGCCATATATTGGCCATCCACTGATCAACAACAGTCATATCCACTCCTGCAGTTTTTCCTACTATCTTATCCCCACTAATATTATGTCGCTTTTTAAATCGTTCAGTCCAACTTCTAGAACAGTTAAACTCGGTGTCCTCTATTTTCCTTCCCAATTTACTAGGTTTCTCTTGTAAAGTATAACCGGTAATAGGAACATGTTCATGTTGTTTTGGACTAAACCATTTAAGGAGTCCTTTATCAACTTGGTCATGTGTAGATTTTCTTTTATATATATATATATATATATATATATATATATATATATATATATATATATATATATAATATAAATGGAACACTGAGGAAGAAAAACTGAAAGAACAAACAAAGAATACTACGACCATCAAGTCAAAAAACTGAGAAAAAGGAGAGATAGGTTGATTGATGACGACCTGATAAAGATAAGGAATACGGAAGAGAGGACTAGTAAAATGAAAACAAATAAGAAGATAATCAAAGAAATAGATAGGAAGAAAGAAATGGGACATAATTATCGAGTTTTTAGATTGAGAACACGGAATAATAGGGGTATAATCGGAAAAGAGGATGAACAGACAGAAGAACAACAAATGCACTATGTGTGAATCACTGAAATATAGAGGAAAGGAAATGGATGCAAAAAAATTAGAAGGAAAAGCATACAAAAATCAACAGAGAGACATAATACCGCAACAAGATACAGAACTCATACAAACAGAAGAAACTAATACAGAAGAAACAAAAGAGGCAATCGGCAATTTAAACAGGATGGAAGGAAATATGGAAAAGACAGATATAGAATAACTCAACTCCACGGGCCTTACACTCCTAATAAGGGGTAGAAAGGCATAAGGATTAAGTAGTAAGTATATATATATATATATATATATATATATATATATATATATATATATATATATATATATATATATATATATATATATATATAAGATTAGAAGTCGAAAAAGTATAATGTACAACACTTGTGAAAAGAACTTGGTATTTTCTGCGCTTGTTACGCACTATATTATTTTATGTATTTGAAAAACAAATTCTAAAAAACATGATTAATTGTTTAAGATCTGAGATTTTTTTTCCATTACAAATACGCAGTTGAACATGTTTAGTTACAATTATTAAAGAATTCCAAGGAATTATCTAAAAATTTACAGATAACTAATAATAATAATGACACCATCTTTAAATCAAATAGTTTTGTTTATTCTTATCGTAATAACTTAGGCTACGGATTTTTTTGGCAAAATATCCAATGACGCTTTTATTTTGTTTATATTAATTTAAAAAGAGGTTGTACATATTCTATACCCATAATCCTACTAATTTAAAACATTTTCCAGTTACATACCACCTTTAATTTTTTTTTCCTGTGGCAGTTTTACCATGCGAGCAGACATTGACTAGATCATCTTATACTATATTTTTTAATCTATCAAATTTTTTTCCAGAAAATTGAGGAGTTACTATTTTTTACAAAATCAAAAAAAAAAGGAAATTAACCGTCCTTAACAGAGATATAGTCTAGGTCATAGGATTCGGGCTCTGCCAATCAGAGCATTTTGAAATGAACAAATGTGCCGGAGGTGACTCACAAATTTAGAATAACCTGAGAATACACATAACAGAACACAGTATCTTCCAGGCATGTTCTGGACGAGATTTTTCGCATAGTCTGAAAATTTTTCGAATCTTCCGAGACAACTGAGCCAAAGTCCTCAGAGTCTTCCCTCTAGGCTTTCTCTTTACAAAGGACCAAACGTTTTCAATAAAGTTGGCGTGTGGCGATTGTCAGGGCCGCTTCCCGACGTGATTTTCGGCCATCAAAGGTTTCTTCAACGTTCTTCGGAATTTGACATCGTGAGCAAGAAGATGTTGTCGAATGGTCTCATGGGACACGTTCATACCCGATATTCTTAATTTTGCCGCCCCTTGACGCAGCATCAATTTAGGATCCTGTGAAAACAAAGATACGATTCGTTTTTTTCGAGTTTCGGAGTGACTTTGCCTACCGAGTCACGTTTTTGCATGTCATCGATATTTTCCGTCTCGTTAAAATCATTTACCTACTTCGTCACCAACGATACCCACTTTTGAATATATTTAGCGGCCGCGGAATGTATCATTTTTTCCCCTTTGGATGGAAACAAAGAAAGACTGCCTTGCACTGACACGCAAACAAGTGACTCATTTTGGATTTTACGTGATTTTGACGAAAGTTCGGAATCGACTGATACTTTTAATAAAATGCGTCGTAGATAAAGGTTCCCCATAACGATTTTTTGTTGAACCGCTAGAATCGCATCTACTAAAAATGAATTATCGAGGACACGTTCTTACTTGACAGACTGTAAGAATAAAATAGGCATAGACTAAAATTTCAACACCTATGATTTATTTTAATGTGAAAACAATGGAAGACTTAAAGTTCGAAAATTGTCTAATAATAACTTTACATAAAAAAAATACAATAGCCCTAAATTAAACCCGTAATTTTAAATATGAAGTCACTACAGTATTGACAATACTTAAGAAAATAACCGGTCAAGTGCAAGTTGAACTTGCGCAATTAGTGTTCCGTACGTTGACTGCTTTTAAAATAAAAAATTTTGTTACAGATGTATAAAATGATCAGTGACTTCACAAAACACACCCCAAATGAGTTTTCAACAAAGTTTGTTTCCAATCTTTACTGAAATCTGATGATCTTGAAATTTTTGTTTTTTTTAAATACCAGAAAAATTATTAAAGGTAATGCACTCGTGATAATTTTCGTTCAATCTACACCCCGTGGAGAATATTCCAGAGTTTTCGAGATAAGGCGCGGGACAGCGAATTTTCGCGATTTTTTAAAAAAAATACAAAGAAAAGTGCGCGCAAGTATTACATTATATATACATTTTTTACTCGTGTTTTCACAAGCTTTCATTTGAACCACACTCGATGACCTAGTAAAAATTTTTTTTTTCACTTCCGATTTCACCCCCAAAACTAACCCCTTAAGTCAAAATTTAACTCTTAAAACTACATGGCTCTGATGAGGCCATCAATTCCTGTATTATTACCAAATTTCAACTTTCTATGTCAAATAGTTTCGGAGAAAATCGGGTGTGACAGACAGACAGACAGACAGACAGACACCGAAGTGATCTTATAAGTGTTCCGTACGGAACACTAAAAATGGTTCAAAGCGCAAACAGATTCACATGATTTGATTAATTCTGTTGCAATAACATTAATTTATTTTAAGGTCAAATTTAAATTCAAAAATCTCTTTTTTGTTAATGATATATTATTACAGGTTCTACATACATGTTAAAATTCTGTGGAAACAGAATTCTTGACAGCATTCTCATCTGCAGAGGGACCTTGCGGAGGCCTTGGTATTTGAACCTTATATACGTGGTTATATAATAGTGCCATTTCCGGTAGATCCTTAAATGGCAGTTTATTTTTTACTTGTTTGTGAAATATTTTTTGTTGTTATGTTTTGTTTATTTATGTGGGAATTTAGTCTGCCGGGAAAAACAATTTGTTAAAAAACCCAGCTCGATACACTCAGGTACATGTGATTCATAGTTTATATTACACATTTCTATTCTAGTCTCACTCACTCTTCATTCTTTCACGTCTTGGTCTTTCATACTCTTTTTTTACACCTGTATGTTCCTTTCACTTCTTTTACATTATTTATACTAATTACTTTTGTTTATTTACAACTTGGTATATACATATTTATAGATCTTAACCTAATTTATATATATATATATATATATATATATATATATATATATATATATATATATATATATATATATATATATATACAGTGGCGAACAAAAGTATGAAAACATGTAAATTCCCATCTCTAGTCTTAACATTTAAACGGTTTACAATTACAATATTTGTTTATTAATCGTGTACATGTTAACAAACATTTTGAAGACTAAAACTGTTACAGTGGAAATGTGCTTAGTTTTTAAAGTAACAAAATTGTTCACAAACAAAAGTATGGAAACATTTTTGTTATAAAATAAAAATTCCACTAAGACGACTAAGATGTCGACAATAATTAATATTTAGTAGGATATCCTTTTGCGTCAGTGTTGACATCTTCTGCCCATAGAGTTAATAAGCCTAGAACAAAAACCAGGTGGTATTTTTTCCCATTCTTATTTTGATGCGATCCAAAGTTCGTCCCGGTTTTTTATATTTCGTTTCCTAATTTGTTTATCCAGATAGTGCCAAAGATTCTCTATCGGGTCAGGTGACTGTGAAGGCCAGCGCATCACCCGAATCCTTTGTTCAGAAAGCCAATTCTTGGCCAAGCGAGATGTGTTTTTTGGGTCATTGTCTTGTTGAAAAATCCATGACAGTGGCTAATCTTCTTCATAAGGAATCAAATTATTTTCCAATATCTCAAGATAAATTTGAGCATCCATTCTGTCATTTATCTTTGCCAATGGCGCCGTACCAAACCGTCGAAAACAACCCCATACCATGATATTTCCACCGCCATGTTTGACAGCAGATACAAGGTTATGTAACAAGACCAACTGGTCTTGTTACATAACCAGTAGAATCACTTCCAAAGAGACTGAATCTACTTTCGTAACTAAATATTATTAGAGATCACTGATTTTGAGTCCAGTCTTTTTGTTCCTTAGCAAATTTCAACCTCTCTTTTTTGTGGCGCCTTATAAGGAGTGACTTTTTAACAGCACGCCTACCATGAAGATTTTCAGATAACAGACTACATCTAATAGTCATGTCTGACACCAATATACCCTAATATTTCTGCCTTAGTTCTTTGTTAACAGCAGCAAGACAATGACCCAAACGCATATCTCGCTTCCTTGAATCGACTACTAATGTTGGATCGCGTTTAGATGTAAACATGCGGAGCCCAAAGATCCAATTCGGTTCTAGTCGGCCGTCAACGTAGCTGGTGAGGCAGTAAGTAAATTTTCCTAACTTTTGCCTATATTCGCACTAGAAAAATCATCTCAGTATAGAGATAATAACACTAGCACCGGTAGTCTAAATTAGACGAAACCGAATTTCGTTCGACTCGCTGGCTCGACTTCGATGGTATCGTTGGCACCATATTTAGTGATTTTGTGACAACGCAATTCTCAGTAAAGTCTCTATAAAAAGATCTTTTAATTTGGTTCAGCAAGAATAATGGCCTGTTATTTCGACCTACCTTATAATGCCTATACTGTCATAACATTTCTATAAGTAAAAGTTCTCTCTTGGACATGGAATTAAATAACTGACGCCCTGGAGAAAAATACACTCTGTAACTACGGGACTGAAATCACTGCATGGTCTATTCGATTGTAAATATAATCTTGGTCAGTTCATTTTAAAGGGTTGTATATAATGGACAGATTAAGTATCTATAATTTCCAATAGCAATCATATAAGTGAAAGTGGATTATTGGTTAAGGTTAAATAAGACTCAATCTCTATTTTTGTGACATAACCTGTATCTAATATTTTAGTTTGAAATGTATTTTATTCCATCTCACTGGAGATTCGAACCCGATAGAGAGAATCTTTGGCACTATCTGGATAAACAAATTAGGAAAAGAAATATATAAAATACCGGGACGAACTTTGGATCGCATTAAAAACAAGAATGAGAAAAAATACCACCCGATTTTTGTGCTAGGCTTATTGACTCTATGGGCAGAAGATGCCAAGCAGTGATTGACGCAAAAGGATATCCCACTAAATATTAAGTATTTTCGACATCTTAGTCGTCTTAGTGGAATTTTTACTTTATAAGAAAAATGTTTCCATACTTTTGATTGTGCATAATTTTATTACGTTAAAAACTAAGCATATTTCTAGTAAATAATAACTGTTTTAGTCTTCAAAATGTTTGTTAATATATATATATATATATATATATATATATATATATATATATATATATATCTATATATATATATATTCTATTGTAATTGTAAACCGTTTAAATGTTAAGACTAGAGATGGGAATTTAAATGTTTCCATACTTTTGTTCACCACTGTATATATATATATATATATATATATATATATATATATATATATATATATATATATATATATATATTTAATTACACGTTTATGATTTTTATTTAGCATTTTTCACTGCACTATTGTATTTTGTTAAAAACTTTGTATTAACCTTTTGCACTTTTACAAGAATTACATTATTTACATAATAGTTAGTTTATATTGACCGAATGCTCAAGCAATTGCTACTCTTTTTGCTTTGTTGTTTATTTTTAAGTTGTTTCCTTTACTTCCGCACAGGTAGCCGACGCTCGCCAGCTTTAGATCAGCGTACCGTTGCATGCTTTCAACACGCTTCAGGCGCGCTTTAGAGACTCTATCAGCTGGGCCTCAAACCCCTGTATGTAAGTTTTTTTTTTATTTGGCTTCACCGAATTCTTCCAATTTGCGCTCGTCGCGGAGCACTTATAGAGTTTCGAAGTAAATTAATGATCTATGATACAATGGTTTGTAGGTGTCATGTTGTGCGTCAGACTCGATACCTGTGTTTTTGTCTGTAAAATTCTCTGCTGTTTCGTCTAAGTATTGCCTTACTGTTTACATGTTTGTATCTAATTCTTATATACCTGTCGCTCGATGTCACGCACCTTAGTATTTTGTTCTGCATTCGCTGCAGTCTGTGTATCCGATATACCACACCAAACTGGTGCAGCATACATTAGTACTGATCTAGTGATCTGTTTATAGATCATTAATTTATTTCTTCGCTCCATATGTGAATTTGGAGAAAATAATATATAAAGATTCTACGTCGCGACGAATGCCTTTTGAGGCAGTTGCGATATATGTAAGTGCGTCTATAATAACACCGAGATACTTCAGCTTATTTCTAATCGATATCTGAGTGTCATTCATTTTGATTGGTAAATTGATTCTGTTGTTGGTAAACTTCTTAGGATGGAGGATGGAAGTGCGCGACAAAAACTGAAAACAGTGCATATTCCATTGAAACAGAACCGACCAAGATTAGCGCGCAAGAAAGTGCTCTTTCACCAAAACAATTTGTTGGGCGTTAATTTGGGAGCAAATATGTCCTGACATGAACATGTCGCAGGCATAGCAAGGAGAGCTTCTCAAAAGTTGGGAATATAATTTCGAACCAGAAAGCTTTACATTCCACAATAACTGTTAATTATTTACAAAGCTCAAATTCGACCAACTATGGAATACTGCTCCCATGTTTTGGGGCTCCTATCCCAAACATTTGTTGGATTCTGTTCAGAGAAGAGCTGTTCGTCTGATTGGAGACCTGGAACTGACGGCAGCCTTGATTCGCTGAAACATCGAAGAACGGTTGGCGACTTGAGCCTATTCTACAAGTATTTTCATGGAAAGTCTTCGAAGGATGTAGCCCGCTTTATTCCTCCCAGAGCGGTGCATGTTAGACATACACGTCGCGCTAATACTTCACATCCGTATGAGGTTCAGCTTGTTACTCCTCGTACAGCGCTTTTCAAGCAGTCTTTTATATGGAGAACATCATCCCTTTGGAATAATTTGCCCAGGACTGTGTTTCCCACCGAGTACAATTTACAGCTTTTCAAAAACAACGTGAATCGCTTTTTCCGCACACGTGTCGCTCCTGTAGTGCTTTAGGGACTTTCCTGCAGCACGTGTGCTAGAACCATAAAAAAAATACTCTCACAATGGTCGTTGCAACTGCAAAAGTACACGAGTGCAACTAATTGCAAATAGCAAAAAAAAAATCATATGTTTTCTTATTCCCTTCACTCAAAGAACTCTGAATAATAATTATGGCACAATAAATAAGAAATCACTCTTCTAACTCCCTTCCTCATCACTCATAGGTACGCTGCGTAATAATTATGCTTAAAAATTTGCTCTTTACTTTGACCAATATCCGGAAAAAATTCCCATAATATTATTGAAACCACACAATATTTGAACACTCCTCCTCTTTCACCCGTTCCACCATTAAAATTGAAAGTAATGATTGCTCGACTACACAAACCCCGAAAAATACCTATAACACCATATATTACAAGCATCTCCATTAACCCCCCCCCCCCCCCTACCCTTTAACCTCTTTCATATTTTACTATAAATAATATGCTTACAATTTGTCCAGTACATCAACCAAAAAACCTGTAAATATCTCAAGATGCTAATAAAATTATATAAAATTACCAGGTGTACAAGTATGAAATGTGGATTTCAGACAGCAGATGGTGCACCAATGCAGTTTGTGCTATAAAGATTTGACACAGCGCCATTTTGTTGTGTCATCAACAAGTGTCAGACGCGCACGAGAGATAAATTGAAAAAGTGTGTGCATAGTGTCGTGTTCAATATGTCGAAATTTATACCGAACAAAGAGCATTCGCGGACAGCATTAATTTTTTGTTTTCATTTGAAGAAATGAATCATACCGATTACTTCGAGAAGCTTATGGTGAACATGCTCCATCGCAAGTGGAAAACCGCCAAAAAAAATACGAAGATGTGGAATTGCAAGCATTGTTGGACGAAGATGGATCGCAAACACAAAAACAACTCGCCGAGCAATTGGGCGTTAGTCAACAAGCTGTTTCCAATCGGCTACGAGAGATGGGAAAGATTCAGAAGACCGGTAGACAGGCAAATGGAAAAAGCGCAAAAACACGTGTGTCATTTTGCTCGCTCGGTACAAAAGGAAGTCGTTTTTGCATCGTATAGTTACAGGGGATGAAAATTGGATTTATTTTGAGAATCCTAAACGCAAAAAATCATGGGTAGACCCAGGCGCACCATCCACATCGACCGCAGAAAGACGATGCTATGTATTTGGTGGGACCTGAGGGGCGTGGTCTATTATGAGCTGTTAAAACCTGAGGAAAACGGTTAATACTAAACGTTACCAACAACAATTGATCGATTTAAACCGTTCGCTGCTTGAAAAATGCCAGAATACCAAAAGAGGCAACACAAAGTCATTTTTCTTCATGACAATGCTCAGCACACAGCTGTGAAGTTCTACCCCAAGAGGCTTACTCACCAGGCTTGGCTCCTTCCGATTACCACTTGTTTGCATCGATGGGTCACGCACTTGTTGAGCAGCGCTTTGGCTCATACGAAGATGTGAAAAAATGGCTCGATGAATAGTTCGCAGCAAAAGGGGAAGATTTTTACTAGCGTGGTATTCACAAATTGCCCGAAAGATGGGAAAAAATGTATAACAAGCGATGAAGCATACTTTGAATAAAGCACTTTTTATCATTCTTCCGAATTTAACATGTTTTTTCTAGAAAAAAAATCCGCATTTCATACTTGTACAACTATCCCCACCCCCTTTAGCCCGTTCCTGAGTTAAACTTGAAAGCAATGAAAAAATTACCTAGTTTTGGGATTTCTAGGCTTCAATAACCCAAAAAATGATATATAACACGATCCGTAGGAATATAACCCCTCTAATCTCCCCTATCCCCTTCACCCCTTATATGTTTTACTATAAATATTTACGGATAAAATTTATTACTAAACAAAAAATCAGGCAAAACATCCTTATTATTATTAAAAAGTTTAAAATTTATCGCCCCCACCTATTTCACAGTCTTGGCCTGAAGTGATATCGTTTAAAAAGTATAGACTTCATCTTCTTGTTAAATATTATACATGTACCAATTTGATATTGATATCGCATTTCGTTCGAGAGTTATCGAGCCAACAACTCGGCAGACCGACAGACGGAGCGACGGAAATGAGTAACTATGTTTTTCGTAATCTTGGAACTCTAAAACGTGAAGAAAAGTAGAAATCTCGAAGTGTGATTTTCAATACTTTCCCTTATAGTGCAGTAAAAAAAAAGCATTTGAAATTGCACAATCTAGATACAGCAATATTATGATTTTATCCTCTCTGAGGTATTACCAGGAGTATTGTCCTGAGTTTTGGTGCTCGAAAAACTTGTGCTCTTTTGTTTATAAACATTTTAAATTTTCAAAACGCGTTTTTTGACCTTAAAATGTATAACTCCGGTTATATACATCGGATCGAGACAAAAAAAAACAATTCTTTGTAATAAAATTTCTAATAAGTCTTCTTTTGTTCTAAGTCACTGAAGTGCGTACAAAATTGAAATAACAGGCAAAAAAACTGTTTTTTTTCTCATTTTATTGTACAGGTCGACCTAATGAACCAATCGATTTGAAACTTTCAGAAAATATGCCTTTCGTTATAGTGAAAATACCCTGAAATTTTGGTACAAGATTATTGAACCCAGTGGGCACAATTGAAATTTTTATTTAAAATTTGAATTGCTCGCCATTTTATGCCATTTGGTCCAAAATGGATCTTTTTTTTCAAAATTTAGGTATCGATGCTATTAAAAGAAATTTTTTGGAGTCATTTTAACCATTATTTTACATTTTGATTATCAATCGAATAGCAACAAATGCGTTTCATCGGTCATTTTGAAAAAAAAAATTGAAAATTTTTTATCACATTTGGTAGAGCGCGACCTTTATTTTCGTTAACGTGAAAATTACGGAAAAAACGCATTTGTTGTTATTTGATCAATAAACAAATGTAAGAAAAACTGTTAAAATGACTCCCAAAAATTTTTTTAATCGCATCGGAAAGCTAGCGTCAAGACCTATATTTTGAAAAAAAAGATCCATTTTGGACCAAATGGCATAAAATGGCGGGCAATTCAAATTTTAAATAACAAATTCAATGCCCACTGGGTTGAATATTCACTTAGTCGATCTGTACAGTGAAATTAATAAAAAACCAGTTTTTTGCCTGTTTTCAATTTTGCAGATTATGTACGCAATTGAGCGACTTAAAACCGACGAGAATTTGTTGAAAATTTCATTACGAAGAGTTTGGTTTTTTTTGTCTCGATCCGACTTATATAACCGGAATTATTCACATTCTAAGCTCAGAAAATGCGTTTAGAAAATTTAAAATGTTTATAAACAAAAAAGCCCAAGTTTTTCGAGGTCCAAAACTCAGGAAAATACTCCTGGTAATACCCCAGAGAAGATAGAATCATAATATTGCTGTATCTAAACTATGCCTGTCTTATCGTTATTTTGACCCTTTTTTACTGCATTATTAGCAAAGAAAGTAAAAACGCAAATAATTAAATATTTGTTTTATAATAAAAATTTTAAATTTTATCTCATTCGTCTCTCTATAAATCTGCTGTCATTCTTTTTCTAGAATTGTTCCAAATTAGATTTAAAAAAAAAAATAGGAAAAAGAAATGACACTAAATCACATCTTGTCTATTATTCTTATCATATTAATCCCGCTACTGTTTGTTTTTCGCAAAAAATCCAAATGACACAAATACGGATTAAAATTGATTACAGACTGTCTTTACATGATAAGATATTATTTCAAGTACCAGGGTAAAAACCTATAAAATACACAATAACAAAAAGTAGTTTACTGTTTTCCTTTCTAACAACACAGCAACTAATTTAAATCAAATCGAACTATGAGTTTGCTTCTTAAAATTGTTGTCTTTTGTGCAACCATTTTGGTGGTTCAATCTAGAACTATTCAAGATGATGGTAAGTTTAAATAATATTATGAAATAATATTCCAAAATATTCCTTAATAGCTCCGTACTTATTCATTTTAAAAATTAAATTATATATATATATTATTATATATATATATATATATATATATATATATATATATATATAATCGTATATCCCTTCTACCATATGGTGTAGGGCAGTTATACGTTCTCCTTTTTTTCCCTCTCAATCTCCACATATAAACTTCTTCCATCTGTCTCTCTTCTTTGCCATTTTCACTGCTGCTTTCCAGGATTTTCCCTTCTCCTTAAGTATACTTCCAATACTCCCATTCCAGGTTTGTCTAGTCTTCCTCGCTTCTGTTTTCCCTATATTCGGGCTTCATACACTTATTTCACCTGTCTATCATCTTTCATTCTCTATACATGTCCCCACCATCCCAGCTGTCTTTGTTGTATATATATTCCATAACTGCTTGTACTCTCAGCCTTCTCCTTATTTCTGTATTACTTATTCTGTCCTTCCGTGTAACTCCTTGTCCTGCTCTTAGGTATTTCATTTCGACGGCTTGTATTTTGTTTTTCTGCCTGTCTGTTAGGGTCCATGATTCACATCCATATGTCAAGATTGTCCAAAAATTGCCTTGAACACTTTTATTTTTGTTTGTTTCGTCACCTCTTTCTTCCTATTGAATTTATTATTTATTGCATAGTAAAGTTTGTTCGTTTTTTCGATTCTTTCAATAATTTCTTTGTCTTGTTTTCCAGTTTCATCCATTATCACTCCCAGATACTTATGTTGTTCCACTTGTTGTATTTTATTCCCTTCTATGTAAATGTTTGTTTGTTGGTTTTCCATTGTCATTACTTTTGTTTTATCTATATTGATTTTCATACCTTCTTCCTTAAATACTTTATTCCAAATATCGAGGTTTCCTTGTAATTGTCTCTCATTTCCCGCCACCAGCACAATATCATCAGCAAAAGCCTCTTCAGATACTTCTATTCTTTTCAGCTTCCCGTATCCTATTGTCATTCTTTTCACTTTTATTATAAAAAATCTTAATCCATAAAAAATATATCATAATTTCATAGTTACGTAGTAAATAACTCAACCATTTGTTTGCAACAAAAAATAGGTGTGTACTTTAAACGTACTGTTTATGGAATGACTCATCACAAGGGCGGTATGATGAATCAATTCCTTTACAAAGGCGGTATGATCAATCAGTTCCTTTACAAAGATGTATCGACCTGAGATAGAGAGAAGATATTTTCATTGTTTCGTTGTCGAATATGTTTTACTTCTTACTATTTGAATATAAGTTTTACATTAAAACGTCTCGAAAACTAATTGGGATCACGTTTATAAATAAAATTCTGAAAGCTTACGAATGCTACTACAACAGCACCGTATGATTTCTCATTTTGTTTTCGTCCTTTATATAGACATGAGTAGTCAGTTAATTACCATCACCTCTTTTATATTAGAAAGGTTGTCACTCTTCGAGTGGTAGTCGACGGATTTCTTTCTAACACCTTAACTATCAACACTGGTATGCCTTAAGGCTCTATACTGTCACCTACTCTCTTTTTCAATTATATTAACGATCTGCCAGGAATCCAATCTACAGCTTTGCAGATGACAGTAACATAGACTACTCATATAAATAATTGCAGACAATAGGAGGTAGTTTAACTTAACAAAAACCTGGAAAAAATTCTATCTTAGGGTAGGGTAGAATTTAACGCTACAAAAACCCAGACGGAAGTTAACGTTGCTGAACCTGACATAGTTATGTCGGGGCACTCGACTCCTCTAGAATTGCCACTCAATTTACTGGGCCTTAATTTGAGGACAAATATGTCTTGACATGAACATGTTGCAAGCATAGCAAAGTGAGCTTCTTAAAAGCTGAGAATATTATTTCGAACTCAATAGCTTTACATTCCACAACTGTTTATGTTTGGAACTCTGCGCCTCATTGGAAACTCCGAACTGAGCAGCAAACTTGATTGCTTAGAAGATCGAAGAACAGTTGGCGGTTTGAGTGTATTCTACAAGTATTTTCATGGAAAATGTTCGGTGGCTGTAGCCTGCTTAATTCCTCCCAAAGCGGTACATGTTAGAAATACACGTCGCGCTAATACTTCACATTCGTATGAAGTTTAATTTGTCAAGCAGTCTTTATATGGAAAACCGAGTACAATTTACAGCGATTCAAGATCAACGTGAATCGCTTTTTTCCGCATACGCGTCGCTCCTGTAACACTTTAGGAATGTCCCCGCAGCACATGTGGGGGAAGCACCTATATACATAATAAAATAAATCGTAATCTAAGAGTAAATTGGAAAACCCATTTATGTCGAATGAAACTTCGACTTGTCGTTCCTTTCAGAAAGTAAATGATGTAAATTATCAATATCGTATTTATCTCCTACGGAATAACGATTCTGTTAACCACTCTATGTATCGAGAGCCAATTTGAGAAACTAGGACGCATCATATCCTATCTAAATTTGTGTGATTACTAAGGGATATAAATATATTTAATGCATACTGGCCTTGGGAATGGAAAATACCATTAACCAATATATTATAATTTCCCTACTGTAGTGGCAATCAAGGACCTTTGCAATTATGTTTATTTATTTACTCCCGTCATGTTTTAACAACGAATTATGTCATTTTAAAGCTCAAAGAATGCCTTATAAATACATTAAAATAGTGCACTAATATTCCTTAAAGCCTTCTTCTAGAAAGTCGAAACAAAAAAATACGAAAAATAATAAAAATTTAACTGTTTTGGCTGTCAAAACAGGTTGATAATGACTATATATACGACGTTTTTTTTCAAGTTCTGAACCTAGCGATCTATATAACCACCGTCTACGCCAAAAGTTCCCAACCTTTTCTGGACCACCCGTTACAGGAAAAAAAAAAATTCCAACATCCCCTCTTCCATAATAGTTAATTATACCAAATATTAAAATATGGTTACATATTATCTATACCTATTTTATCTGTCTACCTATCTATTAAGAATCACAAAGTAGAAATTAATTAAAACGACCGTCAAATGTAGTAAAAAATTGTTCATTAAAAATTTAAAAATCAACACAAAATCAGTGAGAAATAAAAAAATTAATGAGGCTGGTGGAGTTTTAACAATTTGTTAATGTCGGGTTCCAATATCAGTCGCAAACTGCTACGTTCAGTGATGTGCAGCCTGTTCCTTTTTTAGTGTTCCGTACGGAACACTTATAAGATCACTTCGGTGTCTGTCCGTCTGTCTGTCCGTCTGTCACACCCGATTTTCTCCGAAACTATTTGTCATAGAAAGTTGAAATTTGGTAGTAATACAGGAATTGATGGCCTTATTAGAGCCATGTAGTTTTGAAAGTTAAATTTTGACTTAAGGGGTTAGTTTTGGGGGGTGAAATCGGAAGTGAAAAAAAAATTTTTTTACTAGTTAATCGAGTGTGGTGTCAAATGAAAGGCTGTGAAAACACGAGTAAAAAATATATATATAATGTAATACTTGCGCGCACTTTTCTTTGTATTATTTTTAAAAAAGTGCGAAAAAATCGCTGTCCACCCGCCTTATCTCGGAAAGTACTTATCAAAAAAATTTTGAAAAAATTCTGGAATATTCTCCACGGGGTATAGATTGAACGCGAAAATTATCATTACCTTTAATAATTTATCTGGTATAGAAAAAAACCAAAATTTCAAGGTCACCAGTTTTCAGTAAAGACTGGAAACAAACTTTGTTGAAAACTCATTTGGGGTGTGTTTTGTGAAGTCACTGATCATTTTATACCACCCTAACAAAAATTTTTATTTTAAAAACAATCAACGTACGGAACACTAATTGTGCAAGTTCAACTTGCACTTGACCGGTTTATTTAGACAATAAATTAGATACTGGCCGGAATCCACGCTTAGCCAAATACGATGAAGGAAAAGCAACCAAAAATTTCTGTACTCCTGCCCGCAATTCAAGGTGGAGAGCTGGTATTGATTTTTGAAGCTAGAACTCTCTAATTTCTAAATTTTTTTTTAATTCTTCGTTAGTTATGAGTTCTACGAATTCCTCTTCTAAATTTGATGATTCTATATCTGCATTTACGAAAGGATTTAAAACCCAACTCGATATATTCAATTTCGAGTTTCGAATTCAGTTCGAAAACGACGCCAGAAGGGTGGTTGCTTGATGTTTGGTTGAGATATTTAAATATTTAGCTAATCATATACATATAATAAAAAATATATGAGGTAAAAGAAATGGGATAGAGGGTTAGAAAAGTGGTTGCGCATATATCATATCATACTTCTATTTCATCGTCCTTGCCTTATCATAATTCTTAATTTTAACACAAATAGTAAGTAGAAGGGATTGAGATCTGTTACAGGGTAATCCAAAACCTACTTGTTTAAATTTTCGTTCCTAGTTATTATGGATCTCCTTCAAGTAACGGATAAGTCAGTGCCGGAAGGGTTTGGTTCTCCATGAATTTGGAAGTTTTCTCTAGTGGCCTTCTTCATGTTGTAGATCGTCCTTTTATAAACCCCTCCATTAATTGTGAACCCTTTTTCTATATATTTATTAAACAATATTTCTCCACGTCCCAAAAAAAATCGCCGTCAGCTTTCCAAAAAACGATTGGGTTTTATCTTCTTTGAAACTGGAAAACCCTTACAAGCGCATTTTATAGACTCCCGCTGCGCAGAAGGATTTTGGAGAACACCCAAGTCCAGTCGCCTGTTACAATTTCCTGAAAATAATCCTCATCGTTCTGTAAAGCGACCAAATGTTTTAACATTTTTTTTCCTAACCAGTTTCTGCTTTGATGTAAGAAATTTAGCAGATTAAACAAAAAAATCATAGTAGCAAATACTCCACAAGCCTAATGGTCGCCTCAGTTCTTACTGCAACCGGTCTTCCAGATCTATTTTACTTGGAAATGAAATGGGTCGTCATTGTCGGATACCTGGGATGCGATGCTCCAAAATACTTTCGCTCATTACTCGGAAGAAAAAAAATCGTAAAACCTGCTCAATCAACACGTATACAATTTTATCAAAATACCTAAAATTGCAACGTTAATTTAAGAGCCAAGCAATTTCTTTGTATAACGCCATTTTCGTCGTTCAAAAAACTCTCCTTCACACATCACGGGAAAAGACGTCATACCCCTTGATGTTGTTCTAAGGAAAATTAGATGTGCATTTTAAAGTATTGAAATGACATTTTGAAATAATATTGAGCATTAAAATGAGTCGACATATTTTAATTAGCGCCCTAACATGCTCATTTCGTGACCTAAATGAACATAAAATATATGACGGAACATAGAAAAAGTGTCTACTGAAACTTTTTGCTTGGTATATTTACTTAAAGATTATGTCAAATTTTATAAAATTCTTTTCTATTTTACAGAAAAAGTCATCTACTGCTACTTCGAAAGTTGGACCGTATATAGACCAGGCAATGGCAAATTTGACGTAGAAAATATTGACCCACATCTCTGCACACATATAGCTTTCACATTTTTAGGAATCAACGATAACGGCACAATTTGGATTCTCGATCCTTGGGAGTCTGACCCAGACGGTTTAGGTATGTATAAATGTAGCGTATATTTTAATCAGTTTTTTTTTATGGGTCTAGCTCACGTGCTGCAGGGAAGTCCCTAGAGCACTACAGGAGCGACACATGTGCGGAGTGGAAAACGTTTTGAAAATCTTACAACTATAGAAAAATGAAATTCTCATAATACAAAAAAGTTACGTTCCTATGAACGACTTTATCGTGGCAACGAATAATACTTTTAGTTTTTAGCTCATACCGACCCATAAAGAACGATCCAACACCTTCAATAGAACGTTTAATTAAAGCAGCAATTAAGCTATCGTCACTCGCAGAAGACATAAAAAAAATCTGCTAATCCGTGGGTTTTTCGAAAGTCTAGATATTCATATTAATCGAAATGACTTTGAGCCACTCAGTATACAGAAAGTATCATCATCCCGCCCAAAAACATTCAGTCCTAATTCCCTTATTTAAGAGCTTTTCCAGTCACAATGTTTTCAATTAGAAATAAAGTCCGTTGTTTAATCAAACAAGTACTGCTATCGAGATACGAAACATTCGTTTAAAAACTTACATCTCTTCAGATGTCTCCGAAGGCTAGACATGAAGCAAATCAGTCTTTTGGCATTGTAGTCCTACTATATATTAAGAACGTCACAGATCACATTTTGAAAAATCTAAAATAAAAACACGATTTTCTATGTGCCCTAAACTTTCGCAACATCTTAAATCTGTCATAGATTCCCCTTGAGAATATAGGAGTCCATCAAAATATCTAAATCTAAACATCCCACAACCTTAATCGTGACACTGGTCTTTACCTCTCACCAATCAAAGAATAGATCATCCATGAATCTCCGCCTCTACCCACCGCAGTCCACTAACATAAAATGCGTGTGCAAACAGAATTAAATCATGTTCGATTCTAAATAATAATAATAATAATAATAATAATACATATATTACCGTCAAATTACAACAGAGTGTATATTGGTTCGTCTTGATAGATAAATTAAATAAAATAAAATAAGATAAAAATAAAGTCAAAACGAACAACAGTACAGTGTATATGTGCACAGAAATACATACATAAAAATACATACAACGGAATGTACAAAAGTCAAACTAAACAAACACACGTAAACAATTCAATCAGAATAGTGTAGGTGTTCTAGGCTTGTTAAATACCAATTTTAAAATAAAAAGAATTAATAGATATGTTCTGAATATGAACATTCCTCAAAGATCAAAAACCCAAATTTATAATCAATGTATCTTACCAGCTACAACGTATGGAGCTGAGACATGGGTTTTAACTAAAAGAGTAATAGAAAAACTACAAGTTCACCAACGAGCAATGGAAAGGAAGATGTTGAGTGTTACTTTGAAGGACAAGAAAACTAATAAATGGATTAGACAACAAACAAAGGTGGATGATATCACCAAACGGATAACATCTCTGAAATGGAGTTGGGCCGGCCATGTAGCAAGAGCGACGTATAAGTGGAATGGCAAGATCACTAGGTGGAGACCATGGGGTGAAAAGCGAAGCATAGGAAGACCCCAACAGAGATGGAGCGACGATCTGAAGAGAGTCAGAGAAATTAACTGGTATCAACAAGCACAACATAGAGAAAAATGGAAAAATTTGAGAGAGGCCTATACCCGACAGTGGGTAGAGAGCGGCTGAAGGAAGAAGAAGAAGAAGAATAGATATGTAAATAAAAATTTCACAGAAATTTCGCAACCAGGACTCCCCTTCTCCTACATCAGCTCTGGTAAAGATCAGTTACTGAGTAGAAGGCATTGTCCAGTAAAAAAGACTTGACCCCAGAAACAAAACTTGTACCACGCACAGCTCGCAATTCCGCTGGCAATCCATTGTAGAGGCTGTAGAGGGAAGAGTTTTCAAAGAAAGTTGATTTGTGACTGGGTATAACCAGTAAACTGTTACCTCTTGTGTTATGTGTATTTGTTGATCCAGCACCTCAAAAAAGAGTCTATTTTTGTTTACAAAAGTTAAACAATGCAATATTTACAGACATGGAAAGGTTAGAATCAGGTTATTTATGAATATATCTCTACAGCTTTCCCGGAAATCCAGAAAATTAGGCGAATTATTTTCTTCTGGTTCACAAAAACACGTTTACATTTTTCACCAGGACACAATACTGTTAGACAGGTGACTGAAAGCCAAATCATAATACACAACCAAGAGTCCCTCACTATTAAGGGTACTTTTTAAGCTCAAAATTGTAAAGTACGATGAATTTAATTTTGAGCATACATGCTCTATGTGATCTCTAACAGAGGAGTTAGTTCTCGAAACAGGATCTAAAGAAATCGGCAAGAAAATCCGCGAAACGTCGGCATCATTTTACAACTGACACCAGAAAAATCAGAATCGTCCGAAAAGTTGCAGCAATATCGGAAAAACTTACAGCAATGTCGGAAAATGCAAAATTATTAAATTCGTCAATAAGCATTTATAGAAGAAACTATTGTTCCTTTTAAAATAATTTTAGAGTCTCTAAATGTTTTTACACGCGTTTCTTGATCGTTGATCGTTAAACCCTGAGACATAGAGGAACATTTACAATATGATAAACATAAAACTTTATGGTTAATAAAAACTTACAGCTTCTACAAGTCACTGTAATAACGAAAGACATTAAGACAGGTGTAGAATTCAATTTTAAAGGAAAATATGCTATAAAAATCTAGAAAATCAAATTTTGATTTTCCTTGTTGAAATAATAATAGTTAAATTCAGTACATAAAACAGTCAAATATTACGTAACTTTATCAATTTAATATTCCTTTTTGGTCTCTAATTATTTATAACTACAACTTCTTTAAAGAGATAAATGAATTTCACAAAACCCATTCACGTTAATGATTAAAACTGTTTTCTTTCCAAAATCTAGAGAACTGTATCAACATATTAAAACGATATATTTTATAAGAATAATAATAAAATCTAATATGTTAATGCCACTACAAAAATCATTCAAAAAGTATTTTAAGATACTGCTGAATGACCTATTTTTCCAGATAAAATATTCAACTTATCCGAAATCCAGGCGTAAGTTATTGAATAGTTTCTGGGTCAACACCTTAGATAGTATACAGGACACAAGGTATACGAAGAGACTGCTGAGGTAAAGACCCCAACACCTTAGATAGTATACAGGGCACAAGGTATACGAAGAGACTGCTGAGGTAATGACCCCGACAAAAGTCTTACAGAAGAAAAGTAAAATTCAAACAATTCATTATCAAAGTAACTGAACAAAAAACAAGCATATATCCAGCATCTATATTGTGTATTTTGTGGTCAGTAAGCAGTTTTTGGGTTAATCATTACCTAGTAGTCTGTTACGTCCATTACTGGACAAAAGTCTTTTTGTACTTTAAGCTGTCCTGAGCTCCACTTCTCTGAAAATCTTGTCGGGTTTCCAGGCTGGTGCCTTTTTAGTCCATCTGTTGCTCCGCCTCCCACCTCCTACATGGCATGCCAAACCTACTTCAAAATATTTATGTTGTATATGTGCCACCAACTTGTCCTCCATTTTAGTTCTAGGGTGCTTGATTTGGGAGGTCAGGTTGACGTGGTGTTTACTGACTTCTCGAAGGCGTTTGACAGGATAGATCATGGTGTGCTTCTGAGAAAGATGGTTGATTTCGGCTTCACGACGAATTTTGCTAGTTTCTTCAGGTCATACCTGGTGGAAAGGTTCCAGTATGTTCAGTATAATGGTTTTAGGTCGCATTCGTTTCGTGCAGAGTCTAGTGTTCCACAGGGGTCAAACTTGGGACCGCTATTGTTCCTTATGTTTATAAATGACATTCAGGAGGTCATTGGTGTGGAATACCAGATGTTTGCGGATGACCTGAAATTGTATGTGTCAGTTGAGCCTGGTGGCGACTGTGAACGACTGCAGAGTAGTGTTGAGGCAGTGCAGGCGTGGTGTGACAGCAATGGGATATTGCTAAATGCAAACAAATGTTCTGTAATGATAGCAAGCCGTAAAGTATCTCCAGTGAACTATAATTACAGTATAGGTAATATAGAGTTGCAGAGAGTGGAGACAGCCAAAGACCTGAACATTATTCTGGACTCTAGGTTGACCTTCAATCAGCACATTGGCAAGGTGGTTTCAGAAGCAATGAAAATGATGGGGTTCATAATTAGAAATGGTGGGTCTTTTCAGAATATTGAATCCTTTTCAAAATTATTCAATGCATTGGTCAGAAGTAGGCTTAAGTGTGGGTCTATTATCTGGGCACCATTGTATAATAGGTAGCTTGTGGCTTTGGAAAGGGTTCAGAGGAGGTTTTTAAAGTTTTTGGCTAGGAAAGTTGATGCGGTGGATCTACCGGTAGGTATAGAGAATGATATTTTGTTAGAGAGATTTACTCATATAACCTTAGAGAAACGCAGAAATATAGATATGATGATGTTTCTGTATAAACTTGTAAATGGTGTGATTCAATGTCCACTGTTGCTGGAGGAACTGAATTTTGTTGTGCCCAGACTAGCTCATAGGACTTGAAACTTCTTCTATCTTCCTACTGTTCACACAAATATATTATATACATCTCCCGTTTATAAGATATGCGCTGCTTATAATAAGGTATCTAGAGCATGTGATCTGTCCATGTGTCAGAGAGAATTTTTCTGTATCTGTCTAAATTTATTTTAATAGCTGTAAGCATATGTGAAATTGTAGTTTGTTTATTGTTTGTATAATTAAGCATTTTGTGATATGTATTAGTATTGTTTGATTGTATGATCGGTCCTATTAATTAATTAGTTTGTTGGGCTTGTAACAGTAAATAAATAAATAAATATTCCCGTCCGAGTTCTGATAGTAGCAATGAGAATTCCTATCTCTGAGTTACTGCTCCATTTTCGAGGACATACTAATCACAGAACAGATGCTAATATAACCAAACTCAGCATCACGGAGGGTTGGTCTTAGGATGAATTTTAATAAGACAAAGATAATGAGGAAAGACAGTCCCCAGATCAAGATAGATGGTAATAACATAGAAAACGTAAACGAATTTATATACCTGGGACATAATATTCCAATCGGAAAAAAGATAACCAATTAGAAATTTCCCGCAGAATTGGTCTGTCTTGGGAAGCCTTCGGGAGATTGAACTATATATTGAAGGGTGGAGAAATTATGATAAGTCTAAAAAAACAAGTGTGGCTCTGACACAGAAAGGGGAAATAGGTTAAAAATAATACAAAGAGCCATGGAGAAAACAATGCTGAGAGTTTCTCCCAGAGATAAGACCAGAAACGAAGAGATAAAATGCAAGACGGGTTACAAAATTGAAATGGAGTTGGGCAGGACATATTGCAAGAGATCACGGTAATAAATAGACATCCAAAAAAAAAAAAAAACCTTTTGGTGGCCTAGGCAAAGAACACGAGGACGAGGAATACCGCCAACGGGATGGGTAACCGACGTATGCAGAATAGGTGAAAAATACTGGCGTCGAAGGGCTCAGAATAGGAACGAGTGGAGGAGCTTGAGAGAGGCCTATGTCCAAAAGTTGACGAGAAGTAGTTGATGATGATTACTAATCACAAATTTACAAATGAGATCATTCGAGAATTAATATGTTTATGTAATCTGCTCCAAATATTTGCATGTGACTTGCTCGATTTCTTTATCATTAACTGATATAAATGAGTACCAAATTTATCATGCGTTGAATTTCCTCAGAATTGATATTTTAATCCTATTTTGACCCTATTATGTAAATAATTTTAGTTTGATAAGGATGATTAATCTTTTATTCAGACAATATCATCGACAATGATTTAATAATCTTTGGAATATCATCAACGAAATATTTATGTTATGTAAATGTCAAATTTATTTTTTGTAAATTTTAGATGGTTTTAGAAGAGTCGTTGCCCTCAAACAAAAAAATCCAAACCTTAAAGTTCTTGTATCAATGGGTGGATGGAACGAAGGATCTGCAAAATATTCTGAGGTCGTTGCTGATCCAGCTAAAAGGGCTATTCTTGTTCAAGAAGTTTTATCACATATCGAGAAATATGGTTTTGATGGTTTTGACTTTGACTGGGAGTATCCATCAAGAAGAGATAGTGAAAACCCTGCTGATAAAGTTAGTAAAATCTGAGAGATACAAATAAAAGAAGGCTTTCTTGAACTGACTCTAATTTAAAGTTCTTGTCAATTGCTATATTACTGGTGGAAAAGGTTTATGAAAGTATATATATATATATATATATATATATATATATATATATATATATATATATATATATATATATATATATATATATATATATATATATATATATATATATACATATATATATATATATATATATATATATATATATATATATATACATATATATATATATATATATATATATATATATATATATATATGTTATATATATAGCTGCCTTATGACCAAACTACATGTCTTATTTTCAATTTTTTAATTACCTTCATTTTTTTATACATTTTTTAAAAATGTGTGTCCAACGATTTCTCGTTTTGACAACTGTTACTGGTGTCAGTTAAGCAGTGGTATATGCACGATTTCTGCTATCTTGTGTTTTTAAGCCTCTAGCAGATAAACCTCACTTCTCTATGAGTATATTTTTGCACATATACCGCTTTAAGCGCCTTAAAACCCAATTAGACAAGTGATGGTTGAATTGTCAAATTTAAAAATACTTTTGCTCTAGGACGCTTATAGCAGCTTAGCGAGAAAATATAGGCATATGTTCTCCTTTTCCGATCTTACGATCTGTCCTGTCTTTAAGTAGGTTAAAGTATATTTGCGCTGTAAGCAAGATCGTGCGCCAGAAAAATCTGATCGGGGATCTGACCTGTGGTATTGTTCATATAGAGGTTGTGGTCGGATAGACTTATTTTCGTTTTTTTTTAGTGGATAGCTTCAAAAGTTTTTGTAAAAAATGAGTGAAATCTAAACATACTTTATTATAGTTAAGTTTGATGGGATAATCCTGTCATCATAATCCTCAGTTTTATAGATATTGTTCCTACTAAGAATTTTATGTTATAGAACTCATTTTAAATTTCAGTGCACAAAGTATAATGTAGCCCTTCTCTAAATCATTATGTAGTAAAAAAAATGATAAAAAAAATGTTGAAATCTAGAGATTTTTGACATGGTGCGAAATTTTCAAAAAAAAACGTGTTTTTCCCAATTTAATTGATTATATTCTTCTTCTTCTTCCTTCTTAAATGGAGTGTCATATGAGTAGGCACACTGCCTGTTTTATTCCCATTAGGCCTCTTCTGATGTGGACGTCCAGCATTCCTTCCATCTTTTCAAAGGTCTGTCCCTAGTTATTCTATTGCAGGGTTTATTGAGTTTGGCCCTTTTTGACCAGTCCGTTGTCGTTCATCCGATCTTCGTGTTTATTCCATTGTTTTCTTCTAGTTCTGGTCCATTTGGATATTTCTTGGATATTACTTAGTTCTTCTAGATCTTTTATGCGGATTCTGTCGTAGATAGTTTTTCCATGTATGTCCCTAATCATCTTCATTTCTGTCGTCCTCATCATTTGTGCTGTTTTACATGTATCAGGTCATGTTTCTACAGCATTTGTGAGGATTATCTTGTATATTCTTATTTTACTTTCCATTGTGTGGTATTTATTTTTTCATACTATATCCGTCACACAACCTGCTATTAGTGATGCCTTCGTAGACTATTGTTTTACTTCCCTGTTTAAGTCTCCGTAGCTTGTTATCATTGTTACCAGGTCTTTAAGATTATTAACTTGTTCAGGAATACTTCCTTGAATCTCCAGCTTACATCTTAATAATTCTTTTGAAGCCACCATATATTTTGTCTTGGTTGTGTTAATAATGTTTAGTTTTCTCGCTTCCAAATTGAAGGCATGAAAGATCTTCTGAAGGTTGTTCTTAAAATCGGAGATGAGAACTGCATCACCGGCGCACATTGGGATCAGGCGTAACTTTGGAATCTGTCTTTTTGTCAGAAGCGACCTCTCTTGTCAACGAGAAGAAGCTCTGGAGCCCCCAACTTTGATGTTATGTGGTTAAAAATAACGACTCAACAAACCACAAGGTTCATCTGTATCCTGTATCGACCACCAAGTGATACCAATTTTCGAACACTTTTCGCTTCTCTTGCAGACACCATCGATCATTTACAAAGTAACTATCCAAGTGCCGAAATTGCCATCCTGGGCGACTTTAATGTCCACAATATCAACTGGCTCAAATATTCAAATACTACCGACGAACAAGGTCGTGAAGCTGAATCATTCTCAATCAGTTATGGCTTAACTCAGCTTATTGACGAACCAACACGGATCCCTGATCGAGACGGGGAGTTCGCCAGTCTTCTTGATCTGTTTTTAACCACCAATCCGGAGATTTACACGGTCACCGTAAATCCGCCGTTAGGTTCTTCCGACCATAAACTGCTTTCTACATCGAGTATCCTGCCAATCAGTGACAGAGAGGCGCCTAGGCCGCGCAAGATTTGACACTACAAATCTGCTAAATGGGAAGATCTCATGGAATACTTTCGAACTTTCCCTTGGATGGACGTTTGTTTTCGATCCGATAACCCATCTGACTGCGCCAGGGAGGTCTCCGATGTTATTTTGACTGGTATGGAAGCTTACATCCCTTTTTCGAAGAAATGCTCCTCCAACGGCAAGCCTTGGTTCGACCGAAAATGCAAAGAAGCTGTTGCTTCTAAACATATTGCCTACCGACAATGGCGTGAAAATCCTAACACCGTAAATCGAAACATCTTCGTTCATGCCCGGAACAGATGCAAGGAAATTATCGACGAAACCAAGGAGGCACACAATCAACGAATTAGAAACAAACTTCTCGCTTGTCCCAACAATTCCAGGTCCTTTTGGGCAGTCGCTAAGGCAGTTAGTCAAAATTTTACCAAATCCACCATACCACCACTCACACGGCCAGATAATTCCATTGCAACCACACCTGTTGAGAGAGCGAACTTGTTGGCTGAACTCTTTGCTTCACATTCTACTGTCGATTTCCAAGGAAAAACACCACCTACTATTCCCATATTGCAGTCAAGGATGCCCGATGTTGTCTTCAGACAGCGCAACATAAAGCGTATTTTAAAGAAGCTAGACACCAAGAAGGCTTCTGGCGCTGACGGAATACCTGCCATAGTTCTCAAAAACTGTGCAAGGGAACTAACACCAGTTTTCTGTAGACTTTTTAACCTATCCTACAGAAAGGGAATATTTCCGTCCTGCTGGAAATGTGCCACGGTTCAGCCGATACCTAAAAAAGGTAAAAAGACCTTGCCAAATAACTACCGACCAGTTGCACTGCTTTCAATAATATCGAAAGTCATGGAAAAGGTTATCAATGAGCATCTTCTAAAATATCTTGAACGATTCAATATTATTAGCGATCACCAATATGGTTTTCGTAAACATAGATCAACAGGAGATCTTCTGACTTATGTAACACATGTTTGGAACAACGCAATTGAACACTTTGGAGAATCTCGAGCGGTTGCTCTTGACATATCCAAGGCATTCGACCGTGTTTGGCACGATGGACTGTTGGTTAAGTTGCGCTCTTATGGTATGTCTGAAAGGTTCTGTTTGTGGCTCTCATGTTTCCTCAGAGAGCGTTCTTTACGAGTGGCGGTCGACGGATTTCTTTCTAACACCCTCACTATCAACGCCGGTGTGCCCCAGGGCTCCATACTGTCTCCTACTCTCTTTCTCATTTACATTAACGATCTGCCGGAAAAGACCGGGAATCCAATCTATAGCTTTGCAGATGACAGTACGCTTGTCTCTTCATTCGCCTTGAACGCTCGGACATCGGCTGCTCAGGCGAATATCCGCAGACAGCAGGAGGTCGTTCAACTTAACAGAGACCTGGAAGTATCTTGGGGTGACAGTAACCAAGTGGAATTTAACGCTACAAAAACCCAAGCGGCAGTTTTTTCTAAAAAAGTTAACGTTGCTAAACCCGACATAGTTATGTCGGGGCACTCCATTCCCCTAGCATCGTCGCTCAATTTGTTGGGCGTTAGTTTGGGAGCAAATATGTCTTGGCATGAACATGTTGCAGGCATAGCAAGGAGAGCTTCTCAAAAGTTGGGAATATTATTTAGAACCAGAAAGCTTTACACCCCACAACAACTGTTAATTCTTTACAAAGCCCAAATTCGACCAACTATGGAATACTGCTCCCACGTTTGGGGCTCCGCTCCCAAACATACACTGCATTTGTTGGATTCTGTTCAGAGAAGAGCGGTCCGTCTGATTGGGGACCCGGAATTGACCGGCGGCCTTGATTCGCTGGAACATCGAAGAACGGTTGGCGACTTGAGTCTGTTCTACAAGTATTTTCATGGAAAGTGTTCGAAGGATGTAGCCCGCTTAATTCCTCCCAAAGCGGTGCATGTTAGAAATACACGTCGCGCTGGTGCTTCGCATCCGTATGAGGCTCAGCTTGTTACTCCGCGTACAACGCTTTTCAAGCAATCTTTTATATGGAGAACGTCATCCCTTTGGAATAATTTGCCCAGCGCTGTGTTTCCCACCGAGTACAATTTACAGCGATTCAAGAACAACGTGAATCGCTTTTTCCGCACTCGTGCCGCTCCTGGAGCGCTTAAGGGACTTCCCTGCAGCATGTGTGCTAGACCAATAAAAAAAAAAAACCCGAAAATGTGGCCAAAATATGAAGGTGTTATTCAAATTATATGAAAATTTGCATATCTGGTTTTTTGAGGTCGCTGATTAAGAATCTGACATAAAAAATGTAAATAACAAAATGGCAGCTCCAACATAGCGGACAAAATTGATAAAAATTGTCATATTTTCATGAAATTTCGACTATAGGGCTCTTCGAGGTTGCTGATCAAGAATCTGAAATTAAAAATGTGAAAAACAAAATAGCGGATCCGATATGCGGACAAAAAATGATAATTCTTGTCATATTTTCATGAAATTCCGACTATAGGACTTTTCGATGTCACTGATAAGGATCTGAATTTAAAAATGTGAAAAACAAAATGTTTCAGTTAACTAGTATTAAATAAAAATTAACACGGATTTGAGTATTATATATTATAAAGATAACATTATTCATACTTTTTTACATAAAATTTATTTTAAAAAAAATATGCAAGCAGGCAGCTGATTTTGCTTCTATATTATTAAAAAATAGTTAGAAAACAGTGGGATGTCGTGGGACTTTTAACTTATATATATTTTAATTTTGATGTTTGAAACTAAAAGTTCTAGAAAAATGATATTTTAAACGTTACAATAATTAAATGATAATCAAATTTTATTGTAAGCAATTTATATCGTTTAAATGTACTCACTTTTATTCGGAGAATCCACTTCACGAAATTAAATTAACTTCAAATACAAAACATTTGAGCGCAATTGAATCTGCCTGTCTAACTCAAACAGAACAAGCTCAGAATCTGGCCTGCTCGACGCTCTAACAACAATAGGTGTCAAGAGCCACGTGTGCACACCTGATTATTATAACCGGTCGTTTTGAATAGCGCAGGTACCAACCCACATACCTAGAGCCTGAAAAGCCCCTCAATCGAACATTCATTTTAGGGACTTATGGCCACCTTTTCGGCATTCGGTCCCAATGTGCGGCGTAGCAGATTGTGTGGAAGTGTGTGTTGTCCATTTTGTATCCTCTAATTTTTGGAAGATTCTCCACTATTCTGTCTATGACGAGGTTGGAGATAAAGGGACTAAGTAAATCGCCTTATCTTATTCCGGCGTTTATTTTTACTTCCTTGTCCAGTAGATGTCCCACTTTTATATAATTTTGATTATATTAACTATTTAAAATAAAATAATGCATGTGTACGTGCTTATGCGCATGCGTCGTGTATTATTCTATGTAGTGTGTGCGTGGGCACGTGTGTTTGTGTGTCTGTACACTACCGTCAGAAAGAATTTGCATACCTAGTTATTTCAGTCCCAAGACAACAAGAGCCCAGATTACATTTTTTTTTATTTTATTTTAGTGTATTTTTATTTATATTCACATTATTTAAAGTCTAGAAAATCAGAAAAATATTTATGATTTTCCAGGATTTTTCTCATCTATGTGACCTCCTTTGTTTTTAATTACCGCTTTACAGAGTTTCGGCATTCTGCTGCTTGTAAAAGTTCCCACAAGTGATTTTCTGATGTTGGATTGAGTTTTCGAACACACCTGTCTAAATGGTCCCACAACACTTCGATGAGGTTCAAGCCGGGTGATTGTGGAGGCCAAGTTATCACTTCCAGGACCTCACCGTATTTCCATTGGTCCAAAAGTTCTCTAATTTGTTTAGCAGAATGTTTATTGTCGTTGTCATACTGAAAAATAAATTTCCCCTGCCAGAAGGAAACATTTGAGTTAGCAAAATTTCTTGATACTGTTCTTTTCGCATGATTCCTTCTATCCTAAAGATTTTTCCGTCTTTACCGTTGCCAAAACAACCCCAAACCATTACTAAACCTCCACTATGTTTTACTGTAGGTAACTGATAGGCTTCCAGCATCCTCTCTCCAGCCCATTCTAATCGTTTACGTTTATTCACCTGCCTAAGAAGTGGTTTCCTCAGTGCAACTCTTCCGTGTAGTCCACCTTTTGCTAACCTGTTTTTCACGGTTGTCACGCTGATGAGGATGGGCCGCTCCAGGTTTCCTGGAGCCGTGATTTCTGGTACGGTTAGGCGGCAGTTACGTCTGCTGAACATTGTTATAGCTCTGTCTTCATCGGGAGTCGTTTTTCGAGGCCTTCCTTCCGTTTTTGGTCGGAATTCCATGTCCTGCAGAAAATGTTTTTACGATGTAGTCCACCGTTCTCCTTGGCATCCTCATATCACTCGCGATTTGTCCACTGGAGTGACCATTTTGATGTCTCGCAATTATCAGAGCCCGATTTTCAACGGAAACTTCTTTCGTTTTTGACATTTTCACAAAGGATCTAACTTCAGCTAAAAAAATGAAAAAACACTGAAGGGTTATGTAGTTGTTAAGGAAAATTTTGATATGGTACAACCCTTTTGTCCTGAAAAGTAAGATAGGTGTACAGTGAAACACTAGCCTTAAGCAAGAAAAAAAGATTTATTAATGATTAAAAGTTCTAACTTTTGCAGTTCTGTTATTACAAAAAACCTTGGCCTAATAGGTGGTATTGCTAAATCAGGATTAAAACTTTGCGACACACGATGTTGAAGGGTCGTGAGGTTCATTTCACGAGTTATCAGTTCTATACGATGTTAACTACACTTATCTGCGGGAAAATAGGTCTACTGATGTATATTCTGATAACTTACGGTTTTCCTACGAGCTTCTAGGCCTTGAATTGAGCACTAAAACCGTTTTCACACTACTCCATCACTAATATCAGTACAGCTACATGATGTAAAACCACTACGGCTCCATGATGGGAAAAGCCAGGTACTCGACCTGGCTCTATGATGGAAAAAGCCTACTGCAGCTATATGTCGGAAAAAGCCTTGATCCGTGTCATCCGGACCCTTAAATATTCCGTAAAAATTACGTTTTCAAGATGACTACTTCCCGGAAACAAAGTCCAGCCAATCGACGCAAATTAAGGAAACCAGCAAGGCACACTGTAATATAAACGGCTTAGAAATCCGAGTGAACTACACTGCTTAAAAGTTAGTAAACACTGTTCGATATAAAAATGAAAAAAAAATGTAAATTATAATAAGAAAACAGTAACATGATCTTAAAATCTAGGAAAAAACCTTTTCACCAATAATCTTGCACTTGACAAGAACTTTAAATTAAAGTTAGTTCAAGATGGCCGTGAGATACAATCGCACATGTTTTTATCAATCACACCATTACAAAGTTGTAACATCTTGCAAGACGACACGAAGAGTACTCAATTTTCTTAGAAACCCCATCTCGCACATCTCGTCTCGTTTAATACTCACGTAGAGAGTTAATACTTAATAAATTGTTATTTTTTTCTATTTTAGGAAAACTTTGTTTTAATTCTACAAGAACTTAAAGCAGTTCTCAAACCAAGAGGATTAATCTTATCTGCAGCCGTCAACGGTGCTAAGAGGAATATTGACATTTCTTATAATGTCACAGCATTGTCAGAGTAAGTATGCCTCAAAGAACTAAATACATAATAGGGCTGCGGTAATCTGGGTGTTCTCTAGGTTGTAGCATCGTTCTACCATGTTATAGAACTTTTCTAGGTAGAGTTTACATAAAATGGAATATTAGAGGCGATAAGGTTTTGAAATTGTTTAAAATTTTTTATGCAATCTTTAAAATGACTTCTAATATATACTTACTTCAGTAAATTATTTATTCTATATACAGTGCAGTAAAAGAGCATTTGAAATTGCACAGTCTAGATACAGCAATATTATGTTTTTATCCTTTCTGGGGTATCACCAAAAGTATTATCCTGAGTTTTAGACCTCAAAAAACTTGTGTTCTTTTACTACTCAGTATATATCACCACTACACCAAACACTTTATTTTTGCACTCGACGCGCGTTTCGCTAACCATGTTAGCTTCATCAGGAGCGATGATTGACTGGTTAGCGACGAAACGCGCGTCGAGTGCAAAAATAAAGTGTTTGGTGTAGTGGTGATATATACTGAGTAGTATCATTGTGTCAAAGATTCCACATTCCCAACTAAGTTGTGTTCTTTTGTTTATAAAACAATTTAAGTTCTCGACGCCAGCTTTTCTCTTCGATGCTATTAAAAAATATTTTTATTGGACGCATTTTAACAGTTTTTTACATTTGTTTATTAATCAAATAACAACAAATGCTTTTTTTGGGTCATTTTCACGTTAACGAAAATATTTTTTTTTAAATCAAGGTCTCGTGATTCTCTACCAGATGTGATAAAAATCGTTCAATTTTTTTTTTTCAAAATGACCATGAAACATTTGTTGTTATTTGATTAGTAAACAAATGTAAAAAAAAGTTAAAAAAAAAATTTTTAATGGCATCGGAAAGCTGACGTCGAGACCTAAATTTTGAAAAAAAAAAGGTCCGTTTGGGATCAAATGGCATAAAATGGCGGGTAATTTAAATTTCAAATAACAAATTCAACTGTGCGCATTGGATTCAAAATTTTTGTACCAAATTTCAGGGTATTTTTGCTATAACAAAAGGCATATTTTCTGGAAGTTTTAACCCTAAAATTGGCAAATGATTGTTTTTGCTTTAAAAAAATTTCTTTTTAACTAAGTCGTCTAAAACGATTATAAAATGACATTTTTATGGTTATTTGCTTTTGGAAACATATAAGAGCCAAAATTTTGAGTGTATCTTTAGGGATACATCGCCAAGACTAAAATATCCAGAAAATGAGGTAAAAAACTTTTTCTTTTCAAAAATTTTTATTTATTACAGTGGAAACCAACAAAACAGTTTCTAGTAGGCACAAGGCATAACCGAACATTACAATTGCTACAAAAAACATGTTCAGGCAGTTCCTACATCTTCCTTTCTCACGAAATACGTGAAAATGATCTAGCTTGTCCAGTCTGCTATCATCTTGAGATCTCGGTTCCAGTGCATTCCTTATTCTCTTTAACGGTTGTGGAGCCTCTGAATTAGTAGGGCGGCCTCTTTTCAATTTATTTATTTGAAATAGATTCTTTGCGACACATAGTCAAAATTTTTTTACTCGCAATGCCAGTTTTTCATCTTCTAATAATTTGTATTCTCGCCTATAAAGCAACCATGCGTTATTCAGACATATATCAAGAACTTGTGAAAATAAACCCATATACCACCTATGAGTTTTCATTCCAGTTTTATACAAAGCAATGAACATATCGGCAAGATCGACCCCGCCCATGTGGCTGTTATAGTGCTTTACTACTTGTGGACATACTATATGTACTTTACCTCCTCCTGCTTTAGAATACCTTCGAATGATTTCAGTGGGATTAGCTGCCACATAAGAACTGGAAAAGGTGACAGGTTTGTTATCGTACCACTTTATAATAGCAATACGATTTTGGTTATCAACCTTTTGGTCGAAAGATCCTCGGCCCTCTTTTCGTAGATCAGCATCCGATTTCATTTGGCAACCTCTAGGGCGGTTTGACCTAATAGTCCCCAAACTGAAAATAACGTACTTATCACGAAGGAAGGACGTAAGTTCTGGGCTTTTAAGAAAATTGTCAAAATAAACAACCGATAATGGTTTGTTCTGAATTGAGGAACAGAGAGCAATAACAACCTTTGCACCAGACTAAGGCCTTCTTCAATATCGGAAAAAAACTGTGATTCCTAAATGTGTCTCCACCTCCATATGGGATAAAATCGTAGACCATACCGCAAATTCCACATCTTGCAAATTTTTTAAAACCTCACTTTTTTGGTTTGTTTTTTTTAAGTACTGCCTCCTCGAGCCAGCTTTGTTACCTTTGTAAGGCACCATCATTTCATCAATTGAGTTTCTACGTTCTGGTTCAATTTTTAAACAGTTTTCCCTGATTTTTTCCAGAAGAGGTCTCACTTTGAAGTAACGGTCATTGTCAATTTCTTCGTTGTTTACAAAATGAAGATTACGTCGCAACACTTGATATCTTTTTAGGGACATAAGATCTACAATTAGAGCGAATCGTGTTTCTTGGGCCCAGTAGTCAGTGTACGCCGGCATATGTACAACACCGATCATAAGTTCTATCCCTAAATAGGTTTAAATTTCTTCGCGATTGGTATCGATGCATTTACCGAACTGCTGAGTAGAATAAAAATTGGTTTGTTCCACTATGAGATTTATTATATCATCACTAAAGAAAGTCTTAAAATATTGCAAAGGCGACTGTAGTTTGTTTGGTTTTGAGAAATTGTCTTTGTCTATATGCACATCATAGTCAAAATCGTCGTCAGTCCACTGAAAGTCTCTTACAGTTTTCTGAATTTGTCTTTTTACTTTAGGAGCCGGTTTTAGAATAGGTGGAGTTGTAACTGACTTACGTATTACACGACGGCTGCTAGGCGTTTCAGGAACATTGACAACTGAGACAGGTAATAGTGTGGCTAAAACAGCATCTTCGTCCAACCCTTCAACACTCTCAGAGGGTTGCAGTACTGCTTCAGCTTGTTCTAATGTATCTTGTTGAAAACTTACTTTGCCCAGTAAGCGTTCAGGCTCAGTATCACTCTCAGGATCACTTTCTGCCCCAACTGGCGGTAATAAGGTGAAAATACGGTCAATTATTCTCATCTTTGTAAAAATAAATAAAAGTAAATAACACACCGTACTTGTCAGTGTATCTTGAGGGATACAAAATATTAGCATTTATTTATAGAAAAATCAGCAAGGTTTTTTAATATTATTTATGTATCACAACAAAGATAAAACATGATACAACTAATTACCATCTAAATTATTTAAAATAAGTAAAAAAAATAGGTAAAAACAATAAACTTACCAGCTGACGCACGGGCGAAGCTCTGTCGGCAACCGTATTACGCAGACGACTAAACAAAATTCACGAATAACGGCGCAAAATTCAAAATAATATCGGCAAGTATTGATGTATTCGTGGTACAACATGTATCGTGTCGGATACAACGGCAAGATAAGGTGGACAAATGAAGCGGAGAGCGGCTAGGAATTTTTGAATTGTATGTATCCCGGAGATACATTGTCAACTTAAGGGTTAAGCCGATCGGGTCACTTAGTTGATCCGAACAATAAAATTAAAAAAAAAAAAAAACAGTTTCTTGCCGGTTTTTTTCAATTTTGTAGGTTACGTACGCACTTGAGCGACTTAAAAACCAACAAGGATTTGTTGGAAGTTTTATTACGAAGAGTTTGGTTTTTTGTCTCGATTCTCGAAGTTATTCACATTTTAAGCTCAAAAAACTTAAATTGTTTATAAACAAGAGAGCACAAGTTTTTCGAGGACAATATTCCTGTTGATACCCCGGAGAGGATAAAATCATAATATTGCTGTTTCTAAACTAAACCTATCTCGTCATTATTTTGAACTTTTTTTACTGCAATAATAATATCTCTTTCATTTACTGTCTATTTACATTTTTTTTTGAATAAATATTCCTAATAGTGCGATATTCGACTGAGCTGCATTGATCTAGTATTTACGTATAGAAAACTATGGTGCTTACTCCAGCATTTCTGTATATTTACTCTTGTATTCCTTTAAGCATTTTAGACCACATTAATGTTATGTCATATGACTTCCACGGTGCTTTCGATGACTACGTCGGCCATCATACCCCTCTGTACTCCGCAGCCGTAGATGCTTTGTATAATAACTCCGAATGGAATATTGTAAGTAACTATGCTATCTTGTATAAATTTAAGCAATTTTAAAAGGTAGCATCTTAGCAAAGCACGAGGTTTTTCTTTGGCTCAATTTGTAAATGTATGACTGTCAGAACTACTTATTCTATTCTATTTAAATAGCAAATAGGCAAGAATCTTTTAATTTAATTTTTCTACTTAATGCTATTTTTATATATACTAGCCATACCTCAAAAATTAAAATTTTTAGCTCATCCAGATTCAGGAAAGATTTTCAAACTTTAAAGCAACTCGACACAACCAATCGGACGTGTAACTTTCTAGTTGTAAGTTTTTACCTACGTAAACATAAAATACCAAACAAATTATACGTTGTTGTAGTAATAGTGAACGTATAATTATTCATTTATGAGCATTCAATTCATCATTCAATGATTGGTAGGTAGAGGTAAGAAAATGTACCAAAAAGTTGCGATAATGTCTGAAAACCTTAAAATGGCTTAAAATTTAGGCCCGATCTAGTTGTAGTGGAATTTAAAATTTCTAAATCTCCAATTACTTTTTGCTTTCGACATTGATATACGTATAAAAGCAAATGTGATCAAGTAAGACCTTCAATTAGGATTTTACAATAATTTGTCATTTTTATCACAAATCACAAATCACAAATCACAAATAAAAAACCATAATTTTGGTTTTATATAATTCATCATTATAACTTTCGTTGACTTATACCAGGCATACAGGTATCAAATGCGGATTTTTTTTTCTAAAAAAGCATGTTAAAATTCAGAAGAATGATAAAAAGTACTATTCAAAGTATGCTCCATCGCTTGCTATATATTTTTCCGATCTTTCGGGCAATTTGTGAATAGCACGCCAGTAAAAATCTTCCCCTTTTGCTGCGAACCATTCATCGAGCCATTTTTTCACATCTTCGTACGAACCAAAACGCTGCTCAGCAAGTGCGTGACCCATCGATGCAAACAAATGGTAGTCGGAAGGAGCCAAGTCTAGTGAGTAAGCCGCATGGGGTAGAACTTCCCAGCCGGTTCTGCCGTATGTGATGGAGCATTGTCATGAAGAAAAAATGACTTTGTGTTGCCTCTTTCGGTATTCTGGCCTTTTTTTTCAAGCAGCGAAACGGTTCTAATCGGTCAATTGTTGTTGGTAACATATATTATTAATCGTTTCCCCAGGTTTTAACAGCTCATAATAGACCACGCCCCTCTGGTCCCACCAAACACAGAGCATGGTCTTTCTGCGGTCGATGTGGATGGTGCGCCTGGGTCTACCCATGATTTTTTGCGCTTGAGATTCTCAAAATAAATTCACTTTTCATCCCCTGTAACTATACGATGCAAAAAACGACTTCCTTTTGTACCGAGCGAGCAAAATGTCACACGTGTTTTTGTGCTTTTCCATTTGCCTGTCGTTCAACTCATCTGGTACCCCTCTACGGGTCTTCTGAATCTTTCCCATCTCTCGTAGCCGATTGGAAACAGCTTGTTGACTAACGCCCAATTGCTCGGCGAGTTGTTTTTGTGTTTGCGAATCATCTTCGTCCAACAGTGCTTGCAAATTCCACATCTTCGTATTTTTTGGCGGTTTTCCAAGTTCCTTGTCTGCAACATCGAAGTCACCATTTTTGAAACGCCGAAACCATCGTTCACACGTATTTTGCGATGGAGCATGTACACCATAAGCTTCTCAAAGTAATCGGTATGATTCAAACAGCAGATTTCTTCAAATGAAAACAAAAAATTAATGCTGTCCTTGAATGCTCTTTGTTCAGTATAAATTTCGACATATTGGACACAACAACACAACACTATGCACACACTTTTCCAATTTATTACTCGTGCGCGTCTGACACTTGTTGATGACACCATCCGCTGCCTGAAATCCGCATTCAATACTTGTACACCTAGTAGTCGCCTTTATTAATTTAAATCCCTAATTAACAAATTATGCCAATTTGAAACTAATCCTTTATAGTGAATCAGAAAAAAAAAGTTTCACTTTTAGAGCTTATTAAAATTATTTTTAGGATGATGGTATTAAATATTGGATTGAATCTGGTGCAGACCCAGCTAAACTCACCATGGGTATAGCAACTTATGCAAGAACTTTTACCCTCTTAGATCCTAATAACACTACTTTGTACGCTAACATTACAGGAGGAGGTAAAGAAGGACCATATACAAGAATAGATGGTGTTTTGGGATACAATGAGGTAAAATACATTTTTTAATTAGCGATAGTGATCCACATTGAGTTGCTCCAGTTTGAGCTACTCGGAAAATTAATCTTAAGGCGTTTACCTCAAACTGTCCCTAGAGCGGGTTATTCGAGGGTGATCTGAACCCATGCGTCGCTCTGAACGTAATTATGCAAGCTTCAACAGTCCTATGACAGTATATGAAAAGGAGGTAATAAGGCTGAAAGCTGCCCTTCTCTGGTAGATACGATACCACCATAAACCCAACACAGTAGCAAAACTCAAGGGTAACCCTATAGGAAAATCGGCTCTCAGTTATCAAGAGGTCACGTGGCAGTCTGTCATGTTAAAAAGGGGACCAGCCGGAGATTTCAAATAGAAATAACGTTACTGTACAAAATTTTATCATTCAAAATTATAGATATTATACAAATTTTTGAAAATTTTTGATTTAATAAAACGTTAAGTTAATGCAGCATGTATAATAAAAAAAACAAAAAGAATGGAGCGCTTTGTTAGAAAAGAGATGAATATAAGTGAAAAACTTGGAAAGCATTTTCAGAAAAAATGTTGAGGACAAAAGTTTTAGTCTAGGACATGTGCTACAGGGAAGTCCCTAAAACGCTCCAGGAGTGGCATGTGTGCAGAAAAAGCGATTCATGTTGTTCTTGAATCGCTGTAAATTGTACTCAGTGGGAAACAGCCCTGGGCAAATTATTCCAAAGGGAAAATATTCTCCATATAAAGGACTGCTTGAAAAGCGTTATACGCGGAGTAACAAGCTGAACCTTTTACGGATGTGAAGTATTAGCGAGACATGTATTTCTAACATGCACCGCTTTGAGAAGAATTAAGCGGGCTACGTCCTTCGAACACTTTCCATAAAAATATTTGTAGAAGAGACTCAAGTCGCCAACCGTTTTCCTTGATCTTCCAGCGAATCAAGGCCGCCGGTCAGTTCCGGGTCTCCAATCAGACGAACAGCTCTTCCCTAAACAGAACCCAACAAATGCAGTGTGTGTTTGGGAGCGGAGCCCCAAACATGGGAGCAGTATTGCATAGTTGGTCGATTTGAGCTTTGCAAAGAATTAACAGTTGTTGTGGAGTATAAAGCTTTCTGGTTCGAAATAATATTCCCAACTTTTGAGAAGCTCTCCTTGCTATGCCTGCAACATGTTTATGCCAGAACATATTTGCTCCAAAATTAACGCCCAACAAATTCAGTGACGATGCTAGAAGAATGGAGTGCCCCGACATGACTATGTCGGGTTCAGCAACGTAAACTTTTTTAGAGAAAACTGCCGCCTGGGTTTTTGTGGCGTTTAAATTCCACTTGGTTACTGTCACCCCAAGATAGAATTTCTTCCAGGTCTATTTTAAGTTGAACGATCTCCTACCGTCTGCGGATATTCGCCTAAGCAGCCGATGTCCGAGCGTTCAAAGTGAATGAAGAGATAAGCGCACTATCATCTGCAAAGCTGTAGATTAAATTCCCGGGTCTTTTCCAGCAGATCTTTATTGTAAATGAGAAAGAGAGAGTAGGAGACAGTATGGAGCCTCGGGGCATACCGGCGTTGATAGTGAAGATGTTAGACCGCCACTCGTAAAGAATGCTCTCTGAAGAAACATGAGAGCCACAAAGAGAACTTTCTCAGACATACCACAAGAGCGTAGCTTAGTAGCTTAGCCCAAACACTCCATCGTGCAAAACACGGTCGAATGCCTTGCATATGTCAAGAGCAACCGCTCGAGATTCTCCAAAGAGTTCAATTGCGTTGTTCCAAACATAGGTTACATAAGTCAGAAGATCTCCTGTTGATCTATGTCTACGAAAGCTATATTGGTGATCGCTAATAATGTTGAATCGTTCAAGATATTTTAGAAGATACTGATTGATAACCTTTTCCACGACTTTCGATGTTATTGAAAGCAGTGCGACTAGTCGGTAGTTATTTGGCAAGGTCTTGTTGCGTTTCTTAGATATTGACTGAACTGTGGCACATTTCCAGCAGGAAGGAAGTATTCCCTTTCTGTAGGATAGGTTGAAAAAAATCTACAGAAAACTGGTGTTAGTTCCCTCGCACAGTTTTTTGAGAACTATGGCAGGTATTCCATCAGCGCTAGAAACCTTTTTGGTGTCTAGCTTCATTAAATTTAGTATTTTCTCTAGGGAATTAAATAGGCGTATCAGATTTTACGCCAAACGCTTTGTTGGGACTCCATAACGCCCAAAAATGAAAACCGAAACTGGAGCCCAAATTTGTGAATACATATTTGAATATATATTGGGCGACTATTTTGAAAGAGGGACCACGCGCACGTGCCGTCGGTATGTCGTCACCAACTTGGAGCTCACTTTCGCTACTGTATTGGGTTTACTGTAACGATACTGTTGCGTATATCATTTTCTGTTAGGTACATGCTTTGGTCCTGTACACTCATTAAAATGGATATAATAGACATTTTAGGCCTTGTTTACTCCCATTGGATTCAGTTAATCCTCATCTTAAAAGACAGTGAACCTTCACCATAAGACTTGGCAACCATTTCCCTTTTGTTAGTTTTTGATGATATGTATGCTATATATAGCTTTCGGGTTAGTTTAGCTAGGAGAACTTTTCGATTCTCATAACTTATGAGGAGTTTTAACTAAACGAATTTTATATTTCTGATCTATTCTTTTTATTTTAGATCTGTGAACTTCATTCAGATGTCCCTGACATTTGGAATGACGAACAAAAAGTACCACACAAAGTGATCGGCGACCAATGGATAGGTTACGAAAATGCAGAATCGATCGCAATCAAAGTTAACTACGCATTGGAGAAAAAACTAGGAGGTTTCATGGTATGGAGTTTTGACACTGATGATTTTACGGGATTCTGTGGAGGTGGTTCTTATCCTTTGATTAATACTATTCACGAAACTTTGGCTAAGAATGGATACAAACTGAAGTCTAATCATTAAATAAATGATGTTAAATTATCATTCATATTTCCTGTACAGTATTATTTAATTTTTACTTGTAGTTTTGATACAGAGATAGAAATAAATGTAAAAGAATAAAACAAATATGTTTGCTTTTTTTAAACTTTGTTATTGCTTTTATGGGGACAAATCGCACTCTTTATCTATTTTATGAGAACTGTGCTGCGGATATCTGTCAGTCTGGAGAATATCCGGGTATCCTTCAGTTTATTGGTGGATTATGAACGTCCTTATAGACTTATAGACTTAGTTTTACTTTCCCAAGTTTACAACCTGTTCTCACGAATCATAACAAACAGACTGGAACACAAAATGGAATTATACCAACCGCTAGAACAGGCTGGAATCAGATCAGGCTTCAGTGCGATTGAGCTCTTGCGCACCTTGAAAATACTAATCGAGAAGGCCACCGAATATAATATACCAATGTGGCTCACATTGGTAGATTTTCGCAAGGCTTTCGACATAATGGAAAAATGGGCGCTTATAAGAGCTCTTAGAAATACTCGTATAGACCACAGATACAGCGAACTGATAGCCAGAATATATGAACGAGCAACACTCAAAGTTATGGTAAATCAAGAACGGGCAAACAAGGTCCCAGTGAACAGAGGAGTAACGCAGGACGATGTAATATCGCCTAAGTTATTTACAATGATCTCAGAAGATGTGGCGATCTGCTAAACAACCTGAGGTTCGCAGATGACATTGTAATTGTAGCAAACAATAAGAATGAACTGACCCAGATGATCTCAGATCTCCACCACCAAGCAAGAAAAGTGGGACTTGACATAAATTTCTCCAAGACAAAGTACATGAGTAACGAAGACACCCATGATGAAAATATAGTGATTGAACATTCAACAATAGAAAAAGTAAACACGTACATCTATCTCGGCCAAATAATAACGATAGGAAAGGAAAACCAGCAGCTTGAAATAGAAAGAAGAATACGAACCCAAATTTATAATCAATGTATCTTACCAGCTACAACGTATGGAGCCGAGACATGGGTTTTAACTAAAAGAACAATAGAAAAACTACAAGTTCAATTAGCGTCAACTCTCAGAAGATTCGTGTAAAGTTTTTAGTGATGCTACTTTTGATTTTTGCCAATAGATACAAAAAAAAAGAAAGGTTTAATTGTGTGTTGATTAAATATTGCTTTTTGATGCAAAACATACAGCACATCTACTCCGTTGAAATTAACTATATGCCGATGGCTTAGCGAATTTAACTGGGTCGTACAAGCACCGATGATGTACCATGTTATGGACGTCCAAATGAGGCAGTCACTCTAAAAAACACAAAAAATCCACCATATTGTTCTGAAAGACCGCAAAGTGAATGTGAGAGAGATAGCTGACATCGTGAAGATATCAACAGGACGCGTGGGCATATTTGCATGAATATTTGCATATATATATATATATATATATATATATATATATATATAAATATATATATATATATATATATATATATATGTATATATATATATATATATATATATATTATATATATATATATATTATATATATGTGGCATTCGACAGAGTGGAACATTGGGCTTTTTTCAGAGCAATGGAAAATGCGAGAGTGGACTCCAGATACGTGGAACTCTTAAAGTATATAATATATATATATATATATATATATATATATATATATATATATATATATAATAACTCCAACTTCAACTGTTTATATCAATGAAAAAACCAGACCGACTGGAATAAAACGAGGCATAAGACAGGGAGATGTATTGTCACCAAAGATGTTTACGTTGGCTCTTGAAGATGCATACAAAAGGTTAGATTGGTATGATAGAGGTATTCTAATAGATGGAAAACGGCTGAATCAGCTGAGATATGCCGATGATATCGTTATCATAGCTGAAAATACTGAAGACCTCCAACAGATGCTGATAGAACTAGACATAGAATGTTCGAAAATAGGCCTCAACATGAACATGTCCAAGACCAAGTCATGTGCAGCATCCATTGATCGAAATAAACAACGAAATACTTGAAAATGTGGAAAGTTATGTGTATCTGGGGCACACCAATTGCATTAGGCAAAGAGAACCAAACAGTTGAAATCGGCAGACGAAGGAGACTCGCCTGGGGTAGACTCAGAGACACCACTCAGGAATAAAAATATACCAATGAGTATACGGTCAAAAATCTTTGATCAATGTGTTCTGCCTGATTTTGACATATGGGGCTCAGACATTGACTCTAACGAAGAAATCTATGCACAAGCTTAGAGTTACACAAAGAGCAATGGAGAGACAGATGCTGGGAATATCTCTAAGAGACCGAAAGAGAAATGACTGGATTCGAGGGGTGACAAAATGCAGAGATGTAGCAGACGCCGTGGCGGAACTGAAATGGAATTACGCGGGACATATAGCGCACGATCAAGAGAGAAGATGGCCACACACTATTTTAAAATGGAAGCCATATCTGGGAAGAAGATCCAGGGACGACCACATTCTCACCCGATGGACCGACGATATCAAGAGTTCAGCGGGATTAATGTGGTATAGAACTGCCCAATGCCGAGAGAGATGCCGATCAATGAGAGAAGCCTATGTTCAGGAATGGACTTCGGGAGGCTTATGAGATGAGATGAGATATATATGTGAATATAATATACCAATGTGGCTCATATTTGTAGGTTTTCACCAGGCTTTCGACACAGTGGAAAAATGGGGCGCTTATAAGAGCTCTTAGAAATGCTCGTATAGACCACAGATACGGCGAACTGATAGCCAGAATATATGAACGAGCAACACTCAAACTTATGGTAAATCAAGAACTGACAAGCAAGGTCCCAGTGAACAGAGGAGTAAGGCAAGGGCGATGTTAATATCTCCTAAGTTGTTTACAATGATCTTAGAAGATGTACTCAAGGAATGGAATTGGAACGAAAATGGCCTTCTGATAGCTGGCGATCGGGCTAAAACAACCTGAGATTGGCAGATGACATTGTAATTATAGCAAACAACAAGAATGAAATGATCCAGATGATTACAGATCTCCACCACCAAGCAAAGAAAGTGGCACTTCTCTATGACAAAAGTACATGAGTAACGAAGACACCAATGATAAAAATATAGTGATTAAACATTCAACAATGGAAAAAGTAAACACGTACATCTATCTGGGACAAATAATAACGATAGGAAAGGAAAATCAGCAGCTTGAAATAGAACGAAGGATACGTATTTGATGGGCAGCATATGGAAAATTGAAATATGTACTGAAATATGAACATTCCTCAAAGATCAAAAATTCAAATTTATAATCAACGTATCTTACAGCTACAACGTATGGAGGCCGAGACATGGGTTTTAACTAAAGAACAATAGAAAAAGTACAAGTTCACACCAACGAGCAATGGAAAGGAAGATGTTGAGTGTTTACTTTGAAGGATAAGAAAAACTAATAAATGGATTAGATAATAAACAAAGTGGATGATATCACCAAACGGATAACATCTCTGAAATGGAGCTGGGCCGGCCATGTAGCGAGAGCGACGTAAAGTAGAGTGGTAAACAAGATCACTAGGTGGAGACCATAGGGTGAAAAGCGAAGCATAGGAAAACCCCAACAGAGATGGAGCGACGATCTGAAGAGAATCGGAGGGCTTAACTGGTATCAACAAGCATAACATAGAGAAAAATGGAAAAATTTGAGAGAGGCCTACACCCGACAGTGGGTAGAGAATTGGTGGGATGACGCGGCTGAAGGAAGAAGAAGAAGAAGAACGTTCTTATACAAGCAGTTCAAAATTATTTCAAAAACTATACTTAATAAATAGAAGCTAATTAGATTTAATTTAAATTACTGGTTATTTTAATGGTCAAAGCAGTTAACATGTTATTGTTCTTAACTAGAAGATCAGATTGTTTTCAGAAAATGTTTTAACAAAAAATTTTACTATAAACTTCCAAGAATCCACAAAACTGATGTTCCTTTACGACCAATAGTAACCTATTTCAACTCACAAGTACAGAAAGTAGAAAAATACCTAGAGAGTATACTATACCTTATAACAGGAAAAACCTAGTCATACGTACGAAAATCGGAACACTTCATTGTTCTCTTACCATAAACTCAAACAACATCAGCGCTAGTTTCGAAATAAAGTTGTTACATCCCAATAAAGCAATTATTGAAGCTTTATGACAAGCAGCACATTATGTAAACATTCCACCTCATGTAATTAGATCTATTAACACACATTTCCCGAAGAACATCTTGTTCATGTGCGGTCAACAAATATCATCACTAGAGACCGGATTATATGCATTTGCATATTTTCATATGCATTTGCATATTTAGACCATTCTCACCGATTATTGCATATTTTACCCATAATCTAGTAATGATGCATGTTTTCCCTATATTTACAATATTTCTCTCGGTATTACTAGGCTATTGAATTGCTCAGGGTATTGTAATAATGTCGCCGTCTGGAACCGATCTTATCGCCAAGACATACCTGCAATAGTCTAAACATCAATAGGTTATAGTGCCAAGGGAATACCCAAAATTACGACGGTATTTTATTCCTTTGTTTCTTGGTCGGGATATTAAGTGATAAGTAGTTAGTTTCTAACAATGGATTGAAGCTGTACTATTTTACAATAAACATTTCGAGGCCATCAGGTGTAGTAAATGACTTCGATAGTGCAGAGGCTTTGCCAGTTCGTCAATCCAAGGAAGCATTTAACGATTCTGATATTAAAAAAAAAAATCATAGCTTTGATTAGCACTCACTTTTCCCACATACCTGCGGGTATGCTTGAAACTCGAGGTTTGGCGTTGACTGAATCAATTCAGTGAATGAATAAAATCCGTCAAATAAACTCCACATTGGCAGATGTATTCCCGCGTAGAGTTAAAGAAAAGTTTGAAAACATTTTGTGCAATAACCCAGGCTTTGAACCTTTGTGTCAAATTGATAGTTTTATTGAATGGGACGGGTGAACTTTTGCCAGAAACAAATAAGTGCTAACATAGCACCCAAATTCAAAATACTGCCCAGTTACTTCAGTGGATGTGGAACGGTCTTTTTCCACTTATAAAAATATTTTAAGTGATCGAAGACACAATCTTACTACCCAACATTTGGAACAATACCTTATTGTTTACGTGTACAAGAATACAAATGTTAAATAATTTTAAAAAAATTTTTAAATAATTGTTAATTAAATTTAAACATCGTCGATAACTTGTTAATTTTATGCTGATTTTGAAATAAAAAACTAAAAATTACTTCTTTTATTATTAGTTAATATTGCATATTTTGACCCTTTTCATGCATATTTTAAGCATATTTCATGCATATTTGCATGCATATTTCAAGATTTTTTATGTTGCATATAATCCGTCTCTAATCATCACTGTCACCAGCAGTCGACAATCTATGATCTATTTTGACAAGAAAGCCCGGAACTATGAAACCTTCTTCTTTTCCGACTTATAGCTACGCCCTATTGCCCGTTTGTATGTTCCCTGCTCTATAGATCGTCGCTCCCCCCCCCCCCCCCCCCCCCCCCCCCTCCCCCACCCCCCCCCCCCCCCCCCCCCCCCCCCCCCCCCCCCCCCTCTCTTTCTTGGATGTTCCATTGATCTTCTTCCATTCGGTCCTATGTGTTGATCCCATTCAACTTTTCTTCCTCTTATCCACTGGTTGATATTTTCTATATTGCATGTGCGTCTTATATCTTCACTCCTTCCTCTATCTCTCAGTGTATTATTTGTACATCTCCTAAGTATTCTGATTTCAGTTGATTCCAACATCCTCTGTGTTACACTTGTATCGGATCGTGTTTTAGATGTGTAATCATTATTGGTCGTATTACGATCTTGTACATTCTTGTTTTGATTTCAAAAGAGAGATATTTATTTCTAAATATGGTATCATTGAGGCATCCCACTATTCTGTTAGCCTTGTTGACTTGTTTTACTTCTTCCTCGATTTTTCCAATACTAGATATTAGTAGTAACCTGACGGGTGACATCGGTCCAATAGTCGAAGAAGTCCTCAAAAGTTCCTGCAAGAAGTGTTGAATAATTCTTGAAAAATGACCAGAGGCTATTGAAAAGGTGTCAAAAAGCCCTTGTTTGAGTTGTCAAAAAAGCCTTACCGCGCAAGAATCCTGAAAAAATCTAGCCAAAAAGGCCTTACCGCCGAAAAAGTGCTAAAAAAGGTGACTCCTAGGTAAACATAGGTAATCGTATCTGAAGACAGGTGTATCGATGATAAACAGGTATAAGGGTGTGCGTACAAGAAGTAAAAAAGTCGTCAACAATGGCGTCACACGACCAGAGGGTTTTTGGTGGCTGTTGACAAAAAAGGCCTTGTTAGTGTCTTATTTAACTGAACTCTCTTCTATAAAAACAAACAACAACAACGAGTTCAAACTCGTTTTCATTCAACGAGTCCAAACTCGTTTAGGCTATGCTAATATAAACTATACTTTACTCTTATGGTAGTCAAAAAAACAAACACTGACAAAGGCCTTTTTGATCAACAGCTACCAAAAAGCCTCTGGTCGTG